>JAEIGD010000006.1:2400000-3600000 GCA_018903425.1 Zaprionus nigranus
CATATTTCTATAGAGTTAAATTCCTGTCTCTTTTCCATGTTAATGCCACTTCCACTTCAAACACTTTCCATACAAAGTACAGGGTATAGTAACAATTTGAACAGATGTGCAAAGAGAGCTTTCGAAAAGCTTTTTTCGGCTCACAAAAAAGCTTGGTCACAAACCACCTAGACAACTTGTCAATTTGTTCGTTTCGTCTCTGTTTTGTTCTGTTCTGTTTGGTCTTTTGGGATCTCGATTGGCGATTGGCAACGAATTGAAGCTTTTCCATTTGATTTTACATTCTTGCTTTATTATTGTGCTTTCGCTCACTTGCCGAGGCACATTCATGTATTTATTCTTAACGATTGTGTAATTGTCAATCAGCGACAAATGAATTTGTAATTATTGATGAAGTGCCAACACATAAACTCTTGAACGAAGATAAAGTATAGTAAACTGACTGAAATGCACTGTCCGTCTGTGTGTTCCTATAAGCAATATATATTCTCGATTCTATTATTTTGTGTGCTAAAATTTGATTTCGCGTGAGGTGACTAATAAACTGTAAAGAAAACAGCGTGTGAAAGCAAATAATCGAAACCAGAATGTCATTAAAATAATGGCAATAAAACATATTTAAAGAGTGACTAAATGCAATTGCACTGAGAGAAAAACTGTGCGTGTTAGTGTTTGTGTTTTTAATTCGAAATACGCAAAAGCAAAAACAAATTGAAATAAAACATAATTAATAATAATCATGTATATTTGATTAATAATAATATAAATAGTGTCTGTTCACCAGTTTGTTGACAATTTGTCAATTCGTTTATGTTCCATTCTACATGTGCCGCCTGTACGTAATTGCCATATGAAGCGGTGGTTATGCGTTTTTTATGTTTCCATATGAAATGTAAAAATAGGAACTCAAATCTTTGCTTTAATAAAAGCAGAAATATCTAAACCCCAATGGGACCTCATTATTCTTGATAAATATGAACAGCTGGCTCTATAATTCGTTGACTGCCTGATATACACTGAGAGAGATAATTGGAACATTTTCTGCTAAAATAATTGAATGTTTTTGTTTAAAATTTAAAGTGTGTTTTGAACTTTGGATCAAATGCAAATGCAATCAATATTTTTAGCTTATTGCTCAACTTTGATAAGGTCTAACGTCAAGATAAACTTGGTGGTGTCTTTTATTTGTATTTCCTTGAAATTATCGTTGTTGTTTAAACACGCATTTTTGACCCCATTCCGTTTCATGAAATGATTTTGCAAAATGCGCTAACCAAATGGCAAAACGTACAATTTTGTTTAATACCTTGAGCGTTCGTTCGCTCAAGTTATTTTTACATTATCCATCAAGATGTACATACGTTTGCAGGCATTTAATCATGCATTTATGCATGTGTATGTGTTTCTGTGTGTGTATTCAAATAAACACGCACACAAACAAACTTACACGCTACAGACTTTCCTTTAGTACGCAAATAATTTCCTCAATATCTTTTGCATTTGCTCTGAACTGATCTGTAACAAATAGGTAGTACATATAAACCTGTTTAAGTTTATTGTAACATTACATTATAAATGGAGAAATAGTACACATTTTCTTACATTCTCTAAAATAACAGGATATACTAAATAACACAATCGAAATAATACTGCAACGGTATATAGTTTTGCATTCGAAAACTTAATAAGTAATGCAAGAAATTCAAACGTGATAAAGTGCAAAGCTGATCGAAAAAAAAAATATCCTGCAATGAAAACATTAGACAGCCATACGGACTCTGATGATAGCGATGATTCTGCTGAAGATGTTGCCGTCGATAATAATAATAAGGAGAAGATATTACGTTCATCGAGTAAAACACATTTCATAGTCACCGATCCGAAATATAAACACAATCGGATCGAAAAAAGTACCTCGAAGAGTAAAGTAATCGATCCAAAGTACAAACATAATCGGATTGAGAAGAGTTCCTCCAAGAGTAAAGTGACCGATGCAAAGGCTGTGGGACTCAAGGGATCATATCATCATCCTGTAGGCGGCCGCAATACCTTAAAGCATTCACGTAGTAATAAGAAGATTGTTGTAGTCGATTCAGATATGCCCAAAAAAGAAAAGACAACGTCGTTTGGTGAAACAGAACCGAAGACCGCATCAAGTCTCAATCTGCAATCAATTGTCAAGTTCATAACAAACAATAAAAAACTATTGCGAACGGATGATTTTGCTTTTATTCGACGTAAAACATTGTCGGATGCGGGCTCGATAAATCTGCCGATTGTCGATAAGAATGTTAAGCTCATTAAGAAAGCGAATAGTAATGATAATTTCGATGGGTCGACAAATAGTTTCGCAAGTACCGAAAGCTTAAAGGTTCCCAAATCTCCGAAATTACCATTTCACTCAAGAGTTGCGGCCAAGATAAACGAGTCCGCGAACATCTATAGAAAAAAGAAGCACAAGGTAACTTTGGCACACAATGGATCTGACGAAAGGCCTGAAACTGAGACCTATAAACAGCACAGTGTTGGTGAGCAGGCGGAGATTACCTTATCGACTCCACAAAAACAAAAAAAAAAACCATTTGTTCTTATCTGTTTTTTTGTTAAATGTCCTCGTAGCAATGCGATTATACATATACCAAATTATTATTCCATTTTTATATGCCTGCATTTTATTTTCTTTTTCCAGATCGCGTGCATTCATCGTCCATAGTTCGTCAACCTTCGGATCGCAGGCCCGATGTTAATGTTTCCTTGCGCTCCAATGGAAATGCATCGTGCAATGTATCGATGCTTAACAGCAGCGATTTGCAGAGTACATTTCCCGCCGTAAGCAATGCGAATGCGGAGAATGCAGCTGGAAGTTCAGATCTGACTACAAGTTCGGGATCTGCAACCCTAACGAATAGCCTGGCAGGTGGCATTGGTTTGCCGTCGATAAGTGATTTGGGTCATTCAACGGATGCAGTTGAGACCAAGGATTTGCGACGTGATAGGTGAGAGTCTTGTGTGCTTCATATGGAAAGTTTATACATATCAATTGATCGATATTTTTCTGCCTTGTCGTAGCTTTCATCCGCAACCCAAGAGTGCACCGGTTTCTGTGAATCGTTCGGAGTCATACAAGGAACGTTTGTCGAACAAGCGCAATCGTAATAGTCGTCGCAAAACTTCCGATCCGAGTCTATCGTCGCGTAACACGTAAGTAATAAACACTCTTTATAAGCTACGACTATTGAAAATTGTCGAAAAAAAGGGCATACTTAATGTTTTGCAAATAAGGCCACAATGTATATATATATATTCTTCATTATAATCCCCCCTCCAAGTTGATTTAGCCATGCTAGTCTATCTGTCTGATCATATAGGTGAATACATAGGGAAATTGGGAATTTTATAACTTTCTTGTTATCAATTGTCTTTTCAAAATTTGGCAAAGGATATTTTGCTATCAGGGGCACTCGACTGCAGTCTTAGTTGTTTTATTTTGCTTTTTATCAACTCCTGCAAGTGAAATTTATTCTTTAATACTTTAGAATATAGTTAGAATTCTACATAACTGTCCCGTAGAGAATTCATAATTTCCTTAGAAATGTACGCTGCGCAATGCGTAGTATAATGCAGCAGCTAGTAACCTTTGGCTAGGAAATTAAAAGCGCTGTGGGCAATCAACCAGCTGCAATGACATCAATTATAAGTATTAGCTCTGCTCTCCCCTCATTGAGTCGCGTTTTGTAGCGGGTCATGGACTTGAGTCTGACGGAAAAATGTGGGACACGTATATAGAACTAACTATCACATCAGTATTATTTCCGTCTCTTTGCAAGAGTGTTTGACTTACGGAATGGCCAACAATTGTGTGAAAGGGGGTGGGAGGTTGGTCTAACTTCGATATTATCTTACCGACAGTCCCTTTGGCTCTAAATCAACATTACGCGCTAGAAGAATATTGACTGGCTGCACCTACCTCTCTTGTTAAGTGGCAGTGTACGCTGTTAACTCGACACGAGCGGTGGCACTGCAGGGAAATATTGCGAAAATTTTCCAAAAGGGAAAACCACCACACACACGTAGTCACAAGAAATGAAGAGCAAAGCTCGTTATATGCGTAGCAAAAGTTGTAAGGAGATATTGGGCAGCAGTTATGATAAGTATGTGTCTATGTATATTTGACTTATGAGTGAGTTAGGGTGCTTTTGTACTGTCTTAATGTAATCTAAATGATTGAAATTACACCAGTAAATAGAGTAATTATAGATTGATAAGAAATCGACTATATCAAAACTATATATAAATATTTGTCTATTTACAGCGATGAGCAACCCGACCTGCATCTCTCAAATTCCAATTATACGGCCAGTTCGAATTCTAGTCTTTCGTCAGCAGATGGCTCCGATAGTCAAAGCATCTCAATGGAACAGGTCGCCAGTGGCATACCGGGAGGAGCCATTGGTGGACACACGGCCATAACCACCAGTGCAGTAAATTTTCATCAGCATCCGCATCTGATAATACAACAGAACGTCAACTTGCACAGCCAGCAGGACTCGTTCCAGGTCAGTGTCGGCAGCAGTAGCAGTGCTAGCAACACAAGCTTCAGGAATGCCTCAGGAGGACTGGTGTTCCCACGTCAATATCATTTCGAAAGCGATGACGAAGAGGACTTCAATGAGGCTGATTGGAGCTCGATTGTGCCGGTGGAGATGTTGGCAGCATTAACAGATGGCGAAAAGAAACGTCAGGAAATTATCAATGGTTAGTTCAACTTAATCTATATCGAAATAGAATCTCATACGATTTATCTCTTGTATTGTACTGTAGAAATCTATCAAACCGAACGCAATCATGTGCGCACTCTCAAATTGTTGGATCGTCTATTCTTCCTGCCGCTGTACGATAGCGGATTGCTCCCTCAGGAACATTTGCTTCTGTTATTTCCACCCGCACTGTTATCGTTGCGTGAGTTGCACGGCACCTTCGAACAAAAGCTGAAACTACGTCGCGTCGAGCACAATCATGTGGTGAAACACATTGGGGACTTGCTCTCCGAGATGTTTGACGGTCAGTCGGGTGAGGTGTTGTGTGAGCATGCGGCACAGTTTTGTGCACGTCAGCAAATTGCCCTGGAGGGACTCAAGGAGAAGCGGCATAAGGACGAGCAGTTGCAGAAGCTGCTAAGAAAATCAGAGTCACATAAGGCATGTCGTCGCTTGGAGTTGAAGGATTTGCTACCCACGGTATTACAGCGTCTGACCAAATACCCCTTGCTGTTTGAGAATCTTTACAAGGTCACGCTACGAGTGTTGCCCGAGAGTCCCAGCGAAGCGGAGGCCATACAACGTGCCTTGGAGTCGTCTAAGAAGATTCTGGTCGAGGTGAACAAAGCCGTCAAAACGGCTGAGGATGCTCACAAGTAAATTGCAATTTAGTGACACTCGATTGATAATGTTGTAATCATTTTAAATTTACGTTACAGATTGCAAAACATTCAGCGCAAATTGGACAAATCCTCGTATGACAAGGAGGAGTTTAAGAAGTTAGATCTGACACAACATCGTCTCATCCACGATGGCAACTTGACAATGAAGAAGAATCCAAGCATACAGCTGCATGGTCTGCTCTTCGAAAATATGATTGTTTTGCTAACAAAACAGGTAGATATTGTATTGTTTTTGATCGATCAGTCTGTTCTATATAATTTAATTATACATTTGTTCCCTTTCATGTCTCTCAGGACGATAAGTATTTGCTTAAGAATCTTCATACTCCGCTAAATGTCAGCAATAAGCCAGTTAATCCCATCATGAGCATTGACTCCGAGACTTTGGTGCGTCAGGAAGCTGCCGACAAGAACTCGTTCTTCCTAATCAAGACAAAGACCTCGCAGATGCTCGAACTGCGCGCCCCAAGCAGTTCTGAGTGCAAAACGTAAGCATATCATACATGTACATATATTATTAATGCAACGGCAAAGGGGGTACAACAATAATCTTTGATCTTTATGAAAAATGGCAAACTTTTCGAGCAACCTTCGCTTAAGTTGCTTTCAACGTTGCAAGGCAGATGTCATTGTGTAGTACTATAAAAATTACGCATTTATTTCTACCTATTAAGGAAAAACTACACATTCCAATAGGAATTTATTGCAAACTAATTTAATATTGCCAAAAAAGGTAAATACAACCTCTGAGATATTTAAAGTCGGCAGATAAAACGATCTTTGCGCATGCGGAAAGAGTCAAATTGCTTTTGATGCGTATTTTCAATGATCAATGTCAATAGCAAAACAAACGAGTAGAACAATTAAGTTGTAAGGGTATTCGAATTGGTTAAAATGCCTTAGCATATGGGAAGGATCAGTTGTTAATTGATTTGTTGATATGTTTAAACGTGGATTCAGCTTTGTAACATGTTTACTGTATACTGTCTGTTCATGTGTTACTTCAGTGTACAGTTTCTACTGTTATATAAATAACTTCACTGATCTCTATAAATAGATTTAAAAAATTATTAATTATGACTCATTTCAAGTCGCAGTAAATCGATCTGCAAGGGTATTTAATATTCGCCTAACCGGAAATGATTGTTTTGTTTTCCTGCAATGAGATTTGCTTCGATTGTTTTCATTGTAGATCTGCTGCTCTCTCTTGCGTTGCTCTCGCACACACATGACCTCAGTGAAAATCTCGCAAAATACAAAAGTCTTTGGGTCTTACCGTGTCAAAAGCGGCATATGAGAGTGTATCCCAAGTGCATGTGTGAGTGCCTGTGTGTGTGTGTGTTTGTGTGCAGTACATGTTAACCACAGACCGCCTGTCGGAGACGAGAGCTTTTCCAAACGTGTCGCATCCGCTATAATGGGCTATAGATGGGGTGATATTGTGTGTGTTGTGCTCACTGTGTGTTGTTTGATTCTGTTAACTTAGCTCAGTCAGTTTGCGTGTAGTGTTCGACGAGTGTGCGTGTTTCCCACTCAAAAACGTGTTCAACGGCGGCCGCCGCATTGTATATTATTTTTTCTGCGAACACATTTTTATATATATACATATATTTTGAATTTAAAATGTATACTTTGTTTTCTTCTTTTCGGTTTTATTGGTTTTATTAGTGTTTTTCACCCTCGCGTAGTTTAACTTTAATGTGTTAACTGACCTTAAAGTACAATACATATAAAAATATACAAAGAAATATACTTATATATAGTATATATAAATATTTTGCCGTTGGTCGATTTCCTCAATTTTATGATCATCTCTTGTTGTAACTTGCTTCACGGCTATTTTTATACCCTTTGAGTATTTCATAAATTAGTTTCTTAACTTGGAACTTGTATTAATTACTGTGTTCTTCTGTTAGCATAGAAGATGTGATTTTCATAATTTATGCCAAGTGAAAATACAATACGTTGAATAAATTCGAGACTATGTTATATACTGTGAACACTTCAAATACCCTTTGTAATGAGTTGCACAATGCAGCTACTCAAGTTACATTAACAACTAATTGACATCAAAAGCAACTACAGCAACGAGAATTGACGGCAACGAAGGGACGCGAATGAGCCGATGGATGTGTGACAATGAAACTAATTTGAAAGCATTTCCATTGTGGTTTTGTTGAACTTGTCTAAAAATATATATAATAGTATATACATAGTTGTGTACAAATACATACTTAGTATATATATTAACTAAACGGTCTCTGTGTTACCATTGTGTATTGTCTGTTGGCCATGAGTTTTCTGTCACCGGATGACTTATTTGGTGGCTTACGCCGCAAGAGCCTCTGCAATGGCGGCTTATCTTTGTTATCGAGCAAACACAACTCAAATACCCTACAAGATCCCAGTAAATCCAAGTGTAATCGTCGTCGCGGCAGTTTCAATGAGATCTTTTGCTCAAAGAGTGTGAGCGAACGGGAGCATAGCGTCATTCCCGAAAACAAACCCATCAGACGTCCCTCGTTGGTTTCCAGGTGAAAATTAAGACAATATAAAATAAATTTACTTGATGATAAACAAAAAAATATAATATGCATCGCATTAAATAAGCATAATTGAAGAGTTTCAATAAGTAATAATCATTGTCTGCTGGGTTAAGCATGAATAAGCTGTCATTATAATGAAAATATATTGCTCATTGAGTATCTGCCCAAGTTTATATGCACATGAAACTATACGTGTATGTATATAGTAATATATCCATGTGTATACACTCGTTTGTATACACTTTAAAGTGATAATCCAGGAAATGGTACAATATTTATATTTGCTATCCATAAGAACCGAAAATATAATTAAGAGTCGTAGGCAGGCGCCTCTGATCCTACAAAATATACATATTATTGATTAGTATCAACAACCAAGTTGATATAGTCATTGTTCGTTCGAAAAATTAATAATTTAATTGGGAGTACAGACTTCCTAGGCAATGCCTGCAAGTATGCTATACAGAATACACTGAATATTCAAGTTGCATAGTTAGTCGAGCATTTTTAAGTGATAGTCTAGTAAAGGACATAGTTTATTCCCATGTTCAAGTTGTATTATTATTTTGCATGTATTCAATTCAATTTATTCATTACTCCCCTTGTTTCTTGTAGATGGTTTAAGCACATCTCTGATGCTGCTGCACAACAGTATAAGCCCCGCTCGAAGAATGCAAACAGTCAAGATGCCAGCTCCGATGATCCGATTGTCACAACTTTACCACAGTCGCACAATAAGGAATCTGTGGAGCCAGCACCCGATCGTATGCAACCGGTTAGTGCCACTGCAACTGTGACAACAACGCCGCTGGCACCGCTGCTGCCGATAGCCGTGGTTACGCCGGCGCCAATTGCGAATAATAATGATGTTGGTGGATCGACGCATCTACGTCGCGAGAGCACACAGTGTGACAATTCGGGATATTATAATATATCAACTAAGCGACGCCTGAGTCAAAACGATAATGGTCCATCGGTTAGTCGCACCATGTCAACGCGTAGCTGTGGCGAACCCAATAACAATTATCCAATTGCTGGACAGGATTCGAGTACCGTTGTACTGCGACACACTCAATCCGCACGGGAGCCCAACAGCAGCAATAGCAACAGTAGCGACGCAGCGACAACAAGCAACGAGGATCAGCGACCTGTGGTGACCTATGGCCTGGTTGGGGGTCAGTCCAAACGGGATAGTGCAAGCATTGTCTGTTCGAATAATTCGAATAATACACGAACATTACTTATGCAATCACCTCTGGTTGAACCGACTGCGATTCAGATCAGCATTAGTCCGGCACACACTGCCGAACCGGTGCTGACACCCGGGGAGAGACTGCGTCGCTTGGATGCCTCGATACGCGATGGATTGTTGGAGAAACAGAGAATAATATGTGATATCTTCCGTTTGCCAGTCGAGCATTTCAATGAGATTGTCGATATTGCCATGATGCCAGAAGCACCCAAAGACAGCGCTGATATTGCCCTAGCTGCCTATGATCAAGTGCAGACGCTAACCAAGATTCTCAATGATTACATGCACGTCTCACCCGAACGTGAGATATCGGCTGTTTCCACAGCGGTCTGTGATCATTGCCACGAAATGGATAAGGCGCGTAAGACGGCTACAAGGACGCCACCACCGCCGCCATTGCCGCCGCCAAATAAGCAGCAAGCACAGGCACAGCATCGAACACCACAATTGAAACGAATCCCCAAGCAGAAGGCATCGGAGGCATTCGAAGAAGTTGCCATACACGAAGATGACGATGGATATTGTGAGATTGATGAGCTACGCTTGCCGGCAATTCCAGCAAAGTCCCCGAATGAGCCGACCACACCGTTGGCTCCATTCAAGTATTCCGTTGCAGCACCCCCAGCAGCTGTAGAAACTCCTCCGCCGGAGGTTAGCAAGCGGCAGAGCACCATTAGCGTTGACAGCATTCCCGAAGAGTCTGCCGATGATCTGCAAAAGGGCTTTGACATTGAGGTGAAGAAGTCTGAGGCAGAACCGCAAGTAGAATCCTCGACTGCAGCAATGGAAAAGGAAAAGGAAGGCGCTAACACGACGACAACGACGACGGATATAGTGAAATCTGAGCCAGCAAGGGCGGTGGAAAATGCAAAGCTACCGGCGGAAAATGCAGCTAACAATGAAGTTGAAACAATTGAAGCGGAACATGTAGAGAACAGTGATCATATTGAAATCAACGATGTGTACGATACTTTGGTAAGTACTCGAAAAATGTATAGTGAACAACTCATGATTAAATAATGATTATTCATCTTTTGTACAGGCTGCACTTAATAAGGCTCACACCACATTATCGACTATCGATAGCTCTACACAGACAACTGTGGCACTTCAGCTGGCATTTAGCAAGGAAAAGGCAGCTAGCTCCACATCTGCGTCAGCTGCATCTGCGTCCAACCCATGTGGGCTCAATCGGATACAGCACGCAAGCTCCTTGGAGCCAAGTGTGCCATGTCACGCTCTCAGCAGCATTGTAAATGTTTTGAATGAACAAATTTCGTTACTTTTGGTAAGTTAACTATAAATCAAATAGTGTACAAATTGTAATAATGTTTGTAATGATATTTTCTATAGCCCAAAATCAATGAGCGCGATATGGAACGCGAACGTTTGCGCAAGGAGAATCTACATTTACGTGAGCTTTTAAGTGCAATGCATGAACGTCAGCGAGTTGATGCACTAAAGGTAATTTAATCTTGGGCACAGAACCGTAAACACGTGTACCTACATGTACATATCAAGTGTATATATAGACGGACATATCAACTACAATTGACTAACGCAAGCAGCGTTGTTGTAAACAATTGGAAAGTGTTTAAAAATGTTCACAAATGCATAGGCGGCACTCGATAAAATTAATTCCTAATATAGAAAGAACTTTTTAATTATTTAAGGTTTTTAATAGGTTGTTATTATTTAAATATGCCTGAAATATTATTTTAATGGTTTCAATAATAGTTTCTATTTATATATTGTGCAAGCGCCTGCTGTAGTCAATTGTTTATAAACTATTTTTGAATGTGATCCTCACAGACACAGACACACACATGGCAATGATTTTAATGATTGTATTCATTTAATTGAAAAAGTCAAAATTACAGCAAACTCCAACCGATATCCTAACTATTCTGCAAGCGGCTGATGCAGAATTTGAAGATGATATTGATGCCATTTCCAATACTTCGTTGACGCCGACGCCAACGCCTTTGCCCACCACACCACCGGCTAGAGATGTGGGACATATTGTGGAGCTGCAGGATTTGCCAATTCAAATGGCAAACGACTTTCTGGAGACGTTGAGCAGCAAGGAGAACGTCGATCGTGAACTGCAATTGCTGGCAGGATCTTACAAGCTACCGGAAACTCTTATAGTCGCAGTAAAGAAACACAAAGCGGAGCAACAGCAGAAGAAGCAGCACAAGGACGAGCATGAGCCGGAGCAGGAGCAGGATGAACAAAACAGAATCGTTAAGAACTAAGTAAGTGAAATGAATTCATGCTAAGAATTTTAATTTACTTACACTTGATTTCTGTTTCACACAGCGACAACCAGATTGTTTTTTCTACGTAGAGCTGAAGGATTCGAGGATTTCTCTATGCGGACAACGCACGCACACACGCACGCAGATCTGGATGGGATGGAAGCGAGTTGTGTGTTGTGTGTAGCTACGCAACGCCATTGTCCAATTGAATTGGCAGTGTCTATGTTAATATAAATAGCCTTATTTAAAATTTAAACTACTTTCTAAAGCTGCAGTGGCTTTACCAAGTGGTTAGCTGTATTGTCTTGAGGGTGAAATAAGTTTTTGATTAATTAAAATTATACACACATATACATATATATTCCATATAGCGACATTAAATAAATCTATTAAATATAATCTTGATTATTTCTTGATAAACAAAAAACCAACAAACAAACAACAAATCAAACAAACCAACACAATTATTTTTATATCAAATCATATCTACTATATATAATTGATGTAGGACAAACAACCACACACACACATACACACACACACTAATGGTTAATATATACAATGTTTGATACATTTATACACCCCACTGTATTATGTGAAACTAACTAAAGAACAACAAAGCATTATCTATCGTATCGTATAAGGCTTTATCATAGTTGAAGCTTAGTAAATTTATGAATTGTATTTAAAAACAAAAAAGAATAGAAAGTTTTGCACTAAAGTAAAAAGAAATACAAAAAAAATCAAAAAGCTGGCAAACTTTCTGATTGGATTGCTTATTAGCCTTATAAAGACTGTGCACGAATCGATGCCGTGAAATATTATTTGTACTTATGTGACGCAAACACATTCAAATTTGGGCAATTCGCATCGTGTGCAGTTTCTCACTTTCGACTTAAGAGGAAATTAACTGTTTGGCCTTCAGAATCAGACTCGATTTACACCTGTACACTTTTTGAGCAAAGCTTTTAAATTTGTTTTTTGAAAACAACATCAAACTAACAAATATATATATATATAAATTTAACTATTTTCGTATACATATATACTATCAATTTGTATTTGCAGAAAACATGAATGTTTTATACAAAATACAAAACGAAATACAAAGTAATTAAAGTGTGTGCAATGGACTTTTAATATTTACTTTAAGGATGGTAAAGGAAACTTGGAAGATTTCATTGTATTAAGAGTGGATATATCCCTGGCAGGCAAACGTCGTTCTAGCTATTATATTGTTTATTGCAGGCAAGGCGATTTAGCATCGTAATGGTTGAGTCAACAGAGTTATAGTTTGATAAAGATGACGATGGGGACGTAAGCGTGATAACATTTGCCTTGATGGTTTAGTTTTTTCCCCCTTTTCAAGCTAAATGACGTTACTGTGAGCTTAATGGGAAATTCACAGAAACTGCAAGCGATGACATAATAGAAATTCAAACAACTTGCAAAAACTTGAACAAACTGGAAATTATATGCAAGGCAACAAAAAAAAAAAAAACGTAGCTAATTTAACCTTGCTTAAGTTTTATCAAGGTCTCCAAGATGAAATGATTCAGCCACCCTGATCAGTAGGAATTAGAAAGTGCTCACTGTTTTTTGGTTTTTAAAAATATGTGTCATAATTTATTTAATGCTTTTACCATTTTAGTTGGGATTTGTTTTATTACATTATTGTTCATTGATTTCATTTTCAACAAGTACATTTCTCAATTTTTAATACAATGTTAAATTGTTATTGGTTATTTTGGTTTACCTGTGTATTGTTTTCTGAATGCATACATTTGTTTTTTAAATTGTTAAACGCTCACGATTTCTACATGAATAATTTATAAATTTACTGAGAATTTGTATGGTCTTTGGCTTTTGGCTTCAAAGAGAAATTCTTATGAAGTGACCTTTGCCTCTTCCGAATTTCATGTTTCCTTCCATTTCTACGGAGTCCGGAAAAACAATTTATGTTTGAAATTCGAAACTTGTTTTAAGTATTTTGCATAGACAACGTACACAAACGAATACATATACAACTGGCATATACAATGTACATATACAATACATACATAAATATATAATAATATATATTATATTTTATAATTTACCATGATTTGTTGCTAAACTAAACAAGTATTTAGGTTTATTTATTAAATATGTTTACATTCATTGATATCGGTTAATGGTATATTGCATAGTACGAGAATAGAATTTTATATTATGATTCTATACAATTATTTCGTCAACAATCATCTAGGGGCTTCTCTTTTATGAAAATCATAATTGTTACGAGATCTTAAAATATATTAATGTCATCGTCGTTAAATACTGTTTTCTTTTTTGAAGTTATAAAATCAACAGAGAATTCATCTTTGGGCTTATAAATAATATAGAGAGAGAGCATTGAAATTGCCCCTAGACAAACATGTTTCGCAAATACTTTTGCCACTTATCTTCATGTACATTGTTTATATTAACAATATTTTGTTTTTATATTCATTTTCAATTTTAGAATTTACAGTTTGGCTTTGAGTTTTATTGTTTCTCTATATATGCTCTAAATTGAAGCGACCCTGGCCACGGATTCTGCAGCATCCATTGGGGCTTCGTGTATGTTATAGACATATCGTACCCATTTGCGTATACTTAGGACAGAGATCAAAAAGAGAGCAGCAGGCAGCAGATTAGAAGAGATTACTATATCGTTTGTATAATGGATATGTTTGTATGAGCAGTATCTGTCAATAGTTTCTGCTAGTTAACTAGTGTGGGTCAATTAACTATCGTATATCGTATACTATCGTATGTAGTATCAATTTCTTGCACTGTTCTGGCGCGTGTGGGTGTGTAAATTTGTCTAAAAAACGCTTTGTTACTTTAATTTCATTGTTGTTGTTGTTGTTGTTGTTGTTGTCAACCTATTGTCATCGTAAAGAAGCCGAACCCAGAACGCTCAGAGTTATGTGGGGGGTCCGGCCAGGGCCTTGCACAAAAAACTAATACAATACATTTACTAAAGAACTAACAACGTTTAAAGCATAATTATTATGTATATATATATATAGTATTCCTCTCGGTATATAATATGTATATATCATACTCGTAAATATATAATATATATATTATATGTATATTGCAACAAATTTCCACTACAAAAACTGCACACATAACTTAGGGGGCTAGCTTATAAATTATTATCATTAATTTTATGTTATGCATATTCTGTATAAGGATAGGGCGCTCCATCTAGCTTAAGCAGATTTCCAAAAATTTCAGCTTTACCTCATTTATTGCTGAAGCAAATGCATGGCATTATTTTCATGTTATTCTTGTTGTTGTTTTTGTCTTCTTTTTGTTACCGTTGTTCGTACTATATATGCTTGACATCGGTGTATTTAGGTTAAAGCCAACTCGTGTACTATATATGCTTGTAAATAGTTGGTGTAAAAATTGTGTTTGCCATTTCGCACTACCAAAAAACGTGTGTGTGTGTGTCGACAACGCGGAGGTGAAGAGGAGGAGAAGATCCGCTTAGTAGGTGGGCTGCTGATACTCCATGCCAGATTGCTGCTCCATGCCTAGTTAGAATAAGGAAGAGAGGATTATCTAATGTCTGCATGAGGCTGGAAGTGAAGCCATGTCACACTTACCACCCTGCTGGGGCTGTCCGAAGGGTGAAGCGCTGTACTGCTCGTTGTCATTGTCCATGGAGTAGCTGTAGGCCTGCTGGTGGACCACGTTAGCGGGGTCAGTCTCAAAGGCCGAGGTGAACTCATCTCCGGCGCCAATCAGGAAACGTTTGTAGGCCAAAAATGCACACAGAGCCTGCAATTGAAAAACGGTTATAGTTGAGTAACTAGGAACACCCCATAGTTCTATCTTCTCTCCACTTACCCAGCTAAAGATGTTAAAGAAGCAAAAGACAATGGCCGTCTTCATGCTGCCGGCACCAATGCCCATGGGCGGCATGGGGGCTGAACTCCATTGGGACCACAAGTAGAAGAATGCAATGAAGTACATGAAGGCCCACAGAGCTAACAGAGAAAAGATTATTAAATGAAGTATTTCAAATATAATTTAAGTATTTGCAAGGGGGGGGGTGCATACCAGAGAATCCCATGTCGGCCATGACATAACGCTTTCTGCTCTTCACAGAGGACATGCGTTCGAAGAGGAACTCGCCACCGATGAAGCCCATGGAGGCGAGAAAACCGAATACCCCAATGGTATTGCCATATTTACAGGCCATGCCATCGTTGTTATACAGGCAGTACTCCTTGCCATCCTTCTCTACCCAGCCCTCTGAGGATATGCAGCCAAGGACCACAATGGAGAAGAGCTAAAAATGAATAAAAAAAAGTCATAATATCAAACACACTGCTTGTTGACATATTTATTGCTGACACTGTAGAAAGTGATTCAAACACCATCCCTCGCTCCCACACTAGAACATGCAACATAAAGATGTTTAGATACGGTTTGTATGTATGTTAGCTACATATTTATTTTATGGAACAGGTGCAACAAACCAGAAGTTCAAGTACACCTACACACACATACACACAGAAACAGACGCACGTAGTCGCATTTAGGTTTGTGACCCAATTTCAACTGAACGCCAAGTTTAGCCTGGCCTGGCCGAGTAGCGCCTGGGGATAGGCAATAAAAAAACACACAGGACCTTGGACGCTTCTTTCTGTGCCCTGAACAAAGTTTAGCAAAGAAGTTACCTGAGTTCTTAAACTTAAATAAACAAATTGAATACAGAAGTAGTTATTTTTAAGTAATTAATAATGAGCCATATACATAACCACAAAATCATATGAGGGTCATTGGTACTATGTCTAAATACTAGCAATAAAACATTGCCTGCTTTTCTTCTTATATAACCAAATTAAGTCTAGACTAAACAAGGTTATTTTGCTATTTTCCCATCACATTTTGTGCACAATATTGGACAATAAATGTCCTTGGGGCCATTGTTGTTGTTGCTGTGTAAATATTAATTGAATATGTATATACAATGTACATATACGTGTGTATATCTGTCGTCAGCTGAAGAAGAAGTGTCATTAAACGTGAATGAAAAGCAAACTCATGTTAGGCCATTATTCCTCATTCTACGAAACACGATATCATCCTCCCCAGGCACGTACAACGTGTGTGTGACGCACATCTTGGCTATTAGAAAGGTTTTCTTAGCCGTTTTCCGACCGTTCGCACTTTATGGCCTTTCAAATTTTTATTGTCGTGCAACTTTTAATGGCAACTAGACAGCTGTTTTCTCCCGTTCCCTTGATACCACCCCCCTTGCGCACTTGTTGTTGGGCCGCCACATCAAAGGTGCGCCAGGAAAACATCCCTTTTCCAGCTGCAATCACAGAGATCCCTCGCCGAAGCATAACACACACGAAATCTCTGCAATTCCCCCTGGAAACTTGTCACACACACGAGGGTTATTCAATGAGACCAAATTCGATTAAAGAAGTAATAAAATGTAATTGAAAGGACTAAAGTAAAGAAATTCTAACTTAAAACGTCGTGTTATGAATCCCTTAAAATTGTTTCTTTTTCATATGGTTGCCAGGGCAAAATGTGTTTTAGTTTAAGGTTTATTTTATTTCAAGTTTAATCAACCTATAATAAACACTCAATATATCATTGTTTAAGGCCTTTAAAAACTCTTATATAGTTTACTTTTAGTTTAGTTTTTACTTTTTACAAATTATGTCAGTATTTCAAATGAATCCAAGCATAACGCAGATTAGAACTCAAAGAAATGCCCTCGCTAACGTAAATGATTAAGTGTCCTGTAGAAAGGCCACAATTCCCCTAGGCAGTTTTGTGTTTGGAGAGAGAGAGGGGTTATTTTTTCGTCGTACTCAAACTTACCCAGCACAGAGCGCGTATGACAACTTGGGGTTTCATGGCAAACGTGAGCGGATCGAAGGCGCCACCCGCTTTGCCCCCGCCATAGGCGCCACCCGCATTAATATTGAGTATTTGATTGAGCACATCCATTTCGTTGACGCCTTTATGTGGTGGTTTGCTTCCAAGTGTAACTATATTATTATTATTATTAATATTATTTGTGTGAACCCGTTCAGTTCCTTGTTAAATTATTTTGTTTTTTCTTTTTGTTTTCGCTTTTTTCACGTCTTGTTGTGAAAAATCGAATGCTTCTTACAAAGCCAGCTCAAGGGCAATGCGGGGGCGTCTTCTGGGACTTGATTCGCTTGTGTTGCTGCCTGAGTATGTATGTGTGTGTACAGCCACGATTTGTGCGTGTTTGTGTATTTGTGCAATTATAGATTACAGCACACCAGAAATAGCAAAAACTGAAAACTGAGTTTCGCCCTCGTCTTTGTAGTATAATCGCTCAGAGAAGCCGCAAAGCATTCGTAACCGTTATTCTGCTGAATTTGTTATATTAAGTAAATCGAACACAAAATACACCGCACACAAAACCTATTCTTATAAATCATGCATAATTAATAAGAATATTCGAACAAATTTCAAGGGCCTGATTTTCACTTTTACTTTTGCTCGCACACACTGGCCAACGCGCAGGACTAACAGTAAAATATATGTTTGTATGGGGCCTGTGTGTGTGTATTGTCGAAAAGGTTTGCTCATTGGATTCAAGTTGACGATACATGAGCTTAATTATCGATAGCTACGCAACTATCGTATGTCACCTCTATGAACGAAAGCTGCTCGCCGACAGAGTTGCCCATAAGTTTTTTGTCTGTAACGAACATATTTAAATTGTGCGTGTTACAAATTAAATCGTATAGAAAAAGTTATTTATTTCTGTTAAACTCCCCTTAGAAAATGACGCAGATATCGTACCGCAAATCGAACAACTCGATAGCATTAAGAAAATTTTTTGAAGAATTAAGCAAAAGAAGGAGGTTGAAAAACAAATTAGGTATGAAAAGCATATCACCGGAGATTTCACTTATTAGGCTTCTACTGTCAGACAATCAAACGATCACCTGCGAGGGAAATCTGCACACTAGATTTGGTGTATACTCTATACCTTATTGGGTAAACAACAAGTCTGAGCACATAGCTGACATTCCGATCAAAGGAGGGCCTCAAATGGTACCTTCTCAAACAGATAAATTTGATAAAAGTTCCCAACCTGAAGAATTAAACAATGAAATACCTTTGGTAAATATGGCAGATATTCCGAACGTTCGAAGACAAATTACTTACAATCAATTATTAGACCCAACAACTTTAAAATTCTTCAGGAATTACAAAAGTATTACAAATGCAAAGAAATCAAAAGTTACGAATAAAATAACACAAAAGAATAAGTTAAAAGACAACAGAGTTCAAGAAAATAAGGCTAAGTACGAATCAAAGAAAGGTGTCGGAATATATGTCTCTAAGGGAGATTTGTTACCTAAGGATAACTTGCGCATTAAAAATATTTCCAGAAATAAGAGTTTAAGACAAAAAGGCACTTTCCCATCTCCAATTAAGCATTCAACGTCTTTAAAACATGGTTTAACTACTGATGACAAAAACAAAACAAAACAAATTCTACAAGAACCTATCGTCATGGACAATGCCGCTCCTGATGCACCTTATTCACATAGTCTAAGGTCAATTCTAAATAAAAGGCACCGCAAAAGGCCTGAAGAACACTCCCTGTTGAAGTGCAGAACAAATATACATAAGCATTCTCAATCATCAATCAACAAAGACGACATAAGGTTCGATATTACGAGTAGTTTATTTAAAAAAACTGTGGCTAATTTAAAAAGAAGGAAGAATGGTCAATTCGGACGTTCCTCTATTAAAAGTTTTCATAAGGTAGATAAGTCTGATTGGATTGCATCGTCTGATGCGGAAACTGAACACTCCATGGATAGTTTTAAAAGATTTTCCGAAAAATATAATAAGCTTCGCAAGAAGCGAAAACGCAGTAAATTTTCGATGAGAAGTACAGATGACACACAAAGTTACTCTTCCAGAGATAGTTTCGCTATCTTTGCCGCTAATTACGATAGAGAATTCAAAAATCTTACTCATCAACCTCACCGTCGATCTCAAGTTTCCATTGAAGTGCAGGAGAACACAAGGATAATGACGGGTACGGATGCCAGCAGTTCATCATCTTCGTTAATTGGTGGTGATTCTCTAAAGCAAGACATCAAGATGGAAGATCTACGTCATTTTCAAAGAGATTCTTATAAACTTTCCATTATTGCACCCATCAATCAAGAGGATTTAGTAAGAAGTTCTCAAAAAAGAGAATCACATGATAGTTTCCTGTTTGAAAAGGAGGTAGAAAAGGCAAAATCGCATAAGAAAGTTATCATGCAACGTGACTCTGTGACCGATGATCTGAATATTCATAGATCACCAAGTAGTAGTATGAGTATTTTTGATGATACATCATCCGATGGTGAGTGGGATAGAGCCATTGCCGCAGAGAGGCGACAATATTATGAGAGCAGAGTAGCGGAAATAATGACGAGGGTGGAAATGCGAGCAGATATTCCTGTCAAGAAACCACGAAATTTTCTTAAAGAAGCACTACAGCAGAAATGGGAGACAAAGCGCTCACAAACACCGATTAAACAAAAAATAAAAGATAAATATCCCACTAAACTAGTGAAATGTACAAAGCTTCAAGCTGAAGGTATTAAACCCTTTAAGATTAGACGATACATATATCAGGACAACATATCTAAGAAACCACCCGACAAAATTGAAAAAACAGATCCCTGCAACATATTTTGTCAGCCAAACGAGGAGGACCCACCCTCCAATAGCAATATGAAAAGGAAATCTAACAGTTTGGAGCTGAAATCATATTCTAGTCATTGTAGTAAATTTTTAAAACCAGTGGAAAAATTAGAACAAAAAGATTTTAAAGTACTTAATAACATTTGTAACTGCAAACGTTTACCACGGTCTAAGTGGCCTGCCAGTTGACCTACGACTTTTTCTATTTGGTCGAAGATTAACTGGCAAGCCACCAGACTAAGTGAATTTGCAGTTCTTAAGAGGAACGCTTATTTTATGTTTTATACTCTGACAATACGCAGGATTTATGGATCTATTTGGGATATCCGTTTTTTAAAGTGTATTCATATAATAAACTATATATAAAACACTATTATCGGATCTGGAAACTACAGATTATTTAACAGATTTTATTTGCGTACAAATAACAGGGTAGACTTTTTATAAATGCATTGCTGGCTGAGAACACTGGTAATGGCTCAAAGATAGTATTTATTCGCTGGTGAACTTTGCTGGGCGCTTCTCCACGAATGCCTGCATGCCCTCCTTGCGATCGGCCTGCCATGGGAAAGAGAGTACAACAATATTTATATAAGACATATTTTAAACACAAATTACGCAATCGAATTTCTTACCGTAGAGAATGTGGCATGGAAGGTGCGACGCTCGAACTTGAGTCCCTCCTGAAGGGTTGTCTCGTAGGCTGTGTTCACAGACTCCTTGCAGAGCTGCACAATCAAATTCGAGTGGGTGCCAATCTTCTCGCCCAATTTGACTGCCTCACCCAACAGCTGATCGGCTGGAACAACCTTGCTGACCAAGCCAACCTTTTCGGCCTCTTGGGCATTGATCATGTTGCCGGTCAGGCACATTTCCATGGCCTTGGACTTGCCGACAACGCGAGTCAAGCGCTGGGTGCCACCAGCTCCGGGAATGGTGCCCAAAGCGATCTCGGGTTGACCGAACTTGGCCTTGTCACCCGCATAAATGATATCGCACATCATTGCCAGCTCACAGCCACCGCCGAGGGCGTAACCATTGACAGCCGCAATGATGGGCTTCTGGGTGCGTGCAACCTCAGTCCAGTCGTTGAGGAAGTTACCCTGAATGCACTGGGAATATGTGTTGGGAGCCATCTCCTTGATGTCGGCGCCAGCGGCAAAAGCCTTCTCGCTGCCAGTCAGCACAATGGCGGCAATTTTGCTATCCTTGCCATAGGCCTGCAGGGCAGTGGAAAGTTCCTTCATCAGGCCATTGCAGAGGGCATTCAGTGCCTTGGGGCGATTCAGAGTGATAACAGCAACATTTTGCTTCTCTCCAGTCACTTCAGTCTTAATGAATTCCCAGTTGCTACCTGCAGCAGAGAGAAAGAGATAGCAAGCACGTCGATATCAGATACCTTACGTAACCAATGTTTTTTTTTGTGTTCACTAACAAACTAAGTCTCAAGTGTTTCACAGTAAACAATGGCTTAAAAACCAGTTGCAGTCGTTATATTAATTGAAATATGTATAAAGTGGACTTTGATCTATGTATGTAAATTGAATAAAACATATACATATAGAAAACACTTACCGGTGCTGCTGAAGCGGATGGCCACTTGTGGCTGACGGGCGGCAGCCTGGAGCAGAGTTTGTACACGCACAGTAAACAGTTTTGCAATGTTGGCCATCTCTAACACCTAATTGATTAAATAAAATTCCATTTTCTTACTTAATATTTGTGACAACCATGCCGCCATGTTGGTACTTACGATCAGAATGCTGGATCAGTAGTGGGAGAATTGCCGATCTCTGCTGCTTGTAGTCGGTTGGAAATTAGTGATGGACCAACCAAAACGAGCGGAAGGGCAGCTGTTATCGATACTAGTTCTTCACGACATTACAAATGATAAAATTAATAATAATATAATATATTTATGGTGTACTAAATCTTGCACCACAAAAACACTTATTTTAAAACGACAAAAACGTTATTTATTTTGTTTTAATATATAATAGATCCAGTCGATAATAATCGAATGAGTATCAAGAGTTGCCAGCCTTCCTGTGGAAATTCAAAAATGGTACGTGATAGGGCAAGTGAGCTCAAATTTTTAATATCCCTCAGATTTCCCAATAAATTCCCGTCTACGAATAGAAACTACAGCATTCGCATAGTTAATCACACAAGTATTTGTATTATACATCGCTTAGGGGTTGTTCAATATTTCAGTGTTTTCACTATTCAAATACATAATATAACGTATAATTCATTATCAAAACGGCATGTTATTACGAAATTGCTGATAGAAAAATTAGAAATAAACTGTAGATTGATCTGGTAACTGTACTAATTAACTATAGACAATATTTGAATATAGTTTACAATTACAGAATTGGAAACAAAAAATGTAAATATTTCATGTAGATTTAAGTAAGCACGCCTGCGATTAGTCAAAATACTGTCTGGAACGGACGCAGCTCCTCAAATCCTACTCCTACTTTTTGTGCACTGACATGGGTGGAGTGCCAAAGAACTTGCGCTTCTTCATGGTGCCCTTGACTGGTGTAGCTGTCAGACATATAAAAGTAAATTAGTAGATCGTATTCGTATTATGTATTATTCTTAATGTACTTACCATATAGCGAGAGCAGATCCCTGGTCTGGCTGGGCACTCGCTTAACGGTGCTACCCGGTGCCATTGGTGGCGACATATCCACTGCCATGTATTGCTGCCAATAGGTACCTGACAGCTCAAGCAGCGCTTTCATAACTTGTTTCTGGGTAAAGACTTCTGTGTAAATGGCATGCTGATCTGGCTCCTTAGAGGAGTAGCCAACAATTGTGGGTCCAAAGATTAAGGATATGTTATCAATGGGCATCATTACGACGGGACAGCCGGCTATGCGCTGGAAATGCAACAGGAGGAACGCCAATGTGTCGCGATTAGCCGGTGGTAGCTGTTCCACAGCCCGAATAAGTGATTGCTCGGCCAATTTATTATCTGGATTCTGTACAGCATTGGCAAAGTCCTTCCACTGACTGGTTGGTATAAGTGGTTCGCGCAGAGTACGCAAGAAATCTTTGACACAACAGCACAACACATAGATGTCCGTGTTGCCCAAATGAGGTGTCGCCTTGCCACGCAGGAATTGCTCCTTGAGCGCCTTGTATTCCCGCTCCGACGACGATACGCGATAGAGACCCACCTCAGTCAAGCCTCGAGCTTCAATCTCATTGACGCAATGCACAATGAGTGCTGGGATCATGGGTGAACTGGTTGGCGCGAAGTCACTCAGATAGCCCCATACTGTCTTAGCTGTGGGCGTGCCCGACTGTGGCACACAGCTGACAGTGAGCAGGGGGCGACAGTCAATGTGGCACCGCACAGGGCAGTCCCGGCAACGTAGACCCATGGCACCAAAGCGAATGCTGCAAATAATATTGAGATTATAGAGATTATAATAATATTAGAAAGTTTACTAAGCCTACCGTTTCTGACATTGTACACAGTTGTCGCCACGTAAGAAAGTCTTCTGGCTAAATGTGTGCTTGCGCATTATTGGACGGTTATGCTGTGCCGGCGATGAGTTGGCTGCCATGGCATTCAGAGGCGTCATTGGCGGAGCTGTTGCCTCCTTAATACCCGATCGACGCGGTGTCGAAGTAGCCTGACCATCATTTGTAATTATAGGCAACGCCTCTATGGTGGACTCAGCTCTAATGATACCCTGGCCATCTTGTGGTATTGTTACTTTTGTGGTGGCACAGAAGCGCTCTGCGCCTTGACCCACATCCAGTGTGTGGTGATCCACGCCAATGGAACGACGAGTTGTGGCAGTGCTGCCTGTAGTCGGAGTGCCGACATTGCTGCTATTAAGCCCAGTGCTCAGGCGAGAGCGTTTGTTGCCCACGCAGGGCACTGGATTCTTGGGCAATGAGGGACGATGCTCACGCCACGATTTTGAGCGTCTCACATCGAGGAAATCATCCTCTGAATGTGTAATTGATAAATCAGATAACAGTGAGCCAGTTGAATTAATATCCCCATATGATTTATCTTCATGCAGTGTGTTTAGGGATTTGCGCTTGCGCGTGTGCCCCGAAGGCAGCGTATGAAGGAACGCCAACTTATCTCGTGTCTCGTTATTGAGATTTCTCTCGTGTCGCAGCAGATCGGCCACAGCTAATATTTTGCTTTCCATCGCATCGCGTTCATGTTCAGCCTGGCGTCTTGCCTTGATCTCGGTATCGATAATGCGGCGTGCATGATATAGTTTACCCTCCAGATCTCCCATCTTAGCCAGCGATTTGTCCAGCTCCGTTTGTAGTCGCGCATTCTGTGACGCATACCCCTTACATTTCTCATGATAATGCTCGAATAAGCGTAAAAACCGCAGAAACTCTATAAATAGGAAGTTAGATTTGGGTGAGATACAGTTTAACTTGCTTTGTCCGTGTCGCCTTGACTCACCCTCCTCAGCGGTGCCTTCGGTCAGCACTTGCATGCAGCGTCGTAGATCGTCGAACGACGCGAGCACAGAGAGCGTCATTTTCTTTGAGTTCGCGCCAATTTGTGTGCTCCAATATATGGTATATATATACATCTAGGAGCACTTAATGGATTTGAATTGTGCTTTACTGATTTATAATTTCAATCCGATCTAATTGAATCTTGTTTATAGCAATAAGGATCGCAAAGAGGAAGCACGCTGCAAAGGACGCGACTTTTTTCTCGATTAATGTGCCGTTGTTTCAAATTTTTTTCCCAGATATGTGCGATGAGAAATTTATCGGTATTGTCATACATTTGGTATTTACTTATCGATAGTTCACAGTGTTTCTTAAGAACTTCTTGGTATTTGTAATAATTTTTACATTCCATAAAATTATTTGATTTTAATAAACTAAAATATTCTGGGTTATATTTACATATATAAAAGTGTAACCCCAAAATGTTATATGCGATTCGATAACATAACAAATCGTCCCTGGTTTGGTATTTGACTAGTATTTTAGTACATACGTACTAAATCAGCCTGCAGTTTGCCGCTTTCGTCTTGTAACCAAATAGAGACCGGCTCTGAGTTTTATTAAAATATAAATAAAATTATGTCTGTTGCTTCGCCTGCTAATTCCGCAATTGGACTTCAAAGCAAACGCTGGAATTGCCTCCGCAATGTGCTGGAACGCGAAGGTCTATTTTGCAAGGATAGCTTCACACCGACGCCGGAAAACTTAGAATTCCTTCAGACCAAATGCAAGGTGCTAATCATTGGTGCCGGCGGATTGGGATGTGAGCTGCTCAAAGACTTAGCACTGATGGGCTTTGGTGATTTACATGTGATCGATATGGATACAATTGAGTTGTCCAATCTGAATCGTCAGTTCCTGTTCCGTAGGACAGACATTGGTTCATCAAAGGCGGAGTGCGCAGCTATGTTTATAAACAATCGTGTGCCCACCTGTAAGGTGACTCCGCATTTCTCCAAAATACAGGACTTTGACGAAACCTTCTACCAACAATTTCACATTATTGTGTGCGGTCTGGATTCGATTGTCGCACGTCGTTGGATCAATGGAATGCTGCTCTCTATGCTGCGCTATGAGGAGGATAATACGATTGATGTGTCATCGATTATACCCATGATTGATGGCGGCACTGAGGGGTTTAAGGGCAATGCTCGTGTCATTCTGCCAGGGTTTACTGCTTGCATTGAGTGCACATTGGATCTATTTCCACCCCAGGTTAACTATCCACTCTGCACGATTGCTAATACGCCTCGACTGCCAGAGCACTGTATTGAGTATGTGAAACTGATACAGTGGGACAAGGAGAATCCCTTTGGGGCGCCACTCGACGGCGATGATCCACAGCATATTGGCTGGATATATGAGCGGGCTCAGGAACGTGCCAATCAGTTCAACATAAGTGGAATCACTTATCGCCTCGTCCAGGGTGTCATCAAGCACATTATTCCAGCTGTGGCCAGCACCAATGCTGTCATAGCAGCTGCCTGTGCACTAGAGGTATTCAAACTGGCCACCAGCTGCTACGACAGCATGTCCAACTACTTGAACTTCAACGATCTGGACGGCATTTACACCTACACATACGAGGCTGAGAAGTCCGAAACTTGTTTGGCCTGCAGCAATGCACCGCAGCAGCTGAACATCGATGATCCTAATACCACAACCCTGGAGGATGTCATCAAGCAACTGTGCGAGCAGCCGCGCTTCCAGCTGAAGAGTCCTGGCCTGACAACTGTCATGCCTGATGGCAAGCAGCGCACCCTGTACATGGCCAGTGTAAAAAGCATTGAGGAGGCGACACGCAAGAATCTGACACAGTCGCTGGGCGAGCTGGGACTGCAGGATGGCCAGCAGTTGACCGTCACAGATCCCACCTCGCCCTCAGCCATGACACTGCAGCTCAAGTATCATGCCAATGAGGTGGAAATGTCATAAAGTAAGAGAAAAATCAAGTGGGGAAGCAAATTGTTAAAGATTTTGTAAGTTATCTGAAAGATTAAAAACAAATCTTATAAATACCAAAAAAACAAACAATATTTTTCATATTTCGTATAAGGAATATCGAGTTGGTCAAAGATCTAAGATCTTTATATAAAAATCAGAGTAATCCCAGCTAGATGGCACTACAGAGTTATACAAACATACAATGGCTTCAGGTTTGGGGTACAAAAGGTATTGTTCAGTTATCACAATTAGCAGCTCATGTCCAGTATGTATTTCTTGCCGGTGAAGCCCTTGAAACTTAGAGCTGCAGCTGCAGCATCCTTGAAATTGGCCAAAGGCACCATCTCATGCGTGGGGGCCACAAACTTGCCCTGCTCAATCAACTCACAGAGTTCCTTCATCATCTTGGAACGCTCGGGCACATCGTAGTTCTCTTTGGACCAGCGTGTCATCCAGAATCCTCGAAATGAGATGTCCTTGAATATGAGTGGACCTGTGGCGACAGTGACCGGTTCGCGGGACATGCCACCATATGTGACCATAACCCCCTTGTTGTCCAGATGACGTGACACCTCTGTGGCACTCTTGCCACCAACACAATTGAATGCAAGCTTTGGTTTCTTCACTTTTCCAGTCTTGAAAATGTCACTGCTGCGAATCTCTGCCTCGGTCAGCACATGTGTTGCACCCAGTTTGGTCAGCATATCCTTGAGTTCACAAATTTCTGGACGATCACGCACAATGCCAACACTGTTGATGCCCCATGCACGGCACAGCTGGTGGACAGCTTGTCCCACAGCGCTGTTGGCGCCATTCTGAATGACCGTGTCGCCAGGTGCCAGCTGCACAAAGTCCTTGAGCATGCGGTAGGCGGTACAGGGATTTACAGTTATGGTTGCCGCCTCGGCCAAGCCCACTTTATTTGATATCGCCATCAGCTGATTCTCGTTGTAGACTGCGTGAGTTGTCCATGTGCCAAGGCCGGTGGCCAGTGGTACCACATGATTACCTGGCTGCAGACACTTAACTTTCTCGCCCACACACACCACCTTGCCGACAAACTCGTTGCCCGCGATGGCAGGGAATTTTGGTTTCACTGGATATTTGCCTGGAACACACAGATATTAATTTATGTAACAATGCATACTATATATATTATTACCCTGTATGGTATTAATGTCGGCAGGATTGATTGGTGCTGCCAGAATTTCTACGAGTACCTGCTGATCTTTGGGATTTGCCAGCTTATCCTCTACAAGCTGGAGAACATCCTGCGGCTCACCGTGTTGTGTGTACTTCAACGATTTGGCCACAATCGACATCTGTCGACACAACGCCGTCGGGCCACTCCAAGCGGGCAATGTCTTACGCAACATTTTAGTCTCCAATTAGTTTAGTTGAATTTTGCAATTTATTAAGGAATTTATTTGTTATTGCGCCGGCTTTGATGTCGTCCTATCTGATAACAAGTCACTGAGCTTGCCAATAGGCAAAACTATTGTTGTTTTCACTGGTCACATTCGATCATAGTATTTTTTTAGTCTATTTATCGCTTATTTTGTATGTCGATGTTTAATATTGAAACAAAATTTGAGTTAATCAATTATTGAAGGTTTACGTACATACAAATATTCAGCTATTATCCACAATAATTTAATTTAAAGCTTTGCTTGCCATTGAGATTATGCATAATTGTACTACAGTGTCATCTCTAACGGTAAAAAGCCGTTATTTTTAAAGCCTGCAACTTCGTCAGCGTCATGTTGGGCCCTAATTGCATTGTGCGGGTAATCACGCAACTTCCGGCTTCCTTTTCCGTTGCACCCCCACAGCATAGCGTAGTTGTTTAAGTTTTTTCTAGCGCCTGCCACATGCCGCAGTGGCTGCAACAACCACTTAAGCCGCTCATATGCAACCACATTTGCATACAAATTCAATTTGTGGGCGTGCTGCCGATTGGCAGGATCTGAAAACTATAACCGCAATGGACACAGGTTTTTGTTGCTGCTGTACTCCGTATAGAGTGTCATATTTGACCTTCTGTTACTCCATTTGCGCCGACACGCAAGTTTAACATTTTAACCCGCAGCCATACTTACTATGATAATTTCCTTTTTTAATTGACAATTACCACATCCACAACAACAAGAACAACAAACAGTTGGTAAAAATAACAAAAACAAACATAGTTTTGCAAAATACACAGAAATCAATAAACATGGGACAGACAGATGGTAAAGAAAACTTGATGTCTAGATCCCACTCCAGGGGAGTCCCAACGACCCCCGATACTACCCCTAACACTTCACCGACCCCTGCTGCCATAATTATCCAGCTGACGAGTGGGGGCTACGAAGGGAGGGTTATACTAACTTTGGTGTTGAGTTGTTTATGGTAAGAAAGGTATATGCCGTTGGTTTGTCGTTTGGATGCATATAATGTGCAACAACTCAATATTAAAGTATATATTAATATATTTTTTTTATTCAAATAAAAATACAAATACGAAGATATATAAATCAATTTCAATGCTTTCTCACTTTGTCCCTAAGTTTAGTAATTAATTTGTATTTAATTGAGTGTGTATCGTTAATCGATATCTAGTTTGGTATTTAATAGCAAAATCGATCGCTCGCCAGTCGGATTACACAGCGAATTGAGCCATGAAGTAAAATTTCTTTTGTGTTTTGTACGGATTCATAAATATTCTGCCTTTAATGGGTATTCAACTACAAGACTCTTTTGGTTTTTGCTTTTTTATTGGCGGGGCGATTAAAGACGTTGCCGGGGCTCCAATAAAGTAGTCAAACATCGTCGCCATCGTCGTCGTCGTCACAGGACCCTGCAATGTGGCGCGGAAACGAAAAATCCAATAAAATAAATGTATGTGTGAATTATTCGAGGGTCGCGTGCTGCGCCTGAGCTCCACCACGTAGGTAGTATGCGGCAGCCGCTCGATGGGCTCAGTCAGTCATCGTTTGCCAGTCGCTGGAGCAGCAGCAGGAAAACCTTTTCAAGAATGTCCTCCAATCCGCGTGCGAACGTCTTTATACTGGTTAATCTTGGTTGTGAGTCATTGTATGTCATAGATCAGCGACTAAAGGCGCAGCAAATTGCCTCAGACAAATCTGTGCAAGGTGAGTTGTGGGCAACTTCCCATACACCCTCCCATCCACATCCGGAACTGTAATAACCCTCGACTCATACCATGTAATTATTCCTCCGTCTCTTGCAGTCATACACGATGTGACCACTGTGCTGCTAGATCCGAAATTTCTGGAGTCCCTCATCAATGGATCAATGCACAGCAATGCGCAGTTACTCACAGTGGAACACTGCAAGTTCATGTTGAATGACATTGCCACCTGTTCACTGATGAGGCTGGACGAGACATCAATGGAGAAGTTGTGGAATCTCATGACCATGGTCTACAAGTGGCAACTGTTTGTGTCGCGGCATCAACACAATTTGCTGGACATCACCTTCAGGCATCTGGATGCCATCAACAGACTGTATCCGGATGCCAGGCGGCATATGTTGATTGACTATGCCAAGAACATGTTGTTGGATTTCTGGAATGCCTGCGGCGAAGAGCAACAGTTGTCCATCTATCGCACCAACAAGGCGTGGCTGCAGTGTTTCAATACGAAGATATCGCTGCTCATTCGATTGGGCTTTCAGGCCATGGACGGCAGCTTCATCAATGCATTGGAATTGCCTCATTATCTGGACTTTGCCAAGTGCATTGGCAACAATATTTACATACAAAGCGGCGAATTCGATCAGCAGCAACAGCAGCGGGAGAGGGAACGGGAACCGAATCGCATGGATCAGTTGGCTGCGCAGCTGAACATTGGCCATGTAGCTGGCGAGGATTTGCAGCCCATCGATGCGGGCAATTTTCAAAAGCAACTCGAGCAAACATTCTCGCACACTCTGTTCGCCGATTTCACCGATAATGTGGAAGGAAATGCAGCCAAGACTGCGACAACGGCGTCGCTGCCGACGTCACAGTCGCAGCACAGTCCGAATGCGTCGGGTTGCGAATTCGTGCAGCTGCTCACGGCGAATACCGGCGATGCAGCTGTCGAAGGGGGAGGGGGTGGCGGTGCCGCGCTTAATCGGCAGCTGCTCGATTTGTATAGCAAAATGAACTGAACGTATTGCGGCGAATTAAAATTGCCTGAAGGCAAAGCGACGAATTGGCATTGGAGCCACCTGTTGGCTAAAAATATAGTTAGTCCGCTGCATATGCATAATTAAAAAATATTGTATTTGTTTGTAAAATAATTACAAAAAATGTTCATTCTCTTTTCATTTTTTTTGTTTTTCGTTTGCAGTTTTTCGAAGACATTGGTGATCCAACAATACAAAAATTTCAAATTTTGAGCTTGCGACCTAGTTACACATACACAAACAAAATAATGCGGCCAGTGGAAACGACCGATAACTACCGATACTAACTGTCATTTAGTGTGTAGGGTTGTCGTCCTTGTGCAAAACAATAAAACAAAAAAATATCTAAAAATCATAGTACTCAATTAAGTTAATATTAAATAATTGTGGATGTGTGTTCAGTTTGTCTGTGTATGTGTGCATATATGTGTATGTGCCAATATATTCAACAACCGCTGCAGCTGCCAAAAATAGTATTAACTTATGGCAACAAATTACAAATAGAAGGGAGGTGGTAGTGGGGGGTAGAAGGAGCGGGGGTAATTACTACTTCTGAAAAGGAGCTTGTCGAGCAGGAGCACGAGCGGGAGCAATGGTTATGGAGATGGAACGATGACGGCGCGTTGCGAGGCAGTTCAGTGCGTTGGGTGTGTGTTGTTTGTTTGTTTGTTTTTGTTGTGTGCTGTCCCGCATTACATCTTCGCCTTGAGTGGCACCGCATCCACCATGATATGCAGGGCCATCTTGAGACACTCCTCGGCCGAACTGATCTGTGAGCACGGATAGGCGCCGCCATATTCCGTTAGGAAATCACAATATTTGCGATAATTGCTCAACGCAAAGTCATAATTGTAGGCACCCAGGAGCTTCATGTCCAGGTCGTCATTAACCAGCGGCACCTTCTCCTTGAACGGCATCCCCTTATACATTTGGTAGTCCAGCTCACAGGCCTCGCACTTGCAGTTGAATCGATACTGCATGGATAGACGCTCTTGCCGCTGCTTCTTGTCGAATATCGCAAAGTGGGAACTGTTCAAAAGAAAGAGATATTATTATTATATATTTACATTATATATCATTAATGTCTGCCCACTCACCCATAGTTATCGTAGAGTACATCGCCGGCCTTGATGGGACGCAGGACAAAAAGGTAGGCCTTGGTGCCGACGTAGATGCGCAGCGTGTTGGGGGCACACGAATGATTGAGGAGGGAGAGGAACGCGTAGGCGCCCGATGAGTGCGACTGATCATCCTTGGTCTCGTTCACCTGCTCGACCAGATCGATGCCATGCATATTCGATGGTGATGTCTGTAGATGCCTGAACAGCAGTTCCGTAAAGAAGTTGCGACCTTCCTCCCCACCCAGATAATCCTTCAACGGAGTATACTCAATGATGAAGTGCTTCAGCACGGCGCAGACAACAGAGCGCTGAAAGAGATCCGATACGGAACGCAGATGTTGATTCGTCACCAAGCCGTGTATGGCCCGATAATGCTCCTGCGGCGTCAGTTGCGTAAAGTCCAAATCGAAGACGCACTTCTGCTGGTTGCTTGGCTGGTCACAGTACGCCATCAGTTCCTCGATGCTGTCATGCAGATCGAGAGCACTCAACGTGGTGCGCAACGCGATGCCGTGGATCTTGTTGAACATGCGATGCAGCAGATCAATAATGGGGCATTCATACTTGTGAAAGGTCTCATTCGCTCGCTGCTTGCATTGCTCCGAGCAGAACATGGTGGAGCAGCAGTTATCGCAGGGTATGAGCGTTAAATAACGCTCCTCTTTGCATGTCGCGCATCGGATGTAGCGCATGGGCGGCAACAGGGATGCACAGAAGGGTTCCTCCGCTGCAAGGACATCCCCGACAGCCAAATCCTGCGTCGTCACTATAAATCGCCCCTCATCGGGTGTCTCCCTCAGCTCCAGGCAGTTGGCAATGTACGGCACCTGTCCGTGTGCCTCGAAGCTCAGCTTGAAGTCATAGGGCACAATATCGGGCGGCTGTTGTTGCACCAACTGCTGACAGTCGCGCTCCCTTTTGTCCAGCTTATGACGCAGTCGCTCCGGATAATTGGCCTTGCGTGCCAACTCAATGTTCGCCAGACACTCCCGATACCGCTTCCACTCGAAGAACACTGCCGATCGATTGGCATAGCCGATGGACAGATTCTCTGAATTCGGTTCCGCAAAGCAAATGCTCTTGTTGTATAATTCGAGAGCCTGCACAGGGAAAGAGATGAAGAATTCATTAATAATTCATATTAATTATAGAGATATAAAGAATTAATTTATAATTAATTTTAATAACATCTTTAGATAAAGATATTAATTGTTAACAATAGATCAAAATTGAACATATGTGTTTTTGTGAACAGATTTAACCTTAAATAGGGGCATTCCCTGAAGTAGTGCATTCTGAGAACTGAAGTTAGTAAGAAATCTTAACATGTTGCTCTGTTGCAACCAGTGCTGCCACACGTTTTTCTATTTTTTCTTTGATCAATTTCAAAACACTTCCGATATTTTCTTTTCTTGGTAGCTCACCTGAAAGTATTTCCTATTCTTGAGGGAGAATTGCTCGTTGCCAAGCATGCGAAACTCCACGCTTCGCTTGTTGCATTTGTTTTCGCGCAGTGTCACATTGAGAAAGATCTTCTCCATATACTTGAAGTCAATCAAGGCGTGCTCCACGAAATTCACCTTGGAGCAGTTCTCTTTCAGCTCATTGAATTTGCCGGATATGATGCCAATCAGCTTCCAGTCATTCAGTTTTTTCACCAGATCGTCACTAACGTCGTAAACATCCATTGTTTTTGTTTGTTTTCTCTCTCTACTTTTGTTTCTGTTATTGTTCCTCTTCAATTTATCCCCGAGGTGTACATACACACACGCGTACGCATACACTCTCAGCCAGGCACGTCCTCCTCGTCGTGTTTTTCTCTCACACAAGTCGCGTGTGTTGCGTCGCCGCCGCCGCCGCTGCCACCGCCTGTTTTTTTCACCAGCAAAATGCGATTGTATGTGGGCGTGTACGTGGCACACCTCTTTTTGGTTGTGCACGAAGTGCCCGTTAATATGCAATTTCTCAGAAAAGATCGATGAATTTGTTGCAAATATATTTGTTATGCGCCAATCCTGATCAAAATTTTAGTAGTTAGTTGGTCTTTTTCTTGGCGAATTCGTTCACAGTGTGGCAGAATACCGCAAACACTAAAATACAGTATTTACCCTAAAAAATACCAGCTATCACGCGGTACCAACTGTGGTGGTGCATACAGCGCCATCTAGCGACTATCGATTGTTGCGGCACATAGGCATGCGGCCGTGCAGAAACTCATGCCGAAAGTACAAATTTAATTCCAACTGAAAAAATGTACCAAATTAAGAAACGGTACAAATGTACCCTACGGTACGCTGCGTACCTCTTTTCGTTTATAAAAAAAACCAATGCAGATAAACACAAGAATTTAATATGATAGCAGGTTGTAATGATTTTGATTGTTGATGATGATTGATAAATCAATTTATTGGTTTGTCAATGTCCCGTTGTCCTTACTACTTCTCTTCACACCATTCATTCTCTTTGCGTACCTTTTCCTCCTCGGCCGGCGAAAAGTCGTTGGCAATGGCAAAAGTCTCGCGTATGTCCTGAAGGGATTTCCCTTTGATCATATTGGCACACGTTTTACAGGTGACATCCAATAGCCCTTGAATATTAAGATAATTAGCAGCCAGGATGAGTTCGAACAAAGTGCCCTGGTCCACTTTCAGGAAGTCGGCATCCCATGATGAAATGTCGTCGGTACGTTTCTCCTTGTTCTCATCCTCCTGTGCCTGTTGGGGATCGTCCTGGGCATGATAGGTTGCCCAGTGGAGAACCTTGCGTAGAATTGCCGAATTGACATTGGGAAGTGGCAAAACACTATTATCGCTCTCATCCCCCAAATCTTCCAGTGCCGTCTTAATGGTCTCCGAACATTTGGCAATCTCAATGTCTGTGTCAAATATTTCCTTATCGGAAGATTCCAATCGAATTATTGGCATTTTCGTAGTCTGTAAACAAACTGAATTGTTATAATTTACCAATAGAATATTCTAAAACTCACTTTAAATTATTCGTTAAAAACTATTTGTTTCCTTAATTGACTTATTCCACTGATTTTGTCCAACAGATGGGGATTGACGTGAGTTTCAAGGCACCACATGAAATGCTAAAAATAAGTGCTTTATTATTTACATGTCTGCTTCTTCTTCAACACAGTGTTTTATTATATCGCAAACTGTCGTGTCGATAGAAAGTGGCTATATAATAAGTATGATTTAAAAGAGTCTTTTGACTTTTATAAATTATTTTCAAAGTGGTTTTATCAAAATACTCAACTAGTTGTTTCTTCGCCGTTTGCGCGCTGCCAGTGTGACCTTTTTCATGCAGGTCTTTTTCACCGATTTCTTTTTACGATTTTAATAAATACTAATTGAAATAAAAAAGAAAACTGTATTTACCATATGCCAACTACTTCCTGATGTTTTTTTTAATAATATAATAATTTTAATACACTTAATTATAATTTTCGCCGGAAATTATTTACAAAAATTTTGGAGTATATATAAAATTGGCAAGCTTGGTTGGCACTATATTTTATGTTGTGTCTTGTCTGGCATCCAAGCTAACTTCACATGCACATGCATGAAAAAAGTTCTATGAGCTTCTCTAGCACTGATACGACTGCATCCGCCACCAGGGAAACCACTTCCAGAAACATATCAGCAAAATCGTCGTATTGGAATGTGCACAGAAAACGGAATAGGAAAAACGCCGCCGCGACAATAAGCAATGGCCAAACCAGCGATAGCACCAAACGTATAGTCCAGGTACACACGTACCAGGTGAAGAGAAAGAGCACTATATAGGCAATTAGGGTTCCCATGTCCGAAGGCATTCCGACATTTTTTACGGTGTACTCGTAGATGACCACGTAGAACGGAGAATCACGCCAATCGCCAGGTTCTTTGCAGTATTCCAGTCCCATTTTCACCTATTTTTTATCTTAGTGAATACTTTAACTGGGAATACTTGGTTCAACTAAAATGATGTAATCATTTATTCAAGGGGATTACTTAACTTTCAATTCTCTATAGAGAATTTAATGAATCGGGGTAAATAAATAAACAACTGCTGATCAGCTGTAGGCCGCGGCGAGTCTGTGCTTGTGAGCTTTATGAGAACATAGGAAAAAATACCAAGATCTTAGTACTCCGCATTGTCAGTAAAAATACCGGATCGCCTATTTTGTTGTTATCGAGACCATTTATCGAGCAGAACTTAGGCGCGTGGTCTTCGGTAATTTGTACTGCAATGAGTAATATCACTTTAAAATTGTTTCTTTTCGAAAGACTTAACACATTTCTGGATTTAAAATGCAAAGCATGTATGAATGTATAAATAAATATGTACATATGCATGTGTGGATAAACGTGTGTGCCATGAACTCGTAGTCTTTGCTCCCAGGCGTACAAGGGCAAGAGGCAATGCTCCGGCTAAAAATAAATTGGTAACTGATGCTGTGCATTTGAACTGTAAGCAATTTCCTTTTCCTTTGAAATCCAGTCAGGGGCTGGTACATTTATAGTTCAATGTACTCTACCTGTCGCGCCTTTGTTCGTCTCAGAACATACCGAATTCACAATTTAATAGCTGTCAAAAGGCACACACACAGGCAGATACAACACATACACAAACAATAAAGCCATGTAGGTTTGATGTGTTTATAATGTGTACAAATTGGGCAATTAAACAATACTGAAATGGTGAAATATTTGAAATTATTTGATAATTTGAGAATCGATATTATTGCGTATATTGCTGGCAGGTTGTTAATCGATTGTTTCCAAATACAATGTCACTTTTGGTATCGCAAACTTAATATGAAAATTAAAATCAGGGACACAAATTAGAGAAATATTCCGCGCACACTACTTTTAGTTGTCTATCTCAGATTGCTGTTTTTGCTGCACAAACTGAAACTGACAGATAACGCAATAAGAGACGCTTCATTGTTTAGAAATCGTTTGCGGTTACTTCTTGTATGTTATGAAGCGGTTGCAATGTGTGAGTGTTATCGAATGTTACGAAATGTGAACGGCAATTCCAGCAACATGCTGGGCATGTTATTGGATTGCAACAGGTGCGTGCCATAACGATTACATCGACTGCGTTAAGGGGTAGAAAATAAACAAAGTTTATTTGAAGACTTACAATGGTTTTTATTGCAATTGAAATTTGGTTAGGGACCTTTTGCGCCAACTGGACACGGTGCACAAATGTTGTCAAAAAAAAAAACACAAGCACAAAAAGAGAATTTTCAAAACAAGAGAATACATAAATGTGTGTGTGTGCGGAATGCAAAACGAAAGGAAGCGGAAATGTTCAGGCAAAAGTCGAGAGCGTGCAACAGGAAGCGACACACACACTAGCAAACATAAGTAGAAAAGGAGATAGTGCGACACTTTTATGAACATGGCAACAAAAGCTAGAAATAATAACAGTCACGACAACTGCAGCAGTACCAGCAGGAGCAGCAACAACAACAAAAACAACAATAGCAGCAGCAGCAGTAGGAACAACAACAACAAAGGCAGCAGCAGTAGTAGGAACAAGAACAGCAGCTTGTCGTTGTCGCTGGTATGTTATACAGGCAAATAAAGGCGTGACACAGTTCTTACATTCTCATTCAGTTACACACACACACAAACACACGCACATAGTGGCAACACATGGTCGTATCTTATTTATAGTCCCGTTGCTGCTCCTGTCAAAGTCAGTCAACCAGGCCAGGCAAGCCAGGCAACGTTGCAAGCCCAAGTAGTCACTTGTAATGTAATTGCAACAAAGTCGCATAGTCGTCCTAGTCATAGTCATTGCCTGTGCCTTTGTGTCTTGTTTGCACTTTCCGCTGCGTCTCCTTTGCTGCCTGTTTGTATGTGTGTGTGTGGCTGTGTGTGTCGTCTGGGCCAAAGAGCATAGGTAAAAACCCAGCGTGCCAGAAGTTGTAAATTGTTTCGGGACCAAATGAAGTGCCACTTGCGAGCCGAGCGACTTGATAAATGAATCCCTTTGCCGGCTGACAAGCAAATCCCGAGTAAACGTTAAACATGTATGTACTAATATACATGTATATGTATGTAGGCAACACACACTGCAGGGCAATTCATTAGGCAGGCAATTAAATAGTTTTCCTTAACATTTCAATTGTCATTTTCAGGCCATTAAAGCGAGCTTAGGGAAAGGCGGAAATCGTTAGAGCATTTCAAAAGCATTTTTCAATTTGCTCTTATTATGGTTTATATAAATAAATGCAATTTAAATAACAAGCTAAAGCATCTACTTGTTTATTGCTTACATCTACGCCAAAGTGAAGTTGGCTGCAATTGAATTCAATTGAATCACCAATCGATTGTTATTTATAACAAATGTGTGGCCGATATAATTTTAGTGCACGTACACTAGCGGCTCAGCTGTAAGCTCAGCTTTCTGCTATCTGCATCGAAGTGAAGTTGGCTGCAGCTGCAACTATTCAACTTCAATCAATTGTTATCGATATAGTGTATGTAAACTAACAGCTTAGCCGTAAGGTTAGCTCTGATTAATTTAAATATGTATGTAAACCTTACAGGATATTGCCAGTCGAGCAGATGCAAGCTTTGGCAGTAAATTTTAACAATTGCCAGTTACATTTTCTGCATTCGCACTATCATTACCCGTCGCATTTGTAGCGATAAGCAAAAGAGGGAGAAAAGGGGACGTTGGATAACATGAGGCAAGCTCGCAAGTTGCAGTAGTTGATGGTGCTGTCAGATTGGCAAGCAGAGCACATGCTTACCGTTACTTTAAGTGCATTAGAAGGTAGAGCAGCAAACCGCAAAAACTCAAGCTCAAGTCGCCATGTTGCCTCGACCCCAACAACAAAGCAACAACAACAACACCAACATGTACAGCTGGAGAACACGTGCCCCATCTTGTGGCAGGAACAGAAACACGCAGAGTTTTAAAGTGCAGTTGAGCTGCGGCGGCTCTCGTTGACCTTTCACGTTTCGGGGGCGTATTGGGGGCTGCGTGACGTGTGGCATGGCGAAGCTGATGTCGCCTCGCAAGCTGAAAACCATTTGATAAAGTCGCGCGACAGTTGATAAAATTAATGAGAATCGAGCAGGCCTGCACCGCCCCCAAAGAGAGAAAAGAGTAGTGGGATTTGCACAAAGCGGACCCCAGGGAAGGAGGAGGGATGGGAAGGAGCGTTCCATCCAAATTGCTCAGAGACTTGGGGCTGCAACAGGTTTACTTTGTTACCAACTACGGCAAACCTTTAAAAGGAATAGTATATTTTATAGTAGATGTACTATAAATAGTACTTTTTATAGTAGATGTGCTATATATATATATATTTCTATGAAAAGTCAACGCTCGCGGCCAGTTCCTACAAGCAACAAGGCAAATAAATGAAAGAGACAGGGAGACGTAGAGACACACAGATAGAAAGGCAGAGAAGTAAAAACTGTTGCCTGCTTTGGGGCGCGTTGTGGCCGCTCTTTTAAATGGGAACGTTTGTGTAATAACATTTTGGTCGCCTTTTACGCATTTTTAAGTTTGCATCGTTTGCGCATAAATGAAATTATTAACAAATAAATGAAAAATGCGCCGTAAAAGTGAATTATAATTTTCTGCTGTGCGCTTTATCAACGTTTCTCTTCTTTTTTTTTAATATTTTCATTTAATTTTGCTTCGTCTCCATGCTGAAATATCAAAGGTGAGTTGTGCGTACACACCCTCGTGTGCCTGTGTGTGTGTGTAAGGTAAGAAGCCGAGCAGACGTTCGCCATGTGTGTGAGTAGTTTTTTTTCCTTTTCCCTGAATTGGATTGGGACCACGAGCAGAGCAGGACAATGGAGGGGGGGAGGGGGCGTTGGTGCTTGGGCAGGGGCCTGTCGTGTCAATTCAATCAACTTTCTTGCTGCTTCTGCTCCCCTTGCGCCGCCTCTGCTGCCTCTGTTGGTTATACAAATGAAAATTTATTGTATATGCTTTATGCATGCGTTGACACAATATAAGCAGGAAATGGTGGTCGGGGGGTGCGGAGAGGGAACAGTGGGTTGGACCGACAATCGGGATATATAATAAATTTTCAATTTGCTGCACAAGACACTCGACAAACTGCGACGTTTAAGCTGAAAGGCATTAATACAAATATATCGAATATGTTTGTATATAGTGCATATTTGTGTATACATATTGTATATATGTTTGCCTTATATGTATTCCATTATATTCCACATGCGCATACCTTTTTTCTTTCTGGGAAAATTGAAAAAGTTGTGGCTCTCTTACGTCTTTTGTAGCTGCACATCACTCATACGCCGCATGGGCCTGCAACAGTTAATTATCGCTCTGAGGGACAACAAAGGAAGGAAAAATAAAAGAGATTAACAGAAAATAGAAGAACATAATGGAAACTTAAAACTCGCGTTTCGTGTGATCTCTGCAGTTGCAAAAGGTTCAGGCGAACAAAAAGAAAACACAAAAAAAAATAGCAACGCCAACTTTTAACCTTTCAGTGCAGCGTAGGCGTGACGGGGGGAGGGAGGAGGTCGGGGGGCGTTACAGCTGAAATAGGTAGCTAATAGCTTGGGGTATTTTCCGCTGATGCTGTTAACCTGGGAAACTCCTGGTAAACTCAGCTGTCGCTGCTCCCACTTTAGCTTCTTCTACTCCGCTTGCCAAGGCACATTTACAAGTCATTTACATATGCGACGAGGTAAAGAGAGCAGCAGCGCATGGCACGGCACACGGCAACAGGGCAGCACGGCAACAGGGCAACAGGGCAACAGGACAACAAGGTAATAAAGTGAAACGAGCTCTACGCGGCAGTGGAGGCAACAGTTAAGAACCATTTCAGCGCGTTGCTGCTCTTGGCGTTACATTAAAATTTATGCTTACAAAGCCGTTTAGTCAACAACTGCAGAAGCTGCTCCATCCATGGCTACGGCTACAGCTCCAGATGAACCCGCCGTGTGGGCGATGGCGGATTTCACGCTCACCTATCTGCCTACCTAGCATCATCTCTTCCTCTCTCTTACTCTGCCTTACTCCCTCTCTCTGCAGTTGTCGATGAAATAACGTATTTTTATTCCATATTCCATAAATGGAGTCTATTGGCAAGTCATCTGTGGATATTATTTAAGAATATTTAAGTGAAAATATTAAGATTGTATGCATAGTTATGAATAATATATAAGTAAAGAGATTTGAATTAGGTGCGTATAAAGAAACTATGTGCATATTTAAACTATTATTTAATTGAAAATGAATAGTTAAACAGAAAATATAATATAAAATTAATAATAATAAGAACAACTACAATTTAGTTCGAATGCGACAGTATTTATACCGATAATTAGTGATCGATTACACATTTGTGCGTTGCCACCTTGTTATGGTTATCTTAGTCTTTACAGGATTACACGTGCTACTTATAACTCCTGTAACTACTGTAAAAATAATAATGCATAATCAAATATTGTAGTCTATATAAACTATAAAATTCAATTCATATTTATATATATTTTATACCAAAATTTACAACTTGACTGTGTTAATTCTGCCAGCTGACATTTCTAGAAAAAGCAATAAATTTGATGCGATGGCAAAGTGAAATTTATAGAAATAAAATTGAGAAATAGTTGAAAATAAAGTCAATATTGATGTTGCATAAAGTTTTCGTTTATAGAAATTTAACTCAAATATTTTACGAGCTCTTCGAACTTGTTATTATTAGATTCACTCAGAGCCATAACTTAATATACGTGGTACAAACATACAGACATATCTATATAGTATATCTATATATATAAATCTCTCACTGGAGATTCCGTTCGCAATGCAATTGTGCAGTCCGTGAAATTGACTTATCTGACTCGTGATGCACACACGCCGGGGCGAGCGCATTTAGCTTTCATTTTTCATTTTCCATTTGGCATTTTCCATTTTCCGAATGGCGCTCGCATGTTATGGCCGATGCGGCGGCGTTAAACCTCAGCGCATGCACGGCATTATATTATACGATTTGAAATATATCATCTACACACATACATACATGCACATATATAGATATTCATACATACATAATACACATGCCTCTGCTAGGCGCATCTGGAAACATCCGATGACGTCACAAGGGCTCAGTAAGTGCGTGAGGGGGGGCTGGGGATGAGGGTGTTTGTTGGATGGGTCACGTAAAAGTAGCTCGTTAAAAATTGATGATGTGCATCAATGCGTGACGATATCGCAATGGGTCCGCCTCTTTCCCCCTCTCACACTCTCCCTTTCTCTCTGTTCCTCCGCCTAGAAGTATGTGACACGTGGCACGCCCACAAAGGCGCTCACTTAACCCATTGGCTCTGCTTTTGTTTTCACCTGTGCACGCATTTATCAGAGTATTTGTTTTTAACATTTACGACAACGTTTTAAAGCCGCATTAAAACTCATAAAAAAGTCGCAATAATAAAGCGCCCGATGCGATATTCAACTTTTCTAAATGTCTGCATACATCTCGAGGCCAAGCACGCTGTGTGTGTGTGTGGGTGTGTGTGCAGTCGACTTGCTAACCGGAGCACTGATATATAAATACGTAATGCATGTCAGTTTGGTTTTGTGCTTTGATTTAACAGCGGCTGGCGGCACTGTCGTTGATTTATGACCATACAGTGCCGTCTGAAAGTATGTATGCATATATGCTCGCGCTAAGGCTTTGACAGAAGCGAGGGCGTTTCGATAAGTCTAAGAAATGCAAAGATAATATCAAGAGAGACAGGTTATCCCTTTAAAAGATTTTGCCACAAGGCTGTAAGAATAAGTTTCTATGTAAATTCTATGTAAACGTTAGACATACATACATATGACACTATACATTAAAGAGATATGTTTAAGTTACAGTATTTTGTGTTAAAGCACTAAACGCTAACAAACACTTAACAGCTGCTTAGCATATTCATTGAACAGCTGATTCTTGAGATCGGCATATCGATGGTTAAAATATCGATACAAACACAGTCTGTTAATAATAAAAAATACAATAAACGATAAACGTTATAAATATATTTTATAATATAAATTAAGCAGTGATCTACCGAATGTCTTCATAAACATATCGATCACCCCTCGCAGCATGTGGGCATGCATCAGTGAGAAAAAAGGCACCATAGCATCACATTCTAGACATACGCAAATTTAATTAGTGCAGAGACGCGCGTACACCCAAAATGTGCAGCGAAATGTGAGAAAAATATATGGAAAATATGTGAAATATACACGAAATACTTTTAGCTTGACATGCTATGTATGTGCGAGTGTTTGTGTGTGTGTGTGTGTGAGTCCTCATCATCATCATATATGCTCGCCTATAACGCCTGGCTACGCATCAAGATGCTGAAGCAAAGGGCACATAAAATCAGCCCTAAATCAGGAGAGGTATAAAAAGGTTATATTCTTTTCGAGTCGACATGTTCCTCGCGCTGAACTTCAAACAGATTGCTAAAGCTGGGGGAAATTAAATGGTATTTAATGTGCCTCTATGCACAATGCTTTAATGTGAGTTACGGAAGAGTTTCCCTACGAGAACCTTCACGTTTATTCTCTGTTTCTCCCTCTCCTTCTTACTATGATTAGAACGTAAGTTTTAGGCCGTCTTTATTTAACTTTTCTGACCAAGATCAAAAAGTCAATTAAATCTCCAGAAATGTGCTTTTGCTTTTCTCAAGTTTTGTCCGGTTTCGGCTTGCAAAAACTTTCACCCAAGTTGCGATTGTATTGATTGAGGCGTGTCAATGTCGTTGGCTCGACAGGCTAATTGAGTTTGGCAATTGTGAGATATTAGTCATACGCCATGTGTGACCCAAAGTCAGTTGGAGTTGTCAACCTTCCCTATAGGTAATAATGCTTAGAGCCACACGCACACCCACACACACGCACCTTGTTTATTTGCGGCACTCAGGAACTCGGAACTCAGCGCATGTTATTTACCTAAAATGTTGCGCATACGCCCCAGTTGCCAATATGCATGATGTGCCGAAAAGATGGAAGACAAGCAACAACAACAAAAAGTACACGGCCCACGTGTGTGTGCTGAAAATGCTTTTCAACCTAATGGAAAATTCAACGCGTTTACCTTTTTTCCACATTTCCTTTTGACAAACGATTGCGAGGTGCGTGCAGGAGCTGGAGTTGGGCGCGCTGCTTTGCGGCTGTGGCGTGAAACTCGTTTTCTGTGTTAAGTCAAGCATCAAGTGGCGCGTTTAAGCTTCAAAGCGGTCGCGCAACACATAAACATGAGCAGCAGCCACGTGCACCACACACACACACACACACAGCTTAGTGTAAGGGGACACTCTGCGTTTTTGCTATTTTACAGAAAGTTCTGAGTATCTTAATTTAAATGACTCCACTGTAATACCCTATATAGGAAGGATATGTGGAGTAATTGAGCAATAGCAGTATTTCTTTTTGTTATTTATTAATTTTTTATTTATGTATTTTTACTCTATTTATGTATCTTGATTTTTAATGTTAATAAGTGTCTCACTTTGTTTATTCTCCATATTTTTAACTTACTCAACACTTATTGACTTGATCAAGGATTTATCGAAAGTGGCGGTAAGCCGATAACTACGAAACTTATATAGAATATCGACGCAAATACTCGAAGAGAATAAAATAAATTAGATTTTTAATATACAAATTTAATTTATTTGATTTAATAAGCAAAAGTAAATAATAATTGCTTTACTGTACTAAATAATGTTACCAGCAGAGACAAGGATTATTACTTCTTATGCGAGCCAACCACGGAGGTTTTGCCAAGTTAATTTTTCAATTGAAGGGGAAAGTGTGGACGTTTCGGATTTCTCCGATTCACTGCTAGCCGATAGATATATTTTTTTGCATCTCCACTTCGCTGGTCGTCTCATCTCCGGGGAACTCTAGGTAGCGCTCGTAATCCTTGTCGCTGTCCTGCAGTATTTGCGAATAGTCAACGAAATCGTCATAGTTAACGTAACGCATATTGGGCACCAGCCTGGTCACAGGGCAATGATACTTGCAGCGTGTGTCCCGCATCCAGCGCCGCGGTGTCATCAGCTCCAACTTGGCATTGGGAATGCACTTCAATTGCTCAGGATCGCCGCCCATTGTGATCACCAGAGTGCTGTAGAATATGCCATCCCCGACGAGTTGCTTGCTCTCTGGGAGTTTGCTGAACGTGCTGAGTATCTCTTTAAATGGCCAAATTTGGTTGTGCTCCGTTCCGTTCAACTGCACCAGCAGTTGAGGAGATAAATATGCGAAGCGTATCAACTTCAAGACTCTCAGCACATGAGGAGCACGGTGGGGCCAGGACTCGCGTAGCCAGTGCATAAAGCCAAAGAGGAGCTAAGGAAGGAGAAGGTCATCATCGATCGTATACAACCCACTGTATGATACCCTACCTCAGTCTCAGAATTGACAGCCAATGCGTTCGACTCAAGCAATTGACAAATCTGTTCTACGGTCAGTTCGAGAAACTGTCGACTGCACATGATGATCATAATGGAGCTGGAGATGCGCGAGACCATCGCATGGCTGATGTAGGCAAGTTCAGAGTAGAGTCGTAGCTGATGCAGTATGCCGAATGCTTCGAACTCCATGAAAAACTTATCATCGAGCAGAACGTAGCATTGTTGGATTAGGTTTGGTATCTCTAAAAAATATGCTGCTTGGATTAATGGCATAACCAATTTGGAATTTATTGCATTCTCATGGGGCTGCAACATCCATTTGTAGATCCAATCGAAAGTCTCTGCCGCCACTGGAGATTTGCGCAAGTCCACCGCAGTGCGACCGCAAAGACGTCCAAAGTATTTTGAAAATGTTCCCAGCACAATTCCTGTGCATGCGAATTGACATTCTCCTACCAGGACTACCGTATCGGGATCCTCACCCTTCTCTATGACCTCAAATATGCCATCCAGGCTAGAAAGATTGTTGGAAATGTGGACGGTTTCGTTCAACCTTTTCACAATCATTTCGGAACATTTCTTCGAGCATTTCTTTGCCTGGATGCACTCTGGCGAGCAAAACTTGTGCTGCATTTTACGCGTTTCAATGTTCCTAAAACACTTTTCAATATTTGCGAACATGGGCTTCACATGACTAGATTGATATGCAAATTAATATAAATGTGTTCTCGTTAAAATTTCATCACTTTTGCTTACCTCTTATACTCTTTTGCACTTGCTGCATAAGTCGGAAAGGAATTATTGTGAAATTCAGCTAAGTATGGGCGAAATCCAGCCATGTTTAGAGTTTATTATGTTTACTATTATATTATTGTATTAATAATATTATTATATTTATTATATTGTTTAGGTATTATATATCAAGTTTGTGGTCGTAGATCTGTTTCAATTGAGTTGAAACTGAGCTGCTGCTCAATGAAAATCTCTACATTAAGGCAGTGTAGATGTTTAAAGCAAAGGTATCTATAGAATTAAACACTTCTCTGTTTTTTTTACAACCTACGCTCACAATGTAAATTAATTTAAATTAATTTTCCCTAATCAACCGCACGTGGTGCATTCCTAATGGATTTTCTTGTTGATTTTTGATTGAGTCCCGTTGAGAGCTGGAATATTATTTGATTTGTTTGCCTCGCGTATTGAATTCCCAGAAATTGTCACTGTTCTTAAGTCATGTAACCACTAAACGAATGTTTTAATTAGATTTGAGTAACATTACTCTCTCAAGGGAATCTCATTAAATTATTTGTAACTAGCGTATACCAAGTTCCATTTAAAGTTATGTTTTCTTATAATTCTTTTCACATTTCTTACTGAATTCAATCTTAAATTGCAAGAATATAATTTCCCGAATTAATTATCTAAAATGTTTTTGCGCTGCATTAAATTAATATAAATTTAGTGCAACAACAATATGAACAATAACAACAACATGTTGTTTACAAAGCGTCGCATACGAAATCAAATGAAATATGAATATGAGGAAAGCATAGAGATTGGTTTGAAACACCGAAGATGCGATGTCCTTGCGAGGAAAAGAGTATATATTGGTTTCAGGTTGCATTAAACACGTGAAGTCTGTCTCTAGCATTTAATGCTGTCTAGCTTAAGAAATATGTATGGCTTGCAGAAGAGAATCCCTGAGCGAGCTGTCTGATTTGATATACGATATTGAAGTGTGTAAAGCTCTAAAGTCTATAGACAGCTGCCAGACAGAGAGACAGACAGATGAGTTCAATATATGTACATTTCATCACAAACTTAAGATACACTTTGCGAGAGTATCTTAGAGAGTGAAAGGAACGCGAGAAATAAGAAATAAGACGTCGCCGTTTGAGTTGTTCAAAAATTCATGACAAGTCGCACAAAGTGCTCAATTTTTGTGAAATGAAAACAGCAAGTGGCGGTTGTTGCCCTCAAAGCCACGAGCCCCAAAGCAGCAACGCCTCCCTATGTCCCACTCCCTTCGATTTGGTGGCCACATCTCGCTTAGGCTTGAGCTGCCCACCTGCCCAACTACCAGCTCAACTGTTTTTGGTGCCCCTCAGGTTTTATGGTTTCATATGAAATATGCAGAGGGCAACGTTTGACAAAATGATTTCCTAAGCTGCTGCTAAATTGTCAAATATTAACGTACTGCTGTGCGGGTGCTAGGGTAAGTGTGTGTGTGTGCGTGTGCGTTGGCAACCAGCTGATTTTGTTGATGATGTTTATATAGACATAGCAAAAGAGAAAGAAACAGCACTAGATATAACTGGAGATGTTGATATAATAGCTAGAAATAAGCTGGAATTCTAAGAGACTGTGCCTGGCATGATATTATTGCACTAAGACACTAAGGCACTAAGATACCAAGGCGCTAAGATACCAAGGCACTAAGATACTAGGGCAATAAGATACTGAGGCAATAGGATACTGAGGCAATAAGGTACTGAGGCACTAAGATACTAAAATACCAAAGTCATGAGATACTAAGGGATTCCAACCCATTATGCAGTTACTTAGGTTACCGAGATGCAAAGTAACCACGCAAAATAAGCTAGACTAACATTAGCAGGGCTTAAGATACATTTACAGTGTGCAGATGCACATGTTGAAGTTGCAGTTGCAGTTGCAGCATCAGTTATTGCATCACACGCAGTGTGGCGCAAAACGCTGACGCATGCGGTTGCTTGGTCGTTTGGTTTGCTTCGCTCGGCAGCCATGACATCACTTTACACGCACGATTTGTGGCAAATGCTGCCATAATTTCTGCCTCGATGCTGCGGCGAGTGGGCGCAGGATGACCAATGCAAGATGGCGACGACTTCCGCGCGCACAAACGGAAGCCAGCTACGTCTGCGTGTTTGTGTGTGTGTGTGTCGCCATTGTCAACAGTCGTCTTTGCCATTTGGCCCACACACTCACACACACACACGCCTGTCACTTGGCTGGCGTCCAAGAAGCGCGCACAAAATTTTTGAGTACAGTCAGCAGAAAAGCTCCTGCTCCTGTTTCTGCACGTTCAAATGCAAAAAAGTTTAGCATACTTTGCAATAGGTGATAGCAATTAGCAACAAACAACAACAACATCGGTAGAAACTAACTTAAAGCTGAGTAGTAAAAATAAAGTAACTGGAATTTATAATATATTATATATTTCATGAATAACAATACTAACTTAAAATATGCATAAAATACTGCAAGCATATCGATAACAACAATACAAGCATATGGAAATCGTAGCTGCTATATTAATTTAATGTGAACAGTCGATATGTCGCCACCTAGCTAACTAATTATCGATATGGAAATGATCGGAAATTGGCAGCAATTCGATTTAAATGTAGTTTAGTAATTTTTATATTATACTCTCTATACATAATATATTTACTATTGCACACCGTCATAATATACTACAACTATAGCTATATTAAAACCAACAAAACTTAAGCTATCGTACGCCGACGGGAATCGAATGATCAACGGGTCAATTAATGCACATTTCATTAGAGCCGTCAGTTGCTGACGCTCAATTAGAGCAATGTATAAGTGTGTGTGAGTGTTTGTCCACAGTGTCCACTTAAATGCAGAACCAAATGACATTGGCTAATCGAATGAGCTGACATCATGCGCTGCCAGATGACGTGCCCAAGAGCTGTTGCCACAGTCAGTTGTCCCCCAGCTGCCACTCTCTCTTCTGTCTTCCCCTCCCCCTCGCTCTTGCTTTCTCGATGTCTCTTGTATTGCTCTCTCTCTTTTCAATGCAAATGCGCGCGGCAGTAATAAAATTGCAAACTTGCCGCAATCGTCTCTCAATGGAACAATGAGCCAATGCTCAATGCTCAGAATGGCCAAGCGACCCATACAGTTGCCGCCAGCATTTTTGGCGGCAAACGCCTACGCGCGAATGGCCAACACACACACACACAAAGAACACTTATAACACACACACACACACACATAATTACATTTGGCGTTGGAGCTTGGCTATTGTGGCTGCTTGAAAAATCATTCATTGAGAACGACGCCCGCCGACAAATGGCCTCGCTATCTCTCAATGTAGTGTGTGTGCGTGTGTGTGCCCTCCCGATATAGTCGTAGTTTGTTAGTTTTCTAGTTGGCTGGCAGCCTGGCAAGCTGATTGCACGCGGGGGCGTTCTGCGCGCTTAGCGCTTTGTCTATGTTGTTTTCCTATCCCAAATACATATTTGTACTATCCCAGCGAATTGTTGTAAAATACTACGACCCCATTCAGTGTGTCTCGCTCTGGCTCTGCCCCCCTCCCCCGTGCGTATGCGTGCTCTCCTTGTGTGCCTGTGTGTGTGCGCCATTAAGTTTCATTTTTATGACAGCGTCGCGAGAAAACAGAAGCCGAAACAGTTGACGCAGCGTCTCCGCTTTCAAAACTGGAAATTCCAGCAGCACCACCAGCAGCACCAGCAGAAACGCGTGGGCGTCCTGTCAAGGCGACAACGTTACACCACCAGTGGGGGAGGGGAGAGAGAAAGGAGTGGTGTGTGAGTGGTTAGGATACTCTACTCCTCGCTACTGTTGCTGTTGCTATTCTGTATGCCTGTCGCACGTCGCTGATTTTTCTTAATGGAATTTATGCGAGTGTGAAATTTATGTTGGGAAAATATTACTGAACTGGCAAAAAACTATTTTTAGTCAGTGTGTGTGTGTGTGTGGTAGAACAAAGCTCCGCCAAGGCTTAGTTGGCGCTGCCTGAATCAGATATAATTTTGTTCTTTTTTTCGCTGCACGTGCACGGCCTTGTCTAAATGCGACTCTGGATACGAATACGTTTAATTGCAGCGCGCGTGGGAATGTCGTTTAGTAAGTCGCTCGATTGGGCATATTTTCCCTCTAGTATGTAGCTTGTTTACATGTTTATTAGCTGAGATTTCACCATCGACTGTGGACCGTGTGCGTCATGAGTCATGCGACATTAGCATCCGTTTAATTTCTGTATTCCCCAGTAGCGACTCCATTCATGGGGGCTAAGGCAAGTTCCAAAAATAGCTGAGATTTTTATTATCATTGCGGAAAATATTTTTCTGCTCTACGTGATGCTATTTGTGAGTGCGGTTTGTATTTCTGGACTGTCCGTGGTTGCTAAGTTTGGAGCTTTAAATATATTCTAGGCAGGAGTTTAGTTAAATTCTTCAAATGTCCTTATTGCTATTTCGCGTGTAAGTTAACAGTTTTATGTTATTGCACTGCAAACTGCTATGTTAATGTTTTTTATCGATGTTTGATGATCGGAATCACTTAAGCATGTGACTCCTTGAATAGCTGTGCACAGCAACAAATTGTTAATCGACGAGCCGTCACATATCAATCGATTTGTGTTAGATCTGGCCTATCTCCGAGCCGCCACACAAAAAGAGAGATCTGTGTTCGATCTGAACTACTTAAATGTGAAGCTCCTTTCACAGGAATAGAATTTTCAGCCTTTTCTTTTTACACAAAATATAACACAAGTCAATTATTACGCTTCTCTTTGCAGCTTTGTTATCGCTGTGCTTTTATACGCTCGTAACCAGGTGTCTGGTGGGCCTGGCTGAACGTTCGCTGGCTCGTAATGCGTTGCAGCAATCTTCGCCCGCTTGCAGAGTGACAGCTGTCAGTGAAATGGCGAGAGAAACGAAAGAAAGTTGCCAAGTGTTGGCGCATAGCAATTGCAGGCATAACGCGACAGAAGTGGGATTGTGTAGCCCGTCTGATTTAAGGTGGAAGAAGGGCGGGGGGAGGAAAGGGACGGGTTATTCGCTGGAGGCCTGTCAATAAGAGCCATAAAATGCACAAGCCTTTGCCACAAAATGTTGCATAAAATGTCAGCGTACCAGCGGGTGGCATGCGAGCAGCACCCTAACGAAGCGGGCGTGGTCGCAGCTGGCGGCACTGGGGGCACTGGGGGGCGGAAGCCATTACAAAGGCCATTTTGCAATTGCAACCGGCTGGCAACAGTGTGTGCGTGTGTGTGAGCGAGCGGGGCAATTCACAATAGTTAGATATGCGCTTTTATTGTCATCATAATTTATGGTTTAGTGCGGCTCAGCGCATTGTGGCGTGGGCGTGATTGCCACCACCGCCCACATATGTCTTCGGTCTAGGGGAACAAATTGCTTTTCAATCAATTGAATTTGCAGTTATTGCACTCAAAAGTCGCTACACAAAAGGTCGCGCGACTTGTGGCTTAAAGAATATTACACATACGCCCCATGCACCAGCAGCCAGTCAGTTTGCGAGTGTCTGTGTGTGTGTGTGTTTGTATGTGTGGGCATCCTTTGAGAGAGAGCGCAACATTTCATTGACTGGCAAACGCCCCCGACAAACGTTTTGTATTACAAATGGAAATTTGCCGAGTTTGCCAAAAACATTATTTCAAGCATTTCAGATATATAATATACATATATATAGAGATAGAAAGAGGGAGGAGTTCTCTTCTATTTTTTTTTTTTTTTTGTAGATGCCACCAACGCGGCACATGGCGCGGAGTTGGCTTATTTATGATGTAGTTGATAAATAAAATAAATTCGCTTTAAAGCACATTCTGCTGCTTATGATATTTATGCGCGCTATTGGCGTCCCCAAAGCGGGCCGTAAATAATATTTAAATTGTTCCAGCCTGCCTCCCCCCGCACGCTACAGTGCCATCGCTATTACAAGAAACCTCGCAATGCAATTTGCAGTCTGCCATCTGCAGCTGACAGTGGCGGATGCGATAAGAGCAAGAAAAGTCAGGCGACTTTGAGATACCAGATACAAGATACTTACGGTAGAGCTGATTGAGCTGCGTGAGATACGAATGAGAGGAATGACATGTTGAGCGATATATATGTATATATACATAAGTATGTGGCAATGTTATGTGTGAAGGTGTGCACATGTGTATGTTCGAGTGTGGGAAACTGCTGTGATTATGTCGGATGCGATAAGCAGTGTTCGCCAACAGTTGAGTAACTGTTTGTAATACGAGTCGGAATCGAATAACGATGAAAATCTGCTGTAAAACCTCGCCCACCCTTGCCACGCCCCTTTCTATTCGATTCACACTGCACCTCAGGCACGTTCACATAATTTTGGTAAAGTGCAACAGAACGTGGAACGAGCAACAGAACGAAAGCCTAACAGTACAGTGGGATGTGAAAGGGACAAGGAAAAAAGATAAAATAAATACAAAAACACAATTATTTAATCAATATTTAAAGTGTTATATTATATTAACTAACGAGCCTCCTGAATATCAATGTCTGCAAGTTCGATACCAAAAAATACTTACATATTTGACCAATCGACAATCCGCCATATTTCTGTGAGATTACCACTGCAAATCGGAACTATTTGAATTTGTATTGAAGTCTCATTTAACAGGAGCAATCGACAAGCCGCCACATAACAATAGATTTGTAATCGATTAGATCTACTATCGGTATCTTTAAATTTCATAACTCATGCAACTTTTTAGAGCAATAAATAAATAAATCTGAGTAGTTTGCAATATTGAAACACAACTAAAAATGCCAAGTTCAATTTACACATTGCCATGTCAGTATCGATGGAAAATCCGTCTCGTTCCACTGTGTTGAGTGTGTTCTATGACCACTCGCAAATTTTATGGCCGAAACGTGTTCGTAAAATTATGACAAACCGCCATAAAAGCCTCAAAACATTTCAGCACACACTTAGCGGTTGACCAACACACACACACACATTCACAGACACTTTACAACCTCTCGCGCATCCTCCATCACAAAATGCGGCAACCCTAGCAACAGCTCAAACCTTGGTAACTTTCTCGCACACTCGTTGCTGCAAGCTTTTAGCACTTTTTATACCCTAGCAGTTTTAAAGCTATGAAATAGAATGAAACTTGGCAGACATACTTCTTATTACTGCACTCTGTATATATGGTAAGTCTGAGCAAAGCTGATCGGACGAAGTGTGTGAAATTTTCGGCATGTCGAAGGGAAACTTACTTTCTTGTTTTTGGTATTTCTTATAAATTTTTTGTGGAAGGTAGAACTACGGCAATAACTAAATTGATGTTGGATAAAAGTGTGAACAATTTGCTTGGCATTATATGGAAAGTGCAGATGTGGCACGGTCTGCAAGATATAGAGAAGGAGAGGAGAAGTGAGTTGCTGTATGTGTGGCCTTTGTGTGTGTCTTGTATGTTTGCCTTGGCCCTTTGCTCGTAATTAATAATTATGCTGGCCTTAGGCCGAAACTAAAACAGACCTAGACAAAGCCAGACCACAGATACAGAGATAGAGAGAGAGAGAGAGAGAAACAGCAAAAGAGGGAGAGATAGGGGAAGTAAAGAAGAGACAGAAGCAAGGACTGTGCTGAAATCAGACATAGGCAATCTGTGTGCGGCTTTTGAGCTGAATTAGTTAATTTTCAGATAATTTAAGCGTTAAGCATGCGTAGCTCTTCGTTAGCAGCTCACACACAAGCACTCTCTCTCTCCTTTTCTCTCTCTCTCTCTTTCTCTCACACACAGTTAGAAGGCATTGTCAATTAGTTGCCGTTAAGCGAGTCGCATTTAAGAGCTTTGTGTCCAGTCTCCCGCTGTGCCGAGTCCACACAGCTTTCAGCTCTGTTGCAATTTGTATATATGTATGTAATATGGCTATGTGTGTGTGTGTCTGTGTGAGTGTATTTGTGTGTGATAAACATACCCAATTAAAACTAACGGGATTAGACTAATGCCGTGCACACTCGAGCGCAGTTTGCCTTAATTAAATCGCCTGTCAGCGGCGCCTTGTCAAGTTGTCAATTAGCCACGCCTATCGCACTCACGCCCACCACCAATTGCAAATGTAAAATGCCTATAAATAAAGCTATTGTTGCCTATTTATAGGCGCACTGTGAGACAAATATTATCGCACGTGTTGTGTATCGAAAAGCTCTGCAAATATTTGCCAACAAAATTGAGCAACGGATTGGATTGCACCCAAAGCAGCTGGGGATAAAGAGAAGAGATGAAGGGAAGAAGGGAAGGGAGGTACAGTAGATGTGGGTAGGAAGAGGGGAGAGGGGCGCTTATGGGGTCTAAATGCGTAGACGAGATGCGTCTGAGAAGTTAAGTAAATAAATGGGATAAATATACCGCCAGGACAGAGTCAACAGCTGACAAGTCAGGCGTGAAGCCACACACACACACTCACAAACACACACACACACAAACACAGGCTAACCGCAGCACACACACGGGTAAATATTTAATAAGTGTGTGCAAAGGAAATTTTCAATGATTGCCCCAAACTCCAGGCATGCTTTTATTCAACTTGAATCGAAATTGAAGTTTGGAGCAAGCAAAATTATGTTTCTTGTTCTACGAACACAATTAAAAGGTCATCTTTCACTTGGAGCTGCATAATCAAAATCGAAAATTGAAAATTGAAAACCAAATATCATGTGCAAATTAGCAAGTCATGCTGTGTTAGCAATAACAAAACACCGAGAACAAGTCTCTAATTATGATCGAAAGAGGAATCGATGGGAAATTGGAAATTACATGCAAGGTAAATGAAGGTAGGCAACAGGAAAGGAAACCAACAATTTCCATCGGTGTTGTTGTTGTTGTGCTGTGTATTTACTTTTTGTGGGTTTTTGAGGGAGTGTGGGTTGTGCTTTGTCTTGTTCATCATCATCTTCTCGTTGGCTACTCAAACAGAGCGAACAGAGCGCCCACGCCGCACTCAAACATTTGCTTATAATGATCTATGTGATTAGTTGCAAAAAGCGTTGCCTACTTTTCAGAGCAGGCTAGGCAAGGCGGCACAAATTGAATTATGTTGTAAGTTGTTTGTTTACTTCGAGCTGCCCGCGTCGTCGTTGTGGTCGTCATTGATGTTGTTGTTGCTGTTGTTGTTGTAGTAATTGCTTTAGTTTTTGGCCATTGATTTGAATGGGTGCAAAGGCTGCCTGCCATGGCGTGGGCGTAATTTATGAACTTGTCCCGTGTCCCGTGTAGGTGTGGATTGACCAAATGTGCCGTAATATGCTAATTCATGGACAGTTCGGACAGTCCGTTGAGTTTTACAGTTAATGCAAAGCGGCGTGACATCACGGCAAGCAAGGGAAGGGAGGGAGAGGAAGTGGGAGCCTTCTCAAGTTGAGTCTATTGTCAAAGTTGTTAAACGGGGAAAGTTTTTCGGACCCACACGAAGTTTTGAGCCTAGTTCGCGACTGTCCTTGACCAGCATAAGGGGAAGGGGGCAGGAGGGGCGTTGATGAAGCAGAGGCGTAGTTAACAACAAAAAAATTATGACACAACAAAAGTAAAGTTGACAGCGCGCTGGCTGTCGACGGCGGCATGACAACCGCATAAAAAAGTTTTTTGAGCCTGTCGAAAAACTGAATGAGAAAGGTAGAGAGGGAGAGAGAGAGCAAGAGAGGCTCGAGAGAAGAAAGACAGACGCAAAACTTTGAGAGTATGATGCACGTCATCAACGGCAAATCAAGCGAGCAAAGCAAACAAACAACAACAGCTAGAAATGAATATAAAACTCATCAACGTCATCAAAGATGGCAGCGCCCTTGTCGACCAAAAAGCAAACAAAAGACGCAACAACAACACGGCACCAAACAACTGCAACAACAATAACAACAGCAATAACAACAACATCAACAGCAACAATAATAATGAGAATAATGAAATGCTACAGTTACATTTCCATTGCTCATCGTACTTAAGTGCCAGACAAAAGCTGCGAATGCGAACAACTGCAGGCAAATGCTGGAGAAGAGGCAGAGGGAAGGACAGAGGGAGTGGGAGAGACAGGAGGAGAAGGGAGGGGGAGAAGGCAAGAACGAGCAGAGCTGTAGGAAGAAAGAGAAGCATCTTCTTCGACATACCCCGCCTTGCAGTTGGTATTTAATTAGTGGGAACTATTACAGGCGCATGAGGAGAAGCGTGGGAAAGAAAGGCGTAGCAGTAGAGTTGCCAAGTGTGGACAAGAAATAAGGGGAAAAGGGACAAACCATTTTAAAAAGAGTGTTTAAAAAATAGTTAAATGTAGTCCAACTTTCACATTCGATCGAAGATAACAATGATCATATTTAAAAAAGAAAGACAACAATAAAAGTATAGATCTGTCGGGAAAAAGGCTGAAATGGCAGCACTGCGTAGGAGAGAGGAAAATTGAGAGAGATAGGGAATTAGGTAGGAAAGAAGAGAGGGAAAGAGGTGAGCACAAATGTAGAACGAAGAGATGAGGATAAAGATAGCGGGGGCCAAAGCGAGAAAGGAACAGAAACGGAGACAGATTCAGAGAAAGGCTGGGAGTGGGAGAGAGAGAGAGAAAAGTACGAAAAGGACAAAGTGCAAAATAAAGAAGAGCGAACGTAGGTATAAGACAGAGTGAGAGGGAAGAAGAGAAAGAGAGAGGCAGAGCCGAGTAAGGGATTGCAACACCTCCCACAGCCAAGAAGAGAGAGAGAGAAAGATAACTGACGACTTAAAGATAGAGAAAGAGACTATGTAGTGTGTCTCTCTTTCCTCCTGCTGCTGCCTTTCCCACCACTTAACGGAAGCGTACTTGGCATTACTTAAAACAAATACTGCACCACAATGACCACGGGATTTGCATAGAGCGCACAGAACACAGCATTGTCCTTGCAACGGCAGCTGTGATTCGATTAAGCGCCAACTGTGCGCGCTGTGCACACACACACACACACATATACAGCAAGAGGAGGATGCACAACAAGGATAAAGCACAAGTACAGCCTGGTTCGCGCGCCTTGAACTTGAATAGGATAAAATCCAGTGTGCAGCCCGCAGGCCGTTGAAATTATTTCGAATCTGCCTGCATTTGTTTACTTTCACTCCAACAATGACGCTTAGTTAATTTGCTTAATTTGTTTAAGTTGCATAGTGCGCTCTGAGTACGTTGCAGAAACGATTTCGTTGTAGAACATTAAAAATAATGCAGCTGATAGAAATATCGCTAACTCTGTTGGAAACACAAAGTAAAGGCAACGCAAAGCTAATAAATGGAATAATCTTATCTATAACTCTATCTTACATTGTGTTTCTACAATGCAAATAGGTCACGTAATTTTTAAGATATGTACTATAGCTTGATTAAATAGGTTCTATGTAAGTTTCAACTAACAAATGAATATATTTCATAAGAAGTTCGATTAAATTTCATTCAAAATTTGATTAAAGAAGCTCTAATATGAAAAATTATTAATCTCGAATTGGAACAAGCACATAGTTATCTCAATTATATCATAAAGAGCAATGCAAAGCTCTTCAAATAGGCTTAATATGTTTTTACTTGTGCCTAAAATATAATCAGAAAATATAAGAAAGAAAATATCTTTATATATTTATTTTAAACCAATGTTCTACTAACTATAGCTCTAGTTTTATCAGGCTAAACAAGATATTCTCTTTAAACTTGCCTCAAATCCCTTTTTCTGTCCCATTATCAAGTTTGCTTTGGACTGTTGTCTTGCTATTTTCTTTGTTGGGCTCTGCTTGTTTGACTTTCGTGTCAAGGTACTCTGGGCCAGTTTGAGTCACTTTTCTATTTATATTTATTTATGCGTCTTTCATATGTAAACTTAGAAAAATTCCACTTACTTTTTGGTCTACGCTATTTATACGCATCTATTTACATGCATATCTATATTATGTCTGTTAATGTATAATTCATTAGCTGAACCTTTTCCATCGATCGTCACTCGGCACTATTTTCACTCTCAGCTTCAGTTAATTGTTATTTTTGGTAGACATTACGCATACGCCGCGTCGTTTGGGGCAAGCTCAAACCGAAAGCTGTCTAAAAATACTCGTAACAGTTTACGATATATGTATATACCATATATAAGTATTTTAATTCTATTTTCAATGTCAACTGTTACGCGCCCAACGCGACCGCGGGGCCTCTCACCCTGCTCCAAATTGAAACTGGCAGTCAAAGTTTTTGAGTGCCAAGTGCTGTTGGGAGGGGGGCAGGCAGAGCCTGGTCCTGTACGGGCCATAAATCAGCACAGCGCGGCTGAGTGCGGCAGTTCGAGGCTTGAATACTTATATGGCATATGTCACGTGACCATGAACTGTCGGTCTACTTAGCTGGGCCGAGCTGTCTTTGTGTGTTTTCAGCGCTGAGCTGTTTGGTGCTTTGAACTCGTCAGCAATAGGTACATTCTCTCTCTCTATCCCTCACTCCCCAATCCTCTCTTTCTCTGTCTCTTTCATTCTTTTTCGATAACTATTTGCATATTACGACATTGCGTTCAACTGTAGTTGGCCTCACAATGACGTCACTAGCTGTCCTGTCCTGTCAACTGCAGCCTGTCTAAGTCTGGCTAAGTACGTAGCTAATGACAAGCTCATATTTAATACAAATAGGTCAAAAGGGGCCAATAATCGATATCGGTGTAAAATTAAAGGACAGTGTAGGTACAATAGAACTGCAAGAGTGGGAAGCAGATATTGATATCAAAGTAAACTTAGGTGAAGTCTTCTAGCGAAATTATGTTAATGCAAATGCGCTTGTTACTTTATAATTTATGGATTAAATTCTTACCGATTAATCAATCGGAATTTTATGGAATGTAAACAGTTTCTTATAACATTATACAATGAATTTCATATAAAGTAAAACGGAAAACTTATGAATGAAAACTTAACTACATAAATAACGAAAATTAGTCGAGCTATATACTATGTTAGTCGGATCTGATAAGTCTCAATATACATATGTATGTACTATAATATAAAACTGAAAGCATTAAGAAGTACGTGTAACATGTTTTATGAGAGACTTGCTGGACAGACAACGCTAGTTCCACTCAGTTGTTAATGCTTTTTATGAATATATATATTTATAAGTAGGAAGATGTCGTCTTCTGTGGCATATGGCCAACGTATAGGGTATACAGCGTATAAACCATTAAAAGGTTATACGGATATGCATGGGAATACAGGGATATGAATACCAGAACATCGATAAATAGCCATATTAGAGAAAGACAAACACGTTTGGCGCCGCACAGGCAGTCAAATCAATAAATGAGCTAACTTAGAAGGCGCGTGCGGGCAATCAAAATGACATTTGTTGGCCCAGTTAAGTATGCTATAATTTGTTCCCCTATCGAGAGACGCATCAAGGTTTCGCAATATTTTGCTCTTATCCGAGGGCTGCTCGGTAATTTGGGAATACCCCCGTTGGCCGCATTGATTTGCGCAAATCAGCTGGCTAATTGCTAGTGAAATGTTAATTGGATCAACGAAACGATGTAATGCGATGCGATTCGATACGATGCCTGCAAATGCCACGCGATGACGTTTGCAATCAATCAAATTTGGCACAGTTCACAGACTTTAAACGCCTTCTCTCTCGTCCTACCTAATAGAGTTTAATTAATTTTTGACGTTTCGTACGCCCAACAGCAACAGTCATGGCAACAATCAGAGACTGCTTTGCTTTCGCCTCAACGACGCAATAATTTCTAATTAAGTCAAGTGAGCGGCAAGTCAAAGAACGATCCAACCAAAGGTCCCCTTCCTTAGGTAGGCTCTGATTTCCAAAAAGGGGGTATATATGTGTATGTGTTTGTGACTGGGAAATTAATTCATTTATTCATTTGCAATTATGTTGATTTACCTTGGACCATTGTGTTGTATAACGCATTAGTCTGAATCAATCGGCCATACTGCCGTGCAACCAAAATTGATGAATATTTATCATGCATGTTGCATAAACAAATTAGATAATTAAAGCAGTGATTGCTTCGTTTGTATCGCTTACCTTTTTAAAGAGATCGATATGACAACGCTTAAGATAGCTTAACATTAAAGAAGTGTGGCACCTTAACGAGATAAGTTCAAACAGTCTAGATAAAGTATTGGATTTCCTTAGAATAACTGGACTGGATAGAGAGGGGGCACAGTAGATATACAAGTTTTCAGTACATCTTCGCCAAGAATTAATTATAATATATAGTACGCATATTAACATATATGTATTGTAGTTACAGTATTCTACTTTTCCATTTATCTACTTTTCTATATCTAAATAAGCATCAGGTTTAAATTGCACATATATATGATAATACTCATTTTTATGTTAAAGCGCACTTAGGATATAAAAGTCTTATTCAGTGCAGTCTAAGGAAGAGGGAACTAGAGCCGGGTCCGATCAGTCCGATTAGTGCCGGACTAACGCATCACATTGCCCATTCATCTTTCGGCAATCGAGGAACGCTTTGAGCCGCTTTTCGCCTTTTAGATTGCCAGTTGGCAGGCTTAAGAACCGGAGGCGTGGTGCATGCCCAAAGGGCGCTGGGAAAAAATCAGAAAATGTCAATGTTTCCAGTTGAGCGCGGCAAAACAAGCGGCTTGAAAAAGTGCAAGGCATGAGGACGAGGACGTGGAAGTAGATGTTGATGATGGGAACGAGGACATTTTTGCCGGAAACTAATTTAAGAAAATTATTCGCAGCGTAGGAGAGTGCGAGAGCTGTGTGTGGGTGTTGAGGAGGGGAGCGAGGTGTGCGAGGTGTGCGCCGCCTGCGACTGTTTCATTTCACTTCAGTTCTGTGGACTCGACGCAGATAGAAACCCGATTTGCCATTTGAAGCGGAAGTGACCCTTGAAGTTTGATTTTATTTGTACCGCGTTGCCGTTGGCAAACAGATTCCCGGGACCCGGGACGTGGAACCGGTCTTGGACAGCGACTCAGACTTGACGCCGTTATGTGTACATATTTTATTTATTTATTTATTTGTTGCCTGCCGTTCAATTTTTAATCAACGGCTTTGGCTTCTTCTTGGCAGCAGCTTCTTGGAACATTTTATGCAATTTCCTGTTTGGCTGTAGCTAAGGCAAAAACAAGCAAAACAGAGATGGACAAGAAACTCTCTCGGCTAGCCAGGATGCCTATTTTAAGGACCCCACATCCCACAGAATTCAATGTCAACGACAGCTGTACCGGCAGAGTGAGACTGGCAAACAGGGAACACTGAACTGGTAACGTTCTGTATTAGAGTAGAGTGGAGTAATGGGAGGGGTGGGGGATGATATTTTCCTGGTCTCCAGCTCGGTGTGATGAAAACTGAATGGCAATTGGCAAAAAGAAGCTCGTGGCGGAAGTCCGTAAAGTTGACATCAAGTGCCAACTTGAGCATAAATAGTTAAGACACGTTTTGTAATGAACAAACAGCTTGCTAGATATCTTGATATATTTAGATGTACAGCTAAAAACGCTGCATACTTATGAGCGCTTCGCGGCGCTTAAAGATTACCACTTTTTCTTAAGGGGGAAATCGTTAATATAAATATACTATAGTACCTTACGATGTGCCACGTTATAATAATATGTAAACTTTTATTTTTAAATGAAAATCATACTTCAAATGTTGTTTTAAATTAGGAATAACAAAGAGTTTTTATACCCAGCAAAAGGGTACTAAAATTTAATTTGAATTTGAATATAAAGCTTAGTATTTTAATGATATGATATATGGTATATTTAATAATGAAACAGTCAACTATCAGCAACCTTGCTTCCTAGTAGTATTATGTAACCAGAGCATTTTCAACTAAGAAATTTCCAAAGATAGCAAATAAATCTGGTCACTTGATTAGCTTTCGCATATAAAGCAAGAAGGTATCAAGTTTTTTTGCTTAAAATTCCGTAAATTAATTTGTTGTGAATAAATAAAAAAGAGCCAAGTGATTGTATTGTGATGCTAACAAAGGCCAGGCAGGTAAGAGAAGGAGGCAAGACATACAGAAGAAGCTGCTCATTGTGAATCCTTTTGCGGTCTCTGCTAGCGACGAGCCCAAAAGTTGAAGTGAGTGGCCAGTCAAGGTGTCAAAGCCAAAGACAATGGAAGCATGCAGCACGAGCAAACACACACACACACACATACATATGCACTCAAAGAGACAGCAATGAGAGCTTCGTGAATTCGCTCGTCGTGCCTCGTCGTGTTCGTGCTTACGTCACAAATATGCGTAGGCGTCATCATCGTGTGACTGTGGCGCACCCACTGCCCCCTGCCTCTGCTATCGCCTCATGCTCTTCCTGTGCTGTCCAGTTCGCTGCGAGAGCAAAAGAGTCGCCATCATCGTCGCCAGTCAGGCGGTAATCTCTCCATGTCCATGTCGTATGTGTCGACGACGCTTTTCCCCAACTGTTTCGTGGCTCGCCGTTTGCTCAATGAAACTCGTAACTTCGATTTTTGTTGTTGACGTAGTCGTTGTCTTCGGTTGCCTCGAGTGCGCCGGCGCCAGGCCGAATCATCTGTTGTTGCCGTCGTCGTCTCCCTGTTGCTCCACCTCGGTGCTTGGCCTGCCTGCCTGCCTGCCTTCTTGCCTGGGCCCTGAGCCAATGCATTCTGCTTGTGGTAGGACAGTTTACGAGCAGCTACTGGGCACATGACATAGCACAGCAGAAGGCACACGGCAGTCCCTGGAACGGGAGACATGCCGTGGCGTCGTTCAGCTCAGCTCGCTCAGCTGTTTGTTGTCCAATCCTCAGTCCGCTCAGCTCCCGTGTAGACTTTTGTGCAACAAATTGTGTGTTGAAGCCGGCTTCTCGCTCGGTTCGGCTATCTCTGCACAACTATCTCTGGAACTGTGATACTGGATATGAGAATTGCTCGAAGCAGCAGACTGATCTAATGTTTTGACCTTGCTTATATCATTTGATATATTGAGAACTCTCATTTACTGTATTTGATATTTTATTATAGAATTATTTATTCATTTGTATATTTAATGTCGACTATAAAGAGCTATAAAGAGCTCAGTTTACTAATGCAAATAAGTAATGAAAATAATAAAATAAATGCGAATAATAATAACAATACTAATAACAATAAAAATGTTATATTAACAATAATAATAATAATCAATGGAATACATGATCTCTTTCTATTAAATCTGTTTGTTTATAGTTTCAAGCATCATACAAAAGAGAATAGTTTGATTATCTCAATTGAGCTCCATCTAAAATGGCACTACATAGATTATAGTTTGCTCCGCAGGCTCATAAAATGTACAAGCTGCAGACATTGTGACGACAACTACGCAAGAAGGCGAACCGAATATGGCAGCGGGTCTTTCCCGCTGATGGTTTTCAGTTGAGGCGCACATACACACGCACACAGACAGAGAAGAGAGAGAGAGAGAGACATAAGAATGAGAATCGAGTATAAAGCAACCTTGATGACGACGATCTTTGCATAGTATAACTACGAGTAGTTCTCTACGTAGTTCTCCTTCATTCATGTCCTTCATTCGGTAGTTCGGACTCGGTTCAATTCATATTCTTAGCGCCTAGTATAGTTCAGAACGAGTACTTAATGTGCTGTTGTTTTGCTTTGCTTTTACAACTGTCGCTAATGTGTGGGCGTCATCGTTGTTCGAACTCAACAACTAGTTCGAAAAGAGGGGATAGTTAGGGGCAGTTACTTGTGAAACTAGACTCAACGATGAGTTGCAAGATGCACTTGGTTTCTAAGATAATAAAAAAAGGTAGCAAATTTCACAAAAAAAAAAAGAATTAAGAAAACAATAATGAAATATAGAATTATTATAAATATTGCAACGTTATGGCAAAGTTAATATAAAAACTAGTTAATATAAAAACAAAGTTATATAAAAACTCTTTCATTAATGCTTTCAATTATTTTTGTCGCAGTTCTAATTAGTTTTTAAAATAATACGAATACATATCAGTAAAACAAATAAATATGCAATGGTAAATACATCACAATTAGAGAAAGGTATATCAAAAATATAAAGCAATGAATATTTTAATGAATTATGATAATTTAATTGTTAAAATATATCTATTATATCATTGAAAGTTTGCAAATAAATGCAAGTGAATAGAATATTCAATTTATTGTTTACAATATTATCAGATACAAGTATATCATTAAAATATTATGTTACTATATACTGCTAATATATTACTATTAAATAAAATACATAATTAATATGAAATATAAATACGTATGATATTAATATTTAATTACATATTATAACTGATTTTTACTTTTGCAAAAGTATTTTTAATAAAATATAATTATTTGAGACTTTACAAGTTTCTTCTTTTACCCTCAGTTCCCTCTAATCCTATTCTTGTTGTGAAATCCGATTGCACTACTCAACACTTTTTCCCAACGGGACTTTCCCTCGGCACTACTGGGCTGCCTCATAAAATTTACGAGTTTAACCAACGCATAAAGGAAAACTAAATCAATTAGCAAACTTAACCACAATCGCAAGCACAATAGAGGCAGCTAGGAGAAAAGGCTGTCAACTTACAGCCGTTAATAGGAAAATCCTATTAGAAGTCGTGACTCGGGACAAGCCAAGTGCGAAAATTCGAATCAGGTTTGCCCCTCTGCAAGAACAACAAACATCGACACCGTCATATGGGAGATGCCGGCAAAATATGCGCAGAGTTCGAGCAAAGCACTCTCCCTCTCTCTTTCTCTCTCCCTCTCTCTCACTATCTCTCTCATGCAATGCGCTCTCTTCCGCTTGCTCTCTTTTCCTCTCTCACTGTCTCTCTGTCTGTTTGGTCAAACTCTACACATGACGCAGTGACTTCGGCTTCGGACTCGTACTCGCATTCGGCTTTGGGGTCGGGGTCGGACTCGGGTTCGGCTACAGCTTCTGGTTCAGCTTTTGGCTTGAAAACAAGTGGTTGAGCGTGCGGCCTGCTCAGTATTGAGCGAGCAAACGTATATGTCGTTTCGTGCTCGTTGCCTGACGACTGAGTAAGCGCACAGGAAGCAGCAGCAGTAGCAGCAGCAGCAGCAGCCGCATTCAGGAGCAGAACAGGCAGCAGCAGCAGCAGACGCGCAGCAGCCAGTGTGGCCACCAGGACAAGTGAAATTCGAGGCACAGAGGCAAGAGTAGCAGCAGCAGCAGCCACAGCCACAGCAACAACAACAACGACGATCGAAACGAATGCACAACGAACTTCGCCGACGACGACAAGAAACGATTCACACACACACACACACACAGAGAAAGAGAGGCGGACACACACACACACGCGTATAGAGAGGGACAGGCGGCGACCATCCATAAAGTTGAAATACGAAACGCCTTGAGGAGAGCAGAGTATTACCGTCTGCGTCGCAGTCGGCGTCGCAGTAGCAGCAGCAACGGCAGCACCAGCAGCAGCAGCGACAGCGACAGCGTCTGGCCAAGCCAAGCAAAAGGCAGACAAACAGGCAAAACCTGCTGAGACGATACGACGAGTCCTTGCTCGTCGGTTCATACGTGCGGAACGCTGAAAAGACACACTGGAAAAAGTTTTCACACCAAACTGAGACTCCACACCAACAAAACAACAACAAAAACAACAACAACAAAACAAGATCAAAATTAAAAAATATAAATAAATGCATACAAAACCAAACAGAGAATATTAACAACAACAACAACAAAAAGCAATCAAGTGAAAGAGAATCGTGAAGAAAATACAACAAGTTTTTAAAGTGCAAACTTACTTATTTCCCCCTTACAAAATCAAATATATAACCCAAAATAAAGCAAAAAGTATTTCATAAAATTTTTGAAAAATTTTCAAAAGAACAACCTACAAAGAACTAACAGAAATTATGTTGCAAAATTTGTGAAACAAATAAAAAACAAACGAAAAGAATAGAAACCAAAAAAAACAAAAAAAGTATTTGAAACTAAAACAAAAGTGCCGCAGCTGAGAGCGCTAAGCGAAAAAGTGCTAACAAGTTCCTTCAACTAAAAACCAAAAAGATTAAACAAATAAATGATATATACACATACATATATATTACAAAAATAAAACAGAATTAATTATTGTTATAACTATAAAAGGAAATATACAAATTATACACGAAAATTGTTTTTTCTTTGCATTTTTACTAAACGAAAAGAAACCAAGAAAGAGAAAAATAAAAACCTAAAACGAAATCGCATCGAATCGAGAAACCCAAGTGCCGTGCTCAGTCTAGCAGAGTCAACTGTCTACTGTCTCCGTGATTCTTTTTTTGGCAGCAGACGCCAACGGGAAGTTATAAACACAGCAAGAGCCCCTCTGGCAACGTAGAGCCGCAAGTGACTTCCGTGACAGCGACAGCGAAAAGTGCCGACGGCAGAGATTAACCAGACAGACAGACGCACGCAGACACACTCATAGAGAGGAGTGTGTGTAGTGTGTAGGGGCAGCAACTAGTGACGCCGCAACTCCCTCGCAGAGGCAGAGAGGCCAACAAGGTTCAAGCCTGAAAGTAGACAATTGATTATTGATTTTGTCTAAAGGCAACTTCACTTCACACACACACTCACACACGCGCAAGCGCACGCACACACATACACACCAGTGCACCGCAGTGTTGTGCAATGACAAGAGCAGCATGAAGACATTGAAGACTTACAAGCGCTAAGCACAGCAACAACAACAGCAGCAACAGCAACAGCAGCAGCAAAAGCAACAGCAGCGAGTGAAGCAGGTGAAGCAGTAGCAGCAGCTCCATTTCACTCTCTCACTGTCTCTGTCTCTATCGCACTCCCGCTACACTGACCACAGTCCCCCTCGCGCGCCATCTCTCTCCCTCTCTCTCGCTCTCTCGACTTTACTCTACCTGTCCCAGTCACACAAACACACGAGCAACATAAGCCGCCTAATTGATAAACTGCGCCAGAGCAACAAAAAGAAAATGTTCTTCTCGCTGGCTCAGACGCTCGTCTGCGTGCTGCTCATCCAGGGCGGCCTCTACGCGCTGCACCTGAGTGGCAACGGCGAGAAGCAGCAGCAGCAGCAGTTGCAGTTGCAGCCACAACAGCAGCAACAGCAGCAGCAGACGAGCTCCGTCTCTGGCTGGCAGCCGCAGCAACTGCAACTGCAGCAGCAACAACAACAGCTGCACCAGCACCAGCAGCAGCAACAGCAGCAGCACCAACAGCAGCAGCAGCAGCATCAGCATGCGGGCGGCGGGGCGCCACCTGGTGGCGGCCATCATCGTTCTGCCGCGGCGGCTGCCTTTGAGGCAACCACAGGGCGATTGAATAAGGAGATTGCCGACATGGCGCAACTGGAGCGCGAGCGACTGATGCTGCTCGGCCTGGCCAAGCAGACGGCCGAGAGTCCCGCCGTCGGCTCAGCGCCAGCGGGTCATCATGGCCGGCCCATCATAGCGGGTCGCATACAGATGCAGCCCAGCGAGGATCTCGATGTGGGCGACTATCCCGCATTGCTGCAGCAGGCTGCGCGGGGCTTCATGTTCGGCAGCGTGCAGAAGCAGCCGCCGCCGCCGATGGCTGCTGACGAGGATTACGAGGAGCTGCGCGAGTTTGGCCGGCGGCCCGTTAAGTATGACTACGGGCGTGTGGTGCAGCCCCCATCAACGGATCATGAACTGGAGGCGGAAACGATGTACGAACCTCTGCATGGCTTCGGGGACTTCGATGACTTCTCGGAGCTGGAACCGGTTCAGGACGAGGATGCCGGGCATGTTGTTGGTGAGGATGAACTGCTGCGCGAGCTGGATGCCTATCAGTATCATGGCCTGGAGGAGGAACCACTGCCCGAGAATCCCTATCGCACGCTGGAGCAGCTGGAACTAGGCGCACCGGAGACACTGCAGCAGTTGCTGGAGCAGGAACAGGAGCAGGAGCAGCGCGATGCACCCGCCAAGGGGAAGGCACATAATCCTGCTCAGTACAACATACGCATGCAACAGAAGTGGGCAAGGAAGCGGGCGCAGCAGGTGCAAAAGCCACAGCAGCAGCCACAGCTGCAGCGGAACATCTTCGGGCAACACTTCAAGCAGCAGCGTGGCAAGTTGGCGCTGGCCAACTCGGAGGCCACTGCTAGCAAGCATCTCAAGGCAGCCACTCGCTCTGGCGCTGGATCTGTCAGCTCTCCCTCCTCCTCTTCCCCCTCTGCATCCACTGGCAAGATCAACGAACCACAAGAGAAACAGACAGCAACAGTTGCTGGCGATGCACAGCAGCAGGCGGAGTCGGTCAAGCAGCAACAGCAACAGGAGCAGAACAAAAAGGAATCGGATCAGAAATCGATGCATCAATCCAATCACAAGCGCTCGGGCAGCGGCAGCAGCGGCTCGGCTGGCGGTGGCTACGCGTCGCCGCCGGTCTCGCACAGCGTTGCCAGCCAGTTGATGCTGCGCACGGCGCGCGGACAGCGCCAATATGATGTTCCACAAATCGGTGAGTGTGATAAAAAATATTGCAAAATATTATATATAGATTATTATTATTATATGGTATGGGAACTTTTACTGTGAGTTATAGAATCTTTTGTACCCCTGTTGAGCTTAGGGCTCTATTATCAGATTAGTTTATGCTATGAATCCTAAGACTTGACTTTATCTCTTTAATATCGAGAAGGTTCTTTCCTAGTGTAGAACATCTCATACAAATATATCTACACTACTGGTCAAACTAATAAGAACACACTAACATGAAGAACTGTTTCAATCGCTAGCTATATTTTGTCATGTATTTGTATCTATAGTATTCTATCCTGGAATCTTTATACTCCCAAAACAATGGAAACTTGTGGTTTCTTGTTTCTTCTTCTTTCTGTCCATCTTCTTTCACTATTTTTATCCTCTTTCAAACTGCAATTCTCGAAATCGCTTAAGAATTTGAAATTCGGGATTATTCTTTTTATCTTTCTCTATTAAAATCACCTTTCACTTCTCTTTTTCTCAGACAAACAGAGCCCTCTCTTTCTCTCCTTTCCTTCCTTTTGAATTTAACTGTCTCATGTAACTCTACTTCCTCTCTGAAGCTTACTCCCTCTCTCTCTCTTTTCATATATTTCTTCCCTCTTTCTTTGAAAATTCCAACAATTTTATTTATAATTTGTTTCCCATATTGTTTCCTCTTCTGTAAAAAATTCAAACAACTTTTCTAACTTCCATTTCAATTGAAGAGAATCTTAATTTGCTGAACAATCAATTCAAACTATCTATATAATGTGCTGCTTAAGCTCATTAAATTGTCCATTTTCCGATTTATGTCCCACGATAAGTAGTCTAATTCTATTTTGGGGGGTAAAAAACAAAACCAAATCTACCATGCTGCCAGTCACATCGGACATTCTAATTACATTTCTATTGCTTTGCCAGAGCCAGAACACTTGTGCTCATGAACCATGTTTGGTTTTCTATATACTATAGTTTATCGCCTGCCTTAGGTTCGGGTGCACTCCGCACTTAACCCTGACGTGCTAAGGTATTTCGGATATATAATGATTCAGTTATTAGAATTTTATGACTTATTTTCGTGTATTCCCCCACGCGGAGGGGTTGCCCACTAATCGCTCCATTGCCGCTATATCTATATATAGACCTGTCTATACAACACGCACACTATGTATATATACGATATATATACGATATATATACATATATTGTCGCAACCTGTCTGGCGTTTGCATAATTCATAGTTCAAAAACTTGTGGGTCCCTGGGAATTTAATCCTTTTAGCCAGAGCGCGTGGGCCGTCGGGACTGGGGGGCTGTGGAGCTGTTAGATCTGCCGGCTCATCAATCAGGAGTCAGGCATCGTTCAATAGATTGTCAGTAAATCATCTGTCAACAAGCTGAACAAAGTTTTTGTCGTCATATCGCAACGAATATATCGCATGGAATATTCACATGAAATGTTCTTCTATAATTTGCAACAACTATTCTGGCGGTATTCCGGCTATTCTGGCTTTAGAGCAAACTACGTCCAACTTTTTGGCAATTGCCAATTGCATTTAGCAAATTAGTCGGCCCGGAATTGGCATTGTTCGAGTGTTCCGTCCGTTCTCACTCCCTCTCATTCATCTCTTGTCTCTTTGGTCTTCCGTCTGGCGAGTCTGGCAACTTGGTTTGGTCCACAGACCGTTAATCACTTGGCTGATGCCGTCGCTGCCGTCGCCTCTGCTAAATTACTTTATAACAACTTTTGATGGTAGCCATGAATACGGAATACAGAGGCGGAAGAGCCGGCATCAAAAGGGGTAGCTGGGAGTACCGCGGTACCTCCTTGTCTCTCTCTCAGCCTGCTTGAAGCTGTAGCTGCCTTATAATCAATTTTAATTTGTAATTATCACTTTCAAGTTTAATGACAATATTTTAATGGCCATGAGCTAAATACCATGCCATTGTGCTAGTCACTGTCACGAACACAAATACACACAAACACACACACACAAGCACACACATACACACAGCGCTGCAGTCTGGCAAATTATCGAAACTTGCGTTTTCTTGTATTCGTAATGAATCGCCAAAGTAAGACACACTTAAAAGTTTGGTATTTAAATATAGGTTATTTAAATATAGGGTATTTAAATACTAATGGTACTTTAAATATAAGATTAATGTCAAAGATGAAATGGGGAAGTTAATAGAGCTGTAATAAAGTTGCTCTGGTTTAAGGGAGAAATCTTTAGAAATCTCAAATGAGAGCCAAACTTTGTCAAACTTTTATTAATTCATAATTAATTTTTATAAGCATAAATTAAAATTGAAATAATTGCACAGTAATCAATTGCATTTATACAATATTAAATATTATTAATGGGTGGAGCCTGCTTAGTGTTTTCTTGTCTTTCTTGAGCCATCCAATATGAATATTTTCGAATGTATTTCCTTAGTTATTCATTTCTTATAACGCACAACATGCACATCAATCATTTAAGTAAATGCTATTTATACACCAGTCTCTCTTTCTCTCTCTCTTCCTTTATCTCTTACTCTTTCTTTTTCTCCTTCTCTGTCTCACTCTATAAGAATTATCTTTCTTTTCTCATAAGATTTGCCTCGTTTGTTTATCTTGGCAATTGGAAATTCGCAGGCCACTTTAAGCCCATTACCCAATCAAATTTGATTGCTAACTGTTATTACGCCTTCTCACAACTCTCACCTTTCACCTTTGCCCCTGTCTCTCCTGAATGCCCCCTCAATGAGCATTCACATGCGTGTATTCAAATGGATTTTCATTATGTCGATTCGAAGGGGAAGTTTCGGTTTGCTACAACGCAAATTCAATAAGACAATCAATGAATTTTCATTTTATGCGCATGTTTGCGCAATTTCCTCTTGTTATTATTCCCGTTCTTGTTGTCACTGACGCTTTTCATTGGAATTTCCTTGTATGTATGTGTGTGTGTGAAGGTGGCAAAACTTTTGCCTGCTTTCCCTGCTTCGATCCACATTTCATGCTGACTTGTTGTGCTTATTTGAATGAGAGTAAAGGGCAGAGGGAGGGAGCAAGAGGGATAGAGTGGGTGCATGAGCAACATGTGCGAGTGTGTGTGTTTGTGCGTGTGTGCGCTGCCCTATTGACGACGCAATAACGTCATCAACTGTCCTCGAGCGACGTTTCACACTTTGCAATAGTTGGGAAAATTACAATTGTTATTTCAAGTGTTTACATTGAAATTGATCACACACACACACACACAGAGAGACGGAGACAGACACGCACGCAGGCATACACACCCACACTCACACATACATACACACATGTGTCAGTGGCTACCGCAGCGCGTCATTTGCCTGGCAATGTCGCTGCGGTGTGAACTCAGCTGCAGGAGTCCTGCAAGTGTCCTCTGCCATTGACCAAAGCCAGTGGTTGCTGTCCATGACTGTCAGCATGTGTGTGTGCGTATGTATGTATGTGTGTATGTGTGCTTGAGTGTGTGTGTGGGAAATGCCTGGCGTGAAGACTGTGCGACAGCTTCCTCATTGTCGTATTATCATTTTCCATGGAAAACAGCGGCATTTATTTGATGATCGCGTTTTTATATCATTACACCACTTACACGCACACACACACATTCTCGCACGCACACACACACGCACTCAGAATTTATGGTGCTGGGTATGTGCGGCGTGTGTTTTTCCCACTAATTTAGTAACAACACCCCAGGGGGTGCCTGCTGACGACCATCAGCAGTCGCCGCCGCCGGACACAGACAGCACAGACACACTCATTTATATAGCACCACTCTGACATGTCCTTGCTGCGTGTGTGTGCGAGTGTGTGTGGCAGTCCGCGCACGCCTTTGGTTTTCACTTTTGTTGATTTAATTTGTAATTCGAGTAACAACTTCGAGTGGCTATCTACGCGTCTACTCTACATCTGTGTCACAACACCTACCCCTACCCCTGCCCGTAGCCCTACCCCGTCAGCCGCCTCTCTCTACTGCTGTGTGCTGCCTTCCGCCTCCTGCCTGCTGTTTGCCACGTCCCGTGACGCGCCTTCGTCTGTTTCAGCCGTTAAATATTACGCAAATTAGTTGGAACTCGGTTATTGGAGCTCGCTCTCTCTCTCTGTCTCTCACTCTCTCTCGCTGTGGGTGTGTGCGGAAACGTCTCGGATACGTCAGTGTCCCGTCCTGTCCTGTCGGTGTCCTGTCATGTGCGTGGGCTGCTGCTGCCGCTGCCGCTGACGCTGGCACTGCTGCAGCCGCGCTGTCTGTGGGCTGTGGAAAATTCCTCAAGACGTCCAGCTGAACGATGAGACGACGTGCTGTCTGCCCGGTGCTGGCTGCAGGCTGGCTAGGAATACTATACGGTAGAGGCCATTGCTTAGGGACAGGGTGAATGTCAGTGTGAGTAAGGGTGTATTCAATGTGTGTGTGTGTGTGTGTATAATAATAATAAAAATAAAATAAATATCATTGAGAATGAAAATAACAATGATATTAATGATTAATGCTAATAACAAGAAAAACAATAATGATAATATATATAAGATAATATCTATATCATAATATCATATGTGTAGTATAAAATATATGTATAAATACATACATTTTTATGATAAAATATAAATATAAAGTAAAATAATAATAACAATGATTAAAATAATAAATTGAATAATGAAAATAATAATACTAACAATTAGAAAAAAATAATGATAATGATAAATAATAATGAATATTTTGATAATATCATTGTTTGCATTAAATTAATGATAATGAAAACTATAATATTTATAAAAATAATAATTAAAAGACTAATTACAATCCTCACTATTATTTTTAGTCATATTTCTACAAATGATTAACAAAATAATGCATTTTATAATAAATAAATTGATAATAAATCGAAAATAACGCGATAATAATCATTATAATTGACTAAAGTATTAATTATAATAAATTGTATAATATACTAAAACAATTCTAATAATATAAACATAATATACAAAATCGGCATATACATATAAGATGTTAGTTACATGTATATAGATCAAAATGAACTTATATTCATCTCAAAAGCAAGACAAATCCTTGCACTCAATTTTCCTTTAGTTGCCCCTTGACCTACAAAAATGTTATTTCATTTTCTCCTTTTTTATTGGGTATATCCTAATTTCAATACTTGCCCATTTTTTATTGTTGGTGGGCTTGCACTTAGACGTTGTCGCTGCTAGAGTTGTTGTTGTTCTTATAGTTGGGTTTGTGTTGCCCCAAAAAGGACAAATTTGACATTTAGCTCAGTGGTAGTTGGAGACATACATAAAAGGGAGTTCCTTTAATGGAGGTCCACACTGCTTTCATTTTGGGTATTCGCACTGGTTTCTCTTTTCAGATTTTACTGTGTGTGTTATTTTTTGCCTAACTCATGGCAAGGCCGCATTGTGCCACAGACATAAAGACAGACAAAATGCCAATTTCTTTGCCCATTGTTTGCTGTGGTATCCTCTGTCCCATGTCCTGCGCCTATGGACATGTTTTTGCAGTTTGCGGCAGTTCCAGTTAATTAGCCGCAACTCAATTTGCATAAGCAAATGCGGCGCGTTTTAGGTGAAAGCAAATGAACTGTAAACGACGACGACCACGCCAACGCCCATGTCACACGCCCACAATGTGTGTGTGTGCGCCAGAAAATTTGTTAATGAACAAGTGAAAATGTAACATAAATTGGATTCACTCGACTTGCGAATGCGCTGCAAAGAATGAGACTTTTGCCAAGAGTTGTTGAGTTGTTAGAAAAATGTTGCAAGAAGCTACAAAGTTTTGTTACATTTTTAGAATATTTTTCTAGCTAACTTTTTAACTTAGCCAAGCACTTGTTAGGGAACTGGAAAAGTTGCCGTTACCTTGTGCAGGGTATGCAGCGAAAGAAAACTTGCCTTATTCATTCTTTCTTTTACCTTTCTCTTTTTACTTTTTATTTTTTTCGCTGGTGTGACAGCAAATTAGCCTTTTGAGGCAACGCAGCGCCAAAAATAAACAGACAGCGTGCAGAAATTAGGCACACTCACACGCACAGTGGGACAAGTGCACACACATGCAGGCGCAAATCAATAAACAATGACATCATCAGCAGTGGCAGCACCAGCAGCAGCAGCAGCATCCGCCTGACGGATTTTAAAGCATACACACAGGCGCCCGACCCGACCCGGCCTGGCCCGGCTTGCATATATAATTATGGCGACGACGCCAACGCAGACGTCAACGTTGACGCCGACAGCGCTGCTGAGAGAAAATATTTACATTAGCGTAAGGAGAGGGCGAACTAGTGGGCAGAGCGTCGGCAGAGGGAGCCATTGAGCAGGCCAATTGTAACAGTATCTGTGTGTATATCTGTGTGTGTGTGTGTCGGTGTGCCATTCAGCCAGTTTGCTGACAGCAACAGCAGCAAGTTTCATGTGTGTGTGTGTGTGTGTGGTTCTTTTTTTGGCCAGCGCTTGCGTCACAGTAGCAAAATCGTCTAGGGAAGCGGCAGATGAGTGCGTGTCTCTATGTGTCTGTGTCTCTGTGTGTATGCATGTATGTGTGTGTGTGTGTCTGTGCATTGAATTGCTGCTTAGCTCTGGTTTTAATGTGCGAGTCTGGGATTTGCTGTACGGCGAAAGGATTGCGAGAGTCGATAAACAAATGCGTATGGCATAAAGATGAGAGTTTCCGCTTGCTATGATGAACTCAATTAGGTCGCTTGTCTATAAATAGCTAGCAAATAGTGGCGACATCGAATAAGCTCAATGTTCTATACCTAGATAGTACACTATGTGTGTGTGTGTTAGTGTGTGTGTTTTGGATGCCGGGAAAAGCTCTTAGTCATCCAAAAACTCAAGCTGAGTAATTGTGTGAGTAAGCTCAATCGAGCTCATTCCTTCCCTCTCTCTCTCCCACACATAGTCTAGCTCTTTCTATTTCTCTTGTTATGCATTTACGTGTGTATGTGTGTGAGTGTGCAAGAGTTTTTTTACTCAATGAAGCGTCAAGGACTTTTGCTTATGATATATTTGCCAGAGAGATCCACACACAAGTAACGAGGCGACCACCTCAAAGATGATGCAATGCGAGGTGGCTACACACAACACGCACACACACACACATACATAGCCAAAAAGCCAAGGCAAGCATAGCTCACTTTTTAGGCCACAGACGTGCCTGCGCCAGTGTGTATGTGTGTGTGTGTGTAGTCGTGCCTAATGAGTTGTGAGCTGACGCGGAATTTATGAATGAACTGCCTGAAGAAAGGGACAGCGAGAGCAAGAAGAAGCGCACAAGAAAGAGGCAGCGTACAAATGGAGGGAATGGGAGCTACTACTTGACTGAGTTCAAGCCACTTCATCATGGACCACACACACACACACACATACATACGCCAGAATCGCGACAACACACCCACCTAGCCCCGCCCCCGACATTGGGCTGGCATTGTTTTAGCTCAAAGTGCGCGTAAAATTAGCTAAGTAGCATGAATTTTGCATACATATTGCCCGGGGCAACACACATAAATAATGGGTTATTTATTGACTGCTAGAGAGGAGAGAAGGGGAGAGAAGGAACGGGGAAGTATTTGCCAGTGCTCCCCTGGTAATTGGCATGCAAAGTAAGCTGTTAGCTCGTCTGACTTATGGTCTGATAAATGACTTGTCCCATCACTCGCTGCTCTAGTGCACACTAATTTCGGGTCTTGAGCTTAAGCAGACTTCCCTTTGCCTCTTAAGAGATTGACTCTAGACTATAGTTGAGTTGAATTAAGTTTAGGAATGGAATGGAATTTTAAAGCGTAACCGGAAACGGCATTTCTTGCAATGTCACCTGGGGCTGGGGCTGCGAACTGTGGCACAGTTTAGTGCGTAATATGAAAAGCGTTTTCCCAGAAGGTATCCTCCTTCTCTTTCCCTCACTCTCCTTGACTTACTGTCATTGATTTTCCTTGAGTTTTCTTGAAAATTTCAAGCAAAACAGACTGGTATGCTGGTTGACATTATTGCATTCAATTGGCATTTCAAAATGCCTTGAAGCAGTTATGTGCTGCCTGATTCTCAAAATATGTTAGGCGTTAACTACTTCCTAGAACTGGAAATATTTGTAATGTTTTAGAATTTAATAATACAAGTATATTGGAGAGTTTTACAAATGAAGTTAGTTTTATTTGCAAGATTTTCTGATAGAGATTTTTTTCATAATTGTCAAAATTTAATAGAAATTTGAAGATGTATATGTAGATACAGTACAAACTGAAAGTCCTTGCTTAATTTCTTTGATTTGAATTGTGAATTCTAAATAAAGTTTAAAACCGTTTTCTTATTCCGAAAATAGCTTCAACTTAGTGAATTACACATCTGGTAATTGCTTCTCAAAGTGAAGTTGAAGTTGAAAACCAGTGCATCATGTCAATTGGGATGCTGTGAAAAACATTTTAAGTTTTTCCGAGAATCTCTCTGGTTTTGGAGACACTCAAAAGTATTTAATCAGAAGCAAGCTCTGTTGTAATTTTCGTGGAAAGCAATTTTCAAATTAGTTCCACGATCTTTGGGGTCCATTAATTGTAATTGGACTGTGGCGTGACACGCGGCACAAGGCTTGGGAGGGTCTTATATTCAATTTAATTAAATGCATTTATTTGCATATTTGTTTCACCTCGCCGTGATTTAATTGAGCCGCAGCACAGTACACGTAGTTAATATGCTGGTCTTTATCACACACTCACACACACACTATACACACGTGTCATGATACAAACACAAGCAAAACAAATGACAACAACAAATAGACAAACAACAAACAACAAGAATAAAATAAAGAGGGAGCAAAACTTTTGCGTAGGCGCCCACGCGCCAATTGGATATGAATGGGAATGGAAGGTGACGTTGTTGTCGGTCAATATGACTCGTATAAAAAACAAATTTATGCTCACTATTATTTTATTATTTACGCTTTTAATAATCAAGTCGGTGTCAGTGCGAGTCAGAGCTCGTGCAGGCAAGCGTATGTGCGAAGGGAAGCTCAATAACATGCCACATAAATCTAATCGCCCCGTGCAGAAGCAGAAGCCGAAGCAGAATAGAACTATTTACGATATTGTAAGGATATACAACAATAATACTGCAGAATTCTACTCATAAATTGATATGTTAAGGAGGCCAGCCATTAAAAGATTTATTAAAAGTTGATTCGTGAATACAATTTAAATATAAATTAAGTCCGGCGACAAATCAATTCCAAAAGGGTTTTTCAAAATGCGGTCAGTTTTGCCTTCTTTCATTCTCTTTTTGAAGTGCCCTTGAACCTGCCATGGTTATGGGGAGAGAGAGAAAGAGAGAGGCAGAGAGGGAGAGAGATTACCCAAGAGAAAGTATAAGTATCTACGAATAATATTTATTGGTTAGCCCCCAAAAAAACAGTTTGGAGGATAAAAATCTAGGCGCTGACAGGGCTCAAGTGCGCACATACGAATACAAATACGAATATGAATACGAATGCGAATGAGGCATATGCTTTTGGATTTTTTGTTCGTTTTTCGTTTCTGTTTTGGGTATTTTTTGGGGCAAGAGCACAGTGAGGCAGGAGGGGGAGTGGTGGGGATGTGCTATGTGCGTCATGAGCTATGAAAATCAAACGCAATAAAAATCATAGACACAGTTAAATGGGATATGGACTAGGCTTGGGCTGCGGCTGCGGCTCAATGCCAACGGAAGTCCAAATTGGAGCAGAAGTGAGTTTGCACTGTCTGCCTCTGTATGTGTGAGTATTTTTAGCTGGCACTGTGGCTGAGTGCGGAACCATGCTAATGCAAATTATAGCCTATTTAAGCTGACAGCGAGACAGATAGAGAGAAAGGGAAAGAAGGCAAACTAAAGCCTACTTCAGCATGTCGCATGGAAACTAAATGCAAAGTGCATTGAAGGAGCTTGTCTAGCACAGAGTTGCACAAGTGGGAAGTGCAGAGGGGCTTGGCTGGGGGCTGTGTGTTATGTGGGCTGCCTACTTAACGGCTTTCGCTCGCTCAATAGTCGCGCATAATGAGGCTAACACGCGCCCAGCCTGCATGCATAATTCAAACTGAGCCAACTGAGATGCAACGGAGAGCAACGGAAAACTTGAAACCGTTAACTGAATACGAAGAACGGACAACGAAAAACTGTACCCCGTTGTGCTATTCTGACCTTTTGCCAGACAGGCAAAATTTCATTTTTCGCACAAAAGTGGGCAATAATTCTTGCGAAAGCAATATTCCTAGCGCTTGAAAGTATGCAATATTTTCTATTAAATGTCGGCACAATTTACGTATTTGCATAATATGCTTAATAAGTTCCCCCTCGCCTACCCTTCAACTGGGCCGACCATTAATCAAGCACCTGTAAAATTATTATTTCCCTCTCAGGCAATATTGCGTATTCGTGTGTGGGTTGCCCTGTTGGCGATTGGACAGCATTCAATCAATCATCGACAGCTATCATTTTACCCGAGCTCAGGTTGTTGCTGCGTCAGTTGTTGCAGCTGACGCAGCAGAACGGAGTTGGGAGACGGAAAGTTAATGAAAAAACACTTAAAATAGCAACGAAATCTGCTGCACATTTTCACACTTGAAACTCAAGCGGAAACTCTGGCAAACCGACGCATTTAGACCCAAGTGCGCTCGACGTTAAGCGCTTCAAGCTGAAACAGATAGAATACAAAACCAGTAAGAAAAGCAACAGTCGCGCAACACGCAACAGTGGGATACCCTTCGACCTAGTATGTTCCCGTGTAGTTTAATTTCTTAAATTCATACACATATGCATATGCACATGCTTTGAAATTAATCCCGACAGATGGCGCTCGTGCTACGCGCTCGCCCGCCTCCCTTGTTAGCTGACGCACTTGGTTTTATGCTCATACTTTCTTAAATAACTTTTGTGTTTATTGTCCGATCGGACTGAAATTTGGAGACTACGTAGATATTTCATTAAGCTTAGTATATGTTAAGTCAGAAAGTTCTATCTTTTAAACAGCGCTTAAAAATTGAGTTCAAAAATTAAATTATTGATTTGTGGGGGCGGTGGGCGTGGCACCTAACATTTGAAATAAACTTGATCTGCTTGATCCACACAGGAGTCTTCCTGCCAAATTTGGTAACTCTAGCTTTTATAATAGCTGAGATCTGTGCGTTCATACAGACGGACAGACGGACAGACGGACAGACAGACAGACATGGCTCAATCGACTCGGCTTGTGATCCTGAGCAGGAATATATATACTTTATGGGGTCTCCGGGGGGTTTATGGGGTATGGGGTTAGTATACCCTTTTTGACCATTTTCAATGGTCGAAGGGTATAAATACCAAATAAGAAGAAAATACTAAAAACACTTTCTTGGTCTACACTTGTTGCCTGAGACAGAGAGAAAGAGAGAGGGAGAGAGAGGGAAAGGCAGCCTTGAACAAACAGAGAAGGGCCACACCTAACCAGTCAAGCGAGCCAAGGAGCTAAGCGTCGAGGTGCCTAAATAAACACTACACACACACGCATGACCACAAAGAACTGTTGTGGCCTCTTGGCGCGTAGGCTGTAGCCAACATATATACACACACAGGACAGCTACATGTCGGGCTAATGCAGTAACAAAGCCAAAATAAGCAGGAAAATAAAATAAAGCTGGACAAAAATAGTATACAAAATTACGCATACGCCACAGTGGTTCCAATCAGGACAAGCTGCCAACGAAGCGCACAAATTAAATTGACCTTTTGAGCAATTGGCGCTCAGCTGCAGTGAAGTTGCCTGTGGCTGTGAATACCCTGTACAAAGTAGAAGTGGAAGGCGGAGAGACATTAAAAGATTATTTTGAAAGAGATTAAAGTGAACTCTATATGTTGCCCACGAGAGTTGACAGACTTTGGTTCGTTCAGTATACAGAACTAAATCTATATCTATGTATACTTGGCTAACTAACTACAGCATATCTGCAAGTCGCTTAAAGTGTGCGACGTGCTTAAAGCATTTGTACCTGTATTTTTGTTGCGTGTGTTGTTGCCGTGGCTGTTGCTGTTGTTGTTGATGTGATTGTTCCTGTTGTTGTTGCTGGACTCGCTAACGAGCCGCATGTATGACAACACGAATTGACCATGCTACAGCAGAAATGCCTCAACACAAATAAATCCAATTGGAAAGCAGAACGAAACCAAACCAAAAGAAGCCAAATCAAAAACCAAACCTGTCCGACCACGTCGCCGTCTGTTGCTGCTGTTGCTCATGCTGCTGCTGCGATTTCTCCTGCGGGTCTGTTCTGGCTTTAAGCTCGCACAAATAAATGTCAAGGTGCGCGTTGTCGCTGTCGTTGGCGTTGTCCTTTCTGGCGTTGTCTTTAGTTGAAATTGACAGCTGGTTTTGCAATTAAATAAGATTTATGCTGCAGCTGCCTAGCTCAGCTCTCTCCCCTCTACACATACATATATTAAATATATTTACCTTGTTTTTACATTAATATGCCAGCCTGCCTGCCAGCAAATGACCTTAGCTGTCAATGCGGCGTATGCGTAATGCCAGTCTCTCTGCTAAATATGGCCACAAAACACACACATTCGTATATCTAGAGTACGCATTCTATTCGATTTCTAATGTCTTGACTATCGTTCTGTTTTTTCCTTTGCAGGTAAGTCAACTTTGGCAGCATTTGGGGTTATGTTTGCACGGCGTCAGGTGCGTAATTCGATTGTTAATTTCTCCTCGAGTTGGGTAAATTAATTTGGTAACGTAATTAATATTTTTAATGGCTGGGCCACAGCAATTTGTCTTTGCGTAATTCAATACAATTTTGGGCAAGCAAATTTTAATTTGAATTCTGAATTTTCTTTTCTTTTTGCTCATTAAAAACTGCACGAAATTGGGCGCAAGTTGGTGAAAAGCTTTAAGAAAAGGGACAAGAGATAGAGAGAGAGAGGGAGGGAAGACAAGTCTCAGTCGTTGGCAACACAGTCAGGGAATATGGCAACCTGTGCTGAATCTTGTGGAAAGTTATCGCTCTGTGGTGCTGATGATTTCCCTGGCAATGCATCATCCCCATGCGGAGATTCTTTTTGCCTTGTCATGCTCTGGGCAAGCAGTTTCCTCGCACTACTCTAGTCGTACTGCGAGTGGGTAACTTTAGCTCTGCTCGTATTTTTCCGTCTGAATATATATTTAGCGTTCGAGCGCCTAAAGCTATGCACCATTATCTATACGACTTGCGCAAACAGAGACAGCTGGCGCAGCAGTATCAGCAAAAGGGCAGACAGCGGGGACTGGGAACGGGAGCTGTGGCTAGCTGAAAGTATCCCCTGGCTCAACTGACAGCGAATTATGCGTACACACACAAACACCTGCCAGGCAAGCACGTAATGAGGTCATTGAAATGGGTGTGCAGCAGTTATAGTATCCCTCCCGTTGTTGTTGTTACTCTTGTTGCTAAGCTGCTGCTTACATAATTCAATTTGTGCGACATTTGCCAAATAATTGATGGCTCCGCAGTTGGCTCGTCTAAGTTGAGCTGAATTCGCATTCTGTCAGGATCATTTTGTCACATTCGTCGTTGCATTGCATAACAATTGCTCTCTCCTGCTCTGTAACTCTCTTCCCGTCTCTGTCTGTCTCTCTCGCTCGCTGCCCTCAACCGGGATTATTTTCTAATCAGAATACTAAACAAAGCAAACAGAAGGGCCAAACACTTGAGCCACTGCGTAAGCCATAAGCAAACAGTCACAGCAAAGGCCAGACAAATAGGTACGGGCAGGGCAGGGCCAGGGAAAGGAACAAGGGGCAAAAGGGGCACGGTAGCTGTGGAAATGACAACAATACAAAGCTGGCCGGCAGTTTCAGCATAACAAAGGGACGCTTGTGGTGAATGAATGTGTCGCCCAGGCGGACAAACAGACGGATTGCAGCCACAATCCCAGCCCCGGGGGGTTAACCCGCGCCAGAGTACTCAGCTCCAGCTTGGGATCAGTTTGAGGTTTGTTCCTGACCAAAGAGATGAGGCAATGTGTCACAAATTACGCGAGTGGCAGTCACAGTGACTACAAAGTGTGACTGGAAATTAAAGTGAGATGATTCTTTTGATGAACGAATGAATGAGAAGGAATTATCATAAATGAGTGCATGAATGTGCGGTGAATACCTGCATGAATACTCGAATGAATACTTTGATAGAATCTGTTTTGAATATTAAATGAATACTTCAATAAATATCACAATGAATACTCTAATCAATACTCTAATGGATACGCCAATGCATACCTTAATGAAAATTAAAATTAAAATTCTTCTGAATATATTCTAAATAATATTCTAATGATAACTCTAATGATAACTTCAATGAATATGCTTATGAATATTCTAACAAAAACTATAATGACTGCTCTAATAAAAATTCGAATGAAAACTGTAATTAATACGCTAATAAATACCCTAATGAAAACTCTAATGAATACTCTAATTAATACTCTAATAATAATGAAAATTCTAATGAAAACTCTAATGAAAACTCTAATGAATATTCTAATGTATACTATAATGAAAACTGTAATGAAGGCTCCTACTAATATATTAATAAATACTCCAATAGATACTTCTTGATATTGATACTTTAGTTATTAAATATATGCAAACAGTACTTTCCTTTTTGTGCGCTTTAATTGCATATCTTCTGGGTCTGACACTGTGCATATTGGTTAAGGTTAGGTTTCAATTCAGAGATAAAATGTTGCTCAATTCGTCGACGGTATATTGAGGCATTTAAGACAAGCGCAGCGGCTACCACAGTTTGTCTCCCTGTGTGCAACTTGTGCAACGTTTAGTCGAAGCAGTGAATGCACTTGCAGTCTGTGTCTCTGTGTGTGTGTCTGTGGGAGGGGACAGAGTGCTAGGGTTTCCTGCTAGGGTTGCCCGCATGCTGTTTTGCTTGGCTATTAATATTGCCAAAGGTGCGCACTCTCCGCCACTTAAGTGTCTGCCGTCTGCGAACTGTCAACGGGAGTCGCAACCCCAGCAGCTTCCCAACCCCTTCTTCTCACCCTGCCACCCTCTGTCTCAGTGTCTCCCCCACGCGACTGCATTGTGCCATTTGACAGTCTCCATTTCCATCTGCAGCTGCCTCTCCAGCACCTTCTCCTGCTACTTCTCTGTTTCGGCTGCACTTGCAGTGCAGTCAGCCCTTTCCTGCTTGCGCATTGGCTTTGTCTCGTCGGATGCGCCCTTCATAGCTGGGGGAGCTGCTCCGTGGCGCACAAGGGCGCCTTGGCCACTTGGCTTTGAATTTCACGCGGAAATTAAGTAACTAAGTAGCCAAACGCAAGGGCAAAGGTAAAGGTAAAGGTAGAAGCAGCAGCAGCAAATGCTGTAGTCCAATCAAAACTTTTCATTATGCAGGGCATAAAAGCCGCGTGGCATATTTCACAATAAAAATGCGCCATAACATAAATACCATATAATCATAATAAGAGTGGAGAGAGAGAGAGAGAGATCGAGAGGGGAGAGAGAGAGGGCAGCAAAGCAAGAGACGACCTCGGCCAGGTATAAAAAAGCAAAAGTTTTATTGTCAAACGCATAAAGTTGCCTTAAAAGCTGAGGCTCACAAAACACACACAGATCATACTAACCTGCCCCACTCCGCTTCCCTGCACTCCCATCATTTCTGGGCTATTTTTAGCCGGGCAGCAGCAGCGACTACGACTCCGGCAAAAAGTTTACGCTCCTCAGGCCCAGGTAAATTACAGAGCAACATTTTAATGAAACTTTTGCCATGTCCTAAATAAGTATGTCTCTATACAGAGAGAGAGAGAGAGAGAGAGAGAGTGAGAGAGAGAGAGAGAGAGGAAGAGAGAGAGAGAGAGGGAGAGAGTGTGTATGCGTGGAAGGCGTTAGACTTTGTGTTAATGAAAAGTCAGCGAGCTCGGCCAACGTTACGTGCCTGCCAAGCAAGCGGCCAAAAATAATATTAATAATGTGCCAAAGCGACGCGACCAGGCCAGGTGAAGACAGCGGCATGGAAGGGGGATAAGTGCTGCCCTGGAATAAGGTGTCCAAATGGGCCTGCAGATGGAACGTGCTGGCCATGAAGTGGTTGCCATTGCCTCGAGCTGCGTTATCGCCAGCCCTGCAAAGTTAACGATTGTTAGTTCTTCTCCCTCTCTCTCTCTCTCTTTCTCTCGCTCTCAACTTCTTTCTCTATCTCTCTGCTTTTCTCACTCTCTGTGTTTCGTTTCGCACTTTTATCTTTTTGCTGTGTTGTTGTCTTTTGCGTTCGTTTGGGTCCTTTCATGCTTTCAGGCCTTTCTCTTTTGCCACTCCGCCATTTCCTGTCTCATTTCCTTGGGCTTGCTTTACCACTTCCTTTTGTGCCTTTTTTTTCTGTTGCCTTTTCAAATTAATCTATTGTTTCGTTTTGCCTTTCTATGCCAAAGCCGAAACAGTTGACTTTAATTGCGTTTTAAATTATGTTTTCAATGTTTTGTATTTACTTTGCCAGAGAAACATTCGATGGTTTTTTGAGTTCTATGTGTTTTTAATTGGTTTATAAATATTAAACTGTGTTTTTTAACTGCATTATTACAATGACATAAAAGTGTGTTATATTTGTAAGTGTTTTTTCTAATATTTTTTGAATATTTAAATATTATAAATAATGATTGCAAACTTGTCAAAATTTCCCTATACATATTCAAATAATTTTCCCCACATTCAAGTACTATAAGAGACTTATAGAACATCTTTTAAATATTTTACGAATATTCTCACATTTTATGAGAATTTTCTCATGCTTGAAAATGTGTATAAAAATATGTTTTGTCAATTTCGTGGAATTTTGTCAGGTTTTTTATAGTAAGCTGATTAAAATTCATGAGATACAGACGAATTTCAGTTTACCTACATTTATTTCCATGTTGCAATTGTTTTCCATTATTCTCTAGCCACAATCTCGTGTCCAGCACCCGCAATCTCCCTCTACTTCTCTCTCACTTCTCCTGCTGCTTGTTATTGTTGTTCTTTGCTGGTGAAAAACAACTCAGAATGTCAAAAGTTATAAATAATTTTCATATGTAAAAGTGATATGTTCAAAACATGTTGACAGCGCAGCGCAGTTCGATGCGTGGTCCGAGGCGAGTTGAGCTGGAGATCCTGCGGCTGCATCCGTGTCCCAGTTCCACGTAATGCGCAAAAACTTCAAAGTAAACAAACAAACACATCACCCACGCCCAAGCCCATGTTCTTTAACCTTTCTCTCTTCCTCCCTCTCCTGTTCTCGTCCTGAATTTATGTTGATTTGCACATGTTTATGTCCAGTTAGCGGCACCTGTGGGAGAGCATGCCCAGGTGAGAGGGCAAGGACTTGTTTTGCTGTATGTTTTTGGCAAGATAAGCACAAAGCGCAGGATGAGGACAGAGGGAAAAGGAGAGAGAGAGAGCAATGTATAAAATTTGTGTGTGTGGCAACGTTGCCAGGAAAACAATTGCCAAAAGTAGTTTTCCAAGACACGTAGCTGGCGAATGTTTACCACGGGAAATACTGCTAATGTGCCTGCACACACACACACATATATACGCACACATATACACACACACAAAGGCAGACAGAAGTTCACATGCTGCATTAAAAATGCAAAAGCCAAAGTCCAAAAATAAAGCTAAATTCAATGCATTTGCTATAAATAGCCAGTAAGTCGGCTCTGCTTGCTTCTCCTCTCTCTATCTGTTGCTCTCTCTCTCTCTTTCTCTTCCTTGCCCTTCGTACTGTACCCCTCCCTGCTGTGCTGCCAATTGACTAATTTAAATTATTGAGCGGCATTGATTGCGGTGGGGGCTTTGCGTAGCTTGTGGGGGGCAACACGGCCTGCTCGAGCCGCAGCTGACGCAAATGACCACAAAGCGATGGCGACGTTGGTGGTGCCCAAGACGTTGCTGGCGATGGCGATGGCGCGCCACGATAATCATCATTATATCAACGACAGGACCTAAAATTATAGCCATTAAAGTTATAAATAAAACGCCAAACGGCATACGACAAGCAGCAAGCGACGAATACCAACGGTCGGTCGGGCCTCCATTTCTGCTTTTATGGGCGTGTCCAGTACTTCTGTCGTCCGTCTCTCTCCCTCTCTCTCTCCATTGCTTTCTCTCTGTCTCTCTCGTGCAGCTACTTGTGTAATTATTTTGATTTTGAAAATAGTCCATAAGGCGCGAGTGTGTGGCGCAAAAATCGCATGCGCAAATTAAATTAGCAGCTGCTTCAGCTGAAAATCATATTGTAACGAACACTTGCAGAAATAAAGCCTGGAGTAGGCGTGTGTTAGACAAGCAAATACCCTCTAGTTGGTAGAGTGGAATAGGAGAATTGTATAGTTATAAAACAACTTAACTAGGAACAAGTTTTACTTATTTTTATTTTATTAATTTTATTTTATTTAATATCATCTGAAAGTCCAATGAAAGATAAAAATGCAATGAAAATATTTATTTATTTATTTTGAATTCAATTTTTAATTTATTTCTTTGTATTAGCATACAAAAAATACCTGAAATTATAACGTGAATATTAAACCAGTAAGAAAAGCAACAGTCGCGCAACACGCGACAGTGGGATACCCTTCGACCTAGTATGTTCCCGTGTAGTTTAATTTGTTAAATTCATACACATATGCATATGCACATGCTTTGAAATTAATCCCGACAGATGGCGCTGCGCTTCGCGCTCGCCCGCCTCCCTTGTTAGCTGACAGAAGCACTTGGTTGCTCATACTTTCTTAAATAACTTTTGTGTTTATTGTCCGATCGGACTGAAATTTGGAGACTACGTAGATATTTCATTAAGCTTAGTATATGTTAAGTCAGAAAGTTCTATCTTTTAAACAGCGCTTACAAATTGAGTTCAAAAATTAAATTATGATTTGTGGGGGCGGTGGGCGTGGCACCTAACATTTGAAATAAACTTGATCTGCTTGATCCACACAGGAGTCTTCCTGCCAAATTTGGTAACTCTAGCTTTTATAATAGCTGAGATCTGTGCGTTCATACAGACGGACAGACGGACAGACGGACAGACGGACAGACAGACAGACATGGCTCAATCGACTCGGCTAGTGATCCTGAGCAAGAATATATATACTTTGTGGGGTCTGCCACGCCTCCTTCTGCCTGTTACATACATTTGCATTTTGCACAGTTAGTATACCCTTTTTGACCATTTTCAATGGTCGAAGGGTATAAAAAATGCTCTTTCTGCCTGCTCAACTTCTTGCAAGTCGTGTCAACATTTGTGTTTGTAAATTACTCGGCTAATCGCATTAATTCAATAGATCAATTACCTATGCTTGCCACCATTTCGCAGTTGTTTTTGTTGTTGTTGTATGTTAGGCCTCTACTTGGCCGCAGTTGAATTGCTTGGCCTGCCATTTTGCCACTTGGCTAACACTTGATAATTTTGTTAATTTTCATGATCCTCTGCTGTGGTGACGCAGTGTGCCCCTGGCCCAAGCCTGGCCAATATTTGCCTAGGCGTCGCATAGTTTTGCGCTTGATTGCGTTTTCTGCGCTTGAGGGAGCAAATGGCGACGCTTCCTCTCCCGCCTCCCACTTGCTGCTGACGTCACAGTGGGCACGGCACGACGCGACGCTGCCAACGTCCTTGGGGGCGGTATAAAGGGAGGCAGTGGGGCAGAACGGCTTAGATATTCGATTCGAAATTGGACTTGCAATAGGCTGGGCCAATTAGCGATTGCTTGAGTGTGAAATTAATAACAATTTGTGGACGGTCAAGTGCGCGCTCTCTCTCCCTCACTCTCTCTCTCTCTATCACACTCTTTTCTCATTTCTTTCTCTCTGTATATCTTTGTCCCGCTCAGCCTCAATTCAACACTCGACTGCACTTGAACGAGCTCAGCAATTAGCAAATTGGATGAGCTTAGCGGACGGATTTGCGGGCAATACGACTTGAAAGAATTTCAAACAAATTGACAGGGTTGTCATGGTAATATAGTAGGGAAGGAGAGTGAAGAATCGAAGATTTACAGCAAATCCATTTTAATATTTAAATTTAAAGTTTTATTGCACACAGAAGAAGCAAGAAGATCTATTAAAAGATATATCCCACGTTTGTTCATTGCTTTCATTGCTTTTATTTCTCTTGTATTTGCTTTCCTCCTTTTCCTTCAAGCGACTGACATACTTGTTTATGTTGGACAATTGCAATTAATCCGCAAAGCAAGCCCCCAAGCTGTGCAGTTCTTTTATCGTTTCTTGTCCCTATACCATTGTTTATCCAGTATATACTGTAATTGTCCCATCGCAGCATATCCCCAGTTGTTTCTTCGTTCGTAATTCAGCTTTGTTGCCCTTTTCCAGTCTGCAACTAAAACGCTTAACTTATCAGCAGTGATTAGACTGACTTTTTGTGTGATTGCTGCCCCCCGTAGGCGACACACATGAAGCGAAAAGAGAGAATATTAATGGCAAAGGAGGGCGAAAGAGAGGGAGAGAGAACAGAGCAGTTAGAGAGCGGGAAAGTGTTTTGTGATTCGATGCTAAGCCGATTGCATTGCATTGTGTAAGCGATTCGATCGTATTATGTCGGGGAATTGCTTATTTATACGTATGTGTGTTTGTGTAAATGTTTGAGTCTGTGTGTGTGCTGTGTGTTTGTGTTGTGTGTATTTATATCCATGCCTTGCTGCCTTGTCTGTCTCATCCTCTTCCGCACTCGTTGCTTTTTCAGCTGTCAATTTGCATGGCATTATGTGGGGCAATGACAAATGGCAAAAAATTGAATATTTTTAAAATAAATAAGGCGTTGATTATTTAAAGCCAACGCTCCATATAGCAATGTATTTAAAATGTCACATATCAAATTTAATTCATTGAAAACATGCAGAAAAGCAAAGCTTTGTAGGGTTAAAGTTTTGACAAGTTGAGGCGCAGATTAATGCTGGTATTGTAGGTATTACATATATACCGTTTCAATTGCTATATTTTTGCGTCTTCTTCAACATATTTGCCGTGCTTTAACTCATACATTCCTCATACTATGTGGATAACTGCGGCTCATTATGCCAGTCGGGCACCAAAAAGTAGGCAACACTTTTTGCTGTTTGGCTGTGCGACAAAGGCAGCAGCAAACATCAATTAGTCAGACTGGCTTTAATAAGAAGCGGGCCAAATATAATTGAAAAAGCCTCAACGTGCTGTCACTTAGGCTGCCAGACGCAGCTCAGCACGGGTGTGGTGGAAAGGGGCGGCTCAACAGGTGCTGCTGCTGCTTGGGGGAAATTGAAAAAAAAAGAGCCGAAAAAAAAGTAAGCAAAGTAAGCGCGTGGCAATGCGGCAAGCAAGTGTTGCCACCAGCGTGCCACACCCACACAGGTATTTACACCTACAGACCACACACTCACACTCAGATTGGGGCAGGAGGCAAAGCATCGACCCGCTGCCACTAAGCACACACGTCAAGCGGAAATGACGCCGACGTCGGCCTGCCCTGGCCTGGCGTTGCCTTCATTTTCATTGTTTAACGGAGGTTAAAACACGCTGCCAGCAAACGCAGACTTTGCCCCACGTCTTGCTGTTGTTGTTGTTGTTGTTGTGGCTGTTAGGCAAAGCGAAACGCAAATGAATGCCACATGACGCAGACAGAAAAATTTGAGCTTGGCTAAGCTTGGAAAAGAACACACAAACACACGTAGAGGAACCCACAAAAAAAAGGCGAGCAGAAAATAAAAGTAAAACGCGACGCGGCATACGAAAATGTGCTTGCGCTTTGTTTTTTCACATTTCCGTCGCGCATTTTGCCGTGACTTAATTGCTGCTGCCCTGCTGGGTGTGTGTGTGTGTGTGTCGGTGTGGCTGTGTGTACGACTGTGTGTGTCTGTGTGCGCTATACAAATCCGCGCTTTGACGCTCTTCGAATTCTCTGTGTGTGCTGAGCCCTTTTGACACCCTGCAGACAAGAGTGCCAAGTGGGTATGTTGTAGTACAGTAAAGGGGCGTGGCAGTCCTTTATAGACTCTTTTCCATTGTGGTTATAGGAGTGCAGCCAAAGCTAGTTGGATTTGGCATAATTATTATACGTATTTATATATTTATATAATATTTCACTTAAAGCAAATATTTATAAATAAATAAATAATTTTTTATAATATTTTATGTATTTTTCTGTCAATAGATTTTCTGATTTTTTTTTTGTTTTATTTATTTTGTATTATTTATTTTAAATATATTTTCCTTTCAATAAGCAGGCTATAAAAAATCATTGCATACTGTCAAGCATTTACTATAAATATCACAGGATATTTGCAAGTTTTGCATAGACTGCAATAACGACTACCTCAGCGGCTTCATTTAAAAATTTGTCGTGTTGCTTTGTCGCATTTTAATCTGGGCATAGCACGCGATTACCTCTGCTCGATCCCCCTTTGCCCTCCCGCCCCTGCAAATCCCCTGACCACAAACAAAGTCGCGTCTTCGTTCGTTTTTCCCCTAATATATGTGAGAATTCCGGCAACAGTCAAGCAACAGCAACAGCCTTTCCCAAATGTGCGAGTATTTTTGTATGTATGTGTGTGGGAGTGTGCTTAGTTTGTGTGTGTGTGTATGTGTGCGAGCCCGCATTGTCGCTGCTTAAACGCGATTTACATGCAAATGCGAAGCCGCCTTTTGCTGCCTCTTTTCGGTTTCAGCCGCACACACAAAAATAAGCTTCACTGCTTTATTTTTACACACCGCCAATTATAAACAATGTCCGTGTGGCTGTGTGTGTGTGGTGGTTTGTGGTGCTGTGTGTGCATATTTGTTTGGCACTATTTTTAGCCTTTGTGTAAATTAAAATAAATGCAACAATGGAAAGTTAATTTGATTGTGCGACGTCGTCGTTTTTTCTCTCTCTCTCTCTCTCTCTTTTTTTGTTATTTCTAACAATTTTTTTAATAGAGTTTTTTGTTGTTGTCGCTTGGCTTTTTTTTTATTATTAACTTTTTTATGAAAAATGCAATTTAAATGCAAACTAGACGAGCTGACGCTGACGTTGCTTTTGTGGTTTTGTTGTTTTTCGCACGCGCTTCCCGTTGTATTTTTAGTCGATGTGCGATGGCGATAAAAAATTTGGTTGACAATGATATTTAAATTGCATGGATCGGGGCTCATTTCAATGTTAATTGAGATAAATGGCGTGTCAGAGATAAATGGCAAATGCAGCAAACAGAGCGAACGAGATAATCAAAGTGAAATTGTTTTCATTGCTGGCAAAAACTGAATGAAATCAAGTGGGGGAAGTGTGGCAGAAGATGTTAGGGGTATTTGGTGGGGGGAGTTTAGTTGAATAAATTATTAAAGATTCAATTTGATTTAATATAAGTAGAAAGTATGCAAGTTAAGCTGATTTAGTTCAATTATTAATAGAGATGAACTGCAAATTAATATTCACACTATTTACTATAGAAACATATATAAAAAGCTTGTGTCAGATCATTTTACGCATTATAATGGCCACTCAGCTAGCGAGAAATTTGGCTCGAAACACTTGAACAATGATTGCGCCACTAAGGAGCTATCAGGTTGGGTTGCTTGATTCTGATTCGTAGTAGTTAAGTGGACACGTGTGGCGGAACAGTGTGCAGCTCAAATTTCAATTATGGCAAGGGAGAGAGTAGATGCGAAGCGGAATATAAAACAGCAGATGCCAAAAGAAGGGGAAAGTGTGCAGGAAGTGGTGGGGGGGGTAATAATAATTAAGCGTATAAAAATCTAGCAAAAGTTTTATTGCGCTTCGAATTTCAGACGATGAAAAAGGAAAATAAAGATGAAAATGAGAAATTAAATTGGTGGGACAAGCAGAATGGGGGAATGAGATGGGAAATTTAAGGCAGAATGACAAGGGAGATGGCATTGGAGATGGAATGGAAATTGGCAAGAGGAATGGAGTAGGGAATGGGCATAAAACTGCCGGTAAATGTCAGGGAATTGAAAGCGAGACATTTTTTGGCCAACCCAGAGACCGCACAGCAGTAGAGATTGTCATCCCAATGGAGATGTGCAGAATCTATGCATTAATGCCGAGCAATGCCGAGCTCTATGTGACAGTTGAGGTGATGCTGGAGATTAGACAATGACCCCAGCAGCAGCAGATACTCCATAGTCATGTTGCCAGAGTCCCCAGCAACCATTACGCCTCGGTGGCTTGGGGATTGTCTGCTCGAGGCTGGGCTTGGCTTGTGGTTGGTGTTGTTATTGGTGCTGCGGGTTCACGTTCAGGTTGAGGTCAAACAAATGTTTGCGACAGCCCAACCTGAAGGTAAGCCGAAGGTAGCCCAGACTCAGACTGAACTGAACTGTACATGGGTCAAGCGCTTGATAAAAATACTTAGTATATTGCCCCATTGCCCCGCCCTTCCTTTGCCACTTGGCCGTACGTGAGCTTGTTTGTGACTGCGAAACAAAGCGCAAATGAGTCGACGAAGACGGCGTCTCTGCTCGACGGTTCTGCTGTTCTGCTGCGTGCGCTGCCTGCGCAAAAAGGTAAACACATAAAAATTTGTTGCTGCGGCCTGCACAGTGGTCTGCTTTGTATGCAGCTGCCGAGGTCAAGATGTTCGCTTGTTTCATTTCAAATCAATTCCAGGGAATTAATTATGGCAGTCTTGAGCGAGCAGTTCATTCAATAGAATGGCTACAGTGGGATAGGTATGTTAAACTAGCAGTCAAAACTTACTGTAGGCAATGCTGAGTTGCAGTGTAAAGTGCTTTGTATTGCCTATTAAGTAAACTGCTTGTGCACCACTGTCAGTGGTAAGCTTACTAAGAAACTACTGCGTACCACTGTGCGAACCGACTCAAGGGGTCAGGTGGACGAGGTCACAACAGACACTAAAAGTCACAACAAAAACAGCAAAAGGCGGGCAGCGACTGAGGGAGTGAGACAGAGAGAGAGAGGGTAAGAGAGAGAGAGAAGGAGAGAGGTGAGAGGGAGTAGAAAGAGCGAAGAAGGATAAAAGTAAGAGAGAGAAACGCTCAGCTTTTCTCGGCGCCTTGTTGTTGCTGTTGTCATTTGCAGTGTGCGGCCTGAAAGTATGCTACATTAAAATTTTAGTGTGTCAATTGTGTGTGTGCACGAGCACAAGAAGGCGTGTGAGTGACTGTGTGTGCATGCTACGAGTCACGTAGCAGGTAAAAATGGCGTTCCATATAGCACAAGTGTATCTGTGTGTGTGTTTGTGTGTGTGTGCCCTGTAATTGGCGTTTAAGGCTTTGACGTCAAACCCAAATAATAATCGTTTCGCACTTTTGTTTGCCATCCGACGCCCACAGCGCACGCTGCCACGCCCAGCCACCTCGACTTTTGTTTTGCGTCTTACAAACAAGTGTTTTCTCCATTGTCGGCTAACCAATACACTCACACACACACACACACACACGCACACACACAGAGAATTGTGCATGATAATGTGCGGCAACAGTTTAACACTCTAGCGTCGCCTTCAACTTTGACCTTTCGGGCGTGCAATTAAAGTAATTAGAATTACAATTCGCACAATTGACACACAGGCAGACAGACTGACAGACAGCGTGAGAGCATTCAAAGCGTTTTCCCTCAGCACATCATTAATTTATAAACATAAAAAAAAGAAGAAAAAAAACAAAAATAACAGCGGAAAATTGTTCCCAACTTGGCAGAGGCAGGCAGCAACATGTCGTGTACCCCTGAGGGGCAGCACAGCTGCTGCTGCACTGTTCTGTCTCTGCCTCTCTTTTCCTCATTCCCTTTCCTTGCCTGCCTCCTTGTGTATTCTCTGTTCCCTTCTCTGCTGCTGTCCCTTTTCTTTCTTCTCCCTCTCGAGCACTTTGCCAATCTCTGCAAATTAGTTTAAATTCGTAGAGCATTTTGCAGCCATATTCAAATTGAAGCTGCATCGATTTTGGTAAGTTGGCAACTCGAGTACGTTCTTAACGCTTTTTAATTGCCAATTAAGAAGTTTGTGCCACGCGATTTATGCAGGCAAAGCTGACGCATCAATTGATCGATTGCAAAAAGAGAGAGAGAAGGAGAGAAGAAGATGGCGCTGTAGAGAACTGCTACGCGTTAATTCAATCATTTAATTTTCGAGCTGAAAATAAAGAAAAAAACAACAACAAAAGCAGCACACACAGTAAAACGAAGCGAAGCGAAATGAGAAATGAAACAAAAATATGAGTTTTTATTACAGCGAGGGAGGCAGCGAGAAGGGCGGGCAACATTTCGCATGCTTTATGTGCGTGCTAAAAATAGAATATGCCTGCCAAGGGACACACCCAAAAAGCAGCCAAAATGCAGAGAGAGGGAGGCAGAGAGAAAGGTGGACAGAGAGAGAGGGACAGAGAGAGGGAGAAGTGGAAAGACAAGACAAGATTACAAATGTGTAAGCAGCAATTCCCAAAAGTTTCCTTTCTCCTGCTCCTTCTCTTCGAGTCTGAGTCTGCGTCTGTGTCTGTGTGAGAGTGTGTATGTATGCTTGAGTATATATAGATGTGTGTGAGTGTGTGTATGTGTGTGAGTGTGTCTGCTGCTAGGCACATCAAACTGTTGATGGTTTGTTGCTTCTTTATTTGCCTCGTCTTGTTTGCTGCTATATTTGGCCATTGTTATACCTCCTTCTCTTTCTTCCTCTTAGTCTTTGTCGCAACTCACAAACAATATGTGTGTGTGTGTGTCGTGTCCTGGCCGCGCCTTTAAGCACGAGCAAAGCAGTCGACTTTGTGCTAATTAAAATATATATGTGTAGAAGCATTGGCAGCCCCAAATTATGACAAACCGTTGAAAGGCATTTTACACGCCTGCCTCGGCCAGATTAGCCAAAGTGGCTCTCTGGCAATCTTAATTCCATCTGCAAGTTGTTATTTTTGATTTGGCCCCAAACATAAAGGCTTAAACGACAAGGCCAACATCAATTTTCAGTCTAATTTGAAGTCGAAATGAATTTCAAATAATTTCCTCACCATCATCCACATCAACAGATTTGGACTCGTTTCTTTCAGTTTCTTAATGTCGACGCTCATCAGCATTATTTTTTTGGCTGAGAGTCGTAAAAACATAGCAACTCGCTTTTCAGCACATAAAGCAAGCACAACAACAACAACAGGGAGGGGGTGAAGAGGGTGGGGTGGAACAAGAAAGTTGACTATAAACTATGAATGAGTAAACCCTTCGAGCTGCGGCTGTGAGACGAGGTGAGACGAGCCCAAAATTGGCGAAAATGTATGCAAAGTACACAAGAAGAAGCAGAAGAAGTGGAAGAAGAAGAAGAGGCAGAAGCCTTTTTAGAAAATGCAAAATGCTCGCAACATCCTCGTGCGTAGGGGGGAGAAAAGGAAGGAGCAGGAGAAGGAGGAGGGGCAGCGTGGGACGTGCACAGCAAGTGGACAGCCCCAATTTGCATATTAAGTGATGATGTTGCGTGGGTGAAGTGTGGGCTACAGGGGCAGCGGCAAGGGAAGAGGCAGAAGGGGAGGGAGAGGAAGATGAAGAGGGAGAGAAAGAGGGAGAGGCACGAGAGGGAGAGGCACAGGCATTTACCCTCTGGTAAACTACTCATAAACAAGGGACAAGCTCAGGCTGAACTGCGCTGTGTGTGCCTGCATGTGCGTAAGTGTGTGTCAGTATATGTGTATATGTATGCCTGTATGTGTGTGATTGCCTGTGTGTGTAACTGAGTGTGCGTCCTTATAAATTGCTCGGTGAAATGGACTATTAATGCTCGGGTTATAAATGTAACTTATAGAGGCACAGTAAAAGAGAGAAAGCAAGTGAGAGGCAGAGAGAGAGTGAGAGAGGTAGAGGTAAGGAAAGAGTGAGAAACAGGACATATAGCTACGCTGCCAGCTTAGTCTATCAGAATTTACCACAAATTTACCTGCTCCAATTGAGAGAATCATGCCCAGCTCCACCTGCAGTTCAATTAGTAAACATCTATATCCCTCTATAGCCAAACCACTTAGCTATTTTCAAGCTGAACTTCATTGAACATTAAATATATTTGCAAATATTAAAAATATTCCCATTTCCACTGAGAGTATCTACGCTTCGTCAGGCTACAGCGGGGAAAAGAGACTTCCCGCACTAATAAATTATTATTTTTCACTAGCTAATGGCCACAAATGTTCAGCTGCTGTTGTTGTTGTTGTTGTCCAAACACGAGCTAAAAGGTTTCCCGTGTAGCAGGAGAACTCTTCAATGAGAATGTGTGTGTGAGTGTGTGCTTTCCACAGATAATGTCAAATGGCAGACCACAAAGAGCAGCAACAGTAGCAGAGGAAGGAGGCGCAGGCGGAGGCGGATGCGACTTGAGACGTGATTCACAATTAGCTGGCAGGCACTGTAGGCCTCAAGCCAAATGTGAGCAGAAAAAGCTCAGCTTATTCAATTACAATAAATGCAAAGTAGGCGTAACACACACACACACACACACACAGCTCTAGGCGCATTTCGATACATGTAAATGTGTTGTATACATTTCCGTATTGCAAGTATTTTACGCCTTCCATTTGCCTGACAAGCAAATACCCTGTATGAAATATATGCATATCGTAAACTACAATTTATTATATTATTATTATTCAAGGCTTTTCCGGGAATATGTTTTATTGTTGCCATAAAAAACAAATAACATTTTCTCTGTGCGCCGCAAGGCGTATAAAATTTCCATTATATGATGTACAAAGAAGGGCCCCGGGGCGTGTCTATCTATGCGTGCGCCTGTGTGTGTGTGTGTGTGTGAGTCGATGGCAAATTGAAAATATGCTTTCATAATTGAGGCAGAGAAATCAGCAGCAGGAAAACGGCTAAAAATGTCAGGTAGCCCTAAAATAATGCGCAGACAAATTTCAGTTGAGCATGAAATTTAATCAAAACCTCATTAGGGCCTACGAGCGAAGAAGAATGCAAGACAAAGTAGAGAAGAACATGAAGAGCAAGAAGCAACAGAGACGAGGCTACCTGCCAGGCCAGGAAATTATGACAGCTCAGTAGGGGAGGGCAGGCAGGGCCGAAATGAAAAGGACGCGTTGAAAAAACAGACCCGAATCGTCAATTTGTCGACAAGCAGCAGGGCAGTGGGCAGAGAGAAGGTTAAAGCGTGGGCGGGGAGGGGGACGAGCGAAAGGAGGGGAAAAAGAAAAATAAATTCAATTCAATTTTTGACACAGGCCACACACACACACACACAGACTAGAAGCCGAGCTGAAGCACGCTGAATATGTCACTGGAAATTGGTTTTGTTTTCGGGCCGCACAAAAGTGAAATTTGTCAGACACGCTGGGCAAGAGGGGGGGGCTCATAAGCTGAGCAAGCAGGGAAGGATAACGGGATAGCCCAACAAAATGGTAGCCCATCAATTTTGCAGTTGTCATTTATAAATTTGCTCGGGCCGCCTTTGTTTTGTGCATTCGCTCATTCGGCTATTTACGGCTGAAATATGCATAAGCAAGGGACCGTGCTCTCCCCCCCCTCTACTGCAGGTGTGGGTGTGTGTGTGGGGTGTAAGGGTATGTGGGTGTGTGTGTGAGCAGCGTTAAGGAGCAAGTTTAATGTGGCGACTAGCAATGGAGCCAGCGACTCGTTTAGCAGTTCTTTTCGTTTTTGTCATCTTCTGTCTTTGGCTTCCACTTCTGCTTGTTACTCTCCTCTCTCCTCCCACTCCCCTCCCCTCTTTCTTCTGCACACTCTCCTCTCAGGCTGCTCTGCTGCTCTCCTGTTTATGTGCGCCACATAAAACTATCAATTTATTGCTGCAAAATCGTTGCGCGCTGTTTCCTTTTGTTGCCGCTTCCTTTAGCCTTCCTGCAGACGACGCCCTCACACACACACACACCCGTACACACACACACACAGACGCAGGCAAAGTGCATTAGTGTGCATTGCGCGCTCTCGTTTCGTGGGTTTTGTTATTATTGTTGGCACCAGTTTAGGCGCCATGCCGACGAGACAACAGGCGTTTCAGCTTGCGATTTGGCTTTGGCGCTGGCTTTGGCTTTGCCCTAAGGGGATGGGCTGGGTTGCTGCAGGGGGGCTGGCAAGGGGGGTAGCCTTAAGGGGTGGGTGAAAAAGGTTTTCTCGCTCGAACTTTGTTATAACATTTTCTCGACTTATTTTTGCGGCGAACTTTCATTCACTGAGGACCTGCTTGCATTACGTATACGCCACATCGTACGCGCTCTCTCTCTCTCTCTGTCTTTGTGTGTGGACAAAAATAGCAGCATTTGCTTTTTGGCTGCCCCCCCTGGTCCCCGCTAGCAGCTTCCTCTTTGCACAGCTTAGCTGCGACTTGCGACTTGGCAACAGCCAAATCCTTTTTATGCTTTTGATTTTTTGACACTCGACGTGTTGTTGTTTGTTTGTCATGTCTGTTGCTGCCGCTGCTGCTGTTCTTAGTATCAACATGCGTTGTCGTTGTCGTTGTCGCGGCTTATGTGCCAATGTAACAGTATGTGGCAAACTGTACTGGGTACAGTTGCGTCCGATGCGTGCAAATTGCGAGACGAGGCAAGACGAGGCGTGCGTGATTTGCATAGTGAAATGATTCATGCAAAGCGTGTGTGTGTGTGTGAGGAGTAAACGCTGAGAGAGGGAGGAGGAAGGGTGGAGAGGCAGAGCAAGCTGAAGAGAGTCTCTAAAGAGTTTCTATTTTTAGAAATACGAAAATAAATGTATTAAATATTAATATTTGCATTAATTGCTGGCATTTGCTATGAATAGTTGTTGAATCACTTGAGATTGGCAAAATATTGCAATTATTTATCGATACTCGACTCGATACACACGTAGGCAGCTCAAGTAGAACGTAAACAATTTGTTGCCTACTTCTAGGAGAGAGAGAGAGAGAGAGAGGGGGTGGTGGCACTGCACCTGCAACTGCAACTGCAGCGCAAATAAAAGCAAACTTTTGCGCGCTTATTTCGATTTATTGCACTAACGATAAATGCCCTTAGGGGAGAGAGCGAGAGAGAGAGAGAGAGAGAGAGAGAGAGACAGAGAGAGAGAGAGAGAGAGCAGCATAGTGGGAGGCAAACAAGCGCAAAAATCAATTTAAAGTTCAATAGCCTCGCTTGGCCCAGAAGAAATAAGAAAGATGGCAAATAGTTCTAAGGGGATGCAAGGGAGGCAAAAGGGAGACAGAGGCAGGGGGTGGGAGACAGGGAGTCTAGGGATAGGCATAGCGTAAGGGAGAGGATAGAGCGGTAGTCAGTTAGGGCGCCAAGCTAGCGCGACTAAATTTCTCAGTCACGTTACAAGTTGCAACTTGTGCGCCACCCACAAGCTGCCGCTCTCTCCCTCCCTCTCTCTCCCTCTCTTTCCCTCTCTTTCTGTGTGAGTGAGTGTGCAAGTTATTTGTGTGTGAAATTAAGTTCAAAGTACAAAATGTGGGTTGACAACAACGGCAAAATGGCTTGGCTTGCTGCTGCTTCTGCTGCTGGCTCTGCTGCTGTCGCTGCCTCTGCCCGCTGTAAATGGCACAACAAGCTGGCAAAAACAAAGCAAACTGTGTGCAATAATGAACACCCACTCGAACACACACACACTCACACACACTGACAGGCCATAAAATTAATGCTGAAATTGTTTTGGGTCAACGTTGCGTATGCGCAATGCGCTTGCAGCTCATGCATAATGCGCGTTATACAGCAATCAACTGTGGCCAGTTAAATCAGCATAAATACAAGCTGTTACTAGACACTGCAACTGGGCGTGGAGTGTGGTAAAGAGGCGTGGTCGTGCGCCCCTCACCCCCCGCAGCGCAGCGCAGCGCAACGTGCCCAAGTATCCATTGAAGCAATTAAATGCGCTGATGGCGAAGCGCATTGATAAATGGCAATCGGCGACACTGTTGCCGGCGACATTCCCATCATCATCAGCAGAGACATTACCAACACCAACACCAACACCAGCACACAAACACACCCACATCATCATCATCATCGTCATCGTCGTGGTCGTCACTATCATTCGTTCGTTATCGTCATTTGGGGCTCTTCAAAATGCAAATGCCTCTTTGGCACGCCACGGGGCGTTCGGCTTTTGTGCCTAACGAGGCATCCAGAGAAGAGAAGAGGGGCGGGGTAGGGGGGGCGTCGCGTTGCCACTTTTTGCACCTGACTGGCATCAATTGATTTCATGTTGACAGCAGACACGCAGAACATGATGCCGACTTCATTTGGCAGACAACAAACAGCACGAGGCAAACAGAGCAACTGTCAGAAAGAGACAGAGAGAAGGAGAGAGAGGGGGAGAGAGCGGGTGGCAAGACAATTGAGTGTCAAGTTGCTTATGCACTTTTTGCTGCAGCTGTCGCGCCTGTTGTTTTGTTGTTGTTGTTTGCCTTGTAAAGCGCATTAATGTGCAGCAAGGTGATTCAGCAGAAAATTCAACTTTCTTTTGAGGTCGCTGACAACTTGAGCAGGAAGCAGCAGCAGCAGCAGCGAGTGCTGGGAGACTGACAAGTGCTGAAGGGCAGCCACTTAGTTTACTCAGCCGGGCCACTTGTGCCTGGCAACAGTAATGAATGGCCAGGCATGTTGTGGCTAAACTACGACAGTCTTTCTCTCTCTCTCTCTCTCTGTCTGCGTTGTAGAAAAGTGTTGCCTACTTTTAAGCTGTGAATGAAAATTGCAAACTCTGCGAAACGGGGAACCCACAACTGCTGCTGCTGACATGAATAATACCCGAGTGTAATGAATGCTCTTGCGAGTACTCACTTCACAGACAGTACATTTCTCTGCAGCTGCAGTTGAAGTTACTCAGCCAGATGCAGATAGAGTGTCAGCTGGGAAATCGCAAGTGCAGAATGAATGAGAATGAAGGCAAAGAAGGAATATGTACATACGTGAATGTGTATGTGTAGCTAAAGTGCAGATCAGACACATGAAAGAGGGCATGAATGAGTAACCGACAAAGACAACACGGCTCAATTTAACTCAATCAAGTATACGCAGCGTTGTGCCCTTTACTCCCCTTGGGAGCTGTAAAAAACCCTTTGAGTTATAACTGTACAATTAATCTAATAAGCCCGCATTGTACATGATTAATATGCGGCAACTTAATCACTTTTCACCTGAATTTACCGGCCGGGCACATTAAGCACACAATAAATGAGTTTCCGACGGCAAAAAGGACACACTAAATGCTTATCTAATGAATATCCTGTTAACGTCCAGTCGCAGTGCCAAAAGCAAAGCGGCCAGCAAAAACATCAGACGGTGTTGAGCGGCAATGAATGAATTTCGTAAGCGAATATAGAATATACGTAATACAAATCAAGAAAAGAGAGAGAGAGAGAGAGAGAGAGGGCAAAAAGAGGAGGAAAACTGCAATCGTGTGTACAAAAAGAGCGCAACAAAGTTGAAAAAACCAGCCAGGAAAAATAGTAAAAGAAAGAAAAGGAAAGGGATGAGAAGGAGGGCCAAGGTATATAGCAGGAGGTAAACCTATACGGGCAACTTCAACAAATCTCAATACGCAAACATGTAGCCAGGAGCAACAATAACAATGGCAACAAAAACAACACACACACAGACACAGACACATATTCGCTGACATGAGTGAGTGCATGTGTCGAAGTGTGTGTGTTGCCTGCGGCAGAATGGCTGAAACTAAACCGGAGGCGCCATCATGTCCTACAAGTGATTTATTTTTATGTATTTGTTTGTAGAAAGCAAAAAAGCAACGAGAAATGCCAGAAAAAAAATAAAGTTCTTGTTCTTGTTGTTGTTGATGTTGTAGCAGCGTCGTCGTTGCAAGTGTAGCCTGGCCTGGCCTGGCAGACGGCGGGTATCCTTTGCACAGAAAGTAGTAAAGTAGCGAGCGTGCAACTATTTATAACAGCTTGGCGAACGGAATGGGAAAGGAGCAGTAAGAGGAGAGGGGGGAGCACAAGGCAAATAGCGTAGCATACTTTTATGCGGGTGTCGTTGCAACTTGCAACATTTAGACGCAAATCATGGCGGACATTAGCGTGCGCAAAGTTTCGCCGCGCAAGTTGAACGATTTATGTGGAAAGTTGCTACCTGTGCGGTTGTCGGGACAGAGAGAGGAGGGAAGGAGGAGGGCTGCCAAGGGGAATTGCTTACATTATGGTAAAACTATTTCGACTCACTATCTCCCCTTTTACTCTTGCAGAATGCCCCACCGCAATGGACGGCATGGAGCGCTTCGCATGCCCCACACCGGATCTGCAGGGACGATATCGCTGCATAGACGACCATGTGCTGTGCGACGGTTTCATCGATTGTCCGGAGGGTGAGGACGAAGATCGAAGATCCTGCATGTTCTACAAGACGGTAAGTGTACCAGACTGACACTCACTTAAAGATCTATCTACAATTTCGCCATCTTCTCTTTGTGTGCTTCTCTCATTGCAGACGAAGGCTCATTTGGATGTGTTAGCGGATGCGTTACTACGTTGGGCGCGGGGGCGTTAAGCCCACACAAGACCTACACAGACACACACAAACATACAAACAGACACACCTACATAGACACACACACAGACACAGACAGATAGACACGCAATACATGAGACACCTAGAAAACCCACGTTAAACATAAATTACAATTAGTTTTACGCGATAAATATAACATTTAACGATGAAACCTATTAAGTTTAAACATGGCCAGGCATACACTACCACACACCCACACAAAGAAACATTAACACATACACACACACACACACATACACACTGTCAACCACACTGCCTGCCTAAAACGAAAAAACCCGAAAAAGTATTGAAAGTATGCAAAGTTGTGGCATGTAAAAAATTCGCAAGGATTGCCAAAAAGTAAATGAAAAACTTACTGAAAAGGCAGCAAAACTGAATAAAAAAGGTATGATTTCCATTATTATTACACTATTATTAATGAGAAAATAAAGAAAAAGGAAAAATCCCAACCAAAAAAAATAAAAACACAAATGGAAACCAAAAAAACAGCTACTCAAAAACTAAAATGAAAATGAAATAAACACTCCAGAAAAGGCGTTAAGATTTCGGCGAACGAAACGAAAATAAATGCTATAAAAAATGCAAGCAAATGTCAAAAGTGTTCCTCTCACTCCCCCCTCTCCCCCTCCTACGCCCCTTTTTCCTATATTGTTTTGTGTATTGTATTCGGGCCTAAACTATTTTAAGTATATATATGAGAAAGTATTCGAAAAAGAAAACCCAAAAAGAAACCATATATTCACAGTATATATACAACAGAATATAAATGTATGTATGTATGCTCGTATTTACATATATATACATATATAATTTTCGTGTACATTATTTAACTATACGTGTATTAAAGTTTAAATGTTAAAGCAGCAGCAAAACAAAACCGATAACCAAAATTCGAAGAAAACCAAAAAACCATAAATGAAAATATTAAAAGATGAACGAAAGAATTATATATACATATACACAACAATGAATGGCAAAAATGAAATGAAATGAAATAAACAATACATACATTAATTATATATATATACACACACACATATATATAGTCAATATAGACATACATATACATAACAAGTAAATATACAACTAAAATTGAAATAGGTTTTATTGCAATGATAATGCTGACGATAAGAATGCGAGCGCGTATGCCACTGATAACTGATAATGAATAACTGATAACGGATAAAAGATAACTGATAACTGATTAATGATAACCGATTACTGATGGCCGATGGCCGACGATTGATGGCGACGGCAACCGATAGCCGATTGTCAAGTTGTCGCTAATGGGGATAACTAACGATGCTGGTCTGCGATTGATTGAATGATATTCAAATCGATATATACAGATATATACATATATATATATGTTCTATATACAAGCAAGAAACCAAATGCATAACGGTAAACTGAAAGAAAACATTTACAACAACTAATACAATGAAGGTATAAAAAACATTTACATAACAAAAAGACTTGACTTGATTAAACTTATTATTATTATGGTATATTATGATTAATAGTTGAGGCTTATCATTTAATTACACACCTACTATTTACATATGACTATGTATTTGTATGATTGTACATTTCATTTACAACTCGATTCAGATATATTTTGTATATATATTCGTATAATGAATTTACTAATTTCTCATCTCGTGTCTTGTGTAGAAATCATTTTGCCTAGTTTTGTATATTATATTATATGATTAAATTGAGGATTGTGTGTATTTTTCTAGTATTTTTCGCACCCTTATGATTTCTCATATACGAAACAGTTCTCATGGAAATGGCAGCTATTTGTAGTTAAGAAAATTTATTTAAATCAAGTATATATTTAACTAACAATGGACTTATAAATATATATACAAATATATATACTAAACGAGAACGAGAAGCCCTAAACTTATACAAGAATAACGAACATGAACACTAGTTGAAGGCATGTAAAAACGCTTTAAAATGTAAAACAACTTAAATGTAAAACGAAAGCCAACTTAATGAAATCAAAATTCTTACATTTTATTTGCTCTATAATTTATTTGGTTTGACCTTTCCTCTTTATTCTTATTCCTGATTTCTTCCTTAAAATGAAAACAAATACAACTGTTGACTGTGCTTAAGGCAAATGAAATATGAGAATTACTTCAAAACAGAAATAAAAGATATTCATAATAATAAACTTTTTAATGCTTATTATTAACCATTATTGTTATTATGCATACCGAGTTCCAGCAAACAATCAATTAAGAAAACAATCAAGCAAATTTTTAAATGAAAACAAAACCCAAACCAAAATTAAGAGAATTCAATGTTGAAACGGTTGTGTGTGAAAACAATTGAATAATTAAACAAAAATTTAAATAATTGAACAATACATAAGATGCTTTTCTTGTGGTTTTATCCCCTCTTTGTTTTCCTCAATATGAAAAATGATAGTGAAAAAAAAAAAAAAAAGAAATCGAAAATAACATATGAAATTGCGAGCAATAAAATTTCATATCTTATACACAGTACTTATAAAACGCAAGTAATTATGTAAAAACAAAAATACAAACCTTAATTCATAAGATTTCTTTTTCGGTAAAAATGCGATCTTCGTTACAAATATTCGATAGAAACAAAAAAAAAATAAAAAACAAAATGAATGCCCATTGGAAAAACAAATAATTTCTTCCTTTTCGATTGATTTGATAATTAAAGTGTTGTTCATTTTCTATAAATAACTGCAAAATAACCCACCTTTAAATATAAACGATAATATTAAAGAAAGCATAACTTAAACGATTTCTATACCGGTCAAATAGCTCAACATAAATGTTGCTATACTAGCAAGAGAAACAAATACAATTATACCTACCATAATAATATGCATGTTATCCTTGCAAAGACATTATGCACAAAAGAAAGGAAGAAATCCCTAAGTAAAAAATAGAGAAAAATAAAGCACACTAAGCGGAGACAGATACTGAGAATCCAAAAAGAGAAATTCCGCAAACACAGTAAACAAATCAAAGCAAACCAAATGCAAAGCGACAGATGGAAATTTTAATGACATTTTTGAATGAGAAATTGAGAAAGGTAAAGCAACAAAAGTGAAAACGAGAACGAGAACGAAACGAAAAAAACAAAACATATACATCTATTTTTGGCCTATTTTTCTATAACCAAATAATACCAAGTAAAAGACAGACAAAGATAAATAACTTTTTAACTGCAACAAGAACCGAGAGGGAAAACGACATTTTTATAAAACTCAAATAGAAGAGGTAATTGAAGAACCGTTAGTTTGGTGTTTGTTTTATGTAAATACATTATGAGTTTATTGATTTTTCGCAAACGTAACCGAAATTCTTCTGTTTTGCCAACTTCATTTTATGATTGTAGGTTAGGTATACTTGGTTAGGAACTTGACGAAAATCGATTCTATATACATATATGTTTGGCATTTCTTTAACTTGACTTTTTAGGCTGCTCCCTGCAAACGCGGCGGCATGCCGGCATTGTGTGTAAAAATTTGTATATAAATCATTATTATTAACTTTAACTAAATATCAATATAAAGTGAACAAGATCTTAAGTTCAGTTTAGCTTTTGGTTTAATTTATTTAAACTTTAACAACATAAGGCAAACTACGTGTTAAGCATAGCAAAAATAACAAAATGCAGATAGGAAGCAAAACAAAACTAAAATGAAAACGACAACTTGCGAATGAAAAACACTTTCTTTAGCATATAACAAGATGAGTATAATAACGATTAATTGTTAAATGTTTAAAGTAAAACATAGGAACCCACTCACACACACACAGACACATACACAAACACAGACAGACAGACTCATACAAAATATATACATTATAAGTGTGTGGAACACGCATTCAACACAGTCAGAGTCAATATGCAATGAACGATAGATGAACAACATAAAGTAAAAGCCAACAAAATTTCTTGTATTTATTTGTATTTGTATATTTAAAAAAAAAAGCAAAACAAAGAAAAAGACAGAAAAGGAAGAGAAACCCCCGTAACTTAAGCTATATAACAACGTAGCAAATGGCCCCCAAGCAAGATGCCATTCGCACAAAAAGAACAACAATTTTTTAACAACTACAACAAGAAAACCAAAACGAAAACGAAAAAAACGAAACTCAATTAAAGAATGTTCAATTACGTATCCGATTCTCATTTTTGTCTATTTGTAATTTGTTTTCCCATTTCACTTTGCTGTACATAAGTTTTGCCTGCCTTTCTCTTTCTATCTCTCTCTTTCACATACACAAACACACACACACACTGTTATATCTTTTATTTGTATAAGTAACAAAGATGATTAAGATTATGATGATGATGCTGATGATGATGTCGAGTAATGTACGCATTTTTGCGGGCATTCTTTTTAGTATAATTATATTTCCATTATAATTTACTGTTTACTTATTAAATCTATTAATAAATTATATATATGAATATTACGAATAATGCCAGAAGGAAAAACAAAAACAAGAAAAGAAAACAACAAAAAAATGAGAACAAAAACAAACGAAAAACTATACATGAAGATGATGAAAACAAATACACAACTTAATATACACTGAAAACAAAACCAAATTTGCATTTCTGATTTCAATTCTTTCCACAACAGCTGCTCGCTCTCTTTTCTCTACTTCTTCTTCTACTTCTACTTCTTCTTCCTCTACTACTTCTTTGTCTACTATTCTTTGTAATTCTAGTTTATTTTGGAACTGTCTTTCTTAAGCTTTCTTCCTCTTTTTCAACATTATCAAAAGACATTCCAGTTCTGAAAGTCTCTCCACAACAACAACGACAACACATGCACATACACAACCACACCAAGCACACGGAAAGACAACAAACGTACAGTAAGTTCTCGTTATAAGATACCTTTTCGCATGCTATACCCACTTTAAATATAATATTTTTGCTTCCATCTTGGCCGCCTACTTGGCCGCGGCTGGCTTCGTAAACAGTTAAACTTTCAGTTCAGGCAAGTTCGCCCACTTGAGTTCTCCAAAGTAGTTTTCCAAGCAGTTGAAGTGCAATTGAGAACCCCAAGCTTAGATAATTCTGAAAGCAACTCTCTACAACTCTGGATGAAGTGTTCACGGAATTCTCTGAGCTGCTTAACACAATTTTCTAAGTTAGCCATGGCATCTGGCCTTGGCAGGCTTCATTCTACTCAGTCTACTCTGTCCTACAAGTCTTTAGCTCTTTAGCTTTTTGGTAAGGTGGGGGCAAACATTTCAACAATCGCCACGCGAACTAGGAAGATTTATTCATCAACTATATATTTCATAGAGCGTAAATAAATAAATAATCAGAATAGAAAATATAAGTAAAACAATGAAGAATATTAATTTATCTATTTTTTAGCCAAACGGATTGGCAGATGGGCCGTAGGTTTGTTCCAAATCAACAAGGTGAATGTTCGAATCGAAAGCAGTTGGATTTTTAGAGCGCAAGAGTTTTAAAACGGGCACTTCGAAACAGTTTCGAATGTGGAAATGTGGAGAGTTTACCCAGCAGCCGGAAATGTAAAGCTGATTAGCAAGATTAGAAAATATATAGACACAATATTTAACATATATGTACGTGTATAACTCATCAAATATATAAATGTTATTTAGCGCATGAGTGTAAGAACAAACTATTAAATATATACCAGATATATAGATATATTCAATTGAATTCTAGTTGTAGTCCATACGAATATGAATATAATTTCGCTGAGCACTAAAGCCGGAATAGATGTTTATTTATTAAATTTCTTAATTGAACAAGAAACTATAATCATTGTGTCTGTGTTTGGTGTCATCAAAGCAGCTTTTAAGTCGGTAAGTCGAGACAAGCGAATCGGTGAATTGTTGAAAAGTTTCCCCACCATAAGCCAAACGGAAGGGGTATCTTTTGGGTCTGTCCCTTCCTCCGCTTCCATCCGAGAACAAGCAGATGCAATTTGTGCTGGCTTTGGAGGCTGCATGCAAAACAAGTTGCGTTGCAATATAAAGAACCTACTATATATATAGTATAGATGTCGTATGTAATCTCATATCGTATCAGATCGCATCTGGGGCGACGCTAGTGTCAAAAGTGGCCTTCGATTGCCATCAGGTGTTGTGTGTCATTAATTCGCGACTGCTTTTTGCTCTCACAACAACAATCAGAGAACAACAACAACAACTGAAAGAACAGAACAATCCTCATAGCACTTGAAAAAGCTGCACTCAATGCACACAACCAGAGCCACTGATGTAATTCAATGCCACTTTTATGATGACGACGATGACAAGTGTCGCCCGCGATGCGATGCCCAAAGAGAATCAACTCAGTCACTCGCAAATAATGTCAAAAACAATTCCAGAGGGGTCTCATACTCCCTACTACCCAATAGCTATCCGGCTAAATTGATACAACGCCTTGTTTTGCATGCAAATTGCCACAGCAAATTTTCATACTGTAGTTACGCGAATTATAAAGCTGAATTGGGAAGCTTTTCCCATCTAAAATAACAGAATCCATAGTGCGCGTCAGTTTTGTTTTTTGAGAGAATTCCCCCAATTGTTTATCGTTTCAATTGTGAGATTTATTGAGGATAAAATTGCACTTCAATGTAGCTTATTTAATTTATTTGTGTCCAGGGGAAACATATACACATAAGTAGATGAGTACTACAGGAGCATTATTTATACATATGTTAATCTTAGCTCAACATATAGTTTGCTTTTGGATATATTATTTTAATAAATAAATAATGATTATAAAGCATCTTCTCTGATTAATATTTAATTCCTACCTTATGATACAGTCCTTATTTCTAATCTAAATATTTTACTTTTAACTCGAGACATTTAAGCAATTAAAAATCCTTTGTGTTTAACTCAAAATAGTTAAGCTAACGATTTAAGGGCGAAATGTGTCACGGAAACGCGCCGGACTAAGCGCATTGCAATAGTTGCTTTCCTTGACACGCCTCCCTGACCCAGTTGAGAGCTGTGAAGCTGGGTAACTGGAGAGTGAGGTCGTCTGAGATTCTGTAAATGAGCACACACACATACACCTACACAAACATACACAGACATACGTACACACACTTATGTGAGACACTGTGCCAGCCATGAAAGTTTCTTGGTTTCGTTTCGTGCTTATTTCATTTGCATGACGAGTTTTTAATTTGTGTAATTCGCTCGACTCGCAGTTGGACGAGTTCATTAGTAAATAATTATGTTGTTGCGCGTGCTCTAAAAGTTGTTGCACTACACTCACACACTTACACGCATACACTCCTACACACACACTATAGATACCCACACACACACACCTTCTGCACGCACTTGTTAAATGTTGAAAATGTTTATCCAACACTTTTTTGTCGATTGAAAATCAACTATGTTGCAGGCACAATACGATTAAAAACCCATAAATAAACACACACATACACACACACAGATATACAGGCAAAAACAGACAGAAACACATATTAAACAATTATGCAATTACCCAGCAATTGCAAATGGCACACGTCGTTATTATTAATAAATGATTTTGCAACTTAAACAATTAGCGTAAACAATTTGCACTGCACTGCACATTTATGTGATAATTAAACGAAATTACAATTTAAATATACGACTAAATATACATATTTATATAATTATCTATATGTATAATGCACCACAATTGCACTTACCAATCACAAAACGAAACGATAAAAAAGAAAACTAAATGAGAAAAACAAAATTATGATAATCAATGTATACAAAACGAATATTCTGAATTTTTATTAATGCCTAATTAATTAACAAAATCGCTCAGTTTCCTCTCGTTTATAAATACGTATATATATTTTGTGTGGTAGGTTGCACTTTTTGCACAAATTAGCACAAAATTCGACGCGATAGCAACAAAAGAAACATGATCGAACGAATCTAGCATGTCTATGGGGGGTCGCGGTGTCGTTGGGTGTCCAGAGTTTGGTCCCGGCCGAATAGAGTCTTCCACCCGCACCACAGTTAGTCAATAGAGCAAATGATAGAGCAAGAGTCAGAGATAAAGAGAGGAAGAGATAGATTGAGCACCCTAAAAAATGCCCGCATTGACACAGCGAGAACAAACTTTGGATGCGCAGCGACTGCAACTGTGACGGCGACGATGACGGCGAATTTCAAGAGAATTCTTTAAGAAAAATCAAAATATTTTCGAGCTATAACATATAAGTAGTCACAAGTACCTTAAGGCAAGAGAATAGTTGTATTTGTATGCTTCTGGGATGGCAACGATATAGAATCGAGCCGGAAGTCCCAGCAGGAAAATGGAAGAAGAACTGTCGGCAGACACAGAGACCACATTCCAACTACAACTACAAAACACGTACAGTGGGCATCCTTTAGCTATATACTATATACTAGATCCTGTCTCACTCAAACACAGACACACACTGACACACACACACACAAGTCATACAAGCAGCTTGAAAGCAATCCGTCCTAAACTGAAACTTTTGAGCAGAAAACTTGAAGTGCTACGCGGTTTGAACTACATACTTATTATAAAGAAACGTCTTACGTCTTCTTAGAACCTACGCACCCCACAAATACAGACACATACACCCCCTTCAGAAATACACACACACGCACACACACAAAATGCACTTAAAATGTAAATGTTGTGATTTAAATGCACCGCCTCAAAGTATGCACCAAAAAACAAAACAAAAACGAAAAAGTTTAAAAAACCAAAAATTTTTCGACAATTGTATTTTTGCACAATTTTTAAAATTGCACGAACCAAAACGTAATCGAAATTACTTAATTGTATTTTAATTAACTGTATAAAGGATAAAGTTATATTTATATAAATATATATATAAATGTATTTAAACGCAATTATATACGAGAAAGTTAGAACTTTATTCGACATTTGCGACGCGTCTATTGCAATTTAATGGTCAAATTAAACATATAGATTTTCGTTGTTGTTTGTTTACACTTTTGATTTGCTGTTTGTCTCTCTTTTAACTTTTCGAAACTCGAGAAAAGTCTGCAAAAATAAATAACGAACAAGAACAAAGATAAGAAGGAGAAATTAGTGCGAAAATACTTTAATGCAAGCAGCTAATTTGCCCTGGGTCAGTGCTCTGTACATAACCGAGAACAGAAACAAAACAAAAACAAAAACGAACAGCAAGAAGACTACTTGAAAGGAAAGCTATGTAAATAAGCCAAAGAGTATGAAAAACAACAACAATATATATATATATATTAATAAATAAATATATATATATATAAATATGAATACCTATACCTATGAAGAGCAAAGCGAAATCAAGTAAAATAAATACAAAATACGAACTCGAACTCAAAGCAAAGCAAACAAATGAATGATAAAATGTTTTTAACTTTAATTATAATGTTTTATGTAATGTATGGTAATCCCCACAGCGGAAATCCTACTATTAATTTCTAAGTCATTTAACTTGTAAATTATTATGGTTATAAATGTATCATATATACTTGTAAACAGACAGAACCGCTCCCCCCTTTCCCCCTTCCCATCCCTTTCCACCATACCCGAAATTCCCACAAAATAGATGAAGGTCTGAGCGCCCACCCCCCCCTAGAGGGTCGACCCACATACATGTCTGCATCGGAAGACCGTTATGTGGGCTCGTGTATGTGGGCAATGTGTGTGGTTATAAATTACGCTAAATGATGTCTGCCTATGAATCTATATACACTCAAATACAAATCTATATATATATACTATATGTGTACTTCTTACTGAACAGCAAGAGTAACTGCATTCGAGTTTAGCAACACACACTCTCAATTATTGAAATTGAATTGAAACTCAAATCGAATACGAAATATCGATATCGAAATCGAATAAAAATCGACAAATTATGTTCGGGCAGTCAAATCAATTACAAATAAAACAAAAAAAATATAAATGAAAGAAAGAAACAAACAAATATATATATACTATATACATATATACACATTGAAGACGACAAACCTAATTTATGAGATTATATATATACATACATATATATAACAACAACAAAAACAAGAAAATTATATGTAAAATTAAATAAAACGAAGCCTCAGTCAGTATAAAAATGAACGCTTCATTTGATTTTGTCACTCGGCAGCGCGTTGCCCTCATTCGATCTGCAACTGCAAATGGATTTCATGGCACTCGTCCATGCTACCTTTGAGTAGAATTGCGTGGGGTGCGGGGGGTCTGCGGGGCATGCACACAGTATCCGCATTTACTGACGTGTAAGTTGGAATGTATTTATAGCCACAATTTGCGCTCTTAAACGGCGAAGATGATTGGCGGCTGCACAGATGCAAAAAACACATTTTCAACACTTAAATTTAGCTCGAACGTAAGTATTTCGCCCATTTAATTGGCCGAGGTATGAATAATACGATTCTCTTGGACAACTCGTAATTATTTCATATATTATACATTCATAAATGATGGCTTTATTTGCGAGACAAAGGGGAAATAAAGCAATGAAGATATCAGTCCAATTTAAAATTGTCAAATAAAATTGGGTAAGCGAACGAGAACATATAGTATACAGTGTGAAAGAAAACGACAGTGGCTTGATTTTTACAATTAAGAAAAGAAGAATCTTTTTAAATATATATTGGTAAATAAGATATTTCAAAGTAAGTATACATTATATTGCATGAAGCAGAAGTAGGTGTACCGAATCTTGTTGTGAGCATAAAGTGTAGCAGCTGAGAATTAATTTATGAAATTATTGTGCAGGAAATACTCTTCATAATAATTTAACAAATGGGAAATTTTAAAGTAAGTATAAATCATGAATATTTATGGCTTACAGAATGCAAATTAAAGATGAAATAATATCATTCAGTTATGAAACTGAAGTGTAATAAAATTGTTATAAATTCGCAGAGAAGCAAAATTACCTAGAAAATGATTAGCAAACAAAAAAGCTAATGAAAGTAGATGAACAAATGTGTGCAATAAAGAATACTTAGAGTGTATAGTCGATACATATTTCAAACACCAAACTCAAAGAGTAACATGACAAAGCGGCTTTTAATTACGGCATTAAGTTGGGTTTTACCGTTTCGGTTTCTGCGTAAATTAAGAGACTAAAAGGTTATTGGACTGCCTGCAAGCATAATTTACTATACTATATATATGTATATCTTGCCGGGGAGGGAGACGAACAACGAAAAGGAAACTAACTGCCTGTTATCCAGGCCGTGTTTATGTTGATCCTGATAATGAGTCCACGTGGCCGTGGGGATCTTTGGGAATTCGCGTAAATATTTTGTAAATAAACAGGTATCATAAATTTTAATTAGCTCTGGCCAAAAACTAATTTCATGCGAAAAATAAGACGCGCTTGTAAATGGGGCCACCACAGTGCGGCAGAGCGGGGAGAGGAGCTGTGAAGGGACATGGGGTGTGTCTTAAGTCAACTGCGCTGCGAGACATAACTCATACGCCAGGTGGTGCGGCTTCCCATTGCACCCGGGAGTACACACGAAATACGAAATTTATTTTCCTTTGCGTCCAACGCACGCTTTACGCTCTCGCCCATTTGCGTTTAATTGCCTCTGCCTGCCTCTTTGTTGTTTATTGGCTTCTCTCTATTTATCTAATTGCCGCATTTTCCTGGAAATCACCACGACCTAGTCGTGGCTGAGCTGACGCTACGATGCCTTTTACGGTGTACAGGTAAATAAAAAGTCTCCCACTCACAGTCGTGGTCGCGGGGTCGTAGTTTGCAAGTTCAGTTCAGTTCATATCCGCTGCCATTCAGCTTATGTTTCCGGTTGTGGAAATATTATCTGACCTCTGGGCCACCGAACGGAAGCTACCCCGGTTAATTAAAGTGTGACAAATGCAGGCTACAGGCTGCTACAGTTAACAGCGAAAGGGCAATCTGCGCCAATTCACATTGAAATTGAGTTCGCCTCCTCCCACACTCTGAAAGGCGCGACCTCTCCACAAGCCCGGCTCGATAAAACAAATGCCAAAGCCTAAAATTGCATTTGCTGGCATTTGCAGAAGCCACAGCCGCAGGCGTCGCGCCGTCACCTTAATAAATTGCCCTTAAAGCCTGCTGCAATTTGTTGCACACACTCTGCAACACACACACACACAAGCACGCATGCACCCACACAGGGCAGCCGTAGGCGCGTAAGTGTGATGCCCTGACCTGACCTTGTCCATACGCTTAACAGCTTGATAGATATGCAAGTGTGTGTGCGTGAGACAGTGTGAGGGGTTGGTGCGCCGGGCCAGCGAGAGTTAAGCTGGTCAGTTATGTAAGGGACTCCATGAACACTTAATTGGGTAGCTTAGCACGGTGCGCTCAACTTATGAATAATACATAACACCAAGAGGCCAGAGCTTCAATGGATGCGTATGTGTGTGTGCTTGTAGATGTGTGTACACGTACTTAGTATGAAATTGGAGTGCTAAATATAGATGGATCAAGATAAGGATTAACTGTTAAATGTTTTAGTATAATTAAAACGTTTAAAAATGCAGCTTCATTAAACAAACTCTTTACAATTAATTTGAATTTTAATCAATTAAAAGTGGTATAACTTGGGTGTGCAATTTGATTTATAAATAGTAGATAAATTTGTCATAAATTAGCAAGTCGATAAGATTGCAGTTAATTATTTCATTTGATGTTAGACGTAAACAAAATAAGTAACAATATCTTAACTTTAAGTATGTAGATGATATTTCGTTGTCTGCAAGAAGACAAAGACAACATAAGACAATGAATAGTATTAAGCCATAAATAAACAATATTTGATGCTCAGAAACAAACTCAGAATTTGTCAGCCATTATTTTTAAAGATTTACAAAATGTTCTATCAGATTGAACACGAGTCAAGCAAGAAAATTCTCTTTCCAGCTCATTCAACTTGGGCTAATTTATTCTTCAACTTAGCCCAGACGAATAATTTACAAATGAAAACATATAGTAAAATTTTGCTGTTGATATTTTGTGCTTTAAGACTATTTAAAAGGGTATTTTTAAATAATGCTCGATATACATGATTAGACTGAACTTAATTTCGTCAGCAATTGAAATTTACTCAATAATTTACTTCTTGGCATGGATAGTCAAGGAGAAAGACGCCCTCGAAGTGTGCCATGCAAAAATATAAATTTGCCAACTCGGGGAATGCCACTAATGCAAAATGTTGCGGTCTGTTTGCACGAGATGTTGTTAGTCTTGCGTGCTGATGCTGCTTTTGGCAAAGATCCCGCCTCGTCCTTGGGCGGCAAACTAAAAAATTTCTCCTTCGATTTTGCCCCCGTGTGACAGTCGACAGTTGCCCCACAATTGCACCAGGCCCAGCCAGGGCCATTCTATGCGCTGGACATTAACCCATTTCTTAGCTACAGCTACAGCTGCTACCGATGCCGATGCCGATGCTGCTTTTGTTGTTTATCTCTCGTTGCTGTATCTGGTCACAAGTTGTTTACGGTGGCCGCCTGCGCTGGCGTCATTAAACAGTATCTACAAGATACAAATAAATTGCAGGCAGTGGGCAGCAGCATGTTGACATCTCTTTGTCCGCCGCAGCCGCATTAAATGTGTCGAAATCTTTGTCGTCGTTTGTTGGCCTCTTTGCCTGCAAAGTATCTTACTGCGAAGTATCTCAATCTTCGCTGGCAGCGACAGCGACACACGTTCTCATTTACTTTCGCTGGTCTGTTGTTATTTTTGGCTGGCATCGCTGGCATTTTTTATGTAGAGCCTTTATTAATATTAATGATGTGCGACGCTTTTGTTCGCTGACTGCAAAATATGTTTGCATTTTAAGGCAGCAGGGAGAGGTGGCTCTCTCTTGAGCCACTGAGGCATAGGCTGATTATTAGCTTATTGAACAGGGAAAGAGAGGAAGAAAACTTTGCCAATTTGTTAGCAAGTGTGACTTTTGGCCTTAGTTTAGTTTCCCCCAACATGCGCTTTCTTTTTGCTCCCAAATGTGGCACAGTCAATGGCCGACGGATATGCCAGATGGTTGCAGGAGGAATGGGGGGAAGGTCTCGGTCAACTGGCAATTGCCAACTGCCAATCAAAAAGCCATCTGCACTTGCCAGCCGCCAGCTAATTTGCATGTAGATCCCGAAACTGACACCCCAAACGACAACAACAACACTTCGTTAGTCATGTGTGGTTGTTACTTCATATCGTTGCATGTTGCTGTTGCTGTTTCTACTGTTACTGCTGCTGCTGCTGGTGCTGGTGCTGCTGCTGGTGCTGGTGCTGTTGCTACTATTGCTGTGGCTGCCCGAGCATTCAATGCAATGTCAACTTCACGTTTCATGCAACTTTTGCAGCAAATTTTATTGTTAAAATGTTGCCGGCAAATGGCAACGAAACCCCTTTGGGTCCACAGACCCCAGCAGTAGCCATGCCACACCACACCACCTTCCTCTCCCACTCTGCCTCCGCCCTTTCAATTTGCCCCACTATGCTGCATGCAAACAGTGGCTGCAGGTCTGTTTCTGGCGCTGGTTCTGATCTCTCTCGCTTATTATTCTTCTTGCAACATTGTAATTTCGTTTGGTTTGGATGTGGGCTTGGGATTTTTATGGCGTGCTGGCTTTTACATAACGCCCTCTGGCGGCAGACGATGGCACAAAATGAACGAAATGTGGATACTGAAAAATGTGATCATTTCGATTGCAATCACAAATAAGATTTAAGTTCAAGGAGATTGGAAAATGGCAAAGAATTGATAGACAGAACAGGAAAGTAGCTATGTATGTAGATTAAGGTGACCATGACATGGTTTGAAAGCCATTAAAACTTTATGAGTTGTTAAAAGATCTTAAGGCTTAGCAGACCAATTGGTTAGAATAAGGTGACCATGACAATAATACAATAATATATAAGATAAAGAAACATCAAGAGCATTATCTTAATATTTAATGTAAGGCTTAACAGATCCTAATGCGAGTTTAGGGTGACCATAAATTTTATATTAAACTACATTATGCAAAAACAGACTAAAATAAGAAAGAATACATCTAGTTATAAAAGCATTAAGGTTGTTGTAGAAGATATTAAGGGAATGGTGACTAGATTAGGGTTACCATAGAAAAATACTGATATTTATGATGGAAAGGTAGAGCACAATATGAAAATGTATGTATATATAGTAGGATTACAACTATATAGTTAGATAGTAGACCTCACAGACTTATCATGCATAAAAGATTCCTGTGTTAATCCAATAGAATAAAAAATATATATTATTTATATTATATTTGCCTTTTATTTTGAGTATTCCCAACCATTGTCCTGACTTCTGTTGCAAGTTTCTAATTTATTTGCTATAGATTTGGGTTAGTTATTTTTTCTTCTTGTTCTTTTTGTTAGTCGTTTGTTATCAAATCAAATAGTTTGCATTGCATTTTGTTGTTTTGTTGCTGCTCTTCTCCTATGCTGCTTGTTGTGTATATTGAAATTGCATTTCGTTATTTGTTTAGTCCACAGCAAGAGGGGGAAAAGAGACAAAAAGAAAAGGCGAAAAAATACTGAGAGGGAGTATAAATTGACGGGCTGATTCGCTGTACTCCCAGACAATGGGACGACGATGCGCCACACTTATCCCAATTGTATTACGTTTCGTGTGTGTTGTCTGTGTGTGAGTGTGTGTGAATGGGCGTGTGTGTGTGTTAATTATCTTTGTTGAATTTTGCGTTTAGAGCTGTCAAGCGGCGACGTCAGGGCGGCACCTGTCAGGTGCTAACAATACAGCTCACAAGGTATATGCCCGACTGACGATCCTCCCTTAAAAAATTCTTTCATTTGTTGTTGAAAACGGATTTATTACAAACGAATTTACAACAATTTTATAATTTTAATAAATAAGTTTAAAGAACGTCGAACATACCCACGTTACTTTTTTTACAGGGTATGCACTGCCAGTGTGCGAAAAACGCGCCTGCTAATCAGTTGACTTGTGTGAGGACTGAAAACTTTTCAAACAGGTGTGACCTGATGTTCACGGCGGTACATGTAGGCATGTGGGAGTCTATATGTGTGTGTGAGTGCGTATGTGTGCATGACAATAAGAAGCATTAGCTTGCTGCCTTCTGCGCCGCATTGTTATGGAAAATCAGTATAGCTGATGACTATGAAAAATTCCAAGTTCCGCAAACGAATTCATGATTTTTAATGCACTCGCTTTGTGTGTAGCGACACTGCGGATTTCCTGCGTACCTAATGAGCCCCGACTAAGCCCTGAGTCCTGCCTAAGTGCCGCGAATTCACATATCCATATCGTCTTCGTCTTCTTCCTTCACCGGTTCGGCGTAGAATTTTTTTAGTACCACCCGAACATCAGGTACGAGCTCCTCGTAGCGTGGAAACTTATCGCGTCGCGGTGGTCCCAGACTGAGACCCGACCACAGATTGTGCTCCGAGGTACGAGCATTCTGTGAGATGGTCACCTCGAACGCTCCGTCACGGGGCACCTGTTTGCCATTCCTGTTGCGCACCAGCTGGAACTCACGCTCCGGTATGCGATCCTTGAAGAAGGAGAGACACTCTTCAGCCTTCATGCCGAAGATGGGGCACTCCAAGCTGTGCTCGATGTAGAAGATGCTGCGGTCCTTCGAGAAGTTCTCATCCGCAGCCCAATCGACATTCTTCCTTTGTTTCTTTTTAGGCGCCATTAAACCAGAATTTCAAAACAAAACGAAAAGCAAATGTCAAATACTTTTTCAACCCAAACGATTTTAGTCTGACATGTGTGTGCTACTTGTAATTAACAACAATATAAACAATTAATATATCCGCTGATTGATGGCTCTCCGGCTAGTTTGTTGCGTTTTATGTGCCGTTGGCACCGAGTTTCGTATCGTAAATCATTTTGCGATATTGGGGAATTTTTTGTCGAACTGCGGCGGAAACTCACAAAGATTCGCTATCCAAGCCAAAGAAACAAAACAATTTAACCATTAGTCGGGCTATTTTAGAATGCATCACACACACACACACACACAGACACACCCACACAAATACATAGAAAACTTTGTTGTTAAATTGGCTATGTTGACAGACAACGCGACACGAACAACAACAGAATTTCGCAAACAAATCAGTATATAAAATCGGAAATAATATATAGTATGAATGTAGTATTCAAAAAAGAGCTAAATATAAGCATAAGTATACACTGGAAACACTAAGACATGTTGCACATACATAGCTTTAAGTTTGTTAAGGACAGGAGTCAAGATACCCAGTGTTCAATTGCGAACTGATCAACACCAGTTCACAGTATATCTTTACTCATTCTCTTTCTTCTCATAACGAAGAAGAATGTTTCAATTAGCCATCCTCAATCTAAAAATGTACAATACTTTTTAGTTTCCAAAGAATAACAGGGTATCTTCAACATACCTACGTTGAGTATAAACAACTCACAGAATAAATAAACCAAACATCAATGGGAAAAAGAAAAGATTTAAAACAACACACCAAATAAACCAAAAAAAGTTTTTGTTGGTTTTTAAAATGAAACATTTTTGATTATCCGTAAAAACTTTGTCATGAAAATTGACACATATTTTCAACACTATACTGTAATATTCTCATTGCATTTTCAACTATCGAGGCGGGTCTATTCATGTTCCAACATATAGCGATGTTGTTTACGAATATGCATAGTATCTCGGGCCGTATTTCGAAAATTTGCTTCACTCTCCAGGTTGGTCATAATAGCAAAATGTGTACCGAGAGTGGATTTAAATAAAAAGCAAGAAGAATTAAAGGCATACCGATAGGTTTATACCCTATAATACTATATAATTCTACGATAACTATACAATTTGTTTATTGATCCGATCCTCCTCGATGAACGTTTGGTTATGTTAATAAATAGAACAACTCAAATCCATTCTTTATTACAAAAAGTTTTATTTCTAACTGATGAAAACATTAAGATATAGTTGTTTGATTTTGATATACTGGAAAAAATATGTATATACTATAACTTCAATTATACAATATGCATATAGGTCCGATTCTCCTCGATGGACGGACGAGCAGACTACGGGACAGTCTGAGGGTAGACGAAAGGACAGACGAAGGAAGGATCAGACAGGCATGGCTAGTTTGAGGTCTCTGTTGACGCTGATCAAGCATATACAGCATATATTTTTTATGGTCAGATAAGTCTCCTAAGGTACACACTTCTGGTCAAAAGAATATACCCTCTGCCAGGGTATACAAATGCAATTTGCAAATGCACAACAACGGTAAAGTGTAAACAACGAAAGTCACAGCCTGAAAGAAAACCCTACTGCCCTTCGCCTCCCCCTCCTCCATCACACCTCAGGGTCAATAGCAGCGCCCTCTCGCTAGACTCATAAATATTTATGTGTGCGTGTGTGCGTATGTGTGTGTGTACACTGTTCTCTCAGTTTTGGGGTTTTTAAAGCCAATATTCAAATGCGACTGACGACGTATAAAAAGGCGAGCTGCGCGTGTGGCTGGTTATGTTTGACTCAGCTAGACAAATGTATTTGCATGCACACACACACACCCACAGGCACACACCCACGAGCACACACAGGCACATATGTGCAGCCATGTACATAGGTTTGCTCATGCTCGGAAATTGTGGAGAAATAATCAATGCAAAAATAACAAAAATAATAATAATAATCATGTTTAAATGCGGCGCCCACAGTTGTGCGCCGCACACAAATTTAAATAAATAAACACACACACACAGATAGATACACTGGCATCCAGGCACGCATCTAAGTAGATAGATATTTATGTATCTGCGTATCTTCTCCACATACATAGAAATATATTTCAGAGATATATTTATAAAAATCAAAACGACAAATCTCGCCGCGTTCGTTGCAGCAGCAGCAGCAACGTTTTGAAATACAACAGATGCCGGCGTTGACAGCGACGTCAACAACGACGCCAGCAGCAATGTTGGCAGCGACGCGCAGCTGCAGGCAGCGCTTGGCCGACGGCCGTTGCCGCGTTGCTTAGTGCCACGTCGTGTTTCAGTGCGCCCAGCCACAGGCCGACAAAACGCGAAAACCAAAAGAAATTTCAAAATAATTTTGAGTATAATTTCGAAAGATTTTCAAATTTATATAAGAAACATCGCTGTGAAAGTGAGTGAAAGTCGAAGAAGAAGTAGAGACTGCTGCAATTTGCATAGCTTGTGCAATTCTTGTTCTTTATATAATCTCTCTAAAATATATCTCCAATCTGCAGTTGCACTAGCCGCAGCAGCAGCAGCATCGCCAGCCGCCATGCAGGTCTTCGATAACAATATGGTAAGTCGCCAGACATGTGTGACATATATAGGACATACAAAGATAGATATGTACATATGTATATCTATGAGGTACCTGCTGTAGGTGCGCACATTGTTTACTCTGGGCAAGAAAAAAGCTACAATTTATGACGTTTGCCTTGCCGCATTTAGCCCAGTTAGCTTAACCCAGAAATGCCAATAGACAAACAATTCATCGCGTTGCCTTCTTCGTTTCCGTTTAGCTTCACGGAGCATGATAAACCTCTTATGGGTTAACGGAAAACGTCATAAGGAAGTGACAAAATGAATTATAAGAATTCACATAATGGCCACGATCCAAGTGGGTCAACGCAAGTGCAGATCAGCCTATGCATATATCGTATATAGTATATTGCATATATACTTTCTGCATTGCCTGTTGCTTGCGTTGACTGATCATTTCTAAATTTGTAAAATTGAAATATTCAGTCGACCGACAATTTGTAGACCCATAAAACGTTTACTAATGGACCCTAGTGCGGTTTGATTGCCAATATTTTGCCAGAAAATTCCATTCAAGTTTCGAGATTCTTTTCCAATTTCAATTCCATTCCAAGCACTCTATACTTCCAATATGCGAAATAGCCAACCCACACAGAGAATTCTATAAATATTTCCATGTCTCTACTGAGCTTATTATTAATATTCAAATATTTTTTTGAGGCCAGCGACAAACCAAACTGATTTACGTGCCCAACATACACACAACTTTTCTTTGCTGTTTTATACTATGTTGTGTGTGTGTTAGTGTGTGTGTGTTTGTGTGTAGAAACCCCCCCCCCATCCCAACAATGAAATAAAAACTTGGAAATTTTGTTGGCAGCTGAGCAGGCAAATCAAGCATATAAATCGTCAAACGTTTGCGAAGAGTAGCTGGCAAAAGTTTTGAAATATGCGACGAAAGATCTTTTCAAAAAAAGAATTTTCGTATACGCGATTTACATGTTTCGAAAGTTTTGGGATTGGGGATTATCGAGTGTAAGAGGAGCTGAGCAGAATTGGTGACAAGGTCAAGTGGTAATATGTCATGGGGTGGGGCAAATAATGATGGGGAATATACGATAATCTCTGTTTAAAAGTGTATGTTAGTAGAGTTCGTAAACTGTCGAGATCGATATAGAAAAACTGTTGAATGATTAATGAAATATAATAATGTGTTGGGTATTAAGATTTATTGAGAAACTATATAAACTATGTACTGTTGTACAAAAAAGGAAGATAAACTGACAGTTAATGATGAATAGTATGTACATTATTCAGTTTTCAGTTGATATTTTAACTACATATATACAATATATATACCTATGTATATATCTATTACAATTGGCATTTGTGTAGCTAGCTTACTTTAGATGGCATGACACACTTCTGCCATTTTCCAAACCCCCTCGACAAGGGCATAAAAATGATGACCACGCATTTGGCGCAAATTCAAGTGCCACCAACAACAACAACAGCAACAATAGTTACAGCAACAATAATAACTACAACAACAAACAATACTTGTCGATTTCCTTTCAATTTATTTCGAGCTAGTTTTAAAAATAGCTCGACCATTTTACAATTCGTCCAGCGAGCAGGGGCATTAGAAACGGTTTATTTCGGTGCGAATAAATCAATTGTCCGTATTTATGCAGATGCCGCGATTTGATTATTTCACACTGCGTTGATTTATGGACAGAGGGAGGAGATGGAGGGGGTGAGAATGGAAGGGGGAGGAGTAGCTAAAATGGTTGCCAGTTCTGCCAGAGCCAAAGCCAGTTTCGGTTCTCCATTTTGGCATACGTCATGTGTAATTGCTATATATCAATGTCAATGTGTGGGTAAGGGCGTGTGTGTCTCTGTGTGTGTGTGTTGTGTGAGAGTGTGGGCACGTGTAAAGAGTGAGAGAGAAAGAAAGACAGAGAGGGAGGCTAGAAGGTGCCTGATAGATGTCCGTTCGACGTGTAGTTAGGGGTTTGTGGTTTCTGCATTTCATCTTCGATTCAATGGAATTCATTTATTCACCTTTTGCAACAGATTAAGCATGTTGTGTTCCTTCTCACTTGGTATACCAGGGTATGCCAAAGTGCCAAGAAAGAGATAAATGTCAAGAGATACTTTAGAAGTTCCAATAAGAAAACTACAAGAATTCACATTGAAATACCAAGGTCAATTTTGAAATGTTTTATCCACTTTTAATACATGATATATAGTAATATATGCCAGTTATCTACAGAAGATCTCTACTCCACTGCACTTCATTTCACTTCAGAGCATTCCTGCCCTCCAGATGGCAATTCATGACGCTACCTGAATACTTTGGAAGACAAAACAAATATTAAATTCGCAATCGCAATTGTTGTGGGTGGAGGGTGAGGGGAGGGGAACCATGTGGTCAGCGGAATTTACGCAAATAATTAAAAACATAAATAAATAAATGAATGCAATGTGTGGATTCGTTTGTGTTTCACTGTGTGTGTGTGTGTGTCACACTAATCCCAGTATAAACAATGTGGCTCATGCGGCTCCCACTCGCAGATGAACCACAATACACAAAACGATTAATGGCGCCAAGCAGGCAACTGCACAAAGAGAGAGAGAGGGAGAGAGAAAGCGAGAGAGAGAGAGTGAAAATACAATTTAAAGAAAATGGCATTGTTTATATTGTAGAATGCCTTTCTAATGTGCACACTGAAATGCCGCTATTTACAATTGATTAAACAACACAATTAGCTCGGTACAGAAACATTTCGAACACATTACGACTGCGAGCTGTCATCACTAAACGTTGTGGAAAATCAGGAGGGAAATGGGGGAAATATTTTGGCAAACTGACGAATAGAATAATTAAGTTGTCGGTGAGTGAACTTGAGTGCTGTCATTGCACAGCGTAGATACCTATGACTAATGCCTAATGGGGCTATTAGAGGTTTATAGACTCAAAAGCGCTTAAACAAACAAATGGAGGGCAGCAGCTTTATAGCTCATTAAATTTATACTTATATATAGAGTATATAAGCATGCACGAAAATCAGGCAAATTGTATTAACTGTGCCTGTATCTAGGCGACTATGTGAGTTATATTCAACAAATTTAAATTATTTATAATTTATCTATGGTTATACAAAGTTTGTTTAAGATTATTTTATTTATAGTTGAGTTATTCAGTTAATCCTTAACTTCTTTCTTTTTTGCATATTTCCCTTTTCTTTCTTTTAGCGCCGCGCCTCTAGACGCGCCTCGCTGCGTCGTGGTTCGATTTCGGCGCTGCCACAGAAGTCAGCGGAAATACCCTGGGACATCTTTGAGCGCCTCTTCATGCCGTTCCTGTTCTGTCAGGCGGCCGCGATTGTCAGTTCGCATCTGCTGCATGCGCTGAACATTTCCAATATCTCAACATTTGCCGTCTTCGTCTGGTTCGCCCTGTCCACGGTGGGAGCTGTGCTCTTCTACCACTTTGTCAAGGTAAGTTTGCACAGATTTAGAATGGAAATGGGACTGGGGCTGGTAATGCGTCGTATTGTGGATATTTAACGCACATGTGGCGACTCTGGACACTCTGGAATATGCCACAAGTCCATTTCAGACATTCTAATCCTTTTAACGCCAACAATCGAGGGTTGACGGGCAAAACCACAACGGTTTCCGGGCTAGGGGGATCGGGAGGAAGCAACTGCGGGATCGGGCCACATGCCAGCACAGACAACAAGACGAACAACAACAACAAGAACAACAACAGCAACTATCAAGGCTCGCATTTGGTTTCGGTTTCGGGTGGCACATAACTTTGGGTCCTGCGCCGTCTGGCTGCTGGCTGGGGCTTCTGATTGTTTGAGCTCGGATACAAAACAAAAGCAAAAACAAAAGGCAGCAGAAATTTGCATGTTACAAGTGCCAAACCGCAGAAATAACAAAGCGCATAGGCCAACAGGGGCCGAGTTGAGCCGAGACGGGCGAGAATAGTAGGCAAAACAAATCACTCGAACTAAAAATAGCCAGAGCCAAGAACCAAGACGCGCAAAAGGACGAAACAAGCGACGACAAAGACGAAGAAGACGTGGAAGACGCAGAAGACGGTGACGACAAATAACTGAACGACATCCCCAGGCTAGTCTTGCCTTGCCTGACATCTCGCAAATGAAAATGAAAATAAAGACAGAGTGACAGAGTGACAGAGAGAACAAGAGGGAGATAGAGAGAGAGAGAGAGAACGAGTAGCAAGGAAATAAATAAGCAGCAGATAAGACAGGCAAGACGCTGGAGAAATACTTGGGTAATGAATACAAATTTCAAAGTTAGAAAAACCACAAGGAAAAGACATGTGAAAAATGCATCAGGCAAATGCAAAGCAAAGAAAACAAGAGTAAGGGAGAGAGAGAGAAGAAAGAGAAGTGTCTGAAATATGAAATGAAATACTCATAAGCTGTAGATAAGATGGAAATATGAGTAGAGCACTAAATGCGATGAAAGCGTATGAAAGTAAAAGCATCAGCAGCTTAAAACAAGCACGGAGTTATGGAAAAGAGAGCAGGGAGGGTGTGTGAAATGTGAGCACAGGCTGTAAGCTGTGTAGATGCACAGCAAAGCAACAGGAGAAGAAAATATCAAGGCATTTCAAATAAAGGAACTAAGGGAACAAGTACATAGAGATTGATAGACAGATTCATTTGACATACTTAACCACAATTTACATCATTTAAAGAGCTAAGATCAAACAGTGCAAGAATTCATAAGAACAACATCTCAGATAATGGAGTTCTAAACATAGTAGATCTATATTTAGCACTACAGATGCCCCTAGCAAAGAATATACCTAATAATACTTAATTTCTACCTCTATAGAAGTCTTTAGATCATTTCTCTTTCCTTTGCTTTCACCTCTGTGGCAATATTAAAATACTAAGGCCAATGCTCTCCAATGAATTTGCTATATATGTGGCTACCCCATTGCGTTTTCTCTCTATCTCTGCACCGCCCACTCATTAGCTGCCACACGCAACACATTTCATTTCATTTCATTTGATTTGAGTTCAGTTCATTTGATTTTATTTCTTTTCTTTTCATTTCGTTTCTCTTTCATTTGATACGAATGAAACTGTGATTTCATTTTACTTCTCGTCGTTTTGTTTTATTTTTGTGTCTCTTATCTTCACATGCAATTTGCCCGGCTACAGTTGAATTAACGTTCAAGTTAACCGCATAAATTGCCACATTGCGTATGCGCAATTTGTTTTACTTCACACTTTCATTCAGTCTCGTTGAGGCAGTCTCAGACTGAGGCCTGGCATTTTCTTGTTTCTTTTTTTTATAAATTGGCCTAGACAAAGCCGCAGATACTTCTTCATTTGTCATGAAATATCGATGGCGCCGAAAGTGGCCGCAAAAGGCGTCAGATAATTCAAATTTGCGTGCACTTTAATTAGCTTAACTGCCGAGAGGGAGCCAACATAAGCCAGACCAGGCCAGGCCAGGTCAGGCCCGAAGGAGCGCAGTACCAACGGCCATTTGCCGGCTGGCAGGCAATTACAAGTCCTGTATCCTGTATCCTCGTGGACTGGGCTTCTCTGATGGGGCATTTTATAGTGCTAAGCTCGTCGGGCACGTAGGCAACATTTTGCATTGATAAGACGCAGCCGGACGTGTCTTGGCAAATGCCGGCTGCTCTTGCTTGCTCGCTTGCATGGATACGCGATATGCAACCAGACATTAACGTAATAAGCAGCCCCGGCCAGCAACAGCAGCAGCAGCAGGGCTAGTAACACCAGCAGGATAATTAACAGCTTCAGCTGCAGTTGCGCCACAGACTGCTCTACTTGGCTCTGGCTCTGGCTCTGTCGCTGTCTCTGTCTCTGTCTCTGCTCTTTGTGGGGCATGGAAACTTCCGTCGAGTATACGCAGCGTATGACCTCAGACCAAGGACACTTGCGTTGACGTAGACGTAGCTGCTGAGGCTCTTCGCAGTGGAGCGAAAGCTTTAAATTCAATAAAATATAAAAATAAAACCCTGGCAAATATGCGTTAACAAATAGCAGCAGCTTAGAGCAACATACAGAAAATTGTAGAAGCTGTAACGTCGTAAATCGGCAACAGCCTCCGGATTACGAGGCAAACCACCCCTTCCCTTCTGCCCCGCTACCCCCCTCTACTCCTACCCACTGCGGCAAAGGCTAATCAAATGCGTCAAGGATCGCCACGCATGCGACCTTTGGCATTTTCTATAATTTCAAACGGAAAGCCGCACGCACACTCACACACACAGCAACACACACACAGCACACACAGCAACACAACACACATACAGTTTAGCAAACCACCAGAGAGATAGCCGGCCTGCGAATGACAGACAGAGAGCACGACAGATACTTCGGCTACTTGAAGAAGACTCTGCACAGTGGAATGCAAGACATTAAATTTCATTTAAAATTTATGAATAAATTAGAGAATTAGCCAAGCCAGGACAAGGGCTATAGATTAAAGTAAACTGACAATTAAACTATCGTTAGATGATAAACATTTTATAATTTACAAGAACTTCAAATTTCCAAAGGAAGGAAGCGAAGAAAATTTCTCTTTTTCATTTTCAATATCAATCCTTAAAATACTATATCTCTTTCAATTTATCGTATAGAAATATAAACAGTGCAAATAAAAGGGATTATTAACTCATTGATATGTGTTTGTCAAACTGCATTTGTTTATTTCAAATTAAAACTAAATATATAAAGAAATGAACAAATAAATAAATTATTTATAAATCTGTGATAATTAGGAAGACCTTTAACAGTAAGATTCATATTAAAAATTGGAAACTTCGAAATGAATGCTTGCAAATGTAATCTTATTTAATTATAACATTCCACAGTTAACACTCTTGTGCCCACTGTGCATATCAATGCCAAGCAGCGCTGTGTCTATTTTTGGCACATTTTTGGCAGCGACAACAGCAGCAAGAACAACACGAGTCACATAATCGATTTACAGCTCTGAAGCTGGGTGTCAAAAGGGCATGTGGAGAGAGAAGACAAGCCAGAGAGGGGGGCAGCAGAGGGAGTAGGAGCAGCAGGGGGAGTAGGAGCAGCAGGGGGAGTAGGGGCAGCAGGCGTAACAGGAAAAACGACAGCAGGCGAAAAATGAAAATCAGCTAAAGGAAAAATGAAAATCAGCTAAAGGAAATAGAAAGTAAAATGTTTCACGTCTTTGATTAGTTCGACAAGCAGAACTGTTAACCCTTAACGGCGCAAGCATGTGCATAAAGGAAAGAGGTTGGGAGTGTGTGGGGGAACATTTGCTGGCTTGTCTTCTGCCTGCCCCTTTCCCCTCCCCTACTTGGGCCACTTCAATATTCGATTACGAAATGCAAAGTGGGCTCAGTCTGTTGTGTGGCTCGTTGATTGTTTCGCGCATCACGTTGTGCATTTCATTTTTATGTCGCGCTTGTCAAATTAAATTTTACGCACACTCACACAGACATACACAGAGAGGGACACGCACCTGCGCCTGGGCATATGCAACGTGCAAATTGTGTGCAATGAAATGCAAATGCGCAGCTAATGAAATGCTCATAACTGTCCAGTAGAAAGGTGGCAGGGCAGGGCAGGGCAGGGGAGAGGGGAGGAGGCAGGGCAGATGAAGAGGGAAAGCAGCACAGCTAGAGAACAGTGCTGGTAAAAGTGAAGGGGAGTTGGTGGCAATGGGTCCTGCTGCACAGCTGCTTCCGCAGTGCGTGCCTCATCATCATTGCCATCATCTCATGTCATTATCCCCTTTCCATGTGACTGTGCAACTGTGCAGCTGGACAATTGTGGCAGCAATTACGCTTAGCGTAATACGCATAATTAGGCAACGCCCCCAAATGACAGCAAGGGGCAAGAGGCGCCTCAGTTCGCGGCAATTCCAGGAATTAGACATTACTTATACGCCGGGTGTGCATGCCGAAGTGCATAAAGGAGTGCCAGGAGTGCCAGTGTGTGAGGAAGGGTGTGTGTCTGCATATGCCAGTGTGTACTTCTCTAAGTGTGTCTCTCTCTCTCTCTCTCTCTCCCTCTCTCTCTCTTTAACTCTGCTGTCAGTTTGCTGTCACTGTGGAAATAATTGAATTAATCGCATCGCGTAAGCGCAGCTAATGAGCTGTTGCTCAACACGCTACTATCTACCCCCCTCCCCGCTCCATCCCCTTTTCACAGCCCAATCCTTCTTGTGTTCTTACTCCCTAGCCACGCCCCTTTTGCCCTCGTTCGATTTTCATATTTTAAGGCGCACTTTGCTGACGTATTAAAATGTAATTGGCTGCGGCATCTTGAATGCTCTTTGCACTGACGCACGCCCTTTGAACTTTTGCCCTCGCCCTGCCCTGCCATGCCATGCCAAGCTGAGCCAAGTTTCCACTCAACTGTCATAGACACACAGTTCACCGTTGCGCCCATGAGACGCACCTGGGCACACCGAGCTGAGTTTGAGCTGTTGCTGCACACTTCTTGGGTTAGTTACTCTCGCTTGGCTCTCGTAATGGGGGCAACCACTCGACTAGCTAACGCGAGTGTGCCGCCAGTTGTACTTGCCCCTCTGCCTCCTTTCCACATTCTTCTCTTCTGCCTATCTCTGTGCCTGCTTCCTCTCCCCTTGCCTCCCTCTACGTGTGTGCAAAAACTTTTGCAATTGATGCATTTGCTGCAAACACTGAGCTCCATTTCAGATGCAGAGTGTGCAGTGAAACTTTTTCAGCTGCCTGCAACTCTACAGAGAGGGGGGGAAAGGCTGCCAAGAAGGCAGGGGGCAGGGCAAGGTATACAGCTGAGAATAAATGTATGTTTAGCAATGCATAACCGATGGCTCTTTGTATAATTAGTGCCATATTTTTGGAAATAATATTGCAGTTCATTTACGTTTCTTCTTCTCTGAAATTCACATTGCATATGCATTTTTCGCTTCAATGAGTTGCTCATTTTCAGGAGAACTTTGCAATGTACAGTTACAAGCATTCCCTGCTTCCTTTCTCTCACAATTTCTACTCAACCCATTCATGTTCACTTTGTGGTCATAAAAACTAAAACGTTGACAAATTTTACGCTGATTTTTGCGTGTTTTCCTGCAGCCTGTGCAATTTGTGTGCTCCATTGTCACAGTGTGTACACACTGTATGTACACACTGCTAGCTGCCTTCGATTTGCCCCTTTCCCTCAACTTCCTTGTGTGCCTCTTGCCTTTCCCTCTGCCCGACTGCATTTGTGGCTGGCCACAGGAGGCACCAGAGAAGGCTACATAAAACGCGACACAGTTCATGTTCTCTTTACCAGCACGCAACACACACACACACACACACACGGACAATGCCGTGAACACGCACACAAGTGCAGAGCATAAAATGTTATTATGTGCGAAGTTGCGTTTGGGTTTTTGCCTGCCTCGCCAGAGCTGTTTACAGTTTACGTTTTTATGGTGCCGCGCGTGGCCTGTTGCTTCACACACACACACACACACAGTCACAAGCGCATTCTCTGGAGAACTAGTTGGCCCGTGCCCGGCCTGACAATGGCTCAAACGAAGGACGTGGCTCATGTGGCCAGTGCGGACGCAGTTAACATTCGCATTCGCCTTTTCTAAGAATCGCAAGCCATTAAAATGCCTTGAGAGTGACCCTCTCTCCCACTGCCAGCCCCGCTCTATCTGCCTCTCTCTCCCCATCTCTCCCTCTCTCTTTCTTTGTCTCTCTCTCTCTTTTCCCCTTTGCTGACTATCTGTTTTGCAATTTTACTGTTTGCTGCGCATTTTAGTTAAATTAAAAACCAATTGCACATGACACACACACACAACCACCGCGGCATCTATCGCAATGCCAAAGGTCATGGGTCGCAAATGGCAAAACAAGCGCATGATTGGCAGCAGCAGCAGCAGCAAGAGCAGAGCCAACCAACCCATCGAATCTGGCGTAAATCCACAGCCAACTGCAGCTCGGCATTTGCATTGCATTTGACATTTGCATTCGACCCCCTTTTCTTTAACCTCTCCCCTCTTCCCCCAGCCCTCTTCCCACAGCTTCACCTTCTCCTCTAGCTAACCAAAATGTGAGCTGAGAGTATCGTTAATTAGGTCAGCACTAGCATCGTCCTCCACAGATTGAGCCAAAGACGTCGTCAGAGCCAGAACCAGAGCCAAAGTGTCTGCCACGCACTCGAGGCGCGTGCATCATTTGCTGTGGCATTGTTTCGGTTCCCCTGGCAGCGTACGATCCTTTGAGTGTATTCATGAGTGTAGTCATGCACTCGCAGCGCGCAGCGATAAACTTATAACTTGCCCAAGCTCATTTGCTAGAGTGTTTAGTGCCAAAGGAGTGTCGAGGAAATTTTAATGTTAAATTTGATAATATGTAAATCTCATTAACTGACTATTGCTTTTCTTTATATATACTAGAGCCCAGTGTATTACAAAGAGGTCTTTGTAAGGTCTAAAATACTATATATCTTATTTAGTCTACTCAGCAATAGAGCTCAGTCTGTCCGCCCAATATATTCAGTACTAAATCGAAGTTTGCCTAAGAATTGATCACACTTCTATCAAGAATAAAACTTAGATCTTTCAGGAATAGATCTCAATTTGAACAAAAATATATTGACGATATGAGGAATAACATATTTATCTATTTAATTAGAAATCAATCACAATATAACTAAGTCTGTTCAAGAATAAAAGCCTGTTTAGGAACATCAGTCAGGATATGCGTCATTTCAGAAATAGATCTCAGTATTTCCTTAAACAAATCTTATAATGTTTCCTTGAACAAATCTTAGAATGTTAAGAAATGTATTGCAGTGCATTCTAAATAGAGATTTATCTCTTCAGGAATACAACTACATGTCTGTATTCACAAAGAAATCCCAATTTGGCATTAATTTTAATCAGTTCTACAAGTTAAAGAAGCTTATTCAGCAGAAGAATAAATTAATGTAATCATTAAAATGGATATACAAAGCAACACAGACTAATAACTCCTACCAGAGCCGTCAGAAGCTTCACTGACTTTATTAAATATGCAAATAATCCTTGACTTTTAGTTATACATATGAGTTAACTAGCATAAGTTCAGTTTAAAGCTATCGCTTTAAAGTTTAAGCTTAAAACCTTAGGCACTTAATAATCATAGCAAGTTTCTTAACTATTACATCAACTTGTGTGCTGCCTCCCACTCTAACTTCAACTCTTATGCTCTCGCGCTCTCTATCTCTCTATCTGTCTATCTCGTCCTGTGCCTGCCCGGCTAAGTGAGAGACTTAAGAACTTTAGCCGCAGTTGCCCTATTAGCTCTGAAGATATTATGCTCTAAATATTAATAAACGCCATTGCCCGAGGGCGCTATTTGTAGCCGGGCAAGTGTGGCGAACGACTCAACGGAAGCGCAAGAAACGAAAATATAATCACAATTTAAATATAGATAACTTTTCATATGCCCAACAAGCACAGACAGAGACAGCGACAGCAACAGACAGAGATAGAGAAAGGAACTGGAATTTATATTAATCCTTTGTTGTTGAAATATTCAAGCTTGTGGCGTGTAATAGGTGACTGACTTACTGAATGCCTGCCTGCCTGACTGCCTGGCTTGCGTGTGGCTGCCTCGGAAGTCGAGTCAAGTCGAGCTAAGTCGCAAAAACAAGCTGCAAAGTGGGCTTGTGCTTGATGCGCACAACGCGTCGTATGCGCAATGCGAGCAGCTCAACGATTGAAGGCGTCAAGTCGCCAAAGCATGCCAGCAGAACACCCAAACACTCCCACTTGTTTGTATGTGTGTGTTGTGTTGTGTGTGTGTTTGCGAGAGCAAAACACAGAAATGGTTTTTAACTTTCCAGTTAATTAATTTATTACAGCTTAATACGTTCAATGACTTCTGGCGCTGGCAATGGCGCTGGCATTGCTCGCTACATTCCGTTTTATTTGTCTTTTTTATCATCATTTACTTTGCTCACTTTCTTGCTGGCTGAAAATTGTCAGGCCACAAGGGAGTAGGAGGCGGCAGTGGCAAGTTGCCTTTTTCCCCAGTTATTTTTAGCAACTGATTTAATATGCGTGCATGCGTGTGCGTGTGCGTGCATGCGTGTCCGTGTTTCTCCCTTAAATTCTCTTATTTTATTTCATTTCATTTGTGCTTTCACTTCTGCTTTGCTTTCGTCGCCGTCTCCCTCGCTCTCTCTCCCTGCCTTGCCACATTTCGTCGCCTCCTTTCATAACGACACTCTTTGGGGGGGGGCAGCACAATTTGTATGCGGTTTGTAGGCCATTTTTCACTTAGACCCTGCCACTCCTCGCATTTCACTTATGTAGATTTATGTGGGCGCTGCTTGACCAGCAGCGAATCTCCCTGTGCCTGAGTGCAACGCATAAAGAGCAGTTAAAGTAGAAGAGAGACAGCAATGTCTCACTCAACTCAGCCGAAGGGAGAGGGTAGGAGACAGGGAAAGTTAATTGTCAGTCACACTTCATGCCTTTCTTAACAGTTTCTTATTTGATTTGCACTGCTTAAATTAACTTAATTTAATTTGCATCTTTATTTAATTTGCCATTTATTTATTCTTCATCAATTTCACATGAAGTATTTCCCAAATATTTCCATATTTATTTGCCTTTTCTTGCTACACCCTTATTCAAAGTTCAGTCGAGCAGTTGAGCTGAAATTTATCTGCTTTTGTTATCGTATTCCCTTGTATTTCCTTAACCCCTTCTTGGCCATTATTTATATTGTGTGTGTTTGGCTTGTCGTTTACCTTCCGCAAATGTTTTCTGCCCACACACGATTATTAAAATAGAAAACGAATGCGAAACCTCAAGGCACAACGAAGTTGAAATACCCTAACCAAACCTTTCTTTATTATTTCATCTAATGTGCTGACATTAACGTAATTTCAACTTTCTTTAGAGCAACGACAGAGGGAGGCGCTACATGAGGTGCACCTTGGTCAGTTGGCCTAAATGAGAAGCCGCATGGACGCAGGACTACGCCCTCGACAGTCATAAATTGTTGTTGTTGTTGTGAGCTCGCAAATTGAGGCACGTGTTGTAAGGTTCATATGCTGCTACTCCTGCCCCCACTTCCCCCACTCATTGCTCTTCTCTTCCGCCTGCTGTTGTTTAGATTCTGCACGCATAACTTTTAACAGTTTCCCCTCCCCCCCCCTCTACAGTGGCTGTCTGTGATTTGATTTCATTAAATGCTGCTAACTTGTTGCAGTTTACACATTAGACGAGCATAATGCACACATTAAATACACATGCACAGCATTACGTATACGCACAGTGTGCTTGTGCAATGAATGCAGCGCAGAGCGCGTGACGTGCGCATTCAACTCGCGTGCACCTGTCGCATTTATCAAATTCGGCTAGCCTTGTTGCAGATAGCCTGCCCACTCCCCCACTCCGCGTGCTTGGCTCGTAAATCTAATTCTATTTGCAATTAAAATCCAATAAAGGATGCATTTAAATGGAACGCAATGAGTGGCCCGCTTCCGTTTGGCCGCATTTCCGCTCGACAATAGTTCCGCTCGACGCTCGACACTCAGACGGCGATGGCGGCCTAACAACAGCTCTGTTAAAAGCCCGAGTTGATTGACATGGCCAGTCACGCCCACGCCAGTCGAAGGCTACACTGTGAGAAAAGCCTGCAAAGCTCTCAAATGAAAGCAGGCAAAGCAGGTGGCAATTTCTCGCTGTGCACAGACGACCGCGACTTTTGCTTGGCTATTTCTGTGTGCATGCAACTTGCGTCTATTTCGGGAGCGTTTATAAAAAGCCAACGCCACAACAAGTAAAGGGGCAGCGCGCAAGGGGCAAGGGGCGACGTGCAACCGCAGCCTGCCGTGTTTACGTTAGACACGACATGACGCTGCTGGTTGCCACCCTTGCTTAAGGCTTGCACTGCCTTCCTTCCGTTGTGGTGGAACGGAAGCAGGGAGTGTGGGAAGGCAGGGAGAAGGTGTGCAAGCTTCGTTGCTTGCTTCCTTCCACTCGTGCGGTGGCAGTGGCAGCCTCTTTATGCCTTGCACGTAGCCAAACTGCACTTGCAAGGTAACTTTTTATTTAGCGATTTCTTTTGTTGTTGTTATTGTTGTTGTCGTTTTACTTTTTTTGCATGCGCTGCTTTTATATTTCATTTTCCTCTTTTTGCACTTTCGCTTTCTCGCAATACGACGAAAAGCTGTTAAAGTGGCGCAAGTTGCCGCTTGGCGACACTGTTTCGGTGATAGGCGACAGGATGGTGAATGAGGCGAAGCATGGCAGGTTGCTGGGGGAGGGGAAAAGGGGGCGCAGGTTGCAGAGGTGGCAAACAACTTGATCAAGTGACAATTGTCAACAACTTAAGCTCTCTCTCTTTCTGTCTCGAAATACTGCGGGACTTTACGGAATTTGCATTGTACCTGAAAGTGAATATACATTTTGGACAATTTAATAATGAAATATACTTTGATAAAGTTTGTAGGAAATTATAAGTGATATTCTGTTAATGTACATTATAAAATATTTAATGTTATAAAGCTATTTTGCATTAATAAAACTCTTAACTCTAATTCTTTGTCTGAGTTCTACTGTTAACGAATAGATGCACTGCTTTGCCCCCGCACTGCTTCAAACCCACACTGCAGTGGCACAGCTCTCTCTCTCTCACTCTCTCGTGGATCAAGGCGTGCGTCTTACATCTGCTTAACATTTGACAGCATCTTAACATTGCACAACTGCTTGGCATAACATTTCATAAGTGAAGTTGGCAGCGAAGCAGTCAAGATAAAGTTTAATTTAGAATGCGCTGAAGCATTTAAGCCGCGCTTTTCATTACATTTTGTTTCCACACTTAATGAAAATATCATGGAATGTGGAACGTGATAGATTCGTTGCTAGTCTAACTCTAGCTAACTTAAAAAGCCTTAGCCAAACTCAATTAAATCTCATGCTGGCCAACATTTTGTGCAAACTGTTGCAGACAATGCTGACTTTTGCTCGATACGAAATGGGAATCCGAGTCGCAGAAACAGAATGGGGGGACTTGCACTTTAATTGACTCTAAATATTTTGTTGCAAGCGTTTTTGCTCGATTTTAATTGCGCAATTCCCGTTAACTGAACGATGCTTTTTGTTGCAGCTGCAATTTACTTGGACAAACTTTAAAGTAATTTCAGCAAAACCGCCATAAATTGACGTGGCACGTGGCAGGATGATAGGGGGAGGGACGAGGCGAGAGGGGGAACACAGAGTGTAAGAATCTCAGGCAGTAATGCCGCGCATTGTGGGGCATCCTTGCAGCGGCACGTAGTCGAAGAAGTTGACCAAGGAAGTTTATGGCAAAACACAAAGTCGCATAAAAAGCAACAAGAAGAAGCAAAAGATGAAGTATAAGAAGAAGAAGAAGAAGAAGCGAGAAAGAAGCAAACAGAAGCCGAGCAAAAACTTGTCGCTGAAACTTACAAAACAGCTGACACTTTCAAGGAAGACAGGAGTGTGGCAAGGAGAAGGAGAAAGAGCAGGAGAAGTAGAAGGAGAAGGACTGAGGTTGATCAGAAGTGACTTTTGTGCTGTTGGGGGGAGGTGAGGTGAGGTGAGGGGGTCATACTTATTGCTGGCTTTATTAATACCTCGAATGCCAAGAGATTTGATAAGCCAGCGCGATAAAATGTCGGCCAGTCTTAATGGGTGTCAACAAGGCGGCCAATAATAATCCTGTCTGAACCGCCCCTGCTCCTACTTCAACTACAGCTCCTTTCTGTGCCGTTTTTTGAGCATTTAACGAGCACTTTATAACTGTTTAATAGCTCGAACAATGAATGCTCCTGTTCCTGCCCCTGCCACGCCCCCCCCCGCCTGTTCAGGCCAGACAATTGACGCACTAGAGACAGACACACACTCGAGCCTCAGCCAATACGGTGACAAACTATTACTATATCCTCTATGTACTAGATTGGCTAATGGCATGATGAATTATGGCACTGCCAGCACGGACAAGTTGCCTCCAGAGTCCCCTCTTCCTCTTTCCCCTTCCCCTCTCTGTCTGCCTGCCTGCCTGTCTGCCTGTCTATCTATCTATGTGGCTGTCCAACTGTCTTCCTCTCTGTCTCTCTACTTCTGACTTGACTTGAACTAACTGCGGTTGTCTTTTGTGCCAAGCATCCACTCACAACCACACCCACACCCACACCTACACACTAGCACACACACTCACATAGAATCTAACAAACACAGACACACGCACACACAGGCACACTCACACACGCAACACTTGCTGTCAGACACAAGACGCGTGTGTCTAAAGCGGAAGTGTCAGTGCATACGTTTCCTTCCCCTCTCCTCCTTCAGACCCTCCTCCCTCTCTGCCATCATTATTGTTGCTTGCTCTGCATGTATGTGTGTTATATATGTGTGTGTGTGTGTGTTTGTGCTAGTGTCAGTTGGTCAGAGCCTCAAGCAGACACATGAGTCAAGAAAAGCAAACGTTGCCTGCAGAAAGCGAAACTATTCCGAACTCAAGTTAATCTTTGATCTAGACGGAAGTTTAATATGGCCAGGAACTATAATTGAAGTTAGTCTGTCTGTACTTAGAGTAAATAAATGTTTTTAGCTTAATACTTATTTATAATAGCAATGCCAAGTCGAAGTACAATGGCAACTTGAACTAACTCAGGGGAATCTAAAAAAATAGTTAAATACGAGCAACATAACTCCCTTCATTGCTCGTTTTGTGATTATACCATTGATTTATATACATATATGTATATTTTATATCTATTTATATATCATACTATATTATACTGTACTGCATTATACCTGTACTGTATTATACCTGTCACGTCAACAGAGATATGTTAAAATTCGTATGTTTATTTGGTAGCTATAAGAAAAGGAAGGAACTGCTTGGGTTCATCCATCTAGAGCTGAAAGAATCTAAGTCTATATTGTTAACCTATTGCTATTATATCATGTATGTTTATATTACTTTTATAACATGAACATATCTATATACAAATATGTATTTCTTTACAATTTCCTTACTCAACCTGTAGCGCCTCAATTGTTATATAAAGCAAGCTATCAACAAATCTTTGGATGCTCGACACACAGTTAAGCTAACCTAATTACGACCCACTTGCTTGGCAACTGTTTAAATTTCGCTCAGCTCATTTCGGCACTTTTGTGGTAATCCAAAGCCCTCTTTCAGATCAAAAGGTCAAACATCTCGTGTGACGCACTCGAAGCGAGACACACAAGCTAAATCAGAATAACACTGAATACCTATGTGAAGTCATAAAGACATACACATAATGTATATAGACGCGTATATATCATGTAGGTGCTGTTGTCAGCTAATTGCAAATACAATTATTGTAAATTAATTAATCGACGGCGCGAGTGAAAGAAACAGGGAATGAGGGAGAGGAAGTGGGAGAGAGGTAGACTGAGTTGAATAACCCATTGATATCGTATGGTATTGCTTGACCCCTTTGCAGGTATCTGCCTCGGGCAAGGGCGTGCTAATCACCGGCTGTGATTCACCCCTGGCCTGGTATCTGGCCAAGAAACTGGACGATTTGGGCTTTACGGTCTATGCGGGCTTCAACACACCCATTGACGAGTCGGACGAGGCCAAGATACTCAAGGAGGAGACCTCGGGACGCATGAAGTTGCTGCACCTTGATGTTAGCTCCGAGAAAAGCGTAAGTACCATCACCTCATAGAGCGAAGCTTTTCCCGCTGAGCTTTTAGCCTGACTCACAACCATCTCTTGCAGCTTTTGGAGGCAGCCCGCTATGTGGCGCAACACTTGCCGCACGGCGCCGAGGGCCTGTGGGCTCTGGTGCATTGCGCCCACTGGATTGCCCTCGGCGAGCTGGAGTGGATCCCGTTCGCCGTGCTGCGCAAGAGCTTGGATCTCAATCTACTCGGTGAGTGAGGGCGCCACTGTGCCACGGCAAAAGCTGAAGCCAAAGCGACAAAGGCAAACGAAAGCTTTGCAATGAAGTTGCCCAAAAAAAGTTTTGAATTATAACGAACAATAAATTTATTCGTATTTGAAAAATATTGAAAATTATTTAAATATGTAAACTATTATTAAAACACATATAAACATATAAAACATTATTAATATATTTATATATTTAATAGTCTTACACTATTAGACACTTTTATTTGTATTCTTCTTTAATTTGTTTTAAAATTAATATAAATATCAATTACTTATCATGTTTTAAACTTTTGGAAATCGTCTATATGTGTTTTTAAATATTTTATGTCTTTCTTGCAACAAACTTTAAGAAAATCTCCATTTATGATTTATTTTCAAGTTAATCTTAAATTGTTTTCAATATTTTCTAAATTTCAAACAAATATCATGCATTATATATCTCTAAAATATTCCCATTTCTCTCTCTCTCTCTTTCTTTCTCTTCCTCTCTCTCTCTGTCTCTACAGGAGCCGCCCGCCTAACTCAGATCTTCCTGCCACTGGTGCGCCGCGCCCATGGACGCGTGGTGTTCCTCACCTCCGGCCTGAACCGCGTGCCGTCGCCAGTGCGCGGTATCCAGTGTGCCACCCAAGCTGCCGTCGACTGCTTCGCTGCCTGCCTGCGCCAGGAGATGCGCACACGCGGCGTGGACGTGTCCGTTGTGGCAGCCGGAGAGTTTGCTCCCGGCAACGGCTGGCTGAACGAGACGGAGCTGCGCGACCAGGTGAGGAGGAGTCTCTCTCTTAGTTGTGTTTTTTGTGTTTGTCTTTATGCTTGCGGTCATAGCTAGTGTAGTTTATGCACCTGGTCTGGGCCTGGGCCATTTCGTGCTTAATGACAAGGACGGAGCATGTTGCATGCGGTATGTGGCATGTGGCAAGTCTTAGCTTGTTCCACTTTTTACGATTATGTGATGAGGCTGAGGAAGGCAAAGCATTCAAATAGTTGCAGTCGGCAGTGGAATGTGCAAGCAGAGCTCATTAAAACTCATACACCTCCCTTTCACTCTCTCCCTCTCTCACTCTCTCTCGCAGGCCAAGCAAATGTGGAACCAGTTGTCGTCGGAGCAGAAGAAGGCCTACGGCGAGGACTACTACGAGTCGGCCATGACTTCTGTGGAGAAATACTCGCGCCAGGTGAGACCCAACTCCAGATTAACTACATATTTACAACATATAACTCCCTTCTTTATGATCTATTCTATATACTATATATATATATTAATATATACACTACATATATTCCCCTCTTTATGATCTTGCTCTGCAGGCTGCCGATATTCAGCCCACGCTGCGCGTTCTCATCGATGCCGTCACCAGAACCTTCCCCATGGCCCGCTACACACCCGTCACTGCCACCGAGAAGCTGCAAATCTTTCTGGCCGAACACTTGCCCCCCTCACTGTACGAGTCGCTCTACGGCGAGCAGAAGAAGTTCGTCTACTAAGCAAGGTCAGCATCCGCTGCCACGCCCCTTTGACGACGCCTTTGCTTCCTCCTACTCGCTCCATATTATTTTATAGTTGTTTCTCTCCAGCTCCGCCGATTTTCTAAAGCGCATTTAAAACGTCGCAAAACGTTGTCAGTCCTCGAGCATTTAGTGTTTCTCTCGTATTTCGTATATCGTATAACGTATATCGTATAACGCATATCGTATATCTACAGTCGCATATCTTACGCATATCTATCGTATATTTCACCCTCTCACCTTCTATTCTTCTTCTCTCTCTTTTGTTTAACATCGGCGGAAGCTTTATGCGTGAGTAGTTTGTTTGTTTTCTAGTTTGTAGCGCGAATTGTAATACTTATTCACAGAAACGATAAATAAAGCTAATGATAATATTAAAACGGAACAGGGTCTATGAGTTTATCTATATCATCAAATGGAAATGAGTTGAAACGAGCATTATATACATTATCAGACATATCATATTAATGTAGATTAACAAGAGACAACAAGTTAAACTCACAAATTGTATTCATCAAGTTTACAATGCTACTTCCAGAGTCGCAGTAAATTTAAAAATTGGTTTAGAAATTTAGCAACTCAATATTTGGTATACAACTTTTTACTTTGGCATATACATAGCTGTTTATATTATAAACCTATTCTACAAATTTCAGAACAAAAGAGTGATAAACACAAAAGTAATTCAAGAAGCAATTTAGCTGCGAGAAAAGTTGCCTGCTTGAAATGACAAATCACGACTAACTACAAAAACTATCAAATGATTAACCCTGCGTGTACAGCTACTTTATCATATTATATATTATATGTTTCCCTATTAAGTAACCACATGCAGGCACCTTATGATAACAACAACGACTTTACAATAATAAACTGCAGGATTTCCTGCAAACTTCGCATTGCTTTTATACGAAAAGTTTTCGAATGACAACAATTGCCATCGTTTAAGTTTGTACAAATAATGTTATCATATATATGTTTGCCTCTGCACTCTAATGTGTGCTCTCACCACACACACACTCACACACACACAGGCACACACATGCACACATAATCAAATGATACTTAACGACGCGACGTTTCCTTTCGCTGCAGTTGTGATTGACTTGACTCGATTGTTGCGGCAGCTGCAGTTGCATGTCTGCTGTCTGTCACTGGGGGGCAGCATGAGGCAGGCAAACAGGCACTCAGCCCCATTAGCCACACTCACGTAGCACCTGTGGCCGCGAAAGCGAAGTCTCCTCGTGCAGCAGCAGATCTCTGCAGTTTCCTTCTCTGCTGTCTGTCTGGCTAAACTTAAGTGCAGCTCAATGCGCAGTTAGAAGAGCGCCACAGACAGTGGACGTGGAGCACTTGTGGCTTGTCACTTGCCACTTGCTACATGCCACTCGCCACATGGTGCAACTGGCAGCACATAGAGAGAAATAAATTCAATAAATTTTTAATACATCTCATTCTGTTGGCAACAATGGCAGCAAGACTTGCCAAGGCCACGCGAGGTGTGAGCGCGAGCAAGTCCGTTGACAGCCCAATGAGCCGGTCTAAAGGCGTGCCAGTGGGGGCGTGGCCGTCGACATGGAGTCGCTAGTTTAGAAACTAACGGTAACTGATACTAAGAAGCGCATAACTTTTGCATAAATCTCTCATGGTTGTTAATGCAAACATGCAGCTGCCTCCAAGCTACCTCCCTCCACCCACTGCCAACTGCCACACAAACCTTGCGGCGCTTGCCACTTGGCAGCCAGTTGGCAACGCGTTGCACGTTCGAAGTTTGCGGCGGAAAAAAAAAAGAAACACAAAAACTGCTGCATGCCAAATGAGAGGGTTAGCTAAAAATATAACGTAAAATATAACGTAGCCAAGCTTGCCAGCTGACCACACACACATAGACACACGCACACACACAGACACACTCTCAGACACACACAAGCAACTCATGCCTTACCTTTGCCTGTCCCTCTGTGGCTAAACTTGCAGACAAATATTTCCATCAGGTCAATATATGCATACAAATCCGAAATCTATTGTGCCCGCCTACCCATTGTATCTGCATGTATGTGTGTGTGTCTGTGTGGGAGCTGTGAATGTGTCGCATTGCTGTTGCATACCAATAGGGGCTCGGGTCAAGCATGAAGATAAGCATATTTCTGCCTCAGTTTGTCAGTTACGTTGCGGAAATTTGAAAAGCCATTGTGACAGGAGGGGGAGAGTGTGCGGAGTGAGTTGTTAAAAATAGAAAAGGTTCTCTCTCGATAATCTAGCAAGTGTGGAAATTTAAAATTCAATTAAAATACCCCAGCAAGTTGCTGTCTACACGTCGTCCTGAAATGCAAAACGATTTCAATTTGCACAACAATATTTTTGAAACCATTTTTGCTCTTCCATTTTTATTGCATTTGCTTTCCACGCCCTTTTTCAATTGTTGTGCATATATCACGCAGGTTCGTGCCCGTGTACACGCCCAGGGGCAGCTCCGTTTACAGTTTTTTGGCGAAACAAATGTGCATTTTCTAAGTTGCCATTGCCATTTTTTTACTTTCCCGCGCTGAGGCCACTTTGTGGAATATTTTAGCAACTGGACGAGAGAGGGAAAGGAAGAAGGAAGTACTCCAGAATATCCCACATAATGTGTATGCAGTGCTATCAAATGGAGCTCAGCCTGCTTGGCTAATGGCTAATAAGCCCCAAAGTAAGCCGGGCAAGCTGCCTGAGGCTGGGGCTGAGGCATTCAATTTGCACTAAGCTGGTCGAAGAGAAGCTTTTGCATTGCAGCTGCAGCTGCTGCACTTTGCATAATTAAAATGCCACCTACAGCAGGACAGTGGGACAGCAGGACAGTGGGACAGTGGGATAGTGGGACAGTGGGCAACTTGATTAGTGGCTCGGGAATGTCAGTCAGCAAATAGTTTACACAAAAGCCGTTGCAATTATCATTAGATACATATGTGCATGTACAAGCGTCTCTGCCACTGTCAATGTGCTGACCGATTGACCTTTGACATTTGCTGTTACTGTGCAAATCAATTAAACGCTCGATACAATTAACTTATCCTGCGACTTTGGCCAACAAAACGTTTCCGCATGGCCAGAAATGTTTCCGGAAATCCAAAACCGAAAACCAGATTGAATATGGAAGTAGATCGCATATAGAAAATGCAAATATAGCATATCGTCTGCTGCATATCTTGCATATTTATTCAAAACTTGGCCAAAAATCCAAAAACAACTTGCAGCTGCAGCTCAAGTTGGCAAATCTTTGGAGCAACAGCGAATGGAAGTGCGAGTGAAAAGTTTTAAGTAGTTGAAACTGTGAATAATGTGAGTATAATCGACTTGAGAGTATTTGCACTGGCATTATGTAGGATATGGTTGCGAATTCTATATAAGTACATACAAAAAGATTTCAATATTCATTAAAGCTTTAAATAATTGATGTTAATTTGTTAAATTTGCAGTTGTCAGGAAATTGCCAACTTACTCTCTGTGCACTGCTTTGCCCACGCATATTCTATAATAAAATAGCTTAATAGATAAACAACTGAGACATAGTTGCAAATTATATATGCATGAAGATATCTTTACTCTTTAAAACTTGAATAAAACTTTATAAGTTTAATATTCTTTTATCAGAATTAAAATTGTTCACTTTGTTTGTTTATACTCTGCTATACTGCTATACTCTGCTATACTGCTTTGCCTACAGTTTACTTATCAGGACTCGGTTTGCCCACTTTGCCCTCTCCCTCTAGCCATGCACTGCTTTGCCCACACACTGTCGCTTCTTTTGACGAAGCTTAAAACATTTTGTAATAATGTTAATATGCAAGCACGCGTAAGCGCGAGAGGGATAAAAACAGTGTATGTTATGCTTGGCTGTTAACTTTACAGCATACGTGAGTGGGAGGGAGGTAGGTTTCGTTTTATGCATTGCCAAAGCAACAACAACGATCACTGCAGGTACTCACGCACTCACTTGCTCTCACTCCTTTATAGAGAATAATTAAATAGAGATTTTGATGAGTCGTGTTTGGCAACCCTACCCCCTTTCCCAACTCTTAATCTTGTTTGCTCACACAAGGGAGTGCCTCTTTTTGCTTTTCATGTGAAATTCATGTCGAAGACTAAAATGTATTCTCAGTTCTCAATTCATACTTTACTTCTAGTTTATGGTCTTGCATTACTTACCCGCAGCTTTTCATTCCCAAATTCAAAACACAATTCAAGTAACACATTTAATCTCAATTTATTCTTGAACTCACTGACAATGCAAAAACTTTTTCTACATTTATCTTCTCCATCGAGTTACCAAATTTCAATTCAATCGATTCGTGTGTGTGTGTGTGTTAGTGTTTCAATTTGTTGTAAAATGTGCACACAAAGAGATGAAATCAAACTTTATTCGTGAATTGCATTCAAACTAGTTATCGAATGACTTTTCATTGTGTGTTTCGCTTACTCGTTCTTAATTGTTAAACAAAGTGCAATAGATTGTGCATACACATACGCGTACATACACAGTTTATCAACATTTATAAAATATATTTTTGGTTTTCTCATTTATTTATACATTTCAGTTAAGTTAAATCTTCGTGTGGATTAATTGATATCGATAAAATACACTCAATTATCTTTAAAAACATTTTGCTCCCTAGTAACCAAAACTATGTGAGTTCAAATTTACAAACATTACATTACATTAATAATTAAAACAGAGTTTGCTCCTATTGATTGGATTAGATAAAGTGTTGATTTCTTGATCGGCTTGGACTTTGAGCCATATATAGGGTGGCATATTGGTTTAGGAACAGTTTGCACACAGCTCTAAACAGACTGAGAGTCGCACTCTTCTACTTTCTATTCAAATTGCGTTCTATTTGTGGCAATGCATTGCAAGGTTATTCTCAAAAAATACTATGGCCTCTCTATGGATAAGGTGCACTACGACTAGAGTACAATACTTGTACATATACATACATTGCACATCGATTTACATAGTATACACAAAAAGCTGTCTAAACTGTCACCGCTCGCATTTAGGTGCTATCAAAACATGCTCGAAAAATACTCAGAAACTGCGCTCATAGATCAGTTTCAGTTTCAGCTTTAAGCCTCTCCAAAACTCTTACAAATTCCTTACAATTCTATCATAAGCGACGTTTCACTGTGCCATATATCATACATATCCCATATTATAATGATTACTTAGGTAGGTTTCTAGGTGATTCTAAATAGAGAAGAGATAAATTTACACATTCCTCTCTCTCTCTCTCTCTCTCTCTAACACGACAACTCTGTGGATAGACGTGCTGTCTCGCTCTGCATACAGTAGTCACTGTCCTTCAGCTCGCGTCCTGTGATATCTGCCAGCGAGTTGGGATCCATGTTCGACAGCTTATCCAGATCTGCATCGTTGAGAAGATTCTGCTGCAACTTTCCCACCAACCTACGCAGACGCTGAGCATCCAAAGAAGTGCGACGTAAATTGGCATTATAATCACTGGGCTGAAAAGACAGGGGAGGAGTAAGAGGGCAAGCTGACTACGGGGTACATTAAGGAACTTACGTCCCGCCACTGTTCGCCAGGAAAGACGGCAATTAGCTCCGCATTGGGCTCCAGTGTGGAAAAGTATTCCTCATCATCGATTTCGGTGCCATCGCAGTCCAAATGAATCGCCGGCCGTGCACGCTGAAACTTCGCGGACACCTTGAGCCGCAGCTCGGCCAATGTTGTGGCCACAAAGGCCTTGCGTATGTTGCGCGTGATGTCCTTGACCTGTGGATGAGGCAGGGAGGGGAGGAGGATACATTAATTAGTCTCCAACTACCTCAAAATAAAAAGAAACTTGAAAGAAAGAAACCCTTCACATCTCAACTTAAGCTTCCTTTCGCTGTCGGCTTTTCTCTTTCGATTCGTACAAGTTTCATTTTACTCAGTTAAAAGTGGAGGGGTCCAACTACATTTGCAATACTCTATAAACCAGCGGAAGCATCTTCATTCATTTAGACTCTTCAGCAGCTTGATTTCCCATTCGGCTTTATCAAATTGTCGCGGGGCAACAAAGCGAAAAGAAAACAAAAAGCCAGACGAAACGATGTTTGCCTTAATTTGAAATGGGCCTCAGGGCGTGGACTGTGGCAGAGGGGGGTCAAGTATTTTCACCTTCTGTTAAGCTGCCAATAAAAACAATAAAAAAGCCAACGATGCGCATGACAGGACGATAAGGATGAGGATAAGTCCGACGCCAACGCCAGCAGCAGAAAGCAACTAATCAATTTATTATTTGCCATAACAATAAAGCAGCAACAACAACGACAACAACAACAACTTAGTATGTCATGCGTTCAGGTATCGCATTATCCGCTGCCCAGCCCCGACAGCCTGCTTAATATTTAAAGCATAATGCCTGCGACTCTAAACTGGTCAAAAGAGAAATGCAAAAACGGAAAAGTCGAAAAAGTGAACAAAAAAATTTTGTCCGGAAGGAAAAGCACTTGGCCAAAAGGTAAGCAGCCTAAATAAAAAACAACGCCTTATCTTCTGCTGGCCTCTCTTAGGAATATCAAGTATATACATCATGTTGTACTCCAGTGTGGGGCAATTTTGATGGATCTGTGTGTGTGTGTGCTGACGCCTCTGACAGGCCAACGAACTGTACACACATACATTTATAATCGTTATCGCTATCATTATCATTTAAATGATTATCGCCATCATAAGTCTGTCTCGACTGGGCGTGACACAGTGTGCTGTCAATGCAGCCCTTTGCCAGCTGCTCAACATATCAATCATTGATCGGTAAACCAATTATAGCGCTCACACCATTCCTTCATTCCTTCATCCAGTCATCCATCCATCGTCTGGGCAACAACAATGAAAATTTATCAGCCATTTTATGCGAATTTCTATAGACGACCTGACAGCAGCGCCTTCTCTTCTGCCCCTGCTTTACGTTCCCTTCTTCAGCGCTTGCCCTTTGCTTCCTTTGGCAGGCTACTTGGCCGCTTGACTGCGTGTGGGGCCATTAAACTTATATTTACATTTGTAGCCGAACCAAACCAAACTGAACCGAACTGAACTGAACTGAGCTGAGCTGACTTGTATTGTGCTCTTCAACAACATTCGCCAGTCATGTTTGCCCAACGAGGTTGGCCCAAAAGGTTGCAGAAAAGAAAACAGACTCACACTAATATATCATATAAATATATATCATGAGAGAGAGAGATATTCGCTGCCCAATTTGGCCAACTCTTGGAGTGCACCTCGCGTTGATGGACAAGTTGCCTGCTTGGCTAACTGACTGCGAGACTGTTTGGCTGCTCAAATGGCCGACTGGTTGGCTGCTTGACTGGCTGGGAGTTTGGCAGTCTGGGAGCCTGGCTGGCTGGCTCGCATCCTCGCTGCCTCGCTGGCTGGCTGGCATATGCCAATGGCCTGTGGCTTTGTTTGCGCTTTATGCGTTTCTTGACTTTGTTGTGCTGCGTGTTTCTGCAACCTTTGGCCGCAAAAATCTCATACAATTCACAGTTGTTTTCTTTGTGACTGAACTATGTTTTCATTTTTAGCTTTTTATTAACCTTGGCCTTGCCTTTAACCTTTTGTGATGAACCTTAAAGTCAATTACAAAGAGCACGCCTTTGTTCCTGTGTACCACAATTTGCTCATTATTAAACCAATCAGTTCATTTAACCAAGAAGTTTTGACTCGATATAATATTATTTATATTTGTATTAAATGTTGTTTCGTTTAATATTATCTGTTATTTGCATTTCGTTTTGTTATTTAGATTTCATTCAATTAAGTTTTGTATTACAGTTTAAGAAGAATTGTGATCGCGCTTATCGATATGTTGCTCGGTAACAGCGAAATATTTTCTCATGTTAAACTCACAGTGTAATGTTAATGTAACAGATTGGTTGTAATCGACCATGTTAATATACCCCTTTGCTGAGCTCTATACTCTCATTATTTCCTAACAAAAATGTAATAAGTATTAATTAACAGTAATGCGAGAATGTAAGACCAAAAACACATATAATTAACTTTGATACCTTGCAGTTTGTAACCACAGAACAACGAAATGCATTTACTCCTTTAGCAGACTTAAACTGCAACTGCAATCGATCAATTAAACTTGTCATCGTTATTGCAGATAGACGATACTATTGTGTATAGCAGACACTCTCAATGCTATTTGTAGAGCAACTTTAAGTGTTATTAGAATTAAATTCAAGTTGAAGCTTATTGTTTGATTTTCAAGTTGTTTTCAATTTGAGGCACGTCGTTGGCATCATTCCCAGTGACTTATAAACTGCACACACAAATATTTAAGCCATGTCCGTCAGATTGGTACAGATCTGCAGAGCAGCAGGCATCGGCACATCACGTGCATTCCATCATTCTACCTGCTAACACGTCCATATTGAACTGGCAAATTCACAGGACAGGACAGAGCACACGCAGTACACAGGACACGGTATCAGGTTCAGCATGGCAAATAGCAAGGAGCGAAGTGCACGACAAGGACAATGGGCAGATGCCAATGCACTCATGCATTTCTAATGACACGCGTGCGTCCTTTTGCTGGCTCTGTGACTGTCTCTCTCTCTCTATCTCTCTCCATCTGCCTTTCTCTCTTTCCCTGTCTCCCTCTATCATCTCTGTCTGCTGGGGATGAGTTTCTGAGTGGCTGTAAAACCATTTGTAAGCTTCATCACAGATGCGTATCTGCGTGTCTTTTTGCTCGACTATCTGAGAGTATCTTAGCATGATGTTGTCAGTGCAACCGAGCTGCCGTTAAGCCAAACTCATCAGCAACGGCAGCAAATGCAGATGCAACACGAACAATGGACACAAATGCCAATTGAGTAAGCAAAATCACAGCAAGGTGAACTTAACAGTAAAAGACAATCCTACTTATCGATTATTTGTCTGTTAACAGCGATATATGGGATAATGTTGGGCTCACTCTTTTATGTTGACATTTTTACATACTAGATATTTTAAATTCTGCTTCGATTGACACTTACTCCATAGCTAAATATCCTGCATTTCAGTTCCCCATTGAAATTGTATATCGAATATCAAAAGAACCAAGATACACTCAACGTGCAACCACTGTGCGGGTCGTGTTGCACGATGATGGCGCTAATTTCCCATGATTGTCATCAAATGCCTGGGAAATTGTGTTGCTCTACGATGATGTTGTTGTTGTTGCTGTGTCAAATCATTCGAATAGTTTTGCCTCGCAGTATTTACGAGCACATCAAACATTTTACAGCAATAGCAAACACCAAAGCAGTGGGTGAGAGCGAGAGAGAGACAGAGAAGGGGGACAAGGACAGATTGACCGAGCTAGAGTGCCTGAGCAATTTACATGCTTGTCGCCACATTGACACGCATATTATTAGCAAATATTCAACACAGATGTGCCCCATGCTGCCCCACCCGGACTGCTTGACGTTGCGCCATGGAGTGGGTTAGTCAAGTTACACGCTTGCTTGGACATAAATAATGCTCGCTTATATGTTTTAATGCGCAACATTGCGTATACGCAACAAGACTCACTCGAATGCTTCAGCTCGCTGTAATTTCTGGCCATGTTATTGTTGTTGTTGCTGCTGCTGTTGTGTTTGCAGCTTGTTCTTGTTCTGTATTTTAATTCCTGCCAGAAATCTGCAGATGTCTCCCCTCCCTGCCTCATCTCCATACCTAAACAAACATTCTACTTTGCATGGCCAACATGTGTCTGGGGGATTTGGCATCTACGACTCTCTCTTCTTCCATTCTCTCTCGTTTTCTGCTTTGAGCCAGTGTTTTTATAGACTTGCACGCACAGGTGAAAAACACTCAAAAGATATAAAAAAGCAAATGCGTTTTCCATGTCGCATTTTTTAAACTGCTGCAAACGTGGGCGGGGCGCAGAGTCTCGCCCACAACATAAGCCCAGACGGTGTGCTTCGTTTTCATTTACTGCTCTCCCTCTATCTCTCTTTCTCTCCTTCTTTCTGTCTCTGCTGGTCTCTATTGATGATCAACTAACGAGCTATTAGACGTTGGCAAAGCCAGCAAGTACTTTGGCATTGGTTGCCTGCCTCAAAATAAAACTAAACGGGAAACTATCTCCGGCTTTGGCCTAATGGCAATAGAATTGCCATGACAGCGGAAACGGAAGCTGCAGCTGTTCAAGGACAGCGGAAAAGAAAATTAAACTGGCAAAGTGCATAAAAAATAACAACAAAATGAACACCTTTAAAAGTTAAACGAATCAAATTATTGAAGGTCTTTTATATTAAGGTTATAATAATATAACTTTAAGTTCTAAAAGAAAAGAGGAACTTTTTTTAAATTCATATATAAATATATAATGAAAAGTGTAAGGAAAGAGAATAAATTCAGTATCTATACTTTAAAAAGCATGTAGTCTGAATGTTTTAACTCTAACTCGTATAGACTGTTTGATGAAAAGATATAATCTTTCATGCATACACAATTTTCTCTTTTAACAAATTTAAGAATTTAAGAAACTCAACATGCAGCCGCTTTCTATTAAAGTTACGCCAAGTTGTAAAGTTAAGTGTAAGTTTAAAAAACTTTCTGTGCTTCCTTTTCCCCAAACACTCAAGCCACAGATCCACAGAAGTTTCTCGCACACAGTTCACGCTTACAGAAATATCAAAGAAACTGACAGAAATCCCTTATTCTACGCAGTACTTTTTGTGATCAAACACACAAAGCGGGTATCTTAGTTACCTAACAAAGTTTTTTGTGATGTGCAGAACAGGAAAACATTGAAATTATTTATAGCATGAGTAACTTGGTGTTTCTGCTGTCCACATTAGTTAATGTTTTAGTTAATTAATGCCAACTAATTTAGTATTTATTATTAACTGGCAAATTATATATTTCCATCTCCTTAGCTTCAGTTCGAGCTCTGCTCGTTGATTCCTTTTCCACTTTCGGCACATTTTCGCACACACTGCTAATTTATTATTACCCCCTTTTGCTGTGGCCGCAACACATGTTTATCTAGCACGGACGGACGGACGGATACGCTGCGGCTCATTTAATTAATTACAATTGTTGAAAAAGGATGGCACGTCAGTTATGAAGGCAGACAAGCTGTCAGACCCGCCAGGCAGGTGGGAAGGCAGCAAGTAGACAAGACGAGCTCGCAGGATGTCTATCACAATCCGCAGGGAGATGAGCAGCGGCCCCGTACCCCATTACCTGTTCGCTTATTAATTACATGGTGGGAAGCCATCACATAAATTACGTATACGACACGTGGCTAGGGCCAAGCAGCTGTCACGAAGAAGTTACCAGTGACAAATTACGGCACATTCGACGAGTTACACGCTGTCAATTAATATGCGCCAAAATCTTGACAAATTTACAGCCACTTTCAGAGTTGGTCGGATGTAAAGTTTTGCCGGAAACGGGGCACACTGTGGCCTGGCTGCCTTCCTGTCTGTCTGCTCTGGCTGATCCTTTAGTCAGTTTATTTTAAAATGGCGCTTTGAACGTTTTCAGCACACAATAAATCGATTAGGGCGACGGGCGTGTTGCGTGTCTGGCAATGCATGGAACGCTTGAAGTGGCAGAGTGAAGACATCGTTATCGACACCGACGCAGACAGACCCGACAAAGGAGGAGCACGGCCAGCTTGGGCTTAGCCCCTAATGATATACGAGACGAGCCATCCTAGGACCACGTTACGCTATCTGCGGCTCAACTTGTCTCTTTGCTCACTCTCTTTCTGCTCCCTTCTCGCTCTCTTTCTCTCTTCTTTGCCTTGTTGTCCTGCACTTTTAATTAATTTCAATTGTTTGGCTAACCACAGCGTGGCCAACTCTCGAAGCTGCTTATTGAAATACAATTTAAAATATTGCCCCGAAAATTGAAGGACACCTTAAAAAATTCGCTGCTTAAGTAGAGTAAATTTCATTTGCAACATTTTAAATGGAACCCCGCACGGAGTGGGAAGGGAGAAAGATAAAAGCTCGCTGCGCACAATGAACATTTCTTTAACACTCTGCGAAAGTTCTTTTAATTAGGTTTGTCGACTTGCTGAAGAACTGCAGGAGCCACTCGAAAGTTACTTAAACGTTTCATTGGTGTGCATAAAGTAAAATTACTATGTAGACTGACATATATCATAGATACATATATGCAGCGTCAAGTAGATGCGGACTACACAGCACTCGCTGGCTGAAACTCGAGTGTTTCCAGCTAAAAACACTCTGAATTTGAAATTTCACATTGCAAACAGAGAGAGAAAGAGAGAGAGAGAAAGAGGGGAAAAGACATGAAATTTCAGCCCCACTCTCTACGGGTCTCAGGTGTAACATTACTCTATTCAAGTGTGCTCGGAATCTGCTGGCAATGATTGTCCCGCTTCGGCACTGCCTGAATTGAATATACGTACAGTGGGGAACTAAAGAAATTAGCCGAGATTTAGGGGGTATATGTATGGCCAAGGGAGGTTATGTTTGTCCCTTGCTAGTGTGAGAACTTATACGATTTAGAGGGAATATAGTTTGAAGATCTGGCCTATCAAGGCTGCTAAACTTGGACACATTCAATTCCTTTCTAATTCTGTAGAGATTGTTTATTATTAGTATACTTCAAGAAAGATAGAAACTACAACTATTATATACCACAAGTTTTAGATCTATTCACTTTATATTCTTTAAAAAGTTTAAATATTACTTTAAATTAAATACTCTTTCCCACTTCTTTTCAATTTAAGAGCCATATTTATGCCAGAACTTTAGCAAACCCTACAAACTGATACTATCCCAACTAACTAAGTACATTCTTGTAACTAACAACATACACTCAAGCGCTGCTACCAAACTTACTACACTCTTCAAAAGATACCCTACCTACCTACCAGGGTATCTGCTAGTCTACACACACACACACCTTTTTCCTGTGCTGAGTAAATGGCAAGTGGAAATTGACACAAGGGTTGCCACGTGGCTCATACAGGAACAATAACAAGGACTCCTGAAATTGTATAATAACACGGACGCGACTTGAGGCTATAGATTTAAAACATCCACAGACCGTTCGACTGGTTGTCCAGCCAGGCAGCCAGCCAGCAGTGGGTCTCTGTTGCAGCCCTTCAAAATTCAAACAAGCCTAAAGGCAGCATGAAATGCGGACCCAGCTGAAGATGAAGAATCAGTACAAGGAGCAACAGCAGCAGCAGCGGCAGCGCAAGCTATCGAAGTGGACTGACGTCTGCTTCCCTGCTTCCCTACTCTTTGCTGTTCCACAGTCTCCCCTCTGCCCCGCAGAGCCAGCACTTCATTTGCTGCACGACCCTCAAAAGTTTTGGCAGCAGCCGAAGCAACAACAATGCAAGCACCATAATCACTAAACGAATCGCTGGTCAGTTAACAATTGCAGCCCCTGACAACGGGTAACAGTGAACGGGTAACGGGTAAGGGGTAACGGGTCAGGGGTAACGGGTAACAGGTAACAGGTAACGAGTAACTGCGAACTGGCAGTAACTGTTAACTGGCAAATTGGTAGCTGGTTAACTGGAATTAGAACGCTTCAGTTGACCCACCTTGAAGGGCTTGCTATTGTCTAGCTCAGCGAGATCCTCGTCGGCATTTGTGGGCGGCGGCGTGGGCGTGTTCGGCGACAATGCCAGCTCCAATGTGATGCTGTCTGCGGCATCATCATCCCCTTCCCCATCCACCTCAGCATCAACATCAACGTCAGCAGCAGCAGCAGCAGCTGAGGCAGCCGCAGCAGCTACGGCAGCAGCAACGGTAACATCCGCATCGGCATCCGCATCAGTATCCGCATCGGTACCCGCGTCCATTTCCGCAGCGCGCATCAAAGTTCTTTGTCGTGGTGTGCCCGTTGTTGTTGTTGTTCTTGATGCGCTGGTCAACATTGCTGGCGCAAAGGAAAGCTGTCGTGGCATTCGACTGGCAACCGGAGCAAGAGCAGCAGCAGCAGCGCCAGCAGAGGCAGCAGATGTGGCAGGAGTCGCCACGGGACGAGGAGCGTGACGAGGAGCACGAGTAGTCTCCGCTGTTTCGGCTGTTGTTTTTATTACTGCAAAAATTGCCTGCTTTGCTGCATTAATTTCTGTCATTTTTTATTTGTCTTCAAGTTTCCTGTTTCCTTTTCAGCGGCGTCTCTCTTATTTACCACTGTCTGTGTGGGAATGTGCGAGTGTGTGTGTGCGTTTGTCTGCCTGTCTGTGAGTGTGTGTGTCTCTGTGTGTGTGTGGGTGTCCAGTCTGTGTGAGATTTATGACATGTGAAACGAATTTAAACGTTAATTGAAATGTTTAGTACTTTTACCTAGTTCTGGCCTAACAGTGTGTGTGTGTATGGATATGTGTGGGTGTGTGTTGGTGTAACTGTGTGTGAGCGTGTTTTGTGTTGTGCCTTTTTAACGATGACAATTGAGGAATTGCCAAGTTTTACGAGCTGTCGTTAGGAGACTTAATACGGCACGCTCTGCGGCGTGTCTCACTTGTTATGTTTCTGTTTCTGTGCTTGTTGTTGTTCCTCTTGTTATGATCTATGTTTATTGAAATTGAAAAAAAAAACAGCGGAGTTTTTTATGTACTAAAACTCATAGAAATTTAAGTGTGTACTGCACTTTATCAGTGTTAATAAATATAAATTGAATAGTTACTTTATAAACCATGAAAAAAGCCTTTAAAAAATAAAATTGGAATAAAATAAAATATGTAAATCAATATAATATATAAAATACAAATAATTAATAATATTTTGCAATACTTTAAAAACTTTATGCACATCAAATCAAATTTAACTTATTAAATTGAATTAAATTGAAATTAAATTTATTAATTTTATTTATTTTATTTAGTTTATTTTACACATGTTATTTGTTAATTTTGTTTATTGAATGCACAGAATATTTACGCGTTTCTTTGTTGTTCAGTTCCGCCGTGGCAGCCGCACCCGCCAAATGCAACAAAAGCCGGCCGAACTTGGAATAAATTGGCAGACAACTGTGCGTGCGGTATTTAAACAGACAGCCTGTGACTTTGCCAGTGACTTTGCAAAGGCAAACGCAAAAGCACAGCTAACAGTAAGCTTCAAAGAGCGGATGCTGTGAAACGACTGTTAAGCAACTGTTAGGCAACCTTTAAGTGTTTCCCAGGCGACTGTTAAGCAACTGCTTACTGTCTGTTGATGCACTGTTAGCGGCCAGACAGGGCGTGTTCTTCCTTGGCCACCTGCTGCCAGACAAACAAACTTTGTGCGCCGAGCTTGTTCAGCTCTCTGCCTGGAATGTCTGGCCCTTAAAGTTAGCTATTTACGTATATATTTTTTTCAGCTAAATAAATTCACTTAAACAAACATATAAATTCCGGTTTGAGCTTTGCGGGCTGCATCACTCCGTGTAAAAGGACAAAGTTTGTAAATGCAATAAAAGTAAAGTTGGCAACTGACTCTGGGTCGACAGTTGGCCTATGAAAATGTCACTTCAGCATAATAAGGTCCTTCCTCCTGCTTCTCAACCCCCTCAACGCATTATTAAAATTGTTGGCACTTTTGGGAGAAACTTTAACAAAGGTGCAGCGCGAGACAAAGGCACAGATTTATGGGCGCAAAAACTGTCGATTGAACTGGGCGTGACATTTACATGCCGCTTCCAGTTTTGCAGGAAAACAAACAAAAAGAGTAAAGACAGCAGAAACACCCTAAAGCAGGTCGGAAATTGAAAACTTAAAATTCATAGAACGAAAAACGGCAAATGCATTCGCAATTTTAACATAAAATCGCACTAAATTTGTCGCCACACTCATTAAACGTGGCACATTCACATTTATGGCCGGGTTAAGCCTAAAATTCCAAAATATTGCGCATACGCAGCCGCTTGCAACACGATTGCAGTTATTTGCAGCACGGAAACAGCTCGAAAATTTCTGCCGCCGATTTCCAGCTGATTGACAATGGCGATGCCTACGTGACAGTCAGCGAAAGCACGCGCGGTGGAAAGGAAAACGGTGAACTGCAATTGAATCCGATATCAACTTAACTTTTTCAGTGGATATTCAGAGCGCGAAACTTCTTGCATTTTTTATGCAAGTATTTTATTTGAATTTAGTCTAAGTCACAGGAAATGTTTGGCAAGTAAATCAAGGGTAAATCAAGCAATTTTATTGATTTGGTAAAGCTATAACTACATCATTTCTAGTTTTATTACTCGAATAAATTAACATGCCTGTATTAGACAGTGCCAAACGAGTACAATAACAGTCCTTGTATGTGTGAGAGCATGATCAACGTTGCCACTTCTCAGTAAATTATCACTCTCTCCGCTAATTAACAGACTTATGTAAAATAAACAGTCACACATGGTAATTAACATTTTATAAGCCCAGGCAATGATCACATTAACAAAGGTGGCAACAACAACAGCACAGCTGTTTACTGTATCTCTCTTGTGTTGCAATCCTTGCAATCAGCCTAAAATTTATCGAAATCCAATAAAAATGTATCGACAGCACTTTGAATGCACAAATTAAAGTAACATACAGGAAAAATTTACATAAATTTAATAATTTCATTGATATATTGAAAACAGCGCAATATGCAACTCTTTAAAGTTCGTTTGCTGCCAATGTGCATTAGAAATACTATCGCACAATGCAAATCACTCGACCATCTCTAATTATATTTCCCCACGCACGTCCTTGGCAAACAATGGCGCCTAAGAGCAAGCGATGCGCTCTGCATATTTCAGCATTACGCTGACCCGACGTCAGCATATTTTGCAAGGCACACACACACACATACGCACAGTTTACTACAATATATATGGAGACTTTTATGCAGATGCAGCATGCGTGCAGAATCTGTCAGGGTAATAATTTCCGTGTTCATTTCCTTGCGGCAATCAAACAGCCCAATAATTTATGTGCCAGCTCGCTAATTGCCGGTTGGAAGGAGGCGCGAATACGCTTTTTGCATATACCGACGCGTTTACATTTAAATACATAACCTGTAAAATGGCAGAATGGGCCAGACAGGAGGCGGATGGCATGGGGGGAAGGGGGGAACAAGGACAGCATAACAAATTGAAATTTATGTTCAACACGCCAGCCAAGGTGAGGCAACACACTGTGGCACGGTCACGTTTAATTATGCTGCGCGGCTGCGACCTTCTCCGTCTCGTTTACAGTTTGATAGCCATTGGGCAGTTAGATTAATTAACTCACATGTCATCGCAGTAACTATAACTGCAAATGGCTGCCAGTGCATGTGTGTGTAAGTGTATGTGTGTGCGTGTATAACTACCATTAAAGGTCACACCCAACGCATGTGGCGATGATTAATTGTTTCGACGATGGCCATGCGATTTTTGGACGGGAGACGCCGGAACAAGCCCGGCCACGGCCAGCACCAGAACGAGAACGAGAGGCGCGGCCTGCTGCTGCTCAACTTTGGCATTCAGCGGATTTGTTGCACTTGCAGCAACTTGTCAAACGAAACGAAACGGAACACAAATGAGAAAAGTGTTGAAACCAACAATAAAAAAGGGGGCAACTAAAACCAGTTGTAGCTTCAGCTCTTCGACTAAGCCGAACATTTGCCCCAACTGTCCGGGTGGCCTTTTTGGCTACAATTGAATGGTTGCATAGAACAAAGGAACAACCGTTTGGAAGAGGTTTCCCGACGGGCAGATACTCTAGCTATGAAATGAAATTAGATATAAGAAAGGGAATTATGAAAGTCAATATCAATTTGTATTAACAGAAGCATTAGTTTGCACAAAAAGAAGTCGCAGTTAACATTAACAGAATTATCAGTTTGAAGTAACAGAAATACAAGTTTAAATTAGTCAGGCAAAGTAATCGAAGTTAACAGAATGAAGTTAGCTATCAGAATCGAACAGCAGAAATATTTAACATATTAATGCATATAAAACGGACAATTCAGCACACTTTTTTCCATCACAGTCATGTCACAAGTTCAAGGACAAATAAACAATACCCTGCTTAAAGCGTATTTTAGCAAATACCAAAGCAATGCAAATGAAAATGCAAAACATTTTAATTAAAGTGAAATATGTACAATGAACACACACAGAACACACACCAGCACACACTCACACATACACCAGCACACACACACACACGCACAGTGGCATTTATGCGGGTCTCTGGCGAACATTTGTTATGCCTGCTCCGATTGTGTTTTGTGTTTTCACTTTCTCACGCTTTTATGCCTTTTATTTTCCGCTGAAAATGCAATTATATTTCCCTCGTAATCGTAGCATAATTAATTATTTGCGAAAATTGCTGGCTGCCAGCTCTACAGGTACCATTATGTTACATACCATATGCATACATACATACATACAGACTATATATTTACATATATCAATTGGCGGCCATTTGCAGCTCATTTAGCTGTGGAAATGTTCGTCCAACTCGTACGGGCGGAAGGCTTAAAGCAGAGAAGGTTTTGGCTTGGAAAATATAGTACAACTTTAACATATAAACATAAATTTATATGGAATGTCAAGGAAATTAAGGAGGATACATTCATTAAGGTTAGAAGTTATCGAATACTTTTGACTTAGTCTACAAGGGTATGAAACCTGCGGCATGAGAAAAATAAACTCTTTCTTGTTTTCAAGCTAAATTAACATTACTTGTATACTCGTATTGTGCCATTTACAAAAAAGTTAATATAAATATGTACATATGTAATCCTTTAGCTTTTTATAAATTTACTTGTATAATGCTTTTCAACGGAAGCAAAATAATATTTTTATATGTTTTTAAAGTCTTTTTTTATTAAGTATACGTATACTGAATGTTGTTTATTTTTAATTTACCGAAAAAAAACAGCAAAAATGAACAATTTATTAGGGTGTTTTTCCAGATATAGAAGGCAGTAAACTCTTATAGCTATCACGCTATTTTGAGCAGCAGCCCAGCATGAGCAGTGCCAACAGACATGTCCTGCCAGCACTTCAGACTGGACCTTGTCAAGAAAGAGAGGGAAGCTGCTGCCCGCTGATCGACTCCTGCTGAGCAGCTGATCCTCTCTTTCTCTCTCTTTCTATTCTTTTTTTTACTCACGATAAAGATAAACAGAATATTTAATTTTAAGGTTGCCTTTGCCTAATACTAATTTTCATTACCGACAGCTGTGTTTAAGCGAGTGGTGAGAGGGGGAGAGAGAGAGAGAGAGGGAGGGGGAAGGATCGTTGGCAGCTACGAGGCATATGCTCCTTTATGGACTCTGCGGCAGCAGCTAATGACTTTGGGCGCACAAACAAATCAGCGAGGCAAACAAACACAGACATAGATACTCGCACATACACTCACACTCACATGCTCACCAACACACACATACTGACATGTACACAGACACAGCATCACAGACACACGTAGTAAATGAGGCAATCTAAGTGGTCTTTGTTGTTTTCGTTGTTGTTGCCGCTTGCGGCACAAACTGCACAATTATGGCAACGTCGCCCACAAGAACGCCCAGCGCAACGTCGACACCCGCACCCCCTCTCCATCCCCGTGGCTTTTGTCCCCACCGCATATGTGCCACGGGGCGTATTAGCAATGCCCACTGCGGCATCTATTACAAAAACTTGTTGTTTCTGCGCCTTTATCTCGAGAACTAAGCGAAATATCCAAATATTTTACTTAATCGTTTTGTCTTATTTTGCCGAGTTTGCTATGAATCCGTAGTCTGATTAAAGTTAAACGGAACGAAAAAAATATCTCCCTTGTTGGCAGCTATTGCAGTGAGGAATGCTCAGCCTGCTCGTCTCCCTCCCCACCCTCTGCTACTCACACACAAAGTGAATGCCATACGACCCCCGCAGACAAACAAGCCAAAAGGAAAACTCAAACGGAAAACACGAGCTACGCTTTTCACATTTATTCCTTCTGCACAAAAAGAGCAAATAAAATCAAGAAGAATAAGTAAGAGAAGACACGCACCCGACATTCAGATACCCTTACCAACAAAAAATCGTTTTCTGCTTATTGCTCTCACACATGTGCAGACCAAAAACTGTAGCATCTTCCAGGCGCAGGCAGCGCAGGATCTATGAGAAATGTATACTTGAATAACTTCTGTATTTATAGTTCGATCGATTTTAAATTTGGAATAAAGTTAGTTAATTATACAGCTTACAATAAACCAAAACAGATAGTATTGCCTTTATAAATAACGCTTACAAATTGAATTTAAAAATTTAATTGTTGATTTCTGGGAGCAGTGGGCGTGGCATCTAATATTTAAAATGAACAATAGAAGTACATGATATAGAAAAATCTGCATGTCAAATTTGGTGTCTCTAGCTTTTATAATTACTGACTTTGCTGCGTTCATACAGACAGACAGACAGACAGACAGACAGGCAAGCATAAGTAAATAAACTGAACAAGTAAACATGATCAAGAAAATATACTCGTACAAACAATAACAAATCAAGCACATATACATATAGTACTTATTATACCCGCTTGACCATTTTCATTGGTATTAAAGAAGAAAGAAAAAGAAAAAAGTCGGCAACAAAATTGCAGAAAATTATGCGGCCCTTCTCAAGCCCTGAGCTTCATGTGCAGCTCCATTCCGATATGTTGTTTACACGACCACGCCCCCGCAGTGCGGCACGGAGTGTCAGACACAGTTTGACATTTTGTGCCATTTGGCCGCTGATTTCCTCACTTGTCTGACGACTTTGGCCAAGATTTGCCTGCTGCAGGGACAAGTAGCAGCCTCATTTACTCCCCTCTCCTGCGCTCTAACTCAATTTTAGACACAACGAGCGAGGCACAGTGGAGCACAGAGAACAAGGGAAAGAGAAAGAGAAAGGGAGAGGGAGGAAGATGCCAAAAACATTAATTAAAAGTTTGCAAACTTTTCTCTCACTTTCCAAATCAGTTGAAATTTTTGCTTGCCATTGTGTGCTCTTTGTTCCACTGTGCCGCCGCTGTAATTGAAGACTTCGCTCAGTTAAATTGTCGCATTCTCGTCTTATCGCACTTCAAAGCGCGCTAGAACGCCCCCGCCCAGAAAGAAGTCAAGCCCAATTATGCTTTACTTGCTACCACGCCCACTCACTCTGTCTCTCTCTCTCTCTCTCTCTCTCGCTCTCTCTGTGGCCACACATCAAAGGCGACTTGACTCGGCTTCGCATTTACATTTTAAATAATCATTTTTTCTTGTCGCGCTCTCTCACTCTCTCTCTCCCACTCTCCTTCTTTCTTTCTCTTGCTAACCCAACAAATGCGACATGTCAAGGACACGAAACCGCTAACACACAACTACAACAACAACAACAACAATAATAACATTCATAATAACGATACGTCGTCCGACGGGAAATTAAAAGCGTATTTCGGCAAAGGTAAAGCAGGCAGGTGGAAGTGAGAGAAGAAGAAAAGCAGAAGAGGGAAACCAGTGGGCAAGGGAAAGGGAGAGGGATAGGAGAAGGGAAGCAGGTAGGGCTAAGGGGTGTTGCTGTTACCCAAAAGAATTAAAGTTAATTCACAGGCATTAGGAATGCAGCAGCAACGTCACGTCGCGTCGAATTGCACTGCGCTGCCGTCGTCCACCGCCGCCCACCACCTACCACGCCCCACGTCCAGAGCCCACAGTTGCTGTCGTCACGCATGTAGGTCACTTACAGGCTGCAGCAAGCTGAACTGAACTCTGAACTCTGTCCACAGTCGAGCAGCTGCGAGCGGGGGGCTCTAACTGTGTTACTAGGGCAGAGTCAGGCCGCGTCGGGCCTCGCAGTCGCCGTCGCCGTCGCAGTCGCAGTCGACGTCATGGCATCGGCTATAGTGTGTGACGTCACAGCTGCTTGTGTTGCTAATGCAATTAACTGTAACAAAGTCGGTGCACTCTCTCTTTCTCTGCTGCACACTCTCTTCAAAGCTCTCTGTGCGCTCTCTTCAGCCAGAGCACTCATTCGCCCTGTTGCACACGCATACGCCGCGTTGCCCAACCAAGTAAGAAGCTTCATCCACTCGTCGTTTAATATTCATTTTATTTAGGTATATTGTTGCTTGGTGTTTGCAGTTACTATAGTTAATATGTAATTTGTTTATTGCTTACTTATATGCTCACCCTCTCTTCCACTCTCTCTTTCTTGCTCTCACCTGCTGTCTCTATCGTCCTCTCTCGCTTTGCCTGTATAAGTTCGGGTATAAGAGTTTAATTGCATTTTATTGTTTAATTCTCTGCACTAACATTAAGTGTGTTTCATTTAAATTCATCTCGGTTTTGTTGTTATCGTTATCGTTATCGTTATCGTTTATTGTGGGGGGTTCTCACTTGAAGCATATTCAAAGCAAAACCATATCGAGTTCGTTACCCTCCTCAACAAATTATTACACATAAATACAGTCAGTCTCAATTGGCTTCAAACACACAATGACATTCTCAATGGCATTTGTCTAAAAACAATTTTATGTGCGTCTCTCGTTACTTATTATTTCGGCTTCATCTTCTAACCTATTTGTTCAGTTATAACACTAACTGATAGATAACTAACTAAGAAGCAGAGCCAGGCATAATGTTCATCGAAAATAACACATGAATTATGCTTAAAACATCAAATTAAAGCAAGCATAATATGAATAATAATGCATATAATTTCTATATATACTATTATTATATTATAAATAAAAAGCTCTCAAATTGTAATTCTAACTATTCAAAGCATTTATCATTTTCTTTTCTTCTCCTACCAACAATTCAAATTGTATTTTGATCTTTTAACTAATGCATCAAAAACTTAATATATGTAATTATGTAATTTGACACTATATGATATACATTTCATTCCATTATGTTCTTTTATTGTTGTTTCTATTTTGATTTATATTTTTTGTTTATCAGGTGACTTGACAAAACTGCCAGCAAAATGTAACTACGAAAGGTTTTTCTCTTCAGGGGAAAATTCTTTGATTATATAGCTATGTAGATTTTAAAATTGTTTCAAATTTTGTGGAAGTGTTCGGGAAGTGATTATTGGAATTCACAATTTAGGATTTAGTTAGTTTTGCACTTAATATATATTTCATTCTGTTTCAATCAATGTATGTTTCTTCTGTTAGTCGACAAATTCGGAACAGAATCTTATATATGTTTTTCGGTAATTATAATTCTAATACGTGTAATATTTCGTTAACTTTCATTTGCTCTTAAATTCTACGAAGCATTTTTGAAGATTTCGTTTATGGTACGTTTCTTTCTAATTTTGTTTCGCTTTCATTTCTTTAAACTTTGGTTTCGCCTTTTCAGCTTGCCAGATTACATGCTACAAATACGTGTATGTTAACCCCATGTTGCAGGACTGATTCATCATCATCATCGTCATCATTTTCTTCTCTTCAACTTCTTCTTCATCATCATCGTCTTCTTTTTCTTCATCACTATCATCTTTGTCAACTTCTTCTTCCTATCTCCTTCTTTTTGAAACATCGTCTTTTGATAAAATCCACTGACCACTAACCACTGTCCTCTGTCAGTTATCGCACTCTCTCTCTCCTTCTTAGTTCATCTACTCCGGGCTTCATCTAAGGCTGCCCAGTATGGGCAGTCAGATATCGCCATTGGCATTTGCCGCATTGTCTCCGTTGCCATTGGCATTCGCCATGTTTGCCGCCTCGTCGCCACTTGCCCCAGTGCCGCCTACAGTAACTCCAGCTCCCATGCCTCCACCGCCACTGCAGGCGCTGATGGCCTCAGCCACCGTGATTGTTATGGTGGTGTTCTGATTGTCGCACTGCACCACCTCAATGGTGCGTGAATTGCTAACAGCCGTGGCATTCAACTCCCGCCCGCTCTCTGCCTCGTTTAGCTGCCTTCCAATCTCACGATCGATGGCCTCCGCATCTTCCGGATAACGTTCTGAGCAGAAAATGGCGCCTGCTTTGAGTAGCTTTAGCAGATTCAGTCGATCTTCGGCATTGCGCTTAGCACACAGTGGTCTGCAAGATCAGTAAAAACACACAAATATATACAGTATATAAATCTATTCCCAACTTAATTCCACTCCACTTGGCTGCCTTCTTACCTGCCCGCATCCTTTAGCTGCTCCATAAACTCTTTGCCAGTGATATCCACCAACGAGTTGGGATCCATGTTCGACAGCGAGTCGAGGTCGGCATCATTCATGACGGACACATTGCACAGATTGTTCTGCAGTTGCCCCACCAGCTGACGAATTCGCGCCGTCTCCGAGTTGTTGGCGTCCGTGGTGTCGCCAGCGTTGTCCGGATTGCCTGTGGTGGCGCTGCTGCTGCCATTGGCCGTGGCATTTGGCGTGGTTATTGTCACGTAGTGCGTGGGCTATAAAACAGATTAAGAGATGTGTATCAATTGAAATGCACATACGTGATGATTTCCATACCCTGTATGAATTATGAATGCGGAAAGTGGGTATGATATGTGATACATGAAGTGTTTTGATACTATTTCATATGTTATATGATAATGCTCTACAACTCCAACAAAAGACGAAATTTCTTTTAAAATCGTTTCCTTCTCATATGTAAATCATAATATTATTTGTATATGATCTCAAAGTTTGTCAATGTTTTCAAAACAACGTCTCAATTTCTACAGGGTATACTGTCACTGTCACACATTGTATTCATTCTTTATATCATCCTCCTTCTCACTCACTTCACGTTCACATTTTCACTTTCATTTGAGCACAAATGGATTTATTTATGACAACATGCTCGAATCCCTCACAAAATGCAATGAAAATCATTAAGGAATTATGATATAATATATATATACAAAGTGCGCGATGTACCGTGTGTTCAACTAATTAAATTACAGGGTGCCAACACGTTGTGTACTCACATCAACCCAATGCTCGCCGGGAAAGACAGCGACCAGTTCGGTATTCTCGTCGAGGGTGCGAAAATATTCCTCGTCATCGATCTCGGTGCCATCCGAGTCCAGGTGGATGGTTGGCTGATGGTCGCACTTCTCGAACTTCTCGGCCACCTTGGCGCGTATCTCCTCCAAGCTGCCGGCGCAGACGGCTTTCTTAATGTTGCGCGTGACGTCCTTGACCTGCCATGGAGGAGAGGGAATAAAAGAGGATAAAGCGAATATAATAAACCGTTACACGACAACGATGCTTGCAGCTACATATGGTATGGCTGGGATGGGATGGGCAATACACATCGAATGAATAATAAATTAATATGGGCCCCTGTAGCAACAACAATAAGGAGGAGGTAGGCGGGATAAACAACAAGTGCGACATGGGCGCCAGATGAAATATTTAAGCCGGACACTCCAGACACACACACACACACAGAGCACCCAAAAGTTTAGCCACGCCTTGTTTTGCCATCGCAACTACCTCCTCTGCCCTTCCACAATTCCATTCACCCTAGTCAAAGGTAGTTGAAGATATACATGGAATGTATAGCATACTTATATGGGCAGTTGAAGATACTAGGAATGTATAGCATACTTATATGGGTAGAAGGTGTGAAATGCAAAAAGCTTTGAATCTTTTTATGATTAAAGCAACTGAACATGTTCATTTTAATACACTTAATCAATTTAATCAGTGCTCATATTATATACAATATTATTTTAATATTATCTTCCAATTCCTAAAGAGTATCAACAGTGCGTCATGGCAAGCAATGCCAGCTTGGTGTGCTGGCTTAATCAACTTGGCATTAGCCAGCGCGTGCAGATGAACATGTTTTTTTTTGTATCACTTTGAATACGTGTGTAATGTGTGTGTGTTTGTGTGTGTGTGGGTGGGAGGATGGGGTAGGGTAGGGGTGGAGTGCTTTGGGCTTTATGTACCAGTTGCTACGCAGTTGAGAACGATACGTGTATTCATTACTCAGACTCAAAGTTTTCCATTCGGAAATTTTGCTATCATGTAGCCGCATAACATACAATTGTTTACACATACTCATTCACACACATACACCCACAGTAAAACAGCTTAGCAACTCCAGAAATTAACTGTACCATGTATGGCTGCTACTGCACTGCTTATTATAACGGTTACCATGTTGCAAAAAGGGAAAGAGTGAGAGAGAGAGAGAGGGAGATAGCCTGAAGGACCACAGCTTCAAGAGCTGACCAGGCTGATTAGCTGCGCTAAGCTGGGCAATGGTTTCCATGAGTTTCAACGATATGATAATGATAAAAGCATTAGGTAATAACATATCCCTAGGTATAATAACTGAGAGGTTCCATTAAAGTTAATGCATATTAAGTCGCCTTAAATATAAAATATAAACAATGTTATGTTTAGTGAACAGATTTTATGCTTAATTTGATAATATAAAAGGGAATAAATGCTTATAATACGTTTTAAAACGAACAAAGCATAGAAAAAAAGTAAAGAAAAGCATTTGTGTGTCAACTCTGCCTTTAGACAAGATTACCAACTTTGTTGGCATCAACCACTCTCTCATATAAAGAAATGTTTAACCTATAATACACTATAATGAAATATAATACCTCTTCTACACGTGCATAACAGTAAGATGATTTATTATATCTCTTCAAACTTCTACAAACTTTCACTCAACTTTACTTTCGCTTGTCCTTTTCAATTTGTTGTTCCCTTGATATGCGATATATTTGTGATTTGATAGTTGGTTTAGGTTGTTTAAGAACAATTTCAGCATCTCCAACGGCATCAAACAATCAGCGCAATTTGCCAACAGGGCCCCCAAAATGTTTTACTTATTAGAGTTAATTTTTCAAGTAATTTATAAACCAAATACCAAGCAATCCTGCCCCTGGGGCACAACAACAAGAACAACAAATCACAAAGCCAGAGCAGGTTAAATAAATATTGCGCATACGTCACGTTGGCCTGTCAACTGTCGGGCTGTTGAGCTGCCTTCGAACACTCTAATTAAGATAAATGGCGAGAGTTTTGTGTCTAATAAATAAATAAATAGGTAAAGTTTATAAACGAAGGTCTGCTGCACTTTTCCCCCATAAAGCAGAACAGTAAAAAATGCTGCGAAATCAGAATTAAATTAGAGGCGAAAAACAAAGATTGAAAAGAGAAAAATGTTTCGTCAATAAATAAAGATATTTAAATTAATTAAAGTGTATAAGGAAATTGAATGAAGTTATTATATTATTTTTTACTATATTTATTTACGCATGTCAATGCAATAAATGAATTATGCAGATGGCAATCAAAATGTTTATAGTAATGAAATGAAAGTTAAGTTTATTTAATTTGTATGTGATTTCTTGAAATGCTTTGCTTATCTTTTATGAATAAAACCAGAGACATAGTAAGTCTAAGTAAATTCAATGTTGATGTTGACAGTGGTAAATGGAATAGAAATAGAAATGCAATGTTTACCCAAGACGAGATGACAACTGCAAGTACCACTATCTCTCTATGCTTTCTGTCAACTTTGTTTATATATACACTGTGTATAGTATATAGTATATATAGTACTTTATTTATTTGCAAGCACTTCGTGCTCTATTCGCGCAAGTCTTGAGCCCAGTTTGACATGCACTTGTCTGCCTGCCGCATAAATATTTGTCGTGCTTCTGCCGACGAGTTATGCCATGTCACACAGCACGTCTCAGTCCTCTCTCCCTTTCCCTCTCTCTCTCCCTATCTCCCTTTCATTGCTGCCCGTCGGCGTGTTAGCAGTTTTAATGCCTCCGCCGTTGCATACTTTCCCCCTTTGCCAAAAGATACCACAGCAAGAGAAATGCTGCCGACTGCAGCATGCAGCAAGGACACGTGCAACGTGCAACGCCCAGCCCGGTTGCAGGCTCTATTAAACTTGCATTTTATGTTAAATGGCGACTGAGCGTTAAGGTTAAACTGAACATAAATTAGACCTGGCCAAGCAGCAGCATCAGCAGGAAAGGCGGCTATCGCCTGCTGCAAGAAGAATTTATCATTCAAATTCAGGCAAACGTGCAACGTGCAACAAGACTGCATGAATAATGGAGCGAGGCGTGCAAAATGAAATTGAAGTTGAGTTTGCATTACAACATTTTTACTACAATTACCAGCGCGCGATGCACGGCCAAAGAGGCCGGATGAGCCACAAAACAGAGAAGAAGGAGAGGAGGAGTAAAGCTTGCAATGTGCTCGTCGTAACTGCCTGAGGGGAATCTCGTGCAGTTGCTACTCAAAGGACTGCGAAGACCCCGCGGCATGGAAAGAGAGAGATAGAGACAGAGAGTGAGAAAGAGAGAGGAAAAGAGCGTGAAGTCTGCTAATAAATTGTCTGCAAGCCTCGATATAAAAAGAAAGCAGCACACAAAAAAATTGTTAAACTTTTTTTCTGCTCAACTTGCACAAAACTTGCCTCAAAAATTAATCATATTAAGCCAAAAAAGAAAATAGATGTAACAACTCTGCAACAATCAAAAGTTGCAGCAACTATTCAAGGTTGCAACGTGGCAGAGACAGAGTAAGTACTATAACCGATAACTCTAAGAGGTTTATAGGTTTATATCATGCATAAAAGAGAGCAATAAAAAGTACATTTCTTCTTCAAATATACCCTAGAATATTGTGAGAAGAATAGTGTCTAGAGACAACTTTGAGAAATTGTATGTTTGCATGTATGATAGCTTACATATACATATACATATTTCTTCCCATTTTAATCCATTCAGGAATATTTTTCTATGTATGTATATTTGCAGATGAAAAACAATCTTTATGCTATACATATTAACCTAAAAATAGAAATATAAATAGAATATATCTAAGTAAATCTGCCTATATAAATAGATACGAATATAGATAAATATACTCTCCCTTTAATAAATATACATATACATATGTATACCATACTTTATGTTATAACATATATCTTAAAGATCTCTTGAATCTATCCACATTCCTACGCTGAAAGAGTGTTAGACGATAATCAACCATAATTATAATATTATTATTATGCTAACATGAACTTGGGTATCTCACAGTCGAGCAGACTTGATTAACAATGTCCAAGTGATTCTTTACTATTTTCAACTTGCGTCAAACTTTTTTCCGTGTATTAGATGTCATTTTCACAGATTTCCTCCAATTTCAATTAAATTAAATGCATTTAGTTAGCAGCAACAACAACAACAATAAAAAGAAAACCCCATGAAAACCAAATGTGACTTTTTTTAGAATGTAATTAAATTTGCTTGCAAAATTTTAACGAGTTTTACGCAGCCAACTTACTGCATGTGGCATTGATAGGAAACTACAATTTAAATACGAAATTGTGGCTGATGTGGTTAGTGGACAACATATTTGTAGCATGCGAAATACCGCAGAATAACAAGCATTATTCTTTTGGTCGAGGATTAGTGAGAACAAACTGTCATTGGCAAAAGTTTTCATGGAAGTGGGGAAATACTGGAATATACCTCAATAAAGAGGTACACCTAGTTTTAAAGAAATTTCGTATGATGTTTTAAAATTTAAGTTTGTACAAAAAAGTGCAGTATAATTATAAATATACTCAGCAGCACTAAAGCTACAGTGTTTATTATTATTTATTATTTGTTTTATTTCTGGTATCTATTGTAATCGATAGTTTCTGTTCAAGTTTAATGGTAAGCTGCTGTTAATCATCTTCTAATAAGCTGTTAAGCACCTGCTAATGTTTATCATTCATTGTAACACTAAGCAATGAACACATGTGTCACGCATGTATTCATTGCTTAGTGATTTTAATTTATAGTTGAATATTGCCACATCGATCATAAGAGTCCACTGTTAAAGTATAATGCTAAGCCGCTGTTAAGTATCTGCCAGTTTAAAATTAAAAAGAAATCTAACCAAAAAATTCAGATAATTCCCGAGTTGATCGAGAATCTCAGCTAAGTCAGCTGTCAACAGGGAAATAACCAAAGCTGAAAAAGTGCCCAGAGCAGCAGCCAGAGGACCACAAGAGCCGCTGGAGTTGAGTTACCCGAGGCTACTCCACACGTAACATACATATAACATATCCTGTCCACTCTTTAGTCGAGAACTGTCATAATGGCGCCTGTGGCTGACTACGTGACTGCGTCTCTCTCCCTACCTCCCTCTCTCTCTTTCTCTCCCGTCAGACTAGGGGAGACTGCACTGGAAACAGAACAGGACACACTGCAACCACAAACAAGATGTATACTAAATATTTGATAGGCCTAGAACGCAGATTTGAATAACGCCTGGGGAAATTAGGCGTCAGGTTTAAATTGGCATTTGAACTATGCCAACAAATTATGTAAATTATTTAATATATTATTTATGTAGTCTGGTGCCGCCGACGCTGGTGCTCGGGCGACATTTTGTGGGCGGCTGGGCGGACACACTAATTGCACAAACATGTCAGGCGAGAAAGTTTTTTAATGGCATTTTGGTAGCTTTTAAGCCGATTTATGTTGCAAAACATTCTGAATTAATTATTATAATAAGTAGCGACATTTTAATGGACCCGACACAGTTGACAGAGTTAACAGACTCTCAACAAAAATATGAAGAAAAAAAAAATTCAGACAAGACCAAATGGGATTTAAACTCATAGAGAGACCACAGTAAAGTCCTACGTTGATGTGACCCTTGCAGCGTTTCGGTTTCAGCCATTGCAGAAGATAAATAAATGACACAGAACAAAGTGTCCTTAGAGATATTTAGACAGCGGATAAACAAATTAGTTGACAACAAAGACAATGCAGGCAAACAAACAAATGCCAAAGACAAACAGTTCCCAACTGTGTACAGAGAACTGCAAAACAAATAACAGCAACAGCAGCACAACAACAACAACAACAGCAAACGCAAAATGCAAAGGAAGAAAGAGTATTCATGTCAAGCGTTTGTACGTTTGTGCGTTTGCAAAGTCAAAGCTATTGCTGGCGCTCTCTCTCTCGCTCTTCTGCTCTCTTATGCATTTGTTCTCACATGTAAACAACAGTTAACAGCGCATCCAGAGAGCTAAAGCTCTCTCTCTCTCGAACTCTCTCGCTCTCTTGCCTTTCGCTCTCTCGCAGCTTCGAGTTCACCCAGTTTTTATATGGAAATAGCGCACACATAGCACGCGGTTATCAACGCCAACAACAACAACAACAACTGCGTCACTACGCCTAAAAAAGGGCATGGCATTGCAAGACAAGTAAATAGCCTTAGCCTTAGCTATGCTGCTCTATATTGCTTTGATTATAACTTACTTTGAATGGCTTGTTGGAGTCACTCGAGTTATTTGTTGCGATTTCCTCTCCGTTTGGCATTTTTAATGAAGAATTTGAAGAATATTTACGATTTAATTAATATATATTTGAATATATTCCTTATTCACATAGTCTCATTTGAGCACTGCACAACATCATATTTCATTAATAATTAATTACTTCACGCCCACAACAAACCGACAATAATCATTATTTTGTACAAATTGCACTTAAAGTGTTTTTTGCCCAGCTTTCCATTTAGAATTCAAGCGCACAGCCGAGCTTTACATGCAGTTGGTGCAAAAACGCGAGCGACGGCCGGTTCCAACTGAACTCTCTTTATTACGTACGCTGGCTTTTATAGTTCAGTCACAGCGAAAGAGAGTGCAAAAAGGACTGGCAATGCAAGAGCACTGTAACGGCTAACAGCACTGTTAAACACCTGCTAGTATGCAGTTTAAATGAATACGTGGGAGTATTAAACAATAATTAATTAGACATTTATTTATGAGTTTATAGAAATAATGTAGGAAATTAGTCATATTTTGATTATATATTATATTGTTAATGAATGGTTAATCAAAAGTATTTGTATTAAATAGTATTAAAAAATTTAAATAATATTAACATATACTAATTACTGCTCATTTGACATTAATCGATTAATTATGATAAGCATAATAATCATAACGATTAATATTTAAATTGTTAAACACACTGTTTAATGACTACACTGTTATCATGAGCAGCTTAGAAGGGATTTAATTATCTAACAGAGCTCTGTTAAGAGAAAGGTTCTCCCTTGTTCGGCAACAAATCAGACAGATTAAAAAAAATACTGTATTAAAATAAATAGTCATTTGATTTTCTGGTTTATAATGCGGTACTAACAAAAAATTATGATTTTTATAAAATTTAAAACAGTGGCTTGCATGAATAGAATTAAAGCTACCTTACTTGCTGTTATATATCAATAATTTACTGTACTGTACTGTATGATAGCAACGCCCTGAAGTATTTTCTAACTTGCTGTCAAAAGTCAAACGACGCTCAACACTCGACTTAGTTGGCCAACACCCATTTTAATCCCTCAGTATGTACGTATGAATCAAAAGTAAACTTTTTTGACAAATAGCCAAAAGGCATGAATGGCAGAATATGCCAAAGCTTAAGCCCCAGCCCAAGCCGGAAGGCAGCGTTGGTCTTATCGTTATTCCGTGCCCCATTGGCTTAGGGATAGTTGCCTCTGTACCCCACCCACCACTCAACCTACTCATGACGCTGTCATTGCACTTGCAACAGCAGTAGTTGCCTGCCTCTCTCTGTGTATGTGTGTGTGTGCGTGTGGATGACTATTTTGAGCTCAAGTGACTTGAAATGACACACAAGGACACCGCCACGTAGGTGTTGCTTGTTGCCGAGTCACGTGCGTGCCGGGGCCAGTGCCAGTGCAATGACCCACTGAGGCAGCAAACTTGGCCAAAATGGGTTTATGAATAGCCTCAAAATCGCACCAGCCACTCTTGAATAGGGTCTTTCTCTCTCTAGCTCTCTTTTGCCGCCCCCTTGAGCAATGAATTTCTGAATATGTAAACAAATCTTGACTCCTTCTTTCTTGCTTAATTATCATTTCTGTATGTAAATAAATATTCAGGGATAACGGAATTGATTTGTATACGCAAAGTGTTTATTTTTCTATGCTAATTGATTATCAACAAGTCAGCGAGGGGTAGAAAGCTGCTAATACTCTGGAATATGGATATGCAGCAGCAGAGTCGCTTCGATTCACGTTAAAAATAATATTAAAAGTATTAAATTGCAATTTACTACTGGCAAATATTAATACAATATTTAATAATTATTTTATGATATAGCTTATTTCTCATTACTTTATTCCTTATACAAATAAACCTCCCCGTTTCAGCAACATAACGTAGTATATTCAAAGAGGCCACCCCCACTTAAAGTGTCCCACGTTCGCGCCTACGACGGACATAACTTTTGTGTGCTTACACAAAAGGGCGCACAAGCGAAAACAAGGTTAATCAGCAATTTGATAAGCCTGAGACCTCTATAAAAGATGCAATTAAGCAGAAGGAGGCTTAAGCCGAATTTATCTGGACCCCTCTGCTAACAGTGCTTGCTAGTCACCACTTTCTGTTAGAGCATACCCTCCTCTGTAATGTTAACAGTGGCTGAGTTGAGCTTTTTTCGTGCCTTCTTTCTCTCTCCCACCTATAATAGTCACTTCACTTTGACATTCACAGCGAGCGAACTTCATGAATATGTTAAATGTACGCAAGTGATGTGAAAGTGAAGCAAGTGGGTGTGGGCGGGCAGTGGGTGGTGTGTGTGTGGCAAGCGAAAATGGGGGAGTTTAAAGAGAAGAGTCGTTACCATCATTTTAGTCCATAACATTTATCAAGGCACATTTTCAAATAGGAGTAGGAGGCGATTGAATGGCAAAAAACAGATGAGGATGAGGTCACGTAGATTGCGACCCCACGTTCATTGAACTTGACGGTTAAGGCATAAAATAGTAAGCTCTAATAAAAGTCGCATAGGTATAAAACCTTTGGAGTTGCCAAGTTTTAGAACTTCACTTAAGTTAGAGATGGGATTAATTCCAAATCATTTGATATGAATTAATCATTAAATCAAGGATTCTAGACTCAAAAAAGAACCCAATGATTTACATTTTCCAAAGATTTCTTCGAAGAATTTTTAATAATTAAAAACAAATTATACTACACAAATAGGTTTATGTATTTCTCTGTAAGTAATTCGAAAGATTTCGAATATCGTAGTCATTATTTTAGCATGTTTATATAGAATACTCTCTTTATAAAGTAGCCTATTAATAATAGTTCAATTAATAGTTCTCCAGTATCAACTTGGGCACTACATTCATGCTGGTCAGCTCCTGGAAGAGCAGTTTGCAGGCATAGGGCATAGATATTTTGGAGACATGTGCCGAAGACTGACAGAAGTGACACCACGAGCAATAGGCCAATCTGCCGCATGTGCGACAGACATCGACTTCGAAAGCATCGGATGATATCATAAGTCGTTCCATAATCAACATACTGGCACCGTAGGAAATCAGGCAATCCCGCTCCATTTCACCTAGACGTAAGCCGCCCTCGCGACTTCGACCCTGTGTGGGCTGGCGTGTGAGCACAGCCTTGGGGCCACGTGCTCGGGCGTGCATCTTGTCCTGCACCATGTGCTTCAACTTCTGATAGTACACGGGACCGGAGTATATGTACGCCTCCAACGGCCCACCTGTAATCCCCGAGTAGAAGAAGTCCTTGCCCATGTAATTGAAGCCATGACGCACCAGTTCTGCCTGCACATCCGCCGCCTTGGAGCCGCCAAATGCGGTGCCATAATGAAATTTGCCTTCCAGAACGCCAGCTTTGCCGCCCAGCAGCTCCAGCGTTTTACCCACTGTCATACGGGAGGGGAAACCATGGGGATTCATGATCATATCTGGACATATGCCAAAATCATTGAAGGGCATATCTTCCTGATCCACAATGAGCCCCGTGACACCTTTCTGTCCATGCCGCGAGCTGAACTTATCTCCAATTTCGGGTATACGCGTCTGTCTCAACAAGATCTTGATGAGGAAATCCTCTTCGGAATTGGCTGAGACCATAACGCGTTCAATATAACTCGGCTCTGGTCCCTTGTAGCTAATCGGCACAGCAGTATATGGCACCTGTGGGGATTGACCTGCAGGAAAGAAGACAATAAGTATGGATGCAGATAAAGAGTATCTACTCTTACTCACCCTCTAGAGGATTAATGGATGTTACAGCAGGCATCTCTTTGTTGATCATTATCTGTTTATTCTGCACCTGCTCGCCAGGCGCCACAATGCCATCGGTGTCCAGTACATCGTGCTTGAAGATCACCTTATTGGTCAGAGCATCCTTGACTGGACCCATGATTCTGTCAAAGGTTTGATTCGCATATCGTTTCACTGTGCACTTGGAATTCTTATAGACCAAGCAGCGTCCATAGCCTCGATCAATGGAGGCCTTATTTAAGATGAGAGCATCCTCAATATCGTACCCAGAGTAGCTCATCACAGCCACTGTGGCATTTTGACCTGCAGGCAGTTTGTCAAAGTTGGTCAACTCAATTGTGCGTGACTTGACCATCGGCGCCTGAGGATAAACCAGATTGTACATCAGCGAATCGATGCGGTTCTTCTGGTTGTAACCAATCATTCCCATGGCCTGTTTACCCATGGCACATTGATAGGTATTACGCGGACTCTGATTGTGATGCGGATAGGGCACCAGGCCGGCACAGACGCCCAGCAAGGTGAACGGCTCAATTTCCAGATGCGTTATGTGCGGCTCAATTTGCTCCTCATTCCAGGCAATAAACGAATCGTTCTCCTCATTCACGTCCAAGTACTCGATCAATCCGTCATGCAGAAAGTCATCGAACTTGCGTATGCCGCGCTGCAGCTCATCCAAATGATGTTGCAGCACACGTGGCCGCCCATTGTCGATAATGATATATGGCCTGCACAATCGACCGCCGTCCGTGTGTATAAAGATGCAGCGTTGGGTGTAGGAGGTGTGTATGGAAACAAAACTACCCATGCGACCTTTCCTGCGCATGTACCGCAAATTGCGCACCAGATGCCGTTGATTAATGGTCAGCCCCAGCACGTTGCCGTTGATGAAGACGAGAAACACATTGGGATTATTGATGGGATTCCCACTGACCTCACGTATGTCCTCAACGCCGGCATTGTAGGCCAATATCATCACCGGTTTCTCATCCACTTCTGTTGTTATGTGCGTCATCAGAGCAAGATTCTTGACCAGACCGCAAGCCTCACCCTCGGGCGTATCTGAGGGACACAGCATACCCCATTGACTTGGCTGCAGCGAACGTGGACCAGACACTTTACGTGTCTTCTCGAACTGCGAATTCACGCGTGTCATCATGCCCAGGGCCGAGATATAGCTGAGACGGGACAGCACCTGAGTAACTCCAGCACGTTCCATTTTGAAACGTTTGATTGTCCAATTGCCCGAACTGATGGCAGATTCCAGTCCGACTGTGATCTGTGCCGCACGCATGTGCTTCACCACATCAAACTGTGCCGCCTTCACCTTGGGTATATTCTTGTCCGCAATCATCTTGAGCTCCCAGTTCATGCGCTTGAACAGATCCTCGAACATCAGTGAGATCAGCGAGCCTGCCAGCTCCAGTCGCTTGTTGCCATAATAATCACGATCATCGAAGAGTGACTTGTCCAACTCGGCAGCCATGACGCGACGCACCATCAGCGACACATAAATAGCCTTCATTTGGAAATTGAAATTGTCCACGGGAACGTGGGCTAGAATTGTGGTTAGCAGCAGTTCACGTGCCTCCTCCGATGGCGTTTTGGTGGTGGCGCTCTGGAAACGCTTGACAACCAGCTTGGAGCCTGCAGAAGAATATAAGTTAGCTTGCCTCAAGCAAAACTATCCAGCAACTTACCCATATAGTCCAAGGCACGTTGCTGTGTAAAGATCTTCAGGTTGAAAGCTTCCAGCAGAGATGCACCGAATCGATTCTGTGAACGTGCGTCCAGACCAATGTGTGCCATAATCTCCTGGTCGGAAGCCACCCCCAAGGCCTTGAAGATGACCACAATGGGTATGTCGTCTGTCATGGAGTTGTGTTTCAAATAATATTTGCCATGCTTGCTCAGCACCAGCGTGCGTGATTTCTTCTCGTGCGTCGAGGAAGTAACTTGGCACTGCACGACGCCATTGAAGTCCTCCGTTAGCATTTTATTCCACGACAACTGTTCCTGTATAAGAATAACCTTCTCCTGGCCACGCACCACAAAGTAACCGCCCGGATCCAGTGGACATTCGTTTAGCTTGGACAACTCGAATTCAGATTTGCCAGTGAGCACACAGTTGGAGCACCTCAGCATCAACGGCATGCGTCCTATGAGCAGATTGTTACGCTTAATGCGCTGCGTTCCGCGTGTATATTCAATGTCCACACTAATGGGCGCCGAGTAGGTGGTGTCCCTCAGCCGGCATTCGTGCGGCGTGGTCGCTTTGGTTATGTTAAATCCGTCATCGATGTCGGGCTTGCCCACACGCACATCCAGATACTTGAGATAGAATAGTGGATCGGCACCGCTTGTAACCAGCTCGTTGGCACGCACAATTTTCTTGATGTCCACATTGATGAAATGGTTGAACGAATCAATGTGCTGCTTGACCAATCCCTTGACTTGAAGAAATGCCGGCACCAGTTTCCATTTCTCCTCCAATGGCTTGATGGGTTTCGCCCACTCTTTACTGTCGCCTGGTTCCCAGACATTACCATCTCCGTTTTTGTCAGGTTTATTTTGTTCGACCATTTCAAAACAATTAATGGAAATTAAAAGAATAACAACGTGAGGCTAGTGGCGGGTTTGATTCGATTGTATTTTCGAAATACTCTTATCGATATTTCGATTGCGAATTGTCTATCATGCAAGTGGCAACGCTGGCAATCAGCGGATTGACCTGTTGCATACCGGCATCGGCCAATAAACGAGAAACAACATTAATTATCACATATGTTTGTTTAAAATCCATCATGCGTGTGTCATTTGTTTGAAAATATCCTATATTTTGTTTATATATGCAGTCTTTTAATTTAAAATAGCGAATAAACATATGCAATGCAGACATCGCCGGCAATAATATCGATAGTTTGTTGTCATTGGCGATATTTTTAATCAATTGAAACACAAAATCTTTAGCGATACCTGGCACTTAACGCACATAATTTTATTTCAGAAATAATGCCAATAAACACAAGTCAATCCAAGAATAATGTGTCGAAGGTCTTAGACCTTTTTCACAATTTGCACCACATCCTCGTCGTTCAGTACATGTTCAATGCCAACCTTTTGCGGCTGATGCTTCACCGAAGAGCCCCAGACCAGCGCGCTAGAATAGAAAATATTCAAATATTGTAGAGGAAATCAACACCATCAACTGTAATTTCCAACTTACTATTTAAATTCCTTGGCAATGGAGCGATGCAGCTTATTACAGAAGTCCTCGATGCTGGTGCGTTCATTGTGGAGCACCACGGGCGAACTGTAGTCGGGCAGTTGACCCTTGGGCTTGGTATAGATTCGCACTAGTCTCAGGTATTCCCACATCAGTTCCAGCAGATCATCGAAGTTCCAGTGGTGATGCGCCGATATGGGTACACAATGCGGAATCTTGTAGATGACGTCCAGTTCCTCAATAGAAATCTGATCGATCTTGTTCAGCAAATAGATGCAGGGTATATAAATCCGATTGCCTTCAATAACATCAATCAGGTCGTCACTAGTCGCATCATAACGTAGCGTTATATCTGCATTATGTATCTTGTACTCCGACAATATGGTTTTGACCAGATCATTGTCCAGCTCAGATTGGGGCACCATGCTATTGAGATTAATGCCGCCCTTGTCCTTTCGTTTGTAGTAAATGTTTGGGGGTTTCTTGTTCAGCCGGATACCAAAGCCTTCCAACTCGTGTTCCAACAAGGCTTTGTGGCCCAGCGGCTTGAGACAATCGAGCACCATGAAGATTAGGTTGCAAGTTCGCGCCACAGCGATCACCTGACGACCACGACCCTTGCCGTCCTTGGCACCCTCAATAATACCGGGCAAATCGAGCAACTGTATCTTGGCTCCCTTGTACTTGATGCATCCCGGCACTGTGGTCAACGTTGTGAACTCGTAGGCAGCCACCTCAGAGTATACGCCGGCTAAATTCGAAAGTAACGTCGACTTACCCACCGAGGGGAAGCCGACGAAACCCACCCGGGCATCACCGGTCTTGGCCACCTCAAAGCCGGCTGCAATATTAGTAATATATATGTAAGTTCTCCAGTTTATGCTTTCAATAGAGAATGCAACTTACCTTCGCCGGTGCCACCGCCACCTCCCTTGGGCGAGATGAGCTCGCGGCGCAGCTTCGCAAGTTTCGCCTTCAGTAGACCCAAGTGAGCAGACGTTGCCTTATTCTTTTGCGTGCGTGCCATCTACATATTCGTGCATACATACATACATATGTGGAACGAAGAGGGAGACAGGTTAGATTTCATATTGGCATGTTACTTCTGTTACCTCCCGCGGCTTACCTCCGACTCAATGGCCGCAATTTTCTCCAAAATTGTACTCATTGCTGCAGTTTTAGTTCTTGCTAAGTCGTTTTGAATTAGTCTCTATTTACAAAATCTTAATGCATTAAAATGAAAATAAACTCGCGTGGAAGGTGTCGATATGCCAGGCAATTCATCGACATATCGAAATGAAGCGATAAGCGTAGAGTTGCATGTATACCAATAGACATAAAACAAACGGTCACCCTAATAAACTGCCATTTTTAATTCATATTTTCATTGCGTAAAATGTTTACCCACAAAGGTATGTGAAATAGTTAATTTGCTTCAAATAATTTTTAATTAATGTATTTAAATTAGTTAAAAAAGCCAACAATTTGGCAAATACACAACAGAAATTCAAATCCGAGCTAATCGCAAATGGAAACTTTGAATCAGCCTCCGGGTTGCTGCGCAAAACTGGAACTCAACTGAAGCAAACGAAACTGAGTCTTTGTCAAAAAGATAATAAACTAATATTTTCAGGTTTTGTTGAAGAACCAACAGAAAATTAAGCCCAAACACGAATTTATTTATATGCCAGCTGCAAGAGGGCTGAATAAAACAGTCTCGAATCCAACAACAACAAAAATTGAGCCCCTACCGGCGTTGCCAACTACATCAATGACCAAGCCTGGTCGGAATCTATTGAGCCTTATCGGACGCGTTGATTTCTGCATTAAAATGCAACGAACACAACCGCAATTGAATGTTATTTGGAATGTTTACGGTAAGGTTATTTATAGATACCTATCAATATCAATGAGTTTGTTTATGTTATGTACTTAACAGGAAAACTGTTGCGCATTATTGTCGGTAAGCGGGGCGAGCACACGCTGCTTTTGCGCAATGATAACCAAGGTCCAATCCTGCAGAGCATCTTTTATGATTTCGAGGGGGGAACTAAAGTCCCTCACCCATGGCAAGAATATAACATAATTACTTTAACTGCGTTTATGCCATGCAATTCATGAACTGTCACGGCATAAACGTAGTTATAATCGTAATTGTAAATATTCATTATCTTTTAATTTATCGAGCAACTTTTCAGGCTGTTACGTTCATGTTGTGGGTCGTTTCTTTGGCGAGAATCGCTTGCGCACCTTCAGCGTATCACAGGTAAGCGTCGCCGATTGGCAACAAAATTTCACACGAGTCGAGAACGTTACTTCGTATCTATTAATGCAAAATGCAGCTCAAAATTAATTACAATATTTGCTACCACAATCAATTCATTTAATTTCATTTTGTACTCTACAGTGGGTTTTACAAAATATATAACTATCATCATATATTATAATATACACCATATATAATATATCTCATTATAATAAATTAGTACGTACAATCTAATTGAGTTATATACTTAATAAATAAATACAACGCATTTCATATGCGCCTTTAAAGTGTTCAAACAAGCTTCTTTAGTTACGGCTGGGTATGTTGGGTGTGCTTCATGAGCATTGTAAATACATTAACAAAAAAGGTTAAATAAATAAAGTTAACTGGGACTGGATATTAATGCTAATACTGCTGATGATATAAAACATATTTGACGAAAGGAAAACTCGTTTCATTGGAATTGATCTGTCCAGAGATCAAAATAGAGGGCGACAGTGACTATAACCCCGACAAAGAGAGCTGATATATAGCTGAGCTGCCATCCGGAAGTTCTTCTATTGCGACCGCTGAATATATTAGTTAAATATATATAATACGACATAATGTACATGTCATATATGTTATATTGTATATTACATTATAAGAATCAATACATATATATCATATATTATTATATCTTACCGCCAAAATGGTAGTGGTGGATTTACGCCTGGTTCTTCACTATCCATATACACCATGCCATATGAGAATGTTGCAATGAGAATGCCACACAGCAATGGACTCAGCTTGGAGCCCAGCTGGTGCTCCATCCACCAATCCAACGCCTGCACGTTATATGGCACTGTGAACGGCAATTTAAAAATGGTTTATTAATAGATTTCGGCGACAAGGTCACGTCGATTTCCCGTAGCAAGATAAACACATCGAGTACTACGGACAAAACAAGAGTGCTGTCTATGGTATATTTGCTGTCAATTTGCTGTGCAATTGCTAAACTATTTGAGGAAACCTCTTAACTCGACCTGTTTTAACACCAACACAAAATGTGCACAGTGTGACGTTTTTTGTTGTGGATAGAGAAATTTATTGTACAAATATTATCAAAATAATAGAAGTGATTTTTCTATATCTTCTGTATATGTAATAGTTTTCTGCATTATCATTCTATACATTTGGAGTGTAGAGTATTACTTTAAAATAATAAAAGAAATAAAGACACCTCTATTTTTAATAATAAATATGAAGCAGTTGAAGCTATGTCTTGCCCACTGTGGCTCAGAGGTCGCGTGACGCGGTCGGGTGCAGAATACCGTTAAGTCAACGAAGAACTTGACATTCGCTATGATTACATACGTTCTCTACGTGTGTGTGTGTGTGTGTGTAAACAAAGGTAAAGCAATTAGTGAACAACATTTTCGCTTGCTTTGCCGCTCTGCGTATGCAAATGAAGCAGCAAAGCTGAAGTTGGTCAAAACGTAATGCGCAACAATTCAATTGGATGAGTGATTCTTTATTTAGACGTTTAGCGCATAACTCTAGGGAGGCAGGGGTAGGAAGATAGAGAGATAGAGAGAGGAAGCAAACACACAGATAAACAATAGGAGTGGAAAACGCTATGAGATCATGCACAGACCTGTCCATATGCATACGCCGCTATTTATAAATTATTTATGTGACGTCACGAAGTGCAGCCTTCAGTAACATTGATACACAAACATACATATGTATATACACACATACAGACAAATAAACAAGTACTCACTTATTAAAGCAATTACAACAACAAACGACAATAGAAGCGTCTGCTGTGGCCTCTGTCCCTTGACAGCGCCCACACGAATATATTGACCTGTTGTTGTTGTTGTTTTCGCTTTAGCGGTCGCGTCGCTGCACTGCTTCTGCGCTTGCTGCTCTTGTTGTTGCTGTTTGGGCGTTGAGGTGTATATGCGCTGCTGCTTTAGACTGTTCGGCAGCGAGTTTGTTTTCCAACTGATAGCACCGGATGGGCTCGTGCCTCTGGCTTGCTGTACTGTGTCGTCCCAGAGCGACAGTGCGAACGAATCATTGGCAGTACGAAACGTTCGCACTGTCGTTCTGGGCCAAATCCTACTTGGAATACCACTTGTGTTCTGTTTTCGGTTATAGTTTTCCATTCTTAACACATTTAATCACTTGTCGAACAATTTACATGAAACACGGGAGAAATAAACCAAAACACACACGGCTGCACTAAAACACCGACGACAACCCACCCCCGCTGCCAATTCGAATGCAGTTGGATCAAGGCGTTGCCAAGCTGCGTGCGCATAGTGGCAACACTTCTTTTCATAACAGTGTTACCATAGCCCACAACTATGTATTGAGCCCGCGCGGTTGTTCAATTTAAATGAAACTCTGTGCATTTGGAAAAATTTATTATATTTTCTTATTTGTATTTGAAAAAACAGTAATAATAATTAAATGTACAATATTTTGTTTTTGTTAAATTAAAATGTTACTTTAACATCTTCATTAAGTGTTTTAATACATTTTCAATGCATTGTCTGTAATTTATGAATATGTATGTGTATATGCATATGTATACGTAATGCATATTATTATTATTAATCATAAATTTTATATTAACTAAATTTTAACTGCATTCATAGAAAAGTTAATATTAATTTCTTAATAAGGCTCTGTTACTTTACGTCGCGGCATACTTCATACTAATTTGCATACTAATTTTCATTTATTCGATACATTTCCTTTACATACCTAAAAATCATTGATTGGTTGGTTAAAAATAATGCAGAGGCCGGAGGAGACAATAAAAATCAAACCAATAAAACGGGCGTATAATACGATAGAGGATACAGTATACAGTTTAAAATATATGATATAGAATAAAAAAAAAATATAAAATAAACTAAAGGTAACAAATTAGGCGACACTAGCAGCGATTGGTATATGATTCCATATGTTGGTTGGTTAGTTGGTTGGGTCGTTCGTTGGTCTGTTTGTTCTTCCATCCAACACACAAGAGAGGTTTCAAGAATTTCATTCCGCTGAGGGATTTCTTTGTTGCTGTGGTTTTGTTTGTCGTGTCTGTGTATGTACGTATGTATGTCTGATTTCTGTATATGTGTGTGTGCACTAATCTTAAATATTTAGTTAACTTAGGACCTATACTAATACTAAACTAACAAGTACGCTCTTCATGCTCATGCTCTACGATTTATCTGCCGTTGCGGCACCGCCGCGCGTCCTCTTAGCCATTGGCTCCGTTGTGTCTGCGGCTCGTATGTTATCAAAAAGGTTGTTCTCCTATAAATAGAAAAGGAAACATTAGCATAACATTCTTAGTGATTTAAGGTGCAACTCACTTGTGAGTTCTCATCATCCAAAATTGCCAGCTCTGCAGTTCGTTTGGTTGCCGTTGCCGAGGAGGCTTTCGACGTCGATGCAGATGCTTTGACACCTTTTACTCCCAGTGTGTATACGTCCAACGGTATATAGATTTCGTTATTCTGGAAATTGGCTGTGGCAGGCAGTTTATAGTACATATCAGGCAGAGCCAGAGGCATTGAGAATGCGCTTGAATTGCCATCACATTGGCCAACTTTGGCATCGATTATGTGCATGGCGAGATCACAGAGCGCCCACATTTTCTATATAAAAGAACATTAGAACACATTTGTATTAACAGACACCGAAAAAATAACAACTTGAATAACATACGTAGTTATTTTGCGTTCTATCCTTGTCCGAGCTCTGGGCATACTCGCGATGTTTAATCAGCTGCAGCAGCTGCTTGTAGAAGCCGTAAACAAACGATTCCCGTTTCGCCATCAGTGGTTCGATTATGAAACGCAAACACTTCTCCATCTTGCGTAGCTGCACATAGTCCTCGTGATTGGTATAACTGGGATCGTGCACCAAAACCGCTATGGCAAAGGCCAGCATGTAATCAGGTAAAATATGCAGCGATTGCGATTCCGTCGAGCTGTCTGGTGCTATAAAAATTAAATAGATGCGATTACTTATATGTTATTTAGCAAGAAGAATATTAAACTTACACGTCATGGCCACAGTTTTGAGATACTCCCGACGCTTATTTATATCCGTCTCCACATAATGACGAATCTGATCCTGCAATCTGTTACGGATATTAATAAAATATTATCTAAATAAGAAACTATTTAATTAACTTACTTTCTATTTGTCTCCATGCCGCTCAGCACATAGAATCCCATAAAGTCCAACGGTAGACAATTCCTGGGCAGACTTTTACCCAGGCCTTTGTGCAGCTTTCGTGCAAAGATTTCACGTACCTCAAGAACAGGATCTTCCTGCAATTACACAAAGCACATAATTCATATACAAAGCTACACCAAATGAGAGACAATAATACTGACCATAAGCTGGGAAAGCTGTAAATACTGCTCGGCGCTATACTGATCGCCCACACCTTTTTTGTTCGCACACCTTGAGCATGGCACAGGCGGCACCTAGACGGAGCCAGGACTTTTCGGCGCCACACAATCGATTCTGAGCCAGCAAATCGCCACGCTGATTGACAAAGGCCACAAGCATGCGGAAGGTCTTCTGTGCCGCATGCTCATCCGAACGTAATCCGAGTAACCAGCGTGCCATCGTCTTTAGTGCATCCAGTTTGCAGAGTGTATCGGACGGTAGTTCATCCTCCGCACACCATTCGCTGTCGGGTAGCTCATCCTCCCGGCTCTCCGGCACCTCCTGTATGAGCAACTCCTTGACTATGCGACGTGCAATCATATTCTTTACGGGCGTGAGGAATGCCTGTGGCATATTGAATGCAATGTGACCCAAAGTCACTATCTTTGTGCGCTGATATTCACAGTTGGGGGTCAGTTTAACACGTAGCTCCTCAATGATTTCATTGAATATCGGATGCACAGTTTGTGTGGTAGTTGAGGCACCATTGCCGCCACCATCTGTTGTGGCCGTTGAGGATGATTGACTGTTCACAAATATGGAACGCACAGCGTGCTTGGCCTGCTTTGGCGTACCCATCAGTGCAAAGTCCTTACAAACAGGCGCCAGTTCATTCAGTATCGCCGGATTGGCATCATCGATCAGTGGCTGATAGCGACCCAAATGTGTCAGTGTTTTCAGCACCAGAGGAGCAACATATTCATGATCGTAGCTCAGTAGCGCAATCAAATGTCGCAGCGAGGTATCCGTGAAGAAGTGTGCGGAGAACACATACGATAACATCTGAAAGAGGATGAATTATCAATATGTATCCGTATTTAAACCTTAATTCCTTTAATTCACTTACACACAACAGCTTGAGCCCACGTTCGCCGGCCTCTTGCGGAGATATGCCAATCTCATTGCAGATCTCGCCTCCCTGAATGCACTGCTCGGTAAGGCTGCAAGGTAAATGTATTATTTGAAGATTCTTCGATATAAATTCAGTATAGGAACTCACTTGATTAGCACACCAATGGATTCCTTATCCACCATAACGGAGGCCACACGTTCAATGAGCATTTTCACCGTGTTGTAGTATAGATTCGTCGTAACATGGGCGCCCAGTTTCTTAAGCAGGACACTCATCGTGTCGGCACATTCGCGACAGCTGACATCACGTTTCAGGACAATGTTAATGCAGCGCAGCAGCTGGGCATCCTTGCGCAAATGCTGACTGAACTGCGTGAGGAACTCCGAGGCCTTCAAGGGTTCCGGCAGCAATCTGTAAATTAAAATATACAAGTTAAAGATCTTCTCTTAAATAATTAGAAGAGTTTTGAATATTACTTGGCAATGTTGGCCTGCTTGGCGGCCAGCTGGTTGAGCACACGTGGTGTGAACTCTTTGGAGTGATGCAGCTTGATCCAATCGCTGACAGTGTGGCGCGTCTTCATTTGATTCTTTTGCAGTTCCACAAACGCTTTGGTGGCATTGGTATCGAGATCGGCCAGCAGATGGTAAAGCATTTTCATGCGTTCCTCCGATGCCAGTTTGTAGGGCACCAGGCACGTGATGAGCAGACGTTCCACCAGCAACTTATCCTCCAAGCATATCTTGTAATAACCATGCATGATCTTGTTCTTGATCCAATCAACCTGTTGTTTCACCTCCGCACTTAAGTTATTTGGCTCGCAAATGGCGCGTTTATAGATGAATCCCAAACCGTTCATTGCATCACGACGTATCTTGTATTTCTTGTCCATTGTACGTTCTCGAACTATTTCCAATAATTCTGGAGATTTCACAACAATGTCGAAATTCCTTTTCGCTGTCTCAACTATTGCCATGACCACTTCATGGCGCACCATCTCGTCCAGGTCGTGATGGCGCATGCGTAACTTCTCCGTGATTTCAGCCTGCAGATTCGGATGATTCAATAGAAAGTGCATAGAGGATTGGACGCACTTTACACGCACAGATTCGGTTATATCGCAAAAGCGTCCGAAAAACGTGCGCAACAATGATGCATATTTCTTGGACAGTTGTGAATCCTTTTCGGAGAACATGCGTGCCAGTAGAGTTGTTGCTTCTACAAGAATACATTGTAAATAATCAAATATTCATAATAACTAAAACAACAATCACGTACTCAATCGCTCAACATCGTCCGTTGAGAGTAACTTATTCTCCAGCTGTGGCAGCACGGAGACCAGCAAATCGCCGTTGATTTGGTTAAGCTCATAGATGATATCATAGATTTTGTTCGTTATAGCGAGCTTGTTATTGGGTTTATCCATGACCAGTGCACGGTTAAAGAACTAGAAAGAAGGACATATTCTGTAATTAAATTTGATTTCATTAATTTGTCAATTTCTTTTACCAATTTGATGGTTGCCTCGAATGCGTCGCCTGTCTTGACCAAGAGCTGCTCCGTCAGCTCGTAGGCATGCTTATTGGCCGACTTGTTGGGCTCCACAATGTTGATTAGTATAAGATCCAACAGCTCCACTGATAGATTATCCGCCTCGGTTATCAGTGGACTCAGCACATCCAGAAAGAAGTTCTTCACTTTAACACTGTGCTGGTTGCTGTAATAAAAAACATAAGATTATTTTACAAATTATAATAATTAATAGGACTTCTCTTACTTTATGATCTTAAAGACTGTGCTGAACAGTTCGTGGAATATTTCCTGACAATCTTCCAGCTCGAAACACATATTGAAGGACTTGACAAATGCCAAGTTCTCCAGCAAGTAGAAGTAGCGCTTAAATGAGGGATCACGTGGATCCTTGAGGCCATGCAGTTGTTTGATAAAGAACTTAAAGATCGCTTTGATTTGATCCTGCTCCTTGTAGGGAGCCTCAGGTGCATAGACGCGTAGCACATCTGCTATGCAACAAGCTATCAATAGCTGGACATCTTTTGAGGGATGCTGCATGAAGAAATCGTCGAGCAGATGCAGCGCAAGGGGAATGTACTGCTGGTGCAGATTATCATCCTGATCCATGGTCTGTAGTACGTTGGCCAGTGTCTACGAAAGGTAACGGTTAGCTCAAAGTGGCCTTATAAAGACTTTTGTTTACCTTTAGACGTCGTATAAGCTCGTCGGTGCCCAAGTCCTCGACCAACGGCCGACAGCCATTGGGGTAAACAATGTCCGTCATCGTGAGATGCTGGTAGAACCTTTTCTCTTTAGGCCTTCAACTAAATGTTTAACTGCAATTGTAAAGTTAAGTATTGCAACATTAGATATACATAGATCACCACAACATCGAGAAGGGGGACAACAACACGCGCGACCCTCGCGATGCAAAAAAAAAAACAACAACAGCGCCAAAGCAGCGCGGCAGCATTGCCAAATCAACGACTGCAGCGGGCACCAGCAGCATTGCCAAGCTACACGGACACTGCAACACACTCACACACACACACAGTCATGTTAACACACTCACGATTTGAGAAAACAAATGCCTGTATTTCACCAATCTAATAACAAAGTTAAAAAACTGAATTTTGTTTCAAGCCACACATTCTACGGCATTTTCACTATTTTACTTGTTATTTGCAGCTGCATATTTTTATGCAGAGCTGGTCTTACTTTTCACAATCGGGCAGTATTTGTCAGCAGTAAAAGAAAATTGCCAAATTGTTTTAGTGAAGGCGGCACTGTAGAAGCAAGCACGCACTAATTTAAACACAATCAAAGCACACAAATACTTTGAATGCACAATTATCTTGTCATTTTAATTGTTTTTAAAATTTTCAATATTGATATGACGTATTTATTGTAACCGTGAAAATTTTTAACAGCGCACTTTTTGTGCGAAATGGCACGCCATTGCTCTAATAGTGTGGCCAGATCAATCAAAGAGAGGCTAACTTGGCAACGCCAACATTGTTGATTTGCTTTTCTGTAAAGCTGTTCCAATTTGCGCTAACATAACAGTGCAATTATAACAGTCATTTGCATTAACAGCATTAAATTAATAATCTTTAAATGAATTCTTTGTTTATTTTGATATCTTATTTTTTGTGATATACAATTAATAAATCACTTTACAGTTTGTAAAAATGTTTATTTAAGTCATTTAGATCTAATAATATGCCCATGTTAATAACATTTCATAGAAATGTTAAGTCGTGTTGTTGTTGTGTGCATGCGTGTCTGCCAGCTGGTTGTATTATCTCTAAATATAAAATGCATTTCGCTTATCTGCGTCGTGACATGTAAGTGATAATGCGAAATTTAAAAAGCCGCCGACCGTTACCTTTTACGACACAGGCACTCACGCTCTGTAACGGTTGCGCTTGCATTTAAATTCAAAATTGCTCATGCCAACGGACCCATTGGGCGCGCATGGCTACCAACATTGCCAAGTGGAACAAAATCAACAAACTATTCAACGGGCTGGGCTCGTCTCGTCTCGGCACTGGTAAGTTCTTCTTCCAATTAACACTCACTCACAGTACTTGTAATGCTCTCTAATTAAATTAGGCTCTGCAGCGCTGTTGGGCTTGCTAACACAGTAGGGGAACCAGTTGCCAGTTGTGAAGCGTCGCGTCCGTTTTGAAAATCGCCAAATAGTTTGAGAGAACTTACGTAAATTTTGCATATGCATTTTTAAATATAGAACCGCGACCGAACGCAATGTTACAGCACAAGCGAATCGCCTCTGCAACGCATAATTAATCGGGAAAAGTGCTTTGGTATGATTATGGCTTCTCTGCGCGGTGTAAATAGGTAAGAGGAACAAGAGATTATAATGCTGCAGTGTACTGTATTAAAAAGTATTCCCCCATTCCCAGATTATTCTGCCGTGGCTTCATTGCAATCACTCTGCTGCTTGTGTTCTTCAACGAAGTACTTATCTACTATATAGCCCAGTCCAGCTGGCACTCAATCGATTGTAAACTGGGTAAGCTACTTGTCGTCCACTCCATGAGCTTCATCATATAAATAGCTTTGCTTACAGAGAACTGCACACGCCTGCTGCTCATTGCGGATCCACAGATCTTGGGTAACTCCTACGATCGTTCGCATCACAGTCCTTTCGGGCGCTTCGACTCCGACAGGTATCTGCAGAAGACATTCGAGCGTGCTGTGTCCTTTACCCAACCACATATCATAGTTTTTCTGGGCGACCTGCTCGACGAGGGTAACATTGCCACGGCCCAGGAGTACAAGCAGTATGTACGGCGCTTCAAGAACATTTATCGCAGTAAAAAGTGGACAAACGTATGTGAATTATAGTCCTTCTCAGGCGTCATCTCTTCGATTGACTAACTCTCAGTTTCGTACGATTTCCGCTTACTTTCAGCGCGTTCATGTGCCGGGAGACAATGACATTGGCGGCGACAATGGCGACTACATATCCAATTCCAATCAGCGTCGATTCGACAACGAATTTATGAGTGAAGATCTCTTTGACTATGACAATCGTTTACGCTTTTTCAAGATCAATCGCATGTTGTTGGACTTTACCAATCCCGATAGGGATCACAATGCCGAACGCCTGCGCATTGGCGTCTCGCATGCTCCACTACTGATTGCAGGTGGTCCTCTATTGCGTGCTGTAATCAATGATCTGGATCCACACATAATATTCTCGGGACATTGGCACGAGTCACGCATTTTTTGTATATCCCTCGACGAAGGCCATCAATTTCTATGAGAATGCCGTGCGTCATTTCGATCTGCAGGAGCTGAAGGAGAAGGAGCACAGTTATCTGGAGATAATGGTACCCACGTGTTCATATCGCATGGGAAAAACAAAAATTGGCATGGGATATGCAGTGCTGGGTGAGTCTTTTGTGAAGGATAACCATGAGGAGTCTAGTAATCATCTCTCTCTCTCTCTTTCTCTGCAGAAAACTACAACCTGAGCTATACCGTGCTGTGGCATCCCAATCGCTTTATTCTGCTCTTTGTTTATGCCTTCTGGGCTCTGTTTGTGCTCTGCGGCGGCATTGTCTACAAAATGATGACTCGCTGCCCATTCCGAGTGGCCAAACGGCAGGCAATTTATAGTCGCGTCTCAAGCATACCTCAATTTTAGACTGTATAATCATCCTCATACTGAGATTAAGCTAAAGTGAATCGTTTTTTAATTAATTGTGAACAAGAACTGAATAAGCAGCAATCCCCAACAATAATAACGTAGATAATATACATATATATACCTTATACACATACTATAGAGGATACCCCAACCATAATATGGTTGTTATAGCGTTTGTTAGTTTTAGATTCGAGCTCATAAACACTGTTTCAAGCCTGTTATACTATGGCAGTTTATTAAATGAAACTCATTAAATGTTACTTAAAGATTAACTTATTTTATTTGTATTATTAATATTTTTTGTTTTTAGTCTAAGGTTGACAACAAACAACTGTAGAAATGACTCTCAAGACATGTCAGGAAGTGTAAGATACTCCCTTTTCTGCTCTTTACCAACTTCACTGCGTTTTTTCTGATACCTTGTTCAGTGTAAAGTTAAAGCAGAGTTGCATTTGCCGCGTAGCATGGCAATTAGGCAGAATACTGGGAAAATACTGGGCACAGCTGAGCGCGCCTGCGTCAAGGCGACCCTCTGCTGTTCTTTGCTCTCTCTTCTCTGCAGCTCGACCCGTTAGCCTTAAATTAGCTCGCTGTCGCTGCCTCAGTTCAACTTGGACAGCGAACGCGTGAGGTTGTGTTGCGCTCTGTTAAGAGTTTAAGAGACTTCGGCTCTGCGTTCGGCAACGACTTCGGCTGGCAGGATAATTAAGCGTGACGCGTGTGCGTAACATAAAAATAAACATTAAGCGGCGGCAGCTGCCTCCCCGCCACCGGCTCCCGCGTGCCGCGTCCCTGTTCGTGTGAACTGAAATGAGCTGAGGCAGCAAAGAAGACGCAACTGCAAGAATAAGAAGTGAGAAGTGAGAACTGTGAACTGGAGAAGGGCAGCGAGAATTCCTGCTGCAAAGAGACACCGACACCGGTTTTGGTGCGAAAGTAAATAAAGCAAACGGCAAGAGGAATAAGAGAAAGAAAACTAAACCGAATTTCATTGCGATGAAGTCACAGATAAAACAGATCGGGCCGCTTTCAAGCTGTGCCCTGATCCTCATCATAATCAGCATCAGCTTGGCACGAGGTAAGCAGCAGCATCAACATCGCAAGCTGACTCACAGTTGCTTGCCCAGAACTGTTACTTACCCCCTTCCCTCCCCACTCTCCCTCTCTCTTTCTTGCAGCTTCCCCCACGCCTTCAGCGGAAGCGCGCATAGTGCAAGGTCCGCCGGCTCAACTGACGGTCAAGGAGCAGAGCACACTGCAGTTGCCGTGCAGCTACAGACTGCCCCGCCGAGGAGCAGCGCCAGAGCCAGCAGAGGATTGTGCTGCGCTGGCGCAAGGATGGCAAGCCACTGCGCCAGCTGGAGCTGGGCGTGGCAGGCAGCACCACCAGTGAACCACAGCTGGAGTCGCTGCTGCGCGAGGATGCACGTGTGACGCTGCAGCGCAACAATGGCACGCTGCACTTCGCCAGCATCCTGGCCAGCGATGCCGGGCAATATCAGTGCGAGCTGCTGCTCGAGGGACGCACGGTCCACAGCTCCAGCACGGGCACACTGGAGGTCATTGAGCAGCTGAAGTTTGTGCCGCAGCCCACTTCGAAGAATCTGGAGCTGGGCAGTGTCAGCAAGGTGCACTGCAAGGCGCAAGGCACGCCGACGCCGCAAGTCAAGTGGATGCGGGTAAGCAGCCAAAGTATTCCCACTTTTCTCAGTCTAACCTCAATGTTTGCCATGCAGGAAACTCAATTGCCGCTGCCGGAGAATGTCACGGATCACAATGGCACGCTGATCTTCCGTGGTGTGAGCAATGAGCAGCGTGGACAGTACACGTGCCTGGCGAGCAACAGTCAGGGACAGATTAGTGCCACAGTGTCCATCAATGTGGTGGTGGCACCACGCTTCACCCTGGCCCCCCTGGCGCCCAGCGATGTGGCCGAAGGGGGCGTGGCCATGATGCACTGCCAGGCAACGGGGGAACCCAAGCCAACCATACGTTGGGACAAGGACTTGACGTATCTGAATGAGAACAATACGGATGTGGAACGCTTTCGTCTGCTGGAGAATGGCACGCTGGAGATACGCAATGTGCAGCCGGAGGATGAGGGTCACTACGGCTGCACCATTGGCAGCAGTGCGGGCCTGAAGCGGGAGGAGCTGCTGCTGGTGGTGCGGGGCACCAAGTCCGCCTCCAATTCGATAGTCACCCGCATCATCATTGTCATCATCTGCCTGGCGTTTCTCTACTTTGTGCTTGTGCTGGGATTGAAGCTCTGGTATCGCTATCGTCGGCACATGGGCAAGGTGCAGCTGGGTGAGGATGCCGCGCATGTGGCAGGCACTGGCGCTGGGGAGGGGGAGGGGGATGCCGAGCATGAGCCCTGCCTGACGGAGGCCAATTCCAGCAAGAACCTCAAGAGCAAGCTGCGCGAGAGCACCATCCTAGAGCAGGAGTCGCAGGTGGCTGACGATATTGTCTAGGAATCGAAGAGGAAGCCATCAACCTGCTCGCATGATCTCTCCGATATATATATATATATATATATATTATATATAGTATATATATGTTAATTCATTTTGTTGTTGTTTCCCATTCCCACCTTGGCAACTCTATTTGTATTTATATTTATACTAAATATTCATGTAACTCCCCCTTCCCCTTACCCCTCTCCCCCTATTGCATCCCGTGTATATATATATATCCATGTACAGTTATTTTTTAGTAGAATAAATATTTTATAGCTCTCATAGAGCCCCATTTTATAGTGCAATCGAAAATTCCTCTTGTGCCTGCGCCTAATGCGATATATGGGGAGTTTGAAAAGGGAACAAGGGTAGAATGAGAGGGGAGGGGTTGGGGGGGACAGATAATTGTATCGTAAAATGTTCTCTATCGTTCAAACAACTTTTTACTACCATGTACACTCGCTGCCCACTTGGCATACCCATAAAGCTGCCCCCCACATCCACCCCTCTCCTGTTCTACACCGTGCTATGCTCAACAGTCTCTTTTTTATGTGCTTTTTATGGCAGCTGCAGCCGGCGTTGTCGACGCAGCGCAATGAAATGTGCCAAGTGATGAAGAGTACCAAGCACAAGCAAGACAATCCATCCACGGAATTCCATAAACCAAGCAAATGAAAATGTTCTTTGGAACGAGCAGGCAACGCAGGCAGATTGATGAAAGAAACATTGAGTTGCCCCCCCCTCCATTGAGGAAGTTTCCGCTGCTAAACTACTCACTGATCTACAGATCAAACAGAGAAGGAGTACTCTTCTGCTGAATAACTGATTGATCTACAGTTCGATCACTTTACAGATTTATAGAGAACTAATTTTTTGCTTGAAGACACGCAGGAATTTACTCTAAAATCTGTTCTAGGGAATTGTAGATGAAAAACTTTAAAGTATCAACTCCGAAAAGGAAGCTTCCTGTGCAAATTACTGACTGATGACTTTTGTGCAGCTACAGTTTATAATCTTTGTAGACATTCATTAAAGACAAGAGAACTTAAACAACTCTCTGGCAGTTTTTCTACAGTCGAAGTAAAGGAAAATAAATAGATCTATGTATAGATTATTCTCAATAGATCTAGGTATAGATCATTACATGTATAGATTATGCATACAGAGATAGAGAGAGAGAGAGAGAAAACTCTAGCATTATTGTGTTCTTTGATAGCGCGATTGAATAAGTTAGGGCTTAAATACTTTCGTTGGTATTTATGTATTAAAAGAGACAACTCAAGCAGCTTATAGTTTTGCTATAACCATCTGTCTTTAATCTCAAGGGATCTATTTATCATACTCAAAAATAGATATATATATATATATAGATTATATTATATATTATAAATAGATTAAAGGAAAGAACTCAAGCACCTAATAGTTTTGCTATAATACTCTTCAAATTATTGAACAGAAAGCCCTTCGAGCCGTAGAAATTATCTATTGTAGGCTCTAAAGATCAAAAGACATGCATAAGTATATATATACACACATATAAATATATTATATATATACATATATTATATATACATATATTATATATAAATATATACAGAGGTAGCAGCTCTTAGTGCGAACTGTTGAAGAGTGGCGACAATTCTGCTGGTTATTGCCAACGTCGTCTGCTTTTAATCGCTTTATTTTCGTCAGGCCTTCTACTGCTCCTCCTTTCCTCCTTCCCTATTCCTCCGCCTCCACTGCCTTCTTCCCCTGCTCCAAGCATTTCCCTCTGCCATTTTCATTTCCATTTCGCCTGCTGTTCAACTTCAATCGCAATTGCCTTTTTGCCTATGCGTTTTATGCATATTTTATGGTTTTTTATAGCGAGCGCATAAACAAATGCGCCCAGAGCGGGGCAGGGCAGTGCTGAGGGAAGAAAGGGGCAGGGCATAGCACACACATCAAAGGCGACTACACATGCGCAGCAAGCAGAGAAAGGAGAGTGCAGAAAGGGTGGGAGGGGCAACTAAAAGGTAGCCGGGGAAACCGACACCAACAACACATGGAGAGTAGGCAGATAAAAAGCGGCAAGTGCAATTAAACGACCCGAAACAGCGGCCCAACCCCACCACATACCCCCTATTTCCATGGCTACACTGAGAGAAGTAGTCGAGCTTGTTGCTGTTGAGTATTTATTGCACTGTATATAAACAAATAATAATGATAATATCTTATTTATTTGTTTAGAATATTCGCTTATGTTTTGCCAACTGACTTTGACTTGTCTAATTTCATTGTACACTGCGAAAAACTGTAGAGCTTATTAATTTAATACATTATTGTGCATGTTTAAAGATCAATTATGCCTGCTACACTGTGAAGAATTAGCTAAGTCTCTGTTGAGATTAAATTTAATTTATTTATATTCATTATATATATTAATAACAGTTTATTTTACATTCAAAGTTTTAAGCAGCAACATTTCATGCCTTTGCCAATCTAATGCTTTAATTTCTCTCAGTGTACTCACAGGTTTCCGCCACACCGTTCGTTCAGTTCGCTGCTCCTCCACACCGCGCTGCCTTTGATCTCGCGGCGAACGACAACATCGACAGGCGGCATTAAAACTCGTTGTCGGGGTCTCTGCCCTTCCGTGTTGCCTGCTCCACTCTACCCCAGCCCCTGCCCTGCCCCGCCCCGCCAGCGCCACCTCCTCTGCCGTACCACCTTCTCGTTTGCCTTTTCCTCGCACAGGTTTCGGTACTTTTTCGCCTCATTTGTTTATAGAGTGTGCACGGCGAGATCTGAAAACAGAAAACAGAAAACTGAAATCTAAATGCAACGCCAGATCAATGGACGTGGGTGTGTGTGTGTGTGTGTGTCTCTGTGTGTGTGTTGTAGGTGCGTTTAACTGTTCACACTGTTTAAATGTTTATTTTGTTTAGTCTACGCAAAGGCCGCACTACTAAAATTGATTTGAATGCCTTCCCGAATGTTTGATGTTTGCAGACAATGGCGATACTATATCCACTATATACATATACAACTATATGTTTATCTATGTATGTGTGTATGTATAGTAGGTGCCGCTTCAGGATCGCTCGGAATTCGCTTCATAAAATTATACGAGGCGTTGAGTAAAGCGAAGCAGTTGAGATTCCCTTCTGGTAAAGGCTTAAGAACTTTATGACGGATCACGAAATATGCTGCACTATCTTTAGATCATTATAGAGCACTAAAAACTTTACATTTATAGCTAATTATTATTCTGTTCTTTTTATTAAAAGTTGCCATAAAATTATGGCAAAAAAATGTGTAAAAATAAATAAAACTGCAAAAGAAGATGTTTCTTTTGAGTATTTTGTAGAGATTTGTATGAAAGATTCCTAGATAGTAATTATAATGGTTTAAAATTGTTATTAAAAAATTAAGAACTATAAATATAAAAGTGTTTTATTATTATAATACAACTAAAGCAAAGACAACTTAAGTAAAACTTGTAATTTCTAGAGTTGGAAAAGGAAACAAAACCTGAAATTTCTATTTCAGATATTATTTATATTTCTGTTTGCGTTACTTTCTGAAACTCCTGGCATAATTCTGGTTACTTGACAATAAGCAAATCAATTGTTTTCCATTCATTAAGTTTTCATTTTAAGATTTGAGTTCTCTTTCGCATTATTAACGCAACATTTGCCGATCGTCCCCGCCCCATAGAAACAATAATGGAATACGTTAAACAAACCCAAAAGCGGCAGACGGACGGGCAGACAGACTCGTAAATCTCCAAGTTTATGACATCAATAACTGTCGTTGGGCATAGAACGGGAATGAGCGAAGGGCAGAGAGGGCTGGAGAGAGGGGAGAGAAAGACGGGACCAACAATTCGGATGGTCTGTGATAACCGCAGTACACACAGGACCGGGCCGGGCTGGGCTGCGTTGTTAATCAGTCGGGGGGAGGCAACCCCTCAGTACGTACGTATGTATGTAGTACGATATATATATATCCCTCTGTATATGAACAAATGGCAACGGCATTTTATGACTTTGTGCTGTGCGTCGCAAGGATCTGTTGCAATTGTTTGAGTTTCGGGTTTGCCCTCTCTCTCTCTCTCTCTGGCACTCTCTCTCTCTCGCATTGGGGGTTGAAAGGCATCGTAAAAAAAGCGGAAAACTATAAAATGAAAAACACACACACACACACACAACATTTAATCGCAAAGACCACGCACAGTAGTCGCACTGAGAGTCGTTTAGTGTCTTAGACGGAAGCTTCTTGCGGTGCTCCAGCCGTGCGGCTGCTCGTAAAAACAGCAAGCCACACACACACACACCAATAACTCCCTCTGCCTTCCTCCCCTTGAACGCCCCCTCATGCCAGCTAGCTACTTTGTAATCATCGTCAACTCGTGCTTGGTCATTAAGGCGCATTATTGTTGGACTTCGTTGACGAACTCGGTATACCGAATGGGACTCCGAGTGGGATTCGGGTGTCTCTGTCGTGCCATGACAAACTGAAACTGAGCTGGATTTATTGACAGCTGATAGCTTCATTTGGCATTGTCTGTGCTGGGGGATCTAAGGCGATTAGACTAGACACGACACACTAATTTGATGCTGACTATAAATCTAAATTTGATTTATGCAATTGACTGGAAATTAACAGTAATTAACTTCCCATAAACTTCGACTTTTAATAATATTTATACATATACTGTATATATTTATATATTTATTTACTAATTAATAAACTAATTTCAGTTTGTTTTAAGTCAAATAAATAAAGATTTGAATAACAAATGAAAATACTATATTTATTTACGTTTACATCCTTAATTTAATAATTATTAGTTAACACTTTTACTTACTTACTTTTTTCTTTATACATTCATCAAATTAAGCCCATTTATTTAAAATTTCATTTCGTTTAGTACAAGTAGGATAAATAAATAAAATTATACTATTTTCTTCTTTCTATATCACTTCACGCATTCAAATATTCTCAATTGCGCGCCAAAGACATTCAGCCCAGTATTTATCTAATGCAGCACGGCAACACTGAACGAACGCACTGCAATAATACAGGCACAGCACACTGCCAGAGGCAGAACGAGAGAGACCGGCAGAGAGCGCACAGCAGCAGCAGCTACTACCGTGGTGCAAGAGAGAGATAGAGTGCGAGCACAGGAGAGCGCAGCATAGGCAACAAGAGCAGAGCGGCGCAGAGCATTCCCAGTATATGTGCTCAACATAAAGCCGGTTCCACAAGCAACTCCAACTACCGCGTTCAGTAATAAACAGACTTTGAAAGCTGTCGGTTCTCTCCTGCTGCGTGTGTGCCTCGTGCTGTCGATGCTATCGATGCTCTTCTCTACCGCTCCACCTCCTCATCCACATTACGAATAAAGAAGAACAAGATAAACACCCACCAATAACAAATATAAAAGCCGGTTCGCTTCGTCAAGGATGTCGGGGATTGCATTATATATTCTCTTTCTTACGAATTATGTTGATTTGTTACGCGCATGCTACGTTAAAGCCGTCATCGCTTAACGTTACGTTACACATTCTTACGTTACGGTACGGTGCGGTGCGGTACGTTTAACGTTCTTAAGCTGTGTCTCTGCCTTTAACTTTGGGTAATTGAACTGCAGCAACCCCTCAACAGCAACAACACCCCCCCCCAACCTCTCGCTCTTCCTGTAAAGTATCTTTGGCATTGCGTTTTGTGTATCTAGATAGCTTTGTCGGTACGGTACGACAGACTGAAACTTGGCCGCCTGTCGCTTGTCAATCGAGGCGCTGATAAAAAACGCAGCCACAAAACATAAAACAACAACAACAACAACGAGAACAACATCGTGCAAGTGTCTACGGTATCTTTTCAGTGATAAATGCATTTCATGCGTTCCAACTATGTAAATACCAATTTAATTTGAGTGTCCATAGTAAATACGAACTGCGAACTGCTCCCCCCCCCTCTACCCTCCCCCGAACGAAGGGAAGCGTTCAAAAAGGCAGTCACCAGTTGAGGCATCGACGTTGTCTGTCTGCCTGCAACCAAATATTGAATATTTACACATGCGTTGAGTGGAGTTGAAGTGCATATTCGAGTGGCTGCACTCACGAGTGCCCACTGTGCAGCCAGACTGTGCACACTGTGCCCTCTACGAATTCGACTTCGAGTGCAGATATCATCGTGTGTGTCCGTCCGTGTGTGTGTGTGAGTGTGTCTGTGAGTGTTAACATAGTTTGCTAATTGGCCCAAACTGAACGACAATTGGCCAAGGAGACAAAGAAGAAGGAGTAGGAGACAGAGACAGAGACAGAGATGGATACGATGCTACTTTTGCTGCTCAGCCTCTGCACGCTTGTGCTGGGTAAGTGAATCGATGTGAATACAAATATGAATATGCACATGAATAGTTTGAATGGAGTCCTACTAGGGGGAGGGGGAAGTGGGGGCAAGTGAGTCACATGAATACGACATATTCATGGTACATTTAACAAGTCGCAGCTGGCAGAGTACAAGGAGTAAATCAAGCCGTGCAAAAGGCAGCAAATATTGAGTTAGTCTAATAGGATATAAGCATGACATGCAAAAGATATTCAAGACATACTTGCAACCTAATCTCGTTTTAAATATAACTGTTAATAATAATCTGGATTTGTTTATTTGATTATATATATTGATAAGTTAATGAGATTAGTATTTTCTCTTTACTATACTCTTCTGTATACTCTTTCTTATTCTTCAACATGTCTTTAGTTTTTCCTTGGCATTTTCTTTGCATTCTTAAGTATTTATTTCTTTGGTGTTCCTTAATTTTTTCTTTATATTATTTTCTTTAGTGTTCTTTTAATGCTTCTCCTTAACTGACATTTTTCTTGTCTTTTTTATTAATTTCTTAGTAAGTTATACTTAAGTTATTCTCCATCCTTCTCTTTGCATTTCCTTGGGTATTTAACGCTTATAGTAAAGCAAAACATGTCTACATTTTTCTTATTTTCCCTCACACTGATTCGCTTGACTATTTGCGACATTTCGAACTTTCCAACTCCGTCAATTTTCCGCCAGAAGAAGTCAAACTAATCTGGCTTTTGTGCAAAGTCAACTGGCGTAATTAGTTGACTCTTTATCCTCCTCTCTCACCCCCTGTCTGTCACTCTCTCCCCCTCTCTCTTTCTCTCTCTCTTCCTTTCTTTCCCTTAGCTAAATAGTTGCGCAAGTACTCAGAGCATAGTCTGTGGCTCCTTCTGCGTGCTGCAGGCTCCGATTACAAGACCTCGCATTGTCTGCAATTGAATTCGAAGCCAAACGGCGCGCAAAATGACTCAATTAACCAGCCTGGGCGGGCAGAGTGATGAGGGACGTGGGACGGGGGTAAAAGCAGCAGGCGCTGAGACCACAGAGGAAGCAAAACTAATGCGCAACGAAGCAGCGGGAGAGGTAGCCGGGGCAAGAGAGATGAGAGACCCTTGGAAAATGCCGGCCAAGTTCAAAAAATAAAGATGTTAGGCAAATAATAAACGAAAACGAGCAGTAGAGGCAGACGAACTGAGAGAGGGAAAGACAGAGAGAGAGAGAGAGGAAAACAAACAATGCTGCACACAAACAGGCAGACAGAGAGACAGACAGACAGGCAGGATCAAAGTGGATCGCCATTGGCACTCGAAGTGAGACAAGAAACACCGAAAGTTGGGCTAATCAAATGTTCTTGACGCGCCCCGAACCTTGCCGAGGGGCACAACACAAAAGAAAAGGACGAGCGCAATTATGCAAAACTATATACATACATATGAAAGTGTATGTGTGTGTGTGTGTGTATATGTCTCTCAGTGTGTATGTGCGACAGGCCACGCGGAAAACTGCTGACTGTTAAGTAGCACAAAGGCAAACAGCCGCAAACAAAAGGCAACCGGAGATGGAGACGGAGACGGGCACGGCGTTGTTGTTCTGCCTGTAGCATGCCGTGGCATATTTGAAATCTGTGCAACGCTCAACGTCCCATTATTTGTATGGCAAATAATAAGGCAGTCTGTTTTTCTGTCTATCCGTCCCACTGTCTCTCTGTCTCTCAGTCTCCGCCTGACGCTCTCGCTCTGTGTGAGCCTTTGTGTGGCAGTCATAATTTGTTATTCAAGCATGCAAAATGCTGCATGCAACATGCCATGCCAGGCATGCCACACACACACACACACACACACTCGCATTGAGCATGAATATGCAACTCATAAAACTTGCGCCCCCTTTCAGAATGAGAGAGAGAGAGAGAGAGAGGTGAACTTAAAGTTCATGTAGAGCACTCGTAATTGCATGAATTAGACGTGTATTGCGAATCTCTCGAGTACCCAAGAGTGCTGCTGGCAATTGTAACCCAGGCCAGGCCAACTTTGCAACCTCCCCTTCCCTCTTCTTCCCCCTCTTCTCTCCAGCATTCGCCCCTGTCTTGTTTAAAGCTCTCAGGCTTCTATTCTCTCTCAGGCTTATTTTTTTTGACTTCCTAATCAAAATGTAATTGGAACAGCTGTTAAGGGGAACGAAAACAAATCATTATAACTTGTAATTAACTACGGTTATAACTCTGCGAGAGGGATTATTATTCTGTTTGATGAATTTCATTTGATTTGTGTAATTTTGCATAAGAGGTGTATATTATATATTATATAACATATAAGAGATGTATATTGTACAACCTTTTAAGAAACAACCTCAGCAAACTAACCTTAGCATACATAAAGAAGAGTACCTAAGCAAAAAGAAGGGTATTCTTAAAAGAAAAGTTTCTATATATTTAATACCAAATCTGTTAACATTTCTATCAATCTAAAAACACTTGCTTGACAACTGTGTCAACCTTGACTTTAAATAGATGCCAATTTAATGAGCTCTACAAATGTTTCAGTACTTATTAACTACCCTCCTTAAAGAGAGGTACGCATCAAGGGCAGACAAAACGAATTCTATAAAAACAAAATTACGCACAAATGAACATCCTTTCAGTTTACTTTCTCTCCCCTCCCTGGGTTCTGTCTTGCTTCTTCTTTTATTTTTTTGCCCTGTTGTAAACCCTAGATCAAACTTTTGACGGGTAATTGTCATGCACAAGCGTCCATTCTGTCTACCCCCCTGCACAACTCCCCTCCCCAACTTGGCCTGAATGCCTTTCCCATGTTGACTTGCAGTTTTCCCGTAGGTTTCACAATGTTGACTCGAAAAAATGCCAGAAATTCTTGAATGACAGTTCAGATTCTTTTCTCTTTCTGTTTCTGTTTGTTATTTTCTTCCTTTGGCCTGCAAAGCAAATCAAATGCGTCGCAGGGGAGGCAGGGGGAGGGAAGGTAAGAGAGGAAAGCACAACACTCCATCAATGGGGCAAGTTCAAGTGCTGACCATGCCACATGTGGTCCCCCGATTATTACAACGATATTTTTGCGCATTGATTGCGCTTAATCGACAAATACTACAACCAGGAACACAGCGGGGGAACCCCTCGCCTTCCCTCCTCCTACCTCTTCCCCTGGCCCCTTCCTTAAGCGAATCGCTGAATCGTTGATTTTGGTATTCGAATTGCGGAACTCGAATAACAAACGAACTAATTATTACACAAAAACAGAGATAAAGTGAAGGGGGGAGGGAGAGACAGGGAGACAGAGATATCAAGAGCAGCTGGAGAACATTTACTTGTGCGCAGCACAGTGGGAGAAATGAGCAAACTAAGATCTTTTATAGTTTATTATCTTTGTGGGGTGCGAGAAAAAAGAAGAACTTGAGCAGCCCGATCGGATATGCAAACAAAACGATAGTTGCTAAGAAAATCTGTAACTTATGCAGAATACCATCGAATCGAAACCTTAGTGCTTTGTAAATGGAGAGTTCTATATGAGTATATTGGCATATTGGCCCCACTGTGCACGTCCAGCTTTCTGCCTGACTTTTTGCTCACGTCAGCGCAATCAAGTCGAGACAAAGTGGGCAAGCTGGAGAGGTAGACGCTGAAGGGGGAGGGGGGAGCAGAGGGAGGGAGGAGAGAGGAGGGAGAGCATATTTCTTTAATCGACGCCCCGTAAAGAGACTTACCTCTGGCACTGAAGGAACCCAACTGTGGACGATAAAGTTCGACAACGACGACGACGATGACGACGATGTGGTCGCTTGCTGCTGCAAATTAAATCGATTCTGCTCGACTGAGAGACCGCGAGACCTCAGACTGAGTCTTCAACACTGTAGCTTTCCTCTGTCTCGCCTCCGTCTCCGCCTCCCGTTCCCCCTCCCTCACAGCCTGTGTTGCCCGTGGCTTAGCCGTCCTGCCCGACAGCCTTGCTGGTTGAGTTTGTGGCTACGGCTTTGTGGTGTATCATAACACGTCGCTGCCTATGTGACTGGCATATGATTTGCAGTTGCCAGCACCAGCCACAAGATTGAACAGCAGAGCTTAAATACACCGAGACTCAGATACCCTTGTCTTAGCATGCTCTGAATATGAAGAAATGGTATGAATAAGTTAGGAACATTTACTCAAGCAGAAGTTTGTCTGGAAATAACTTAACAATGCGAGTTCCAACTGTTTTATGTTATATAGGGCAATAAATAGCAGAACCTAATTCTGATCTATATATATCTCTACAAGTTGGAATATATATAAAATGAATCTTTAAATAATTTTGTCAATAAATTGTATTTCAACACAATATCATAATTATTTGCCTTATATCAATCTCTCATATTGCATTGTTTCTAGAAAAAACTTCCTTTGATTCAGCTTCTGTTATATATAAAAATCAACAAATCCTAGAATTTATATATAAAACAATATATAGAAGAACTCATTAAGCTTCTATTGCAAAATATCTAACTTGATAGACATATGGATCAAGAATATATATACATATATATAACTTATCGAACCGTTTTCAAGAGTATTTGCACTACCAAGAACAAAAAACTTCAATGATTATATTGTTGCTGTTGTTGTTCATGTTCTTTTCGAATGCCTTTGGTCTGTTTATTGATTCCTTGTCGTACTCCTTGCCCCCCCCCTGGTCCCTCCTTTCGAGGTGTTTTCTTAAATTGCTTCAATTAGTGCCAAAATGTAATGTTGCTCGTTTTGTAGTTGTTGCTCCCAATTCTGCCATTTAATCCACACCTGCCCCTGTCACCCTACACACTCTACGCTCCTGCTTGTGGTGCTGGAGATGGAGATGAATACGACTCGTACTACCATCAAATTTAATCGTTTCTGAATTGCCCGCCAAGTTGGCTTTTAACTTGTTTCTTTAGCCCTGCGGTTAAGCCGCAGAAGTGTGTGCGCTTGTGTCTCTCTGTGTGTGTATGTCCCCCTCTCTCTCACTCTCTCAGTGTGTTAGTGTGTGTGTTAGCTTTGCACACTTTGGCTACATCTTGGCTAAGGTGGCGCCTGATGGCAATTGACTTAATGATAATCTTTATGTTCGCAAACAAAAACTTGAACAGCAAAGAATTGTGGATAATCCAAAGACTTACTATAAGAGCGCGATAAATATGCATAGTCAGTGATAAGTTATTTCACATATCACATTTTTAGTCAGATTATGTGAGATAGATTATTAAGATTAAGATTAAGATTGACTAGAACTAGCAGGACTAATCGAATAGCTGTAAATATTTATCGATAGTATCAGCTAGTATTGTGCGATAGCCTCATCATCTCTTCCATTGGCTTACACTTTTCATTAAATATCGTGCGACAGTATTATTTGTTGCTTGAGCTATTAATCAAATTTATGCCGATAGTATTACTAGCTTATACAATTCAATTCACATCGATTGGTTGATATATCGACTCATATTCGATAGTATTACGTCTTATTATTCCCATTATTCGAATGATTGAAGCTAACTTTTTATTACTCCATAAAATTCGTTCTCTTCTGAGTCCGTTTATAATCTGTTCAGTTTTTATGTAATTTCCATTGTGTTTTTATGAGAAATTCCCATTTGCTTTTGCTTGCTTATTTGTTGCTTCTCTCCCCCGCCCACCTTTTTGTAGTGTACCAAAAATAATTCTACATCGTATATGCCATAAATTGCACTTGCGGCCCGCTGATTGCATTAAAATATTCCAGTTTTTCTCCATTTTTCTCCCCATTTTATGCTGTGCATTTTTTCCTTAACTGTTTCATTTTTTATGGTGCAGCTTATAATTATGTTGGCTCACTGCATCATCAGCATAGAGGCATTTTATACCCTAACAGCGAGGTCTTTAGCTAGAGAGGGATGTATTGAGATAAAGCCAGTTTTGTTTTTTATATAGATAAAGTTACTTAAGATACTATTTAATGATATAATTCATAGACGATTCATGGTTAACTTATAGACCAAACTGAAGATGTTTGAGAGTGATACAAAAAACGAAACGTGCGATAGTTGTTTAAACCAGTGTTGCCAAAAAGATAATAGCTAAAAAATCACCCATTACATACATTATGAGTGTTTTTACACTTTCCAAAAACTTATTATTCATAGAAAGAAGTAATAGTTGGTATCTTCTACAAATCTCTACAACTATAACTATATAAAAGGGTACCTTGCCTTCGTTATTTCCAATGCACATTGAAGTTTCTATCCTATTCACCTTTTACTCTTTTTTAAAAAAAAAGAAAACACATATTGTATGCAGAATTCATTTTTTTGCCTTTTGTTCATGGTTTTTGTTTTATGTTTTTTGGACACGCAAACGCGCCGCCCCCTTATGCTCTGCAATTTTGGTTGCTCTTTCTGTTTTCTATTTTCCTTTTTTCCTTTTTTTCCATGTGACGCTTAACAAAATTGCATTTAGCGCGAACAGTGTAATTTAAGTAGCTTAAGCGCGTTTCATTTGCTTAAACCACTCTAATTAAACGCAATTAAGGTAAATGCAATTTTTGTTAATTATATTAAATTGCTGGCGACGGAAACGCCCACAGCAAAACGAACAAAGGGTCCCTCTGATCATGCAAAGTTAAGCGGATAAATTATGATGAGCTTGAATATCTATGAAAAGTGATGGAAAGAGTAGGGAGTCTCAAGTAGAAAGAGATGAGAGAGAAAGATGATGTGATACATTATATTTATATTTTACAGATTTGTTATTATTGATTATTCATTATCATTAATTATGAGTACTATTAAATTAAAATCCCAATAAATATTTATTAAACTATTATAATACTTTTTACTTTTTAAATATAATTATTACTGCTATTATTGTTTATTATTTATTTACTTACAACTCATCTAGCTGCACCTCAAACTGACACTAATAAAGACATTAAATATGCAGCAATAAATAAAATAAATATATTCATGTAAATATCAAGAGGAAGAGACTAGGAAAGGCCTGCCAATCGACTTATGGCTGAGTCGCTGCCTCAGTTTATGCCATAAATAATAATTATGCACATGTCCGGCATTCAATCATTAATCTTGAGGCACTCCCCACTGCCTTCTCCCCTTTGCCATTACAGCTCCCCGCACCGCATATGCATCACGTTTCACGCGGCAGCCGCAGAGTCAGTCGATCATTGAGAACGACGCCGTCCACTTTGACTGTGAGGCGACGGGACCCGTCACTGATTTGCAATACAACTGGTTGCATAATGGTGAGTACAACAAAGCAAGAGAGAAGGAGAGAGAGACAGAGAGAACTGTATGAATTTACACATTGCCATTGCAGGTCAGCAAGTTGTGTATGACAAACGCGTGCAACAGATCGGTGGCAATTTGCATATCGAGTCAGTGCAGCGAGACGATGCCGGCGACTTTGTGTGCATTGCAACCAGTGTGGCCAGCGGCGCCAGAGAGGCATCGCCTGCAGCTAAATTGAGCGTGATATGTAAGTAATTCAAGTCTTCTATATGTACATATATCCTATAGCATTATAATACCAGCAGGGGAAGAGGGGGGGGACTGTGATTAGGTTGCTGAGGTGTTTGCTCTGATGATGATGACGCTGCACTGACTGAGCTGGGGGGTAAGCCATAAAGAGGCATAAAAAACGCAACCAAAGCAACAAATAACAAAACAACCAACAGACAACAACTACAACAGCAACAACAGAGGCAACACTGCGTTGAAAGATACAAACCAAAAACTTTTGATGTACATGCGTCACGCACACCTTTGTGACCCACTCCTCTCCCCGCTACTTATTCTGCCCCCACCCCTCCTGCCACAGCCCTGCCCCTTGCTGTGGCACAGGAAGTGCAGTGCAATGCGCTGCTCCAAGGCAGCGTGGCGTGGCCAAAGGGCGAGACAAAAGACGAAGAGACGAAGCAGTTCCAGGCAACCAACAAGCGAGTTGCAAGTGCAGTTGTTGTTGCTGCTGCTGTTGTTGCTGTAGTTGCTGTTGCAGCTACTCATCGTCATCGTCTTCTTCCTCGGCGGCGTCGTGTGATTGATGTTCATTTAGTTGCATTGCCTTTAAGCAGAAAAATGCATAAATTTAACAAACAGTCGAGGCCCGAGTTTGCCCCGTTCCGCCCCCCCTTCCCCACTCTACCACCCCTTGCACATGTAAACAAAGCGCAATCTGTGCTGCATGTGTTGCACGCCTCGAACTATGCCTCCTTTGGCTGCTGTCAGCACAGCCTGATCAAAGCCCCTGCACGACGAGAGAGAGCATCAAAAGACGCTGCTCTACCCCTGCCCCCCTCCCGTTTCCAGCTCCGTTAAGCTATTTATAATGCCGCTGCACGATGCAGGATGCTCAAGTGTTTTAGCTAATTAATTAACTAATTAATTTGTAGTTTTTGGCTGTTGATTTTAATTGATGCTGTTGAAAGCTCTCTAAATGGTTGCAGCCAGCGCTGCAGTGGCGCCACAGCAGACCCACTGATAGCTAAGTGGGTTAGCTATCAGCCTGTAGTCGATTTGCCCCTTTTCCCCCTGGGGAAATTTATTGATAAATGCATAAATGAGAAGCAGCTGAGGTGGGAGCAAGTCGCAGGGGGATAGTAGTCCAGCGTTCACGTGTTCAATCTATAGGAAAAACAACGACATTTTGCTTGGAACATTAAGCAGATCAAACAGAGGAGGTAAAGAAACTCAGCGTTATATTATATATACATATATCGCGGCAGATCACTGTTAAATTGAAATTTTTCTTTTTTTTTTTTCTTTTGTCACTCGAAATGCACTCTAAATGCTTAAAGTTACCATATCGATTAGAATTGGCTGTTAAGTCGTATGCTAAGCAGCTGTTAGATCTAATTCTAAGTATCTGTTAAGCAGCTGTTAGTGTTAACCAATCATCTGCAGCCCAATTAAACAAGCATAATTATATTAATAATTCAAACCCTTGCCTTTTGGAATTAATTCTCATATATTCGATCTAACAGACGAGGTAAAGAAACTCAGCTTTATATTATACATATGTATGTACATATGTCGCGGCAGACCACTTCTAAATTTAAATATTTCTTATTTATAATGTCACTCTAAATGCAGTCTAAATACTTAAGGTTGCCATATCGATTAGAATCATCTAAGCTCTAAGCAGCTGTTAAGTCTTATGCTAAGCAGCTGTTAGATCTAATTCTAAGTATCTGTTAAGCACCTGTTAGTGTTAACCAATCATCTCGAAAATGCAGCAGCACGATTAAACATGCATAATTATATTATTAATTCAAACCCTTGCCTTTTGGATTTGATTCTTATTTATTCGATAGGAGGCCGGTTACACAAAGCAGTGTAATGTCTATCTGTAGTGTATGTAATGTTGATATGCGTACATTCTTTGATAGTATGTGCCCATATTATTCTTATATTGCATATACGATTACTGACATATTCTAATCTGAACTGTAGGTTATTAGATTATTGCGTGAACTGCCCATGGGAAGCCCGCTCTATCCATTGAAGTCGGTTCCATTGATGCCTATAAGAACTCTCTAGAGTTTAAAACAGAGAGGGGGAAGAGTGAGAGAAAGAAAGAGAGTGAAGCATTGAAAGGGCAACGGAAATAAAACTCGAGCCAGACAACAACCAGGCTGCCAGACAGTCAGCCAGCCAGTTGGACGGACAAACGGAAGGACAATGGGCCAGAGTAGCGTGTGAAGGGGTTGTTGGACTCTGTTTTGAGGGAAGGATAAGCCAAGGATACAAGCACGAATGGAACAGCTGAGCTGAGGTACTATTGCGTTGGAGTTACCAAGACCAAAAGGGCAGAACGAAAGCGAGAGGCAAAGGGCAGAGAAAGAGAAATAGCGCATAGGGGTAACGTAAGCAAATGAAATGCAACATTAACACGAAACATAAACATCAAATGAGAAATGGCAACGGCAACAGCAGAAGCAGCAACAACTACAGAAATAGCAACAACAACAACAACAACAATGGCAACCAAACAGCCTGGCAAAGTCATAAAAAGCAAACAAAATGCAAAGACACGAGACGGGAATAGACGAAGGGATCGGTGAGGGGAACAAACAAGTGACAAGAGGGGGTAAGGCAAGCGCGTGGACGACGCCGAGGCCAAATCAACCCTCGGCGACAACACCCCCAACAAGTTCAAGTTGACTGCAGTTGGCAAGCTACACACACACATACATATATGCTTGTGTGTGTGTGCACATTTTCGGGGGCAAGCGGACAATTTTCTTTTCGCATAAAATTTTACGAGCTACATTAAAGCAACGCAGACAGACAAAAATGTTGTCAGCTTTTTGGCGCGTCTTCCTCTCTCTATCTTTCTCCCCTTCACTCTCTTTCTTTCTCCCCCTCTATCTGTCCTTTTCTCTCTTTAGCCTTCCTATTTGAGTTGATCATTAGACAAAACTTTTGTGCGATAATCGAATGTTTAATGTTTTAATTTGAGAAAAAATACTTGATTCCTACGTCCAGCGTGGGCGGAGGAGGATGCAGGCATGGTTGACCAACTTTAATTAAAGATCTGGCGACCGAGATAGCCTCAGTCACTCGCCATAAATTCACTGCGTAAATTGCACTGAAACCAGAGAATAATGCCAAACCGAAAGGCGCCATAACAAGTGGAAAGAAGCTATTGCTCGATAGCTAGATACCCTGTGCCCAAACGAAACGCACTCTTTCTCTCTCTCTACCAGTTGCGAGCGATTGTTGCCATTGTCGTAATATATAGATAATGTTTACTTAATTAACGCATAAACCAATCATATTCAGAGTGTAGAAGAAAACAAAATTCAACAGAAAATAGTCTTCGGTAATTTAATTGAAATTAAGTAAATCATAAGTAATTATAAACATATGTATAAAGTATATTGGATATGTATAAAAAAAAAGAAAAGAAAAGTAACATATTCTTTACGGACCAATTCTAATATGGCGAAACATGTCAAGCATTTGCATGGTAAACATATCAAACTCAAAATAGTTCTTCTTTAACTTGCACTGATCGATAATGTACTTAAAGTCTGGTATTTTGGTGAGTGCGCTCGGATTACCGATCAATATCAACAGCGACTTGGGGCGCGATAGAAAAACGTTTATTCGTCGAGGATTTGCCAAAAAGCGTGGATTCTTCATTGAACTGACCATCGATACGATAATAATGGGCATCTCGCAGCCCTGATAACTCTCCACACTGCCCACCTTCACCTTGCTACGGCCTTTTTCACCTAGCTTCTTGGTGATCAGGTTGCATTGACCCAAATAGGGCGTTATAATACCAATATCGTTCTTTTTCACATTGACGCCACCTCCAAGACCACCAACGAGCAGTGCCTTGACGATCTTACAGACTACACTGGCCTCCTCCTCGTTGAGCCAGGTAGTGGAACCAGGTTTGCGCGTTGACTTTCCATTGACAGCTTGGAATACGATTGGGAATTGAGTATTGCGCAACATGCTCCAATTGGCAGCCATATTGACCTCCTCGGGTGGAGCCTGGGGTATAAGATCGCCATTATAGTATAGCTTGTTGTAGATACCCACGATCTCCGGATGTGATCGAAAGTTGCGACGCAGACGGGTCTGCAAAGTGCGATCGTAGTTGCCGCTCTCATCCACCTCGTACAACTTGTTTTGAATCAGACGCTCCATAAGAGAACGATCCAGACCCAGCGATTCAGAACGTTTGGTCTTGATAACTGCACCCAGCTGCTTGTGGTCGCCAGACAATATGACATGGCACGAGCTATTCTTAACCGATATTCCTATCAGAGCTTCGGGTTCGGTCGATGCAGCTGCCTCATCAATAAAAATATGCGTGAAACTCTTGTCGTGCGTTGCCGAATAAATGCGGCCCACGGTGCACAGTGTGGCTACAATGATTCTACAGCTTAATAGATAATTATTTTCAAGATCCGTAAAGGAGACGGCGGTACAAAAACTTTTAAGAACGGTATCAACATTTTTAAAATCGACAGAAGCTGAAAAAACGCGCACAAGCTTTGAAGGTTTACCACGTCCACGCAATATATCTAATATTTCTTGTTTCTCTCTTTGTTCTTCCAAAGTTAAAAATCCATCTTTCTCTTTTGTCTCTAGCTCTTTTAAAATTCTTTTATACTCGCTGCAGAAGTATTCGCTTAACTTAGACGCAATCGTATTGCAGGCCGAATTCGATCCGGCAGTGACAAGGATCCGATTTTTATCACTCTGCAGATACAGTTGCAAAATAGCCTCCACCACGGTGGTTGTCTTTCCGGTGCCTGAGTATGAAAAGATCCCATTAAGATAAAGCCTTTGCGGCTACTGCAGTCTTACCTGGTGGTCCAAATACAATGTAAGGTGCACGGGAATTTGGTCCCGTCACGATCTGCTGTACTGCCTGCAACTGCTCTTCATTGCCCTTTATGGATTTGTTGATCAGAGTAAGGTTGAAAAGATTCCTCGAGTTTGCAGCCAGTTTTACGGCATGAGAATCCGGAAAGATATAACGTAGAGTCTGGGGAGATTCCTCTAGGATGTTGAGTACGTTAAACATTCGTATAAAAGAAATTCGCGGCGAGCGAAAGATGACATTGAATTTTTGAATTCTCTCAAGATCAAGAGGGCACCTGCAGGGTTCCCCATCGGAATTTCGGAAATTGAAAACGATTCCATTTTGTGTTAATCTTTTAAAGCGAACAACAGCACGAAAATTTGACTGCAAACATCTTTTAATCTGTCTATAATCATCATCGGATCTTTGTTGCTCGTCCTTATGCGGCATCAATGTCATAATTTTACGCTCTATCCTAGTAGTTGTTGGTAACAGAACAATCTCATCTATATTCGGGGACAGCAATTGTTTGTATTTATTCATTTGATACTTTGGTAGATTTATGAACAAGTCTATTTCACAGATATGCAAAGCATGGACTTGTACATTATTAAGCATTAAATCAACATACAGCTCCATTTCAGATATATCCTCAATAGTTAGCAGAGTGTGTAAAACTTCCAAGACATTGTCAATGTTTAATTGTCTCGAATTCAAATAGGGACCAAAACTATTACAAGCTGCTTTAAGACTCCCATCGCTGTAGTTGGCTGCGTGAGCCAGTAACATCTTCTCACTGGGTGGGTGGTAAGCAATATCCATATCCGTATCCAATTGAAATGAATTTGAAATGACAGCAAACACTTTTGTTAGCTCACTTGATTCTTCTTTGACAACTGGCACTGAACTGATATTCATGGTAATTCTTCATTTCGAGGAAAACTATGGCGAACCAGAACTTTGAGTACCATATAGACTCGATACTTTGGACTATTGTTATCGAATACAGCTTTGGCTGCTCGATATTGCGATTATTTGCAAATTCGGGTTTCCCCCTCGAATTGACAAACTTGATGGAACCTACTAAAAACATACAAATGATTGTAAATGGACATTAATAGATTCGATTTTGTATTATGTGACAAGCCCAGACCCGCCAAGAGCCCTTTCATAAGTGATGATTAGACAAAAGGAAATACAATCGTTGAAACTTTGCCAATGGACAATTCGCAATTCATGGTATGTACGTACATACATACATACGATACATATGTGTGACTTCTATGTGACGATACATAGATGTGTCACTTCTCTATCTCTCTTTATGGCCCTTATATGTATGTAATGCATATACAGCACAATAGTGCTTCCAGAATTTTGTAGCTAAGAAAAGCTATCTGAATTGTGTGTAGTTGCAACCAAAAACATTTAAAAAAAAGCTGTATAGAGCAATATTTTGAAATTTTAAAAGCAATATCATTTTAAAGTATGCTAGATCTAGCCTGAAATATACTAACCTGGCAATACTGTAGCATAGCAATATGATGAATACTGAAAATCCAGTTCTGCCAACCAAAAAAATATGAGTTCTTCATGCATATTCAAATATTTTAACGATTAGAATCGATTTTTTCTTGAACTTTTGAAAATAAATCGAACATCGATATATTGCCACATCCAATCTGCATCTTTTATTGTTGCAAGAGAGCCGATGTTGCGAAACATTGAAGTTCAACTTAGGCAAAATGTTTATATACAATGTTGATATGCTATGCTCATGCTCAATTTGTATAAATTATACTTAAATGAGTTTAATGTTAATTATCCAATCGCAAACAAATTTTCAGAAACCATTTAGTTAGTTAGTTTATCAAAAATGATAAACCAAAATAAATACACGTCATTTTAGTACAATATATGTAATTATATAAATTCAATTTATCAAACTTTTCTCTACAACGGACTTAGAACAATATCATTCCCAGCTAATATACATATTATACATATAATATTACGTGTTATACGTCACTTGCACGAGTATTGTTGTAAATACATATGTGTGTATGTAAGTATTTTCCAGCTGGCTATTCAACAAGTTATTACTAATATGAAAGAGAGACAGAGAGAGGGAGAGAGAGAGAGAGAGCGAGAAATTTGCTGTGCATTAAGCTTACTCAAGTTGAGATACCCTTTTCAAATGATAATCACTTAGGGAGTCAGACAAATATGTTTGCTCGCTGATCTGAATAATATGAGCAAAATATATTAATAAATTCTGATGTGCCAGAGATGCTAGGTCAATACATATCCGGACAGATCAGTCCTTTTATCTATTCATCTGGCCTGAACAAACGGAAATCTGTTTTGTTTTTATTACTCAAATAAAACCTATATTTTATTACTCAAATAAAACTTATATCTAATATAATTTTAATAAAATTAATCTTTAAATTGTCGTACAACCATAAAGATTTGCATAAAAATGCTTATCCCGGGGTTTTGATTTGATTTTCAATCATAAATAATAAAATATTTTAGAAATGTTGGTTAATATTGCCTTTATTAGAGCATATGATATGGCAAGGGTGTGCGAAGTGCTCTCTGCGTTGGAGCTGCATATTAGAGATCATATGGATGGCTATTCAATATGTTCGATGACAAGAAAATGCAATACTTTCGATAATATACACATTTTTCATATTATTTTAATTTTCTTTAACTTTTATTTTAAATAAATAAATATAACTCAATAAAATTTCCATGTAATTGGAACATTTAACACTCTCAGTATTTTCTCTAATTGAACATGTGTTAGGAGTGTTGGGAAACTCGGGCAATCGAAGTAAAACCATTCGATATATCGATACTATCGTGGGTGGGTCTCTCTCGTCGCTAACAGAGACGAGCCGCTCTCGCGCATTCGCTCGCGAGTCGCGAATCGTACGCGAGTTCAGTTCTCGTTTGCCTCTTATGACTTGTGTTTGTGTGTACGCGTATCTGTATATTGTATACTATATGCATGTATGTATGTATGATTCATTCGCTTTGTTCGACTGCTGCGAGAGAAAACCAAAATCTGTGATTCCCTACAAATAAACATTTCAGTTGCAAACTGATCGCGAGACGAATAGTACGAGTGACACTGCGTAGCTGTTTTTTGAACTTGAATATAATATATATAATACTTTCTGGTGATAACGAAATCTAATAAAATGGACTTTTTACCCGAATACACACCCACTGAGGCACTGTTGCTGGCGGAGGAGAAAAGTTTCTGCAACGAGAGCCTTGAAGAATTTGCACCGATCTTGTTGAATCTTAAATTGCAAAAAACTAAGTTGACTTATGAAAATTATGTTGACATATTTCGAGCTCTGCTAAGTGTCGAGGATGTTGTCCAAATGGCCGAATACGCAAAATTGGTTGATATAAATAAACAAGTTAAACCACATATTCATGAACAAAAGCCAGTAAAAACGGCGAAGAACGAGGCTAATATGAATGAATTCGTATTATTCACTAGCAATGGCTTACAAAAACCGAAAAAAAATCCGAAAATGTTTTGCGTTAAGATGCCTCAGAACGGACGTTTATTAACGGCTGATATTGATGAAATCGTATTCGTCGATAGGGAAGGTTTCCCTAAATCACCGCTGCCAAAGCGAAAGATTATGGCACTTTTCGAGAAGGGTTATGTTGAGACAATATGTGGAATTACGCGCAAACTGATCATCTTTCCGTGGACAAATGAGAAGTTGATTACCCATCAAGAATTACCGAAGAAGCGATTTGACATTATATATCGTTCACCTCGCATTGCGATTCGTCTAATGTACCTTACGTTAGAGCGATTCAAGAATAATGTCGAATTGCGAAACTATCTCTTTCCAATTCCTGATGCCCAGACCAAACAGCATAAGCCGCACGAGCCAAAGCCCTTGGGTGATATGATGCTGTTCAACGAATTCATTGGACAGAATGAAGAGCAGTTGCACGCCGTGCAGCAGATCGTGGCGGGACCCAATCCCCGAGCACCCTACATTGTGTTTGGACCACCAGGTAAGACTGCAGTCCTTCCACTGCCTGTCAAAGGCCTCAACTGCATCTCAACCTAATGGGATCTTTTCATACTTAGGCACCGGAAAGACAACCACCGTGGTGGAGGCTATTTTGCAACTGTATCTGCAGAGTGATAAAAATCGGATCCTTGTCACTGCCGGATCGAATTCTGCATGTGATACGATTGCCTCACGCCTTTGCGAGCTTATAGACTCGCATCCAAGGTTTCTTGATCTGGCCAACACTAGAAAGGATGCGATCATACGACTTTTTCCGTATAAACGCATGAAGCGGGCCTTGCAGACAGTAGATCCTTTGTTGTTGAAGTACTCGAACTGTAAAAAGCAATCCAAGGCTCAGGGGAGGGGTGGCAATGAGACACTGCGAAAGGTCAACTTGCAGCAGTATGGCATAGTTGTTGCAACCCTGTGCACCGTGGGCATACTCACCCATTTGAATAGCCCGCAATTCACACACGTCTTCATCGACGAGGCCGCTGCATCTATGGAGCCAGAGACATTGTTGGGCATAGTCGGCATTAAGAGAAATAAATCGTGCCACATCATTTTATCCGGCGACCACAAGCAGTTGGGTGCGGTCGTCAAGAGCAGTGTATCTGTCACGCTGGGATTGGGTGACTCCATGATGCACCGCCTCATGTTGAACAAATTGTACGATGAGGACTCGAAGGGCAACTACGATCGTACATTGCAGACCCGTTTGATTCAGAATTATCGTTCGCATCCGCAAATTGTGCATATCTTCAACACATTGTACTACAATAGTAATCTGAAAGCAGTGGCCCCTCTTGAGAAGATCAATCTGGCCGCCAAATGGAGCATGTTGCCCAACATGCAGTTTCCGATCATTTTCCAGGCCACTTGTGGACCCTCGGAGCGCGAAGACAAGTCTACCAGTAACTTTAACAAACAGGAGGCCGAAGTGGTTTGCTGGTACCTGATGAAGTTGCTCAAGGAGGGCGCCAACAGCGGTATAAATGTGAAGCAGCAGGACATTGGCATTGCGTCTCCTTATTTGGCACAATGCCGCTTCATCCAAAAGATGCTGAAGAAAAGAAAACTTAATAAGGTGGAGGTGGGCAGCATCGAGAGCTACCAGGGCCGTGAGAAGCCCATTATTATTGCATCGATGGTCACTTCGTTTAAAAGTCCTTGTTTCGTGTCGAATCCACAACGTGTGAACGTGATGCTGTCACGAGCCCAGTCCCTGATGATATTGATCGGCAATCCGGTTACTCTGAGCAAGAACCCAGAGTTCAAATATATTGTCGAGCGGTGCGAATCGAAGGGCAACCGATTGTTCTATGATATGAATATGAAGGATGAGTTAAGCCAGTTGAGACAAACGCGGTCAGCAGTTGACTACAATGATAGCGACAGCGATAACTCCAACATTTTATCCATCCAGAAGCCAATGATACATCTGTCTGTCTAATCCATTCAATGCAGATAATAATTAACCTGAGCTTACACATTTTTATAAATTTTATACACTTTTATAAATATCAAAAAAGTTGAAGCTAATATTTTTTTTAAACTTAAGATGTGTATTTTGTTTATTCTATCGATATCTTTCTCCGTATCAAAGTAAATCAATTTCTATATTGATTAAGCCTTTTTACATGTATACTTTCTATTATACGGAATAAAGTAAAGATATTGGAAATGCTAAAAATGATATAAGATGTGCCCATGTTCTTTACTTTGGTTACTCTCATTGCTACAGTATCATTTATTACGCACTTTGCAGTTGGCATTATATAAGTTCCACGAAAAGGAGTAGCTACTGTAGCGCATGTGCGAGCTAATCAATTCGTGGAAAGACTATCAATGGCCAGATATTTGATGACGACTTGTTTTACTGATAAATGTTCAACCCCCTCCTCCCATTCATTCCCTTCAACATGATCAAGAGACAAAGAAAACAAACAGCTTTTAATGTTGAACCAACTACCCGAGCATATCTGCTATTTTCTGGTTAATTCTTGATAAAGATGAGACAAAATCCTTGATGTTTAAAATGCTGATGAAGCAGACAAATGTGCGAGAAAATGGAGACTATCTGGCAATCGATATCAGTGAAAAACAAATGACAAATACGAACACACAGTGAACCCTGATAAAGTAAACTTTCTTCTTTGCTTTTCCCTAATGGAATTAAAGAAAGACCCAACGTTACTCACAAATGGGTCAAGAAAAGCTGCAAAAGTGCACATAGAAGTGCGCTGCAGTCGACTTTATATGGGTTCAGCAGTAGAAAGGGAACTTAATCAATTTTTGATTATCTCTTAATTATATTTCAGCATAAAAGGGCCAGTAAGGTAAGGTGCAGTGCGGGTATTTATCTTATCGCTGCAGTTGACGACATAAGACGCACTCGGCACACTTGCATAGTCGCTAGATACGATAACGGCACCTCAACACACACCATCCCCTTGCCCTTCTTCTGCCCCCTCTCGGCATCCCCTGCAGGAAGGAGAGGGAGAAGAACAATTTCTATAGCTCAGTATAATTTTTGTAGCTTCTCCTTCGACAGTTTGTTTACTTGAAACATTTTCCATACCCTAGCATAGTGTGTATTCCAATTGGGGAATATGGGCTTATTATACTAACATGAGTATCATAGTATATATAGAATATAGGCTGAACTAACTGAAATACCGAAAACCCCTAATGACGTACTTTCGTTTTTCTGTTAATTTATTTTCTTTTTGTTTAACAGGGTATTGGGGTATTCTGTCATTAGTACAACTCATTCAACGGTTCATTCTTTCCGTTCGGTTTTATTTATTTTCATTCCTTCTGTGGGTTCCAATTTCAGACGATTGTTGACCAAACTGTGCTGCATCAGCTTGCAGCAAAGTTAAAGAAATTTATTTTGTTTTGAAGTCAATGCCTGTTGCACACTCTTGCCACAGTTGCCTCTTCTGCTGTTGTACTCATGCAACGTGTGAACAACGTCCGACTTCCATTAGGAGGCGCGCTATTGAAGGTGCTAATGGAGTTGTTTGTTTTCCCCTGCCACTATGCTACCTATTTGAATCTTGAAACTATTCTCTTATATCATAACCTCAACTGCAGCAAAGATTCTTTGGAAAGAAATTGACTATTTTTGAACCATTTACAAACTGCTTTAAATATAGATTGTTTGAAAGGTTTATCGCATACTAATTGTATTTACATTTAATATGATTTTCTCAGTCTTCACAAATGTATAAAGTCTCTGTTTGTTGGTATGCAGTGTTGGTTAACGATTTCCAAATAACTTTACTAAACAATTTTACAGCGTTTCTCTATATCCTTTTCTTTCTTTTGTGCTTTGCAGTATTTTAGTAATTTTTCTTCTCTTAAATAATTAGTATTTTAAATATTTTATATATTTAATGCTTGTATTTGTTTGCGCTGCTAAATGATTTATGCCTGATTTATGTAAATAATTTTAAATTCAAAAAACGTTTCTTTCTTTTTTTTATGTTTTGATATTTCTTGTATTTCCATATTTGCGCATATTTCCCTCACGCTGTATCATAATTTCCACAGAGCAAACAGTTTTATCTATCTGTACAAGTATTTTTTATGCCTCCCTCCCCCACACCCCCTGGCTAGATGAGTCTGTTCTATGTGGCCTAGTCGAATGTTTGCCAGTTTCAGTGCCAGCTTCGACTGCGGCTCCCCAGCATCATCGCCAGCTCTGTCTGCGACTGCGTCTGGGCTCGGAATTGGGTTCGGTTGATGGGCGTCTTTGCGGTTTGCTGCGGCGCGTTAGAAAAATTTACATATGCACATAAATCTTGTTTGGGCTTTGACTTTGTTTGCCTCTCAGTCAGCACCAGCAGCAGCAGCAGGAGAAATGCCTCTAAATATTTGTAGACACTTATTTGGTGGCATACAACAACAACAGCAACAACAACAGCAAGTTGAGGCGATGGCAACAACTCAATAAACACGACTGCGTCGTCTTCCTGCCCGTCGAGCAAGTGTCAAAAGTTTGAAATGTATTCGTATACGTAGCTGTGTTTGTACTACGTGTGTGTGTGTTGGGGCACGTCCGTTGACAGACAGACAGACAGACAGACGCTCTGCCTTGTGGCAGGAACTTTGGGTATGTGTTACGGCCAAAGTGACAGTAGAATGAACTAATTGGCACTTAGACAGGGCGCAGATACAACAACAACAATAACAACTGGAAATGTATCTAATGGATACGCAAACAAAAACTAAACAGATCATAGTGCTGCACAGCTGTGTTATCGCATTAATACACTGATTATGTTGGGAGGAAGTACACACACTATAATCACAGAGGGAAAAACATCTCTCAGCTAAAGTATCTCATGGATACAGCTGCTATTTATGCGGCATTCAGTGTGCAAATGTTGTGTGCAAAATGCTGTTCTATGTTTTGCCTAGCCACGCCCAGTAACACGCTCGTCTTACCCTCGTCCCCTCTGCACTCTGCAGATCTATTGCACTCACGTTCAGCATAATTTTAAACTGAAGCGCATTTTTCGTTCTTGCCACAAACTGTTTTTTCTCATGCTGCATTTGTTGCCAGGTACCGTTCACCCTACGCTCTAACTCACCCACTCCCGCACCCTCGCCGCACCTTCTGCTGCAGTCTACCTGCCACAAGAGTTGCCTCTTTTTGCACATGTGCGATGGCTGCATTTACATAAATCCAAGGCAAGGGAACAAGTTCAACCCCCGCCAGCTGACTGACAGTTCAATTTATGCTTCCTCCATTGCCGCCAACTTCCCTATCGCCTTCGCCTTCACCTTCTCCACCAACTGCGAAGGTGGTGGGGGCATTGAGGAAGGTTGCTTGCCAGGCGGGAATCGCGCGATAAAGACAAAGATTGCAGATTGCACTGGCAGCAGCGTCGTGTTTCTATGCCCCATCGAGCTGACGATAAAATGCACTTAATGCTTCGCGCAAAGGCACAACAACAACAGCAGCAGCAGCAACAACAACAGCAGCAATAACACCAACAACGACAACAACAAATTCAGCAAGCGATGAAAATGCATTAAAGCCAAAAGTATCTGGCAGATGCAGAATGCTATGCATATTTATGGAATGCCTGCCGATCCAGTTACGAGCTTCATTAAATTGCTACGAACTGTAAAATGCAGTTAGTACTGCCTTCATAGCACACACATACATGTATCTGTTGTATATCTATATATATATACACATATATACAGCAACACATACCTACTTGGGGAACTAGGAACTTCTTTAAAGTTCGCAAATGAAAATTCTATTTGCTGTATTTCTGCTTAATATCTGATCAGAACCTGCATTACACTTTGCATTCATTTCAATTGCATTTACCAACACTGAATTCTGTTTTTGGCAATATGATATTTTTTCTTTCTCTATATGATATTGTTTCTTGTATAAGCTTTTTGTTTATTATCTCAGCATCTTAAAATTTGCCTGGCAAATACGTATGCCAAATTTAAATTAAAGATTATAACATCGAAACTTCGTTTGCTAAGCGAAAAAATCGTTTTGCCAGCGAGATGGGCCTAGCTTTTAATATATGTATGTATGTAGATATGAAAATAATAAGTTCACTCCACAGTAATATTATTATAAAATAATAAGCTGGATCCACAGTAATATTAATACCAAATTAGATGTCTGCTTCTTTTATAAAAGCTGAGTTTTTATTTAAGAAAGTTTAATTTTTATTTAAGAAAGTCAACCGCATTGTCTTTAAAAGAGTATTTTGAAATAACATTTGCATACAATCAATTATATCAATTATAAATATGCTCGTAGCTTTATTCTTTCCTTTCAAATATGCACTTAACTATCTTTAGCAATGTCTTGTTACTTTCTAAGATCTGTCTTTTAATAATGGAAAATCCCTTACATCCCTATTACACAACATTAATATTCTCTTGGGGAATATGTTGTCTAAACAATTTACAAATTGTTCATCAATTATATTCATATTATAACTTAAACTCTTCTTTCATTATCTCCATTCTGACATCATCAAAATCTTGTTTCTTTTTTTCATTCTCAGATCTGGACTCGGTTAGCGTGCAACTGCTGGCCAGCAACTGCAACGAGCTGCTGCTCAAGTGCCACGTGGAGGGTGTCTCTGGCGATGAGCCACTGCGCATTGAATGGTATCGGGACAATGCCAAGCTGAGCTCCTGGCAGAACGTGCAGTTGCAGCAGCATCGACTGCTTGTGCGCAAGCCGAGCAGCTGGGACGATGGACTCTATCGCTGCATTGCCTCGAATGCGGCGGCACGTGTGATGACCAAGAAGGGCTATGTCTATCAGCATAAGGCTGCCGCGGGTGCATTCGATGTCGCCAGCAAGTGCCTGCCGCGCTTGAAGAAGAACCAACAGATGCCCGAATCGTGGGCCCAACAGATCTTCTTGTGCCGTGGCAAACGTGGCGGCGCTCTCAAGCAGTCACAGCCCCCTTCGCCCGAGGGTCTACGCATTGTGCAGGGTCCCAGTGCACACGTGATCATCAAGGAGGGCGATGCAGATGCACTGAGTTGCCTCTACGAGCTGCCTGCCGAGCTGCAGAATCAACGTGTGCAGCTACGTTGGCGCAAGGATGGCAAAGTGTTGCGACATGTGGAACTGGGAGGTGCTGCCTTGTTGCCTGGCCAGGCTGGCCTGGACTATGGCAAGGAGCAGGCACTGCTGCGTGAAGATGGACGTCTGGTGCTGCACAAGCCAAATGGCACGCTCAGCTTCAGCAGCATCATTGCCAGCGACGCGGGTCAATATATGTGCCAGCTACAGTTGGATGGACATGTGGCAGTCAGCTCCATGCCCGGCACACTGGAGGTCATTGAGCAGCTGAAGTTCATGCCGCAACCGACGTCAAAGAATCTCGAACTGGGCACACTGGGCAGGCTGCACTGCAAGGCACAGGGTACACCCACGCCGCAGGTGCAATGGCTGAGGGTGAGTAACAGTATCTATATAGTGGGATATAGTCATGCTGTTAAATCATGTTTGCTTTAAAACATTGCCTGACTAGGCTGTGCCTAGTTGCCCCTTCTATCTTCACCTGACCATGTCCAGCTGGCAAACTGGCCACGCAACGCGACGTTGTGTAAACTTTTCAGCTTTTCTTTTGTTCACAAGCATTTCATATGCAAAACTCCATTGGGTTTAGCTAGCTAATAGTGTCGCCCCCCCTCTTCCTCTCTCTCCCCCTTCCTCTCCCTCCCTCTGCCAACTGTCTCTGCTGCAAGCCGCTCTAATATCCAGTTGAATCCTTTGTCTGCAGCTGTTTTTGGTAGCAGCAACCAATTTTGACAACTGTTTGTCCATTTGCCGGAACAACTCGACGGCTCTCCTCCCCCACCAAATTCCCCTCTAAAAAAAACGTGGAAATAACTGTTTTTTCCATTTGCTCTAACACAAACCTGCCCCTGCCTCTGCCTGTTCCCTTCCCCTTTGCCTGAATTTTAGATGAAAATGCGTCGAACTGGTTTTCGAAATTGGTTTGTAATAGTCCGATGTAACAGCTGATCCCCTTACTGCCCTACCCCTAAAGCACCTCCTCCTCCTCCCCTCTCTTGTCTTGTTACTGTACTCACTTTATGATGCCTTCTTCTCTGCCCCAAAACACAGGATGCAGCGAACAGTTCGCTGCCGGAGCACGTGGACGACATCAATGGCACTTTAACCTTCAGGAATGTCAGCGCCGAGCATCGTGGCAACTACACGTGCCTGGCCAGCAATAGCCAGGGCCAGATTAATGCCACTGTCAGCGTCAATGTGGGCATTGCACCACGCTTCAGTGTCGCACCGCTGGGACCCATCGAGACGAGTGAGCAGGGCGTGGCGGCCATACACTGTCAGGCAATTGGAGATCCCAGGCCAACCATACAGTGGGACAAGGACCTCACATATCTCAGCGAGAACAATACGGATCGTCAGCGTTTCCATTTCCTGCCCAATGGCACACTCGAGATCCGCAACGTGCAGGCCGAGGATGAGGGCAGCTATGGCTGCACCATTGGCAACATGGCGGGCCTCAAGCGCAAGGAGGTGCGTCTGCTGGTGCGTGCCACAGGCGATGGTCTTGCCACGGCCGAGGAGTCAGCCGGCGATAATTTCCTAGTCACACGTGCCGTTCTTATCACCATGACCGTTGCCCTGGCCTACATTGTGCTGGTGGTTGGCCTGATGCTCTGGTGTCGCTATCGTCGCCAGGCACGCAAGGCGCGTCTCAATGAGATGAGCGTCAAGGAGGCGGCTGGCGAGCAGGTGGAAGGCGGCACGGCACAGAACAAGAGTAACGAACAGGAGCCTTGTCTGGGAAAGCAGCAGCGCAACGGCAAGTCGCGTGGCGCCAATGGGGATGCACAGAAGTCCGATGACACCGCATGCAGCCAACAGTCGCGTGCCTCCAAGAAATCAGCGCACATCTATGAGCAGCTCGCCTTGCCACGCTCGGGGCTCTCCGAGCTCATTCAGATTGGACGCGGCGAGTTCGGCGATGTGTTTGTGGGCAAACTGAAGGCATCTCTGGTGACGGCAGCCACGCATGGCGGCGGCGGCGGCGGCGACAAAGATGCGGATGGGGAGAAGCAGCACAGCAACAGCGAGAATGGCAGCGGCAGCGGCGCCAGCGGCACTGGCAGCACCACCCTGAGCACTGTCAATGAGAAGCGACGCTCGAAGACATCCATGGACGACATCGAAGAGATCAAGGAGGAGCAGGAGCAATCTGAATCTGTGCCCGATCAACTGGTGCTGGTCAAGGCGCTCAACAAGGTGAAGGATGAACAGGCTTGCCAGGAGTTCCGTCGCCAGCTGGATCTGCTGCGCGCCATCTCGCACAAGGGCGTGGTGCGTCTCTATGGACTCTGTCGCGAGAAGGACCCACACTACATGGTGCTGGAGTACACAGACTGGGGAGATCTCAAGCAGTTTCTGCTCGCCACCGCCGGCAAAGTGAACACAGCCACAGCCACGTCATCGCCGCCGCCACTGACCACCAGCCAATTGCTTGCAGTAGCCTATCAGATCGCACGCGGCATGGATGCCATCTATCGCGCCCGCTTCACCCACAGGTAAGAACGTTGCTCCAGCAAGTCACAGAATTAATGAGGGCAATTAAATTGCTTCAAACTCATCCGCCTAATGATGCTCATTAATCCTTTGCCTTCCACAGAGATCTGGCCACTCGCAACTGCGTCATCTCCAGTGAATTTATTGTGAAAGTCGCCTATCCGGCACTGTGCAAGGACAAGTACAGTCGCGAGTATCACAAGCATCGCAATGCGCTGCTGCCGCTGCGCTGGCTGGCGCCGGAGTGCATGCAGGAGGACGAGTACACCACCAAGAGCGACATCTTTGCCTTTGGCGTCGTGGTGTGGGAGCTATTCAATCAGGCCACCAAACTGCCGCACGAGGAGCTCAGCAATGAGCAGGTGTTGCAGCAGGCGGTGGCCAACACCTTGGAGTGGTCTGTGGCCGAAACAACGCCAGCCTGTCTCAAGGAGATTTTGGTAAGCACACGAATAAACACTTAAAGGGAGGCTCTGCCGGGGGTTAATTTCTCATTGAATGACAGCTAATTTATTTGTTACTCTCTCCTTCTTCTCTTTACTCTCTATGTTTAGCTCTCCTGCTGGTCGGTAAATCCCAAAGAACGTCCGTCTTTCAGTCAGCTGGGCGCTGCCCTCAGCAAGGCCATGCAAAGTGCTGAAAAATGAGCAATGACTGACTAAGTGTTGGTAAACGTTGAATACAAACACAAACTGTTTGCTAACTACGCCAAATATAATTTGTAGTATTTTTCTAAGTATTTAAATCGGTTTAAATTAAGGTATTATTAATTGACTGCAAGAGAAACGTTAAAAATAATTGCAAATGCAATAAAATAAAACAACAATGTATTATTTATACAAACTCGAACAATTTAAACAATACAGCTAATCGCAATTAGCAACAATTTGTTTGTATTACTTATCGATATCAGCCGTCTTTTATCGATCTATCAATTTGCAAAATGTACTGAGTTTTGGTATTTATAATTAACTGGACGCATGTTCAACATGCATAGCTAATGCTAAATTAAGATTAATGTATTCTAAGTGTACAAAAACATAAGCATTGATATCTTCTCTAAAGTATTTGCGTGGTGCAGCTAAAATGTAAATAGAAACTGCCACAAAAGATTTGCATTTAAACCAGTTGAAGCATTTATAGTCCGTAGTCCTTGGCATCGATCGAACTGTTTCGAATGAGTCAAACTATGCGTAAGTTGCATTTTATAAGTCACACATACTTACGTGTGTTTTAAGCTAGCCACAAATATATAAATACATATATATATATACATATATATAAACGGATATATATTTAAAACTTAACTAAATACACACAACAATTAATCACAACGAGAATTTTTAATTTGCCGTAGCATTTACGACTTACCCACTAAGCCAAACTTTGCGCATACATCACTCTTCCCCCCTCATACATACATACAAACATAGAAACATACAAACAAGCATACATCATTGTGCATAGAAACGTAAGCCGAATCAAATTTATAACTAGCCGTATAAGCTTTGATGCATGTTTACAAAACATTTAAACGAAATAATAAACACAAATAAATAAAAGAACAACCAAAATATGCAAAGATTCAAATGGAATTTATTTCGGGATTGGTATATGTTGGGATTCAGTGATACCCTGTATTTAAAGCAAGTATATTCTGTGAGAGTTGCATGTAGTTGAGATCTGGTGCCAACTTTACTAACTATAGTTCTTTTACTGCTCGAGAGGCCGAGTAAACAAACTGACTGTAAGGTTTTAAACAGTTTGCACTCCTAAAATACCCTATCCAAGCCTTTTTGAACAGGGTATTTTAGAAAAAACGACATTCTAAAAGGCAAAGCACAAATGCAAATAAAAAGAACCAACGAATGCGAACCGGAGTCGGGTTCCGGTCTTGTTATGCTGTGTAACTACTTTTTATAGACATTTCATTTGGCGTGGCAAATTTGTTGACGGTCCTTCGAGGACCGACCCCACTATGGACTCTGCTCTGCCTTCTTCTTCTGCTCCACCTTCCCCTTGCACTCCTCTGCCTTCCCGCTCATTCACACTTCACTTGATTTGAAAAATGAGCGCCTATTGAATGTCGGATTGAGGATTCGTTTTCAGCTTTGCTTACGGTTCCTAGACGGCTACGGATACGACAACAACAACAACAGCAACTTGGCAATAAACCGTAAAGTTGCCTAAGCTTATTGGGGCTTAAAGTTGCCCGGAAGCTCTCTAGGTCGAAGGCGCCTACGTTGCGAAAAAGTTTCTCGTGCGAAAACTTTTGCAGTCGCCCCAGCGATATTTGCATTTGAATCAACAACAAGCACAGCAAAAGCAACAACAACAACTGCCCTCTACACCCTACACAATGAGCTAGCGATTCTTTTTCCTCTTTTTTTTTTTGTGTTTTGCATGTTTTTCGTACGTTTTCCTTTCTACATTTCCTTTTGGCAATTGCGGGCAGCTGCGTTCAGGTTTGAGCCCGGCTAAGGCGTAGGCTGTTTAGCATTTCCGGCCACGTACAAATATTCTGTCATGAATTTCAAATGCCCAAGCTGCAAAGGCTGATTGAACAGTTGCTGCGAATTGGGGCAACACATATACCGTTTGCAGCAGAACAACGAAGAGGGTATATGCTTTAAGTAAATATTATAAAGAGGAAAATGAGACATTTTAAATAAGCTCTCCTTTGGTTTTCAATTTCATTCAATTTGGATTCATCTTATTCAGTTATTATTGTTTAATATCTATAAATTTTGTCATATTTCATAATCTAGTTAAGCTACCCATTTACCCCGCTCTGTTGCAGGGTATTCTTTACCACCGGATCTTAATTTGTGCATAGTTCAGATTCAGGTGTCGACATTTATGAGCAATTAGTGCAAAAGGAAGCACAGCAGGCATGCAAGTAGTAAATCAAAGACTTCTGACAACGGCACATAGAGTCAGAGTCCACCTCCATCCACCCTGCTCTGTCTGCAAACCATTTCCTACAGGACATGAATAAATCAATGGGGAATGCAGTTGAATTCAACATCCACATCCACATCAACGTCAACGTCAACGTCAATGTGTTGCAATGTGCAATGTGCTCTTTTTAGTTGCATGTTTTGCATGGTTGATGCCAAAATGAAGCTGCTGAAAAATACATGAAGCCAGCGGCACATGGCGTATCCGCAATATTTGTTGTACAACAGCAGCTGCTGCGGCAACAAGAGCCTAAGCTTCAAATGGGTTTCTACTGTTGTTGTTGTTGCTGCTGCTGTTTTTCTACTTCATTTTTTGCCATTCAATTTATTAATATGGAAAATGGCTTTGGCAATTGAAGCGTAAAATGTGCATTACTCATACGCCGCACAGGCCGCACACGCCTCCCATGCCAATGGGTTGCTCTCTGACCTAGGCCACTTTATTATGCCGTTTACCTGCCTGCACACTCACACGTGCGCCGAGTGCGTACTACATAAATTACACATTACGCATACGCCACGTAACTGGTTTTTTCGTAAATTTATGCAGGCTAAAAGCAAAATTCGTTGGCAAATAAATTACGCGCAAAATTCGTGGCCTTTGTGCTGGGTAAGGAGCGTCAATTGACTGCAAACTCGTTGCCACAAAAAAACAAAGGACCAGATTGTTTGTTGGCAACTCAACTGCCGCCGGCAGCAGCGAGCTCAACATCAACTTCAGCTACAGTTCCAGCTCCAGCTCCAGCTTCAGCTTCAGCTGCGAGTTGAACGTCAACTCTTGCAACTGGCAGGCAAAAAGCAGAGCCTCATTACGAAGTCGAGCCCGAAAAACATATTTTCGCATTCATCAGCAGGCAAAAGTTGTGCCAGACTCATTTGTTAGCCCCGACTTCACATCATCATATTGCTGTCAGTGCTGCTTGCCACGCCCCCCCTGCAATCCCCTTTGCCCTCCTGCTGTCCCAGTTGATTGCTTGGCCCGCTTTTTATTGCCGACTTTGCAGCGCAATTAGTGTGCCAGAGTTTTGACAAACTTTCAAATTGTGTTTGTGGGCCAAAGAGTAAGAGAAAGAGAGAGAGAGAGAGGGAGAGAGAGTGAAAGAGTTTCTCAAACTGTGCTGCTTTACAGGGTATACTTAAGTCAAGTCTTCTCAACTTTAAACTCAAGTTTGGGGTAAAACTTCTTGAAAATCCCACACGTTGCCCTCAACTAATTTAATTATTTTATTCAGCTGATAAAATGTGCCACGGCAGCAACAGTGCAACAAGCCACGCCCCCAGACACCACTCACACCACTCTCCCATCGCCCACATTGACGTCCAACTCTGACACGCGCCGCGACCGTAAAGCTTTTTTGAGCGTATAAATTTAATTAAATTAGTTGCAGCCAAAGAATATTTTATTATAATATTTTCATACTTCTTCCCCGTTCTTCACAGCGAGGGCTGTTTCTGAGTGAGAGATACCCACCCTTCCTCCAGGGAGAACCTAAGGGGGGTGACTGGTGTCTGACCAGCCTGATGCCACTTAACGATTAGTCGCAGATTATGTCTGCCTAATTGAGGCGTCTTGCTGACACATTTCTGCTGATCTCAGTCAAAGTATTCGACAAGAAGTAGAAGAACGAATCGGTGGCGATTTTGTGATAATAGATGAAGAACTGTTGTGATTGCTTGAGTTAAATTTGTTAAAAGAGTGTAGAAATATAAGCAGACATTATTTAAAGAGGTAAGTTAACTAGGCTTATTTTTAATATTATACATGGCAGCATTAATAAACTTTATGCTATTATAATTAACATGGAAGCTTTAAAAAAGAAGAAACTATGGAAAACATATGATTTTTATGAAAGAATCAGTTTTTAGTTAGATTTTGATTATCGTTTTTAGATATTCGGCATTTAAAATAAAAAATATATCCTTAGAAACTGAAATAAAAATCAATCAATTGATATAAAATATTTATTAAAGAAGAACTGCTGGGAAACTTATAAGTTAAATATGGGAACTTCGTTTTATAAAGTCTTCGGAACTCGATTTAAGTATTCAACATAATAAATAAGCCATATACATAAGAATAATATTATACATATATATATATATATTACTATACATTCATTTATAATGATATTCATATATGAAAAAGCTCAAAGATGTAAAAGGCAGAATTCGCTATACAAAATTAAACTTTAATTATTAATATTTCTACTTATTATTTATAATAATTCCATACGTGCAAAAGAACTAAAATATTGTACAATTAATAATTAACTAATTAACTAATTAACAATTAATAAAAAACTAATCTACAAATATATGTAGATCTTAACTGCAAAAGATTTGATATATATTTGGCACAGGAAACCCCTGTGTAACTCCTTAGAAACTAACTCTCAAAGATGTATTCCAAACCAGAAACGAAGCTGCCTAGCTCTCAATAGGCAATATTTAATATTTACCACATTGAAAAATACTGAAATATTCACAGTCAAAGGTGAAAAGGTCAATTAAATACGCAAATAAAGTAGAATACACAAAGCGCAGTTAAAAAAACTAATTAGCGTTAAATGAGGGTAAACTTGGAAATGTGCGCGACAGTTTTCAGAGCGAGCAGAGCGAGAACGTTAATGGCTGACAGTGGGGATTATGTTATGGTTTGTTGCGACTGCGACTGCGACTGTGGATGAGCTCTGGGACAGGTGACAGGTTTGGTTTAAAGCTGTGCGAAGATTTAAGCGACGTTTGTGTTGTAGACAAACAGCCCAAGCAGCGAGAGAGAGAGAGAGAGAGAGAGACTCGTCGAGTGCAGACAAAGGCGACATTGAAAGCAACCCCAAGGCAAGTGTGCTGCGTGGTTAAAAGGGATATGAGATGGGGAAAGCAGCAGTGAGTGGGTTAGGAAGAAGGGGAGCGGGGAGCAGGCAGCAGGGACATGCATTAACCAAACAGCTGAGCCTTTGTGTTGACTCATTAACGCACAAGTGAGAGAGCGAGATAGAGCATGCAGAGCAGAAATGAAACATCAGCCAGGAGCAGAAGCAGAAGGCAGCGACGACGACGTCTGCATACAACGTAATGTTTCAAGTGAAATAAATACCCCCAAAGTCATAAAAACCAAACACAAAACAACAGCCACAGCAACAACAACAACAACAACAACAACCCCTCAATGGGTGCCACGTCTGGCAGGCGACATCATCGTCGTCGTCGTCGTTGTCGTTGCCACTCGACTCGTCTTGAATGCTTCGCTGCCTGTTCTGGCTCTGCCTCTGACTCCGTGGAGTAACAATTTTCATTTTGCAGCAAACGGGCGCAAAGAACGCATAAAATTTTACGAGCCACAAGCCACGGAGCGCCAGGAGCTAGAGAGACTCCCGGAGTGGCAACAACGACTCCCACGGCATAACTTTCTGTGTGTGCCCCTGTTCGTGTTGGCCATAAAAAGCCCTGTCCCTTTCAAGCCCCCCACCTTCCCCTACTTCGGGTTATACGTATACGTATTCTACCCCTGAAAGTATGCAGTTGATTTGGGAAGTTGGCTGGCTGTGCTGGGAACGCTTGAATGGAGTTGGCGCTTCATTGGGGGATTTGCCAGCTGAACAGCAAATAAAACGGGTTAGAGTTAACTTTGGCCAGTTTAAGAGACTTCGTTCGGGAAGTTGTGCCAGCTCTGGCAGTTCGTTGCAATCTTTAGCAATGTTCAGGTGATGTTTAGCATTCCGTTTTTTGGGGTTTTCATTGAGTTGCGCGGATTTGCTCAAGTCTTTGGCTGGCAATAACGTTAAGTGCGGCATTACGGAACGGGGCTTGTTATGCCAGCAAGCCTCATGAAATTAGCGGTAAATGAGGCCTGCTTTGTGGCCCGCGACTGTCTTGCTCTCCTCTCGAGAGATGCTCAGCCACTGTCTGTTGCTCTGTCGTAGGTGCAATAGGCAGAACCTCCTGCGCGGGGAAGGTGACAAGGAACTGAAAACGAAATTGGAAAACAGAAAATGAGCACAAGAATGTGCGCCAAACTGTAAACTGTGAAATGAATGGAAGGAGATTCAAAGGGAGCGTGGGGTGCGGTAGGGTGAGAAGCTGCACGTGAAACGACTTGGCAGCCAAATTGAGGTATATTAAATGTAAATGAATAAGAAACGTTTCTTGCTTTAAGCGCTGATGGCGATAAAAACTGTCCTGGCGCATTTAGGGGCCTGACAACTGAGCTGAGAAGCGCAGATAGATCCGCCAGGGATGAGTAGAGAACGATAAATGGCAAATAATTAACATATTAGTGATGAGCTAACAAGATGATCACGTTTTGATGTTGATGTAGGCAAATCTATCTCTTGCAAATATCATAATGTTATTGAAATCAATGTTTACCTTTTAATATTCAATATTTCTCTTTTAATATTCAATATTAATATTAAAAAGCTTTTAATATTCACTTGTTTTTATTCTCTTCTATTCATATTCTATAGTTATTACTCTATTAACTTTCCTGCACAAGTTTTCTACCTTTTTTCCAGACTTTTCAGAATAAACTCGTTGGAAAAGGTTTCTCAAATCAAATTTAAAATATTAAACATCATTTCTATACTTAAATGTTATTGGATATTTGAAAGTTGCCAACTTCTCTCACTCCATTTCCTTTCCTGCCCGATTGGCTTGTTCCCAATTGAATCTACATGCTTTGCCCGTTATTCAGGTATACATTTGGCTACAATAAATATTCCTCTGTCTGTCTGCTTTACGAGTCTGTAAGCAAAGTTCTGTCTACTCCTTGATTTCGCTGTGAGCAAGAGAGAGAGAGAGAGAGAGAGACGAGTGCTGCACTGTTCCTACTGCTTATTTATAATGTTGATTTTGCACAAACTCTTTCTTCCACTTTGATACCCTTTGACACAATGGCAACCCCGGCAGTCCGCCTTCCCGCTTCCCGTCTAACTGCAGGCGACTCCTGGCACAAAAGTCCGTAAAACTTTAAGCACACACAGAGGCAAAAGAGCAAACAAAAAGTAGCTACAAAATTTAGCGCTATGTCAACACACAACGCCGACATCGCATTCGAATTCCGTTGGAACGATAGAGTACAAAGGACTCTACAAACATCTTTTCAATGGCAACTGGCCAAAAAGAGCGGAGAATACTTTAGCAGCGCAACTATCTTCTCACAGCGGACAACATCAATCCATCACACAAAAGTCAGTCGAGTGCAGACGAGTGTCCGCCAAAGCCAGCAGCAAAGGCAAGGCCAAGGACAAGGGCAAAGGTAGCACGGGTCACAGTGCACGTGTGCAGCCTCTAAAAAGAAGCCAAACAGAACTAACTGTGCATAGGTTAGGGAGCATGATGCAGGAACGCCTCTTTGGCACTATTGTTAAAGTAAACATCCATAAAACTATAGAGACTATATCATGTATGATAGACATGGCATATATCAATAAGGCAACCCTCACTTTTAGATCTATTGTATATATTATAAATACCCATCTTTATCGTTGAGTTATCATTAGTTAGTTTCTACTGACAAGTCTTAATTCCCTAAATTATATTAAACTTAAAGGATCTTAGATTATGAAGATCGTATTCACACATATCTTAGGATAGTATACAAGTTTGTATTATCATCTTACGAATTCTATTAATCTTAAGAGATCCTTAGCTACTCTGACTATCAATATCAATTGTTGACATACATTCATAGATTATCTGTTTATATCTTCTGCTTTCCTCTTGTCCATATAGGGATTATCGTAGGGATCAGACTTGAAAGACTAACAAGACTAAGTGGATAAGGGAGTCTGGTTAGTTTAGACAGTTCAGCCAGACGGCAAGTCCCGACGGCAGTTGCTGGCGAAGTGTAATTTGTGCCGTAACAAGTTAACACCCGCAGCGAACAGGCCAAGACAGAACCGAAGGCAGCTAACTGTTTCAATAATACAAAAGAAAAAAAAGAATAGAGAAAAAGCTTGAAGAGAAAATATAAAATTGCACAAAGTTTTCATGTTAGTTTGCTGCAGCATACAAATTATTTTGGCCAAAAAACTTTTGCCCAGCGAACGAACCAAACTCGAAACTATTTTAAAAACTTTCGACTCGCTCTGCAATATTTCCGGTGCAGCCTGCACCACGCCTCCTGTCTCCTACGCCTACCTCTTCCCCCCACCCTGCGGTCCATTAATGGCAGAGATTGTGTTGCTCAGTGAGCTCGGCAAAATGTTGATAAATTAAGACGCAGCCCACAGGCCACAAATCATTGAATTGAACCGCAGTGCGACGAGTTTGCCAGCCCCAAGACAGCTGCGACTGAGTTGAGTGCCTCCTGCTGTTCTTCCTGCTCACCTCCTACTCTTTCAGCTCCTCCTCCTGCTGCTCCTGCTGTGGCACCTACAGTCGTGTGCCCATAGGGGCCACACCGAGTTGCTTCGATTGGATCCGCAATCGATTTTGGGCTTCTGTCACATGTGTGTTCCAAGGCTTCCGGAATTGCCCCAAGCCGCGTTATCACGGCACCTCTTCGGCCAAAAAATTCTTTTGCGACTGCGACAGAGTTGTCGTCCTGAATTTTAATAAAGTCATCTCCACAAAGGGTTGAGAACACGCCCACGCCACGGTACATTGTCAAAACTTGTCGCTAACAATTTTATCAATAAAATTTATGGCGCCTTCAAAGCAATGCTACAGTTCTGTATGGCAACCTCTTGGGGCACTCGTTATGGCATCGAGACGAAACTGACAAACTTATAGAAACAATATTCGAGAAAGTTATTCAACTAAAACTTTTATATTGCAAATATTCAATAAATTTATTGTAATATTTTATTGAAGACAAAGATAAAATTGTTGATAAACTTAATAAGTCTTATATTGTGTGTGTATGCAGTAATATGTACATATATATATATTGTATTCTTGTTCAGCAACACGATCTGAATTGATTAAGCTTTGTGCATCCTTCTGTCTGTCAAAGAAAGGTCTATAAACTATATATAGTATTCCTGTTCAGCGCTCCCATTCCAATTGTATATCTTTATTTCTACAAAATACTCAAGCACCCTCTACCAGATTTAAGCCAAGTTATCTACCCAATAATACGTTGGTTAGAGCATTCAAATTGTAAACCTGCGCTAATTGTTCTCTATTTGCATAGCAATTACTCCGAGCGAGAGCGAGCTCTGGTTTAATTGAAAGCCAAACGCAGCTGCCAAAATCTTTTTAGTTATTTATGCAACTTGCCAAGATGCAGACGCAGTTGGAGTTGAAGACGAAGGGAAGGGAAGAGAAGGGAAGGGAAGGGAAGAGAAGGGAGTCAGCGAAATGAAGTTGCGACTGGCGACCCTCTTAGGAGCAAGTGGCGCGTCTAACCGCGACCAGGAGTGGGTGGCAGATGGGATGTGTGTTCATGCCATTTGCAACTGAGATGGCAACTGAGCAGCAACTGTGACCCCATGTGTGTGTGTCCGTCTGCGTCTCTCTGCCTGTCCAGCTGTCCTGCTGTCTGTCTGTTGGTCTCGACTTACCAAGTTGCATAATGCATAATTTTGTTTTCTTTTCAGTGTGTGCTCGTTTATTCCATAATTTTTGCTGCAGCTGCTCTTGTTGCACTCGTCCTATGTGGCACAACAGCTCCACGTCTTCAGCCTGCCTCCCCAGTCGCGCTGAGGCTCCTTGGCTGCATTCATATTTTCACACCCTTTAGGATTACTTCGAGCATGGCATGCAGCAGCTCCTGTTGCCAAACGTGGTGCGCTATACCCTGTAAAAGCAATAATAAGGGAAGAGAAGACAGTGACAGTTTGTGTTGTTTGCCTCTTGAGGCTAAAGGCATAGAATCAAATAAAAATAAACAATACAAAATAAATAAACACATCAATTAACTAATTAGTAATTAAAGTGTTAAATTAATATTATTATTCTTATTCTTATTATTCTTATTTATAATTAAAAGCTTCTCAACTCCACTACAGCACATCACGCAGTCGATCAATTCTCTCTTTCTCTCTTAAGCTTGCGACTTGAACTCTTTTTTTGCCTCTCTGCATCTTTTTAAAGCAATTTAAATTAACAGCAATGGCGACATACGTGTGGTTTATGCAAGTGTGCGTGAGAGAGCGTGCATGTCCGTGTGTGTATGTGTGTCTGTGTTTGTTTATGTGCCTGCAGCCTGCAGGCAAGCATGCTGCTCCTGCTGCCTCTGCCTGTGCCTCTCCCTCTGCCCCTGCCTCTGCCGCAACGACGACGCCAACAGTGGCGACTGCTCGACGTGCAATTGGAATGCAATTTGTTATGGAAGTTAAGTCTCCACTTGTCAGTTAAGTTTACGCTTGCCTGTTTGACTGTTGTCGCATGTTACCATGTCGGAGGTGCCCCTGTGGCCCATCCATGCATCCCATATGTCTCGCCAGGACATGTATTCAGTATGCAGTCGAAAATAATTAAAGTCTTTAAATATTTAAATTAATTTGCAGCGTGCAAACGAATATTGTGCTCTCTTAATTGGCAACAGGCGCCAATGGCTCGTTTGCTATTATATATGTACATATTTATTTAGCATATTATAAAACAAGCATAAGAGAAATAAATGAACAATTAATAGTTTATTTTATTTTCAATGCATTCGTAATTTTGCAGGATTTATTCATTAAGCTGCTCTTCACACAACATGGCCGCCGCTCTCACTCAGTTGCTCTTTCAACTTCAATTTACGTAACAACAAGCACAACTGATCACTCTCTCTCACTTGCACATTCCACCATAATGCAATAAATAAGAAAGCTCTCTCATTACCTTGCTCTCTTAAGAGAGAAGAGCTTTAACTAGAATGCAGACAACATATGTTTATCTCTTTCTTGAACATAGGACCCACAGTCTGCAAGTTCAATTAAGAGAAACTTGCTTGGCTGCTGTCCCTCTTTAGTTAATGACAGTTGCTTCTTAGCATTTTGTTGTTGCAGATCAGTGGCGCAAATAACTCTCAGTCAACGCCCCCAGAGCAATCAGTTTACATTAGAGAAAAACAAAACAAAACTATAAGAGAAACATGAAATTCATGTGGATAAAGTTTTGGACTAGGAAATCGATGGCGCCAGTGCGAGTGAGAGCAGTAGCAAGTTGTAAGTACACTTGCTCTCTCACTCTCTCCCTCTTTCTCTACATCTTTCGTTCCTTCTGCCTTCTCCTTGCGACATTACGACTGTAGCTGTTATTTTGACATATAGCGACGACTTGGATGAGGGAAAGAGAGAGAGAGAGTGGGAGAGAACTAATGGAGCTGAAGACCAGCAAAACAAACTGGTTAAGTAAAAGGACAACAACAACACTGCGCCTAAAATTATGCTACACACACACACACACTGTATACTATACCGACTTGTAGAACAAGTCGCGCTCATAAGCAGCCGATTTACATGCAGCAAAAATGTTGATTAGAAAATTAATTAAGGTTTTTACGATGCCTCGCCGGCAGTTTTATGTTTCGCTGAGCCCCGAGTTGAGTCGCCGTCGGCTTTCATGCTTGGGAAAACTTTCGCTCGGCGAATTTACGACATTTTTATGGCGGGCTTCCATGCGAGGGCGGCTCGTAAAAAGTGCGTAAAACTTTGCTTTGCTTTGCCCGGGCGCAATTGATAAGGCTCCAGTCAGTCAGAGCTTTATCTTGCTTGCCTACCGCCCTGCCTCATTCCCTTCCTCCTTCACCTCCCTCAGCTGCCTGGGCGCATATGCAGATGAGTTTGCCATAAAATTTCTAGGAAATTTCGCTCAATAAATAAATTGTGCGCCCAATGTGCGAAGCCTTTCTTTCATTCACTCACTCATGGGCGTGTGCACGCCCACAATTTTGATAGCGCACGACGGGTGTATCAACTTTACGATTATCGTGGAGATTAAATGCACTTAGTGCAAGAAAGAAGGAAAGAAGAAGCATAGCAAGGCAACTTTGTTCTGACAAAGGATCATTTAACAGCAAAAGGATCAGTTCTAATCAAGATATGATAAAACCCAAATTAATAAGGAGTACCCTCAATAATCAGCTAAGGTGTTAATACCCTGTATATCTTACCAAGTAGCTGTCATAATGCAGCAACCCTAAGCGACTGCAGCGCAACAACAAAAACAACAACAATGTCATGACGCATAAAAAGGGGCAAGCGGGGAACGAAGGAGAAAGGGAGGTTTCTCTGCTGCACAATGGCACAACTTGACGAAATCATTATTTCGCTCCGACATTTATTGATGCCATAAACTTGAAGATTTATGCGTGCGTCGCTCTGCCGCGCCACCACACCCCACTGTTGTTGCACTGTGCACAGGGCAACCGCATAGCACATATAACAGGGGGAAACCCACCCGTTGATAGCCAGCCAGTATCGAGCAATGGTAACTCCAATTCCAGCTTGCGCTACGTGGCCATGTCAAATTTTCTTCCTTCTCCTCTTCTTTTTTGTTTTTGGCATATTGCAGCACAGTGGGACACAATGCGAGTGTGTTTCTCATTCAAGCCCGATAAGGCGCAGCTGTCTCTCTCTTTCTTTCGCTCTCTCTCTGCGTTTCTCGTTCTTACAAACAGACGCACACAACAGCGTGTTAATTTATTTAAATTGACTACGTGCAAAGTTTACTTGCATGCGTCTTGTGCCACGCCCCCCTTCTACACCCAATTCCCCATACCTTCCCCCTTGGCACCTTCCCTTGGTTTGGGGCTGTCTCAATGTTTGCACAAATTTCACATTTTACTGCGCGTCGTCGACTCCGTTGTCGTTTTTGTCTTCAAATGGAAACCAATTTGCAAACGTCGCTGAGATTTGTAACGATCCTAGGCGACAGCGTGAATACGCTAAACAGCTAGAATTGCTTAATGCTCAGAACTGTGCAATTGTACTGTGAACAGACTTTTCTAGCCTTTCTTTAAGTATAAGTCAAGGCAAAGTTTTCCCTACTTAGGTAGAGAAATCTAGTGAAATAATGTACGAGTATAGGCTTACGATCTGCAAGTTTTAAGGACAAGAGACTCAGCAATAATGTAAATGTTGATGAATTTCAAGATGGCCGCTTCAAGATGGCGACTTAAATACAGTTAGTCAAGAAACACTTTATAGAGATATACATACAATTAATATGCATATGTGTAAAGAGTTTCTTGACTAACTGTATACATTTTTGTAATAATTAAAGAGCATTGTTTCAAATAAAAAGGAATAGCTTTCCTCGATCCCTACAACTGTAACAAACAGGCAGCCTTTTCTAGCCTTTTTGCAATTACTGCTAAAATAAATGTACAGCCAAAACATGTGGAACTATATATAGCTTGTATCAAATATATCATGTTGATCTCTCTTTCTTTTGATAGAGAGTTGCTTAAAGAAGCAATTATTAACTACATCTAAAAGGTTTCTACAAACATAGAGCTGCTAAATTCCCAACTCTAAGCATGTTAGTCTAGTTCTTTTAATAGAAAAAAGCGATTAGCTGTCTGTTACAGACATATGTATGTATACCTTCTATATACCCGACTCTACTCATATAGCTCATGCAGATGGACCCCAGCAGCTTGGTCGCAGCGCAGCTGGCAAACGGGCGCGCGCATAAAAACTCATTTGAAAGAGTGCCTCGATGCCAGGACATGACGCCAGCTACAGCTCAACCTTACCTTCCCTTCCCTCACCAGATGGACGTGTGCAGCAGCAGCTCTTGCTGGGGTTTAGGGGTTGGGTGCTGTAGCGTTGCGTTCAAGTGCACATTGGCCGTGGGGCGCTATGCATGAGCACAGCTGCCACTGCCACAACTGCTCCAACTCCAACTCCCCGGGGCTGTCTTGGCAACGATTCGCGTGTCAACAATAAGCGCAATAACTTAAGTTGCATTCAATGACAGCAGCAACTGAATGCAGCTGCAGTTGCAGGTTTAGGTGCAGTTACCTGTCTGCTTGGCTAGCTAATTAACCGGCAAGCAGCTGGAGTCGAAAACAAACAGTATCCACTTGGAGCAGGATTCGCTGCTGGCACGTACCCTGCTTGCCGTGCTTAAGTTATTCATGAACAAGTACAAACTCGACTCGGCTTCACTCTTACAATCATTTAATCCTTTGGTTAGGGTACACTATATATATACATATATATACTATATATGTTCAGGAAGCTGTCCCTAGTTTCAATTATATCGTATATTGTACACAGCTTTAACAACAAATTGTCTTTTGGTAAAAAAAAAGAGCACAAAATAAGTTGAATAGTAATAATAATAAATATATAAACCTATGCAAGAGGTTATATAGTGTAACAACTAAATTTAAACAGAGTATCAACTATAAATAGATTGGTAATTATGTATATACCGATCACAAAACTTTTGATCTACAAATTATGCCGAAGGAAAATATATAAATATATATAATAATAATAAATATACAAGCTAGAGCGCAAACAGTTACTCTCAATTATAAATATACACACTGGGGGGGAACAATGAATTTTGAATGCGCTATCGAGGAACCTGCTGCAAAGGGTTGTTGTGACTAGATTTCATATTGAATTTTGATCGCCGTCACGCCTACTATGTCGACGTGTTGTTCTTCAAGAAGCTGGCCAGCAACAGCAATGCAAAGGATGTGGTCACAAACACACTGCCCGGTATGGAGCGACGTATGAACAAATTGGGATCACGCTCTCGCTGTGCAAACAGCTCAACATCTGCATCGTATGTCTCGTAATTGTTCCAATGCAGACATTTCTTTACCGCATAGTCCCAACGGTGATAGAGCAGCTCACGACCTGCAAAAGTACAAATCAAATTCATGAAAGGAAACTAAATATATATAGATTCCTCTTCTTACGATTCTGTGTTGTTGTGGGCGAGAAGACGTCCGTGGGCGGGGCATACATGCGTGTCGCATAGGGCAGTGTGACTGCACGCATGGTTACTCCAGCGGCTATCATTGCACCTAGTCCTACGGGCGACGTTGTCTGCGGCCTTTCCAGCATCCAGCCAATAATATCGGCAATAAACTGCACAAGGTGTGTGTTCTCCGCATAGTCCCCGCCAAAAGTCAGCACTGGCTGTATGCTCGAAGGATCCCAGTTGGGTGTATCTCGCCTAAAAGCCTTGAGCACCTCGTAGATCTGAAAACCAGTCGCCTCGTACGCAGCCTGTGTTATATTCTCCGCTGTTGTTTGACTTGTCAGACCAAGGATTATGCCCCGCGCATCGTAGCGCCAGTAGGGCGCATAGAGACCATGGAACGCAGGTATAAATGTTATCTCCGATCGCTTGGCTGCCAGACCGCACTCGGCATTGAGCATGCTCGACGAGCAGGATGATGATATCATTGAATTCTCGCCAATAAACGTATTCAGCGACTCCACAACATTGTCATTGGAATTGATTTCCGTATTGATACGCAATCCCTGACGCAGCCAGTTTACAGTGGAGCCGGCATTGGAAATGGCACCTTCTAGCGTATAATGCGTATTTGCTGAGGGTCCCAACTTGTGTGCTATGCCCGTGATCAGTCCATTCTCCGACTCAATCATCTGTTGTGCCGTATTCAGCAGCACAAAGCAGCTGTCGTCCAGTGTGCACACATTCTGACCCGCCTTGACGCACAACTGACCCAGCAATGCTGCCGGCTGCTCACCAATGATGCCCGCGATGGGCACTCCCAGCAATGGACCCTCCACAATGTAACCGAAGATTTCGGAATTAGAACGTATGCGTGGCAGTATATTCATGGGCAGTTGAAAGAATTTACACAGCTTCGGATCCCATTGCTGTGTGCCGACGTTCATCAGGGAAGTGTAGTGTGCATTGGTCACGTCTGTGGAGTGGACACCCACATCGACGCCGCCCGATAGATTCTGCAAAGAAGAAGCTTAATTAATCAATTGACTCACTCCAAGCAATCTAAGACTTACCCATAACAGCCACGAGTCCAAGGTGCCAAACAAACACTGATCCTCCTCAATGGCCTTACTCACTGCAGGCACATTTTCGAGTAGCCATTTAATCTTTAGGGCACTAAAACAGCTACTTAGTGGTAAGCCACTTCGATAGCGCACATAATTCTCATTCCTGTTGACCTTGTAGAGCAGAGCCTTGAGCAAAGCTGTGCTACGACAATCGGACCAACCAATTGCATTGTGATAAGCCTGCCCTGTCTGCTTGTTCCACAGCAGTGTGGTGCCGCGCTGATTGGCAATACCCACTGCAATGATGTCATGCGGACTGATTTCCAATATCACCAGGTTTTTATAGGCAGTCTAGGAGTGAAGAAGAAGATATGTATGTGTTATATGAATGCACGACGCAGGATGATATAACCATTTTCTCCGTTACGCACCTCTATGCATTCCTGCATAAGTTTCCATATCTCAGCGGGATCATATTCCAGCCAACCGGCATTATGTACTATCTGCCGCAGCTTCTGCTCGTGATCGGCCAGAACTTCGGCATTTTTCGTTGAATAAATCTATTTGCAAATAGAATATTGAGTCAGCGTGTGCGTGTCAACATGCGTGTGCCTGTGTGTGTGTGTGTGCTGCTGCTGCTTACCAGAAATCGGCAGTGTGTGCTGCTCACGTATGCAACGCCAATGAGTGCTCCAAATCTTCCATAGCGACCGTCGTTCATATTTCGCTGCCAATTTCTTGTACTAAATCAGCGCACGTGCCGTTGTCTGTTTTAACTGTGGGACGCGCGCCAATTGCGTCGCTCTCGCAGTTCACCTGGCTTAGATACGTCTGTGTGTGTGAATGTGTGTGCGAGCTGTGTTGTTGTTGTGATATGCAATGCCGTCAGCACGCCGTTGTTGTTGTTGCTGTTTCCCTCGTCACGCCGACACCAAGTAGCCGCCCAAAAACAAATCGGTTTTGAGACAAATTATATATCTGGATGCATAATTTAACGAAATCGAGCGAGATTTTTAAACATCTCATTGATTGTTATTTAAGCAGCGGTAAGTCAGTGTGACCGCAGACGCAAAATGATAAAATACCAAAATACCTGTCACGCGCGAATTATTAAAAATACTAAAATACATTTATACCGGAAATAAACTACGCTTTTAATGAATTTAAATTATATGTTTAGTAATTAATTATATATTCATTCTATAATAAATGATCATTTTATGCGTATGAACACGGCTTATGAATTATTATTATTAAGACTACAACAAGACTACAACGTCTGAAGGCTTTTATGTGTATTATTGCGTATGAGAAATCGAATACATAATTGTGAAAACAAATTATTATTTATAATTTTTATCAGTTGTATTAGCTTGACCAAATAATGTTTTTATTTACAGCAAACATAAGCAGGTTTTGTTTATAGAAGTGGTTGACATATATCTATTTGTGGGTAGTCGACTAGCAGATACTTTTAACAAGAAGTCAATTATAGATAAATAAAAAACCCAGTTCTCTGCAGCTTAACACATATGTATGTACGTAATACCTAATATAAGCATACTAAAAACAATCAATGTCCATTACATAGTGCGATAACCTGTTTAAGAACATTTATGATTATTGGGAATAAAAGTGGCTTGTCATGCTCAGTCTACAGGAATTCCTAGTATAAGTCTCGACAAGTGTGAATATAAGAGTTAGGTATAAGAGTCTTCAAAATATATTTATACCTACATAGAAATTCTATTGATTTCGCAGTATAAAATCTTATCTCTTGCTTGGTTTACACGCGATAGGTTCAAAAGTCTAATACCCCAGGCGAACATAAACAGTCGAAGATATTGTGTAGCTTAGTCGCTCTCTGAAAACCGGCGTGTTCGGTTTGGTTCTTTATGATGATCACTGTTTTATTTCTATTTCTCGCCGCGTTAACACTGGTGCACTTTCTACACAAGGTCAACAAAGATTACAATGTTGCCGCGTTCTTTGCGCCACGCATACGCTCCAAAGATGGTCGACCCGTAGAGAGTATTGCACCCACTCCCAAGGGTACCACAATCTTCGCCAACTGTTTTGATCTATATGGAAAAGACGATGGTACGCAGCGATAGATGGCAGATATCATATAATCTTTATAAACATTTCAATTCCAACTATTATTCCGCTATTATCTGTAGCTGCTGTTTTTCAGTATATCCGTAAAATCTCTAAAGAAATGGGCAAAAGCTTTATCGATTACACACTGGGCATGCCGTTATTCAATGTTATCGATGCCGATAACGCTGAATTTGTGTTGACCAATCCCAATCTGTTATCAAAGGGTAGAATATACGACTTTATGAAACCGGCGCTATGTAATGGAATTCTAACCGCATCACGTATGTTATAAGACACCCTATGAATAGCATGTGGAAGATAACATTAAAAACCTTTCCGTTTTAAGCTAAAAAAGTGGCACACCCGTCGCAAGATGATAACGTCCACATTCCATGTCAATATTTTGGATCAGTTTCTGGACGTTTTCAAGTTGGTTATTCTCCCATTAACACATTAGGTTATTTATAAACAAATCCATCTTTTTTTAATTCTTCTCTCAATTAGAACAGAGAGCGCAAAGTTTGTGCAACAGTTTCAGTACCAGACGGAGAGCGTCGTTTCGCTCAGAGAAAAATTACCGAGATTTACACTTAACTGTATATGTGGTAGGTTGTATATAGGGAAATATCGATTTAAATATTTGACATTCTACTGTTTTTATTCTCTCAGAAACCGCTATGGGTGTCAAGCTGGATGATATGACAGAAAAGGGAGATCGTTATCGCAAAGCTATACAAATGCTGGGGAAGTTGTTTGTAAAACGCCTTAGCAATCCACTGCACTTCAACAAGACGTTGTATAGACTGTTCGGAGCACGTGAGGATTCGCCATATGTAAAGGTCATCCATGAGTTTTCCAGTGAAATTATTGCCAAGCGACGTATTCTGCTTGAGAAGGAACTGGCACATAGGCGACTCAATCAGCTGCCCGACGAAGATATGTACGACAAGAAAGAAGCAACTCGTGATACATATGAATATGATATATTATATCTCTTATACATATCTTATACAGCTACGTCAACGAGCGGCGTCGCTTTACCATGCTGGATACGCTCATCTGTGCCGAGAAGGACGGACTAATCGATCACAAGGGTATCTGCGAGGAGGTGGATACGCTAATCTTTGGCGGGTTTGATACCTCCTCTATAATACTAATGTTGGCCCTAATGAACCTTGCGATGCATACCGATAAACAGGACCTCTGCTATCGGGAAATATCAGAACACATAGCTGGTAAGTATGCAATGCCACAATCACAATATGATTTCATATTGATGTAAATGTCTTCCAGATAACCTCAGTTGTTTGGACAGTACGCAGCTGACAAAGCTAAAGTATTTGGAGTGCTGCATAAAGGAAACGAGTCGGTTGTATCCTCCAGTTCCGGTTATGTCTCGTCAGACGTTGTCAGAAATTGAATTTCCCAATGGTCTTATAATGCCTGCACACACACAGATCCTTTTACATGTGTTCGATCTTCACCGGAATGAGAAATACTGGAATGCACCCGATGAATTTCATCCCGATCGTTTTTGGCCGCACAACTATCAAAACCGTCACCCCTTCGCCTATATACCATTTAGCGCTGGACAGCGCAATTGCATTGGTAAGTAGAAAGAAAATTAATGAAATTATCTTAACTTAAATCGTCTAACTTTATCGATATCTCTACGAATAGGACAAAAATACGCTATGATGGAAATTAAAACATTTATGATATTCATTCTAAAGCAGTTTAGAGTTTTGCCAATTACCCGACCTGAAGACCTTATCTTCACAAGTGGATTTACGCTTGGTATTAAAAATAATGTTCAAGTTAAATTCGTAAGGCGAAATTAATTGATAACAAAAGTTCTGCTACATTTGCCATTGTTCGAGAACACAAAAAAAGCCTGCTAGAATAATATTTAATAATACTACTTTGTAATAAGACACGCTATTATTTAAATAAATAATTATTGATTAATTTTGAGTTTTCTTTATCATATTTCGTATCTATAGCTAATCTGATAAGCATTTGAATTATTAATGAACTAAATGGTGCCGAATAACTGAAATATACTGAAACGTAGTAAAATACTGCAAATGGGCAAACGAGCTGGCAGTCTGGCTAACAACAAACAACGTTGGCAGCCCCGTTTACAATGAGCGTGCGCAGAGCGCGTAAAACAAAACTGGAAAAACAGAGAGACACAGAAGACGTCGCGCACGCAACGGTGTTTTCACAATTGCTACACAAAAATAAAAGCATTGATATTGATGCGCAATTGAGAGCAGTAAATCAATGCAAGGAACGTGCAGCAGAAAACGGGATAACGCCAACGGCAGCTGCTCAAAACAAAAACATAAACATACGGAAATTTCGTGAGGCCCATTCTGAGGGCAAATCTCAGATTTCGAAGAAATCGAAGAATATGCAAAGATACTATGCAGAACGTGAGACGACGGGTCCCGAGTTCGGTAAGTACGTCCTTTTTCTATCCTTTTAGAACACAATACACAACAACAGTTGAAAAGTGCAGAATCAACCCCCAACAAATGGCACACACTTCAGTCTTCCCCTAAATAGAGAGAAGACGAGCTAAGGGTTGCTCCTGTTTCTGCTGCTGCTCCTGTTGTTGTTGTTGTTGTTGTTGTTATGGCTTTCACTGCGAAGAACGTAGAAAGCGAAATATGCCATGACGCAGATTTTAACGATTTTTCCCAAAAACCCAAACAGACGATCGCCTTATAAAACTGGTACGCTCTAATCCTGCCATTTACGATGTGAGCCATCCGCATTATCGCCGTAATCCGGTTCGGGTGGACATATGGGATCGCATTGCTAATGAACTGGGCGCCTCATGTAAGTAGCAAAGGACTTCATTTCAGTGAGGTTTAAATTAATTTCGATTTATTAATATTATTTATTAACTTTGTATTAAGAAAACATTAAATCCCTTTGCTCTTCTTTACTCTTTGTTCTCAACTAACGTCTCGTTATCTGTTTTAGCACGTTTCCTACAAACAAAATGGAAAAACATACGCTACAATTATCTGCAGGAGATTAAGGCACTGGAGACGGGCCAAGTGAATCCGAATGTACGCAAGCGACGATTCACTGAGGATTTATCTTTTTCTACAAAACACCGCACAAACGTACAATGTGAAAAAGGCTCAGGCATATATATCGCAGACCAATACCACAACAAATAGTAATAACGCCAATAGCGACGACAATGACAGCAATAGTTTTCTATATCCGGATCCAGAGCACTTGCGAATCGATGCCTCAGATAGCTATGACATTATCGAACTGGACGATGATAACAGTGAGGATGGGTCAGGGCATGTCGATGGTGGCCAGAGCGATAATGAAATTGTACCCGAACTGATGGTAATGGAACCCAAACCCGATGTGGGTGGCCTTCATCAGTCATCGGTTGTCAATGGCAACGGCAACAGCAGCAACAACAGCAACAATAGCCACAACAATACGCAGGTTAGCTCGCCGGCCTCCTCACCCCTGCTTACGCCCATGGTGGTTATGGGCAACGGGGACGAGACACCGCATCAGGATATGAAATCAGAATACCATCATCACATAAAGAGCCATCCGCAGCAGGATATAAAGCATCAATATAACAACAGTGGCAATACGTCGCTCTCCAATGGCGAGGTGACTATTGAGCCCATCTACAAATTCGCCCACAGTCGACGCACTGCACCCGCGGGTGACATCATGGCGAATGCGGCAAAACGAAAGGCAATGGCAGCACCTCTACCCACTCTAGCGCCCATCAATGATCCCATCGAGCTGTACTGTCTGTCGCTGGTGGACACACTGCGCAGCATGCCTAGATCTGAACGGGAACGTGTTAAATTCGAGTTCGCCAGCATTCTGAAAGATGCCAAGTACAAGGACGAGGCCTAATCCCCTAAATCCTTCTCTCTTTTCATCTGGGTTTTTTGTATGCATACATATGTACAATTTTCAATATTGTATTTGTATTATTATTATATTCTGTGTGCAAAATCATGTAGAATTTTTCTAAGACGCTATTTAGGCTAAGCTTAAACTTATGTATTTAGTTTTTTATTACAAATGATGTAGTGTGTCCATATCTATTCAGTTGTATCAACAAAATAAAAAAGAAACACACCAAATGTAGTGTGGAAAAATGGATTTTATCTAATTCTTCTTACTGGGTCTGAGTACCAGAGATCTTAATAGGTGAGTTCCCTCGATCGTTGGATTACTTGTCATAATATTTATTCGTATTATCTCCATAGTTTCCCAATGAAAACACATGTTGCGTATTGTTGCAGCTCAAACGCTTCCAAATTTATTATTCTCTTATTGCGCACACGTATTAGTAGCATTAAGGTATCTCTATATACTATCTGTGTGTATATTTTGTAGTCAAAATGTTCTAAACACTAATGTATTTTAATTGTTATATAATCAATGCTCAATACAACGTTTAGTCCCATTAATTATGTGGTTAAAACATATTTGATTCGATTTTTAACTTCGATCTTTACAATATGCACTTTAACTGTTTCTGTTAAGTCTTTTTTTTTTGCACACCTTAATACAAACGAAACCCTTGAAAAATCATATCAACAACTATATATTTTATATATAGTGCTTAAGGCATTGTACAAGGATAGGAGCAATAAATAGTCATGTTAGGTTTTTACAGGCAACAACTAAAATCTATTATAGAAAAAACACCAATATTATTATGGCTGTTAAATGTTAATTAATGATTATGTGACTGTTTATAAGTCAGTTGCTTAACAAGAATAATCTAAAACCATATCTCAAATATTAATTGCAGAAAATTAAAAAAAAGGATTAAACAAATATAATTTTTGCCCGCTTTTGTGTCTGAGCTGCATCTATATATGTAACTACGATATTTCAACTATATAATTATGTCTTAAATTTAGCGGTTCGGCGTATTTAGTACAGAGCTTTGAGTCTGCAATGGTCGCCCCCCATTGACAGCTGCATTCTGGCCGGCCTTGTTGTTATCATCCGTATCCAAAATATCTGAGAGATCATACATATTAGGCTGATAAGCCATTAGCTCAGAGCCGCTGTTTGCTAAAGAGTGAATAGGGATCGTTAAAGGTTGAAGATAATTCAAATATTATAAATCGTAGTGCTCTTACCTTTCTTATCGCCGCCCATGTCATTGAGAAAAGATAAACCATAGTTATCCATCACATCGGCATCATTAAAGAGCTGCAATGAATATGCAAAAATTAATTTTATATAAGTTAAGATGCTTATAATCACTGAGTAAATAGCTTGGTAACTTGATAATGGGTGACCCGATAACAGTTTCTGTGCCAATAAAGATACAACTTAAAAATTGTTATCAATTCACCGATCTTTCAAGATATCGAGTTATCTTGGTAAGGCATGAACCATTTTGATTTTAATCTCAAAATTCAAGCCAGCTGCTTTTGATACATTCTTGTTTATGCAGCGTGCGCTGACCTTTAGTAGCAGCTCCTCGTCGGTTAGCTGCAATACAGGCATCTTGTTGGCAATGATCTTCGGTGCAGCCTGAACGGTGCACATAGAATAAAATACATATATACATATATAGAGTACGATCGAAACGGACAAACGGACACAGCTATGCTAGACAGCTAGTTAGATTGTATTCCCAACAGTTACTTACACCCAAGAGCATATTCTGATCAATGGAGACACCTTCGCCACGTAGCAGATCCTTTAGCGTATCGAGCTCATCTTGCATCGTATCCAAATGTCCAGTTAATTCGTCACTGCAACAACAACAAGAATTTGCAACCGGAAACGTGTTAGTCTTGCTTTGTAACTCGCAACCAGCACCAAGCATGGGTTCAAGTTTCGGTTCAGTTAGTGCAACATGACCGTACCGTGATTCAAGTTGATTATCTCCCGTGTACTTGGCAACAGTCATAGCTGGCTGTTGTTGTTGTTCCTGCTGCTTCTGTTGCTGCTCATCAGTTGTATCGTTGGCTGCTGCTGCTGCTGCCTTCGATGTGGATGCCAAATTCGCATCGCTGACGAGGGAACTTTCGTTGTTCAAATCAAAATTGACCGGCAAACTATTGGCAAATTTTCCGTTGTTTACTGTGGAGATACCAAACTGCTGTTGTTGATCTAACTTATTGGTCTGATCCTCCAATCCAGTGCTGGACATAAGTGAATCATCCTGTAAAGATAGAATACAATTTGTTGTTCAAATTTCTCACTTATTGCTGATAAATGCATTCCTTACCTCAAATATATTAGTTGGCATATCGTTGCTTATGAAGTTGACATTGTACAGATCTTGGTTACTGGGCTCTGGCTGATCTAACAAGTTGGGCATGCTGTTTACCGATGCGGGACTCGATTCCGGCTCCGTCTTGACCAACAAAGGTTGCGGCATAACGGCATTCATCGACGGCTCCTTTGTCTGTAATCGTGTGCGATGTGACTTTGGCGACATATCCAAATCAATTGTTCCCTGCGCAGCAATATCTGCAATGCGACGACGCTGTTTGTTCTTCTCCTTGAGCAGCTGACGATTGCGTGCGTCCTGCTCGCGTACCATCGGTGTAGTAAGCACATTTACTTGCTCATCGCCGCTGTAGGGACTGTTCGGACTTAGCATTTGTTGCTGCGTTGGCAACTGTTCCTGTGCATGAGAATCGGGTGCCTCGGTAACAGTGTAGAGCACCTGCTGACCGGCGGGTGAGCGAGCCACAGTTGTAGCTGCATCACCACCAGCCAATAGTTGACCAGCAATGAAGTCCTCATTGCTCTGATTCGAGTAGTCATAGTTCTGCGAGCTGGCCATGCTTATGTTTGAGCGTGGTCGTTCCATTGTCAACGGGGAAGCGGTCTCAACGTCATAGTGCTTAGTATAGGGACTGTGTGGGTTCATGACCTCGTCGAGCAACTCCTCGCTTAACTCGTGAATGACTGGGCCACTCTCGCTCTCAGATTCGCTAGCATTCCGCTGGCGCGCGTTCTCCGGTGTATCGTTAATCATAAGTTGCATGTGACGCTTCACTCCGGACATATTGCGCGATGGTTGCACAATTGATATTAGAAACTGGATCAGTTTGTTGACGATCTGCTGTTGTTTAGCGTGTTTTTGACGGAGCGATGCTATCTCCCGCCACAAGGCCTCGTTCTCCTGTTTCATAACAGAAAAACGCGAATCCAAATTATCCTGGCGACCTCGCATAGCCTTCACATCGCTCAACACCTTCGATACAGTCTCCTGCTTCAGCACACTCTTATCATCCACAGTCTTAGTGTTGGATATCTTGCGCTTGATGTGATCCAACAAATAGGGATAATTGCGCTTAAAACAGGGATGTGAAAATTCAATCTCATCCCGATCGAAACGCAATCCGCCATTATCTATTGAGGTGATCTTATGAAAACCATCTATACATAAGAGAATACATTCATAAATTAGCATACATTGCAAATTTAAGATTGTATTTATAACTTACACATATTTAACTGCCTTATGAAGCTGGCCATATTGTTGTGCTTGTAATTCAGCGGCAACAACTCACGCGCAAATTGCGCTTGGTTTTGGATAATAAAACTGCGGCCATCCTAAAAATAAGATGTATTCAAAAAAATATTATAATTTTGTTCATAAATAAATGAGAATATAGTGGACAAAAGACTAAACCTTTTCTAAAAAATGTACAGGGTCTTTCAATAAAAAATATGTAGATTGTATAGATAATTCGCCTGAGTGTCCAGCCCTTATCAATTAAATAAAACTAGTACTATTTATAAAAAGGGTGCCCAAAGAAAACATATTTAAAACTAAAAGTTTGCCATAAATATTTTGGTATTACTTTTCAATCTTTGCATTAAGTAATTTTTTAATTATAAAAATAATCTTTAATTTAAGCTTAAATATGTTTATAACGCACATTCCATAATCCACTTCAATCATGACCAAACTATTTTTATGAGTGCCTTGATAAGAGCAACGAAATAAAAGTGCTTCGATATTGGGCATTATAATTATTGTCTAATTATAAAGCCACCACATATAAAGCGAGAGTGTGAAATGAGGAAGTGGTAAACACCAAAAAAAGCTCTCTTATCTAGACAAAAACACTTGGCGAAAGCAAAGTCAAAACAGAATGAACAGAAATTGAATTGAAGAGCGACAGAGGGACGGACCGACAAACAGACAGACAAATGGAAAATTTTTCAGAGATGCATTCGATGGATAGAGGGCACACGCACGTACGCACTCTCACGGTCGGTGGCCTATGCAAATCAAGAATTACAGTAACAACAGCAGCAACAACAACAACATCAACAAATGCAAGAGCAGCAGCAGCAGCAATAGGGAGGAAAGAGAGCAGCTCCCACTTTGCATACGTGCCACTCAACACAACAACAATATATGTATGTGCAGACAACGATGACGTAGTGAAAGTATCATGCGTAAAAGCACCTGCATTTTGTTGTTGTTGCTATGCCAAAAGCAATAAACGATGTAAATAAACAATATGGCGGCCTACCTTGCTCCAGCATATTAAATTATTTGTATCCGGATCATCCACTAGTCGCCAGAGCTTTGCCAAAAAAAGCTGGCACTCCACTGCCACTGCCTGTTTCACCCACTGTATGCATGTTGCGACGTGATCTCTGCTGCTGGTGTTGATCCTCGTCGTCCTCCTCTTCTTCGCTTGATTCGTGCTTTAATTGCACGGCTTTAACGTTTCCACGCGTCTTGGACATATAAATCGAAGTTAACTGTATACAATTGTGAAAAAGATAATACAATTTGTATCAATTAATATGAATTTTTCACGTTGGGCACAGTCCATGTCCAGTCACCATACATATGCACAATGTATGAGGACTGGTGTATGCGTGTATGTGTGTATGTCACCTACCGCAACACTTTACAGCTGTTTTTCTGACTTTTTAAATGTTTTAAGTTAACAAATTTAATGTTTTTATATTGTTTTACACTTTGTTCTGCACAATTATTATAAACACTTTGTTTTTTCTGAAGTTTTGATGTTTATTTTCACAATTTAATGCACAGCGTAATTGTTGAATTCACGAATAAAATATTTTCTCTTCTTCCTCCGTACTATCTATCGCTATCGGTCTCGATGGTCAAGTGACAAAACCTATCGAAGTCAACGCTGCCGCTATTTATATAGTTTTTAAAGTATCGAGTACACGCTGGTAGTTTCTACCGCGATACACAAAAATACAAGCATTTGAATTCTTATATATTTTGTAAAAAACAAGTTTTTTTTAGGTTACTGGTAAAATTTGTTGATGTTTGTTAAAAACAGCACAAATTACATTCTGATCCAAGGAGCAATATAAAAAGTGCGATTGAAATTAGGGAACACTGCTCAACACTGATAACTTTACATAGACCATTCGCTAACACTGTGCATATGCGGAAAAATGGCTGACACTTTTAATTGCCGAATCAAGTGATTGTTTAGTGCATTTTTGCTTAAAATAATGCTAAAATATGCCGAAAACTACTTACAATTAATAAACGAATATAATTTAATGTTATACTAATTTAGTACATGTGTTGAAACACACTAAAAGGTATGTAAATTCACGTTTCAAATTGCGGCCATTCGTGCACGACTGCGTGAGAAAAAATGTAGGTAAGAAGTAGAATACAAAAAGGGCCCGCAAACGGTTTTGTGCTGCTCTCTTTTCTTCTATACGCGCGTTTGTGTGATTGTATGTGTCTATGTGAGCAGCAACAAATAACTTGAAAAAGGCGCCAGTTTGTTGTTGCAGAGCAAGCGAAAAACATATTTAATATAAATTAAAAGTGTCTCATTTGTTTTTGTGTATTTTTTTTTCATTTCAATTTCAAATTATAGACTGCGCACAAAGCAACTGCACAATAAATTAATATACACAAATGATGAACAACCATTTCCATTTGCAACCGCATGAGCACAACAACACGCCACAAAATGTGGCACAGCAATTTGCTGGCGCTGTCGCCGCTGCTGCACCAACAACATACGGTTATTTAACGCAACCAGCCGCAGCAACGGTCAATGCACAACCGCAGCAATGGTTGACCTATCAAATACTGCCACCACCCCAACCCACTTTAGCGGCAAACGCTGGCGGCGGGTTACCGCCAGCGATAGGCACGGCCAAGCGTTATTATGCAAATACAGCAACAGCAGCGGGGGCAGTGGCCACAGCAACAGCAGCAGTAGCACATCCCAGCAGCATACAAATTACCAACAACTACACGCAACAGCAGCAGCAACAACAACAATTGCAGCAGCAAACACAGCCGAACAACATCAACAACATTCGCATAATTAGCACCGCACCAAATGTTTATAGTCTAAATAAAACAGCTACAGAGCAATTGAATCAGCTTTATGCCACGCCAACATCGTCTGCTCCGGAAATATACGCTCCAGTTAGTGCGTACTACACGGCAACGCCAAATTTACAACCGAAGCTGCAGCCGCCGCCACTGGTGCCAGTGAGCAACAATAACAACAACAACAGTGGTAACCACAATGTTGTGGCAAGCAACACATCTGCCCCATCGACTGTGGTGCTGGATCGTATCAACATCTGCATCAACAATCACTACACAGAACCCAATCTCTGCCAGCCCTCGCCCATAATTCCCGCTATACAGCACAAGCCGCTAATGCCGCTCATCGATAGCAGCGCAGCCGACAGCAGCTGTAGCAGCAGCAGTAGCATCCTCTCAAATGGTAGAAGCAGCAGCAGCACCACTACTACCACCAACGCAGCTGTTATAGTTATCGATGAGCCAGACTCCACAACAACCACACCACACACGCCGCCAACAACGCCGGAAACATTGAGTTCACCTGTAAAGTCGCCGGAGAGTAGCAGCTGTGTATTGAAACAAAGTTTCACCAGCGTCTCGCAGAGCATTGAAGAGGCAGCAGTGGTTGCTGCCGGGGCACCACCCACACCGCCAACACCACCTCCAGCGCAACCACCAGAGAGCAGTCCATCTATTCCCATTGCCGCTTCAGTTCCCACTCCCGTTAGCTATGCGTTGCAGGAAGATGTCTTCATCAAGTGTAACGATGGACGTTTCTATCTGGGCACTATAATAGCACAATCGGAGCAACAGTATCTAGTGCGGTTCGATGAGAATTCAGAGCAATGGTGCGAGCTAGATAGGCTTAGGAAACTGGGCAATTCGGAGCCAAGTAGCGGCAGTGGTGCTTCCACAACTACCATGTGCGTTGCCTGCAAGCGAGCACAACATGAGGATATTGTGGAAATCTGCGAACGTTGTGGCCGTGGATACCATAGAGGATGCACCACAGAAATTGCCAGTGGTGTCTGGTGCTGCAAGCGCTGTGCCAAGCCAATGAAAATGCAATCATCTCTTGTACGAAATGGTGCGGAGAAAAAAGCACCTGGCATCTGCCGAAAGCTGCCATATCATGTGAGTTGATCATAAATATGAATTAATGTTTACTAATTATTAATTAACTGTCTCGTATTGTTGCACAGATGGACAAGCTGAGCTGGGATGAGAAACATCGCGTGAACGAGGAGCAAATTTATTGTTATTGCGGTAAAACTGGCAAATTTGATAACAATATGTTGCAATGCTGCAAGTGCATGAATTGGTTCCACACACAATGCATGCAGAACTTCAAACAGAAGCTTCTCCGCGGCGACTGGTGAGTGTGAATACAAGATTATACTATATATAGATGTTATCATTAACATATTCTCTCTCTGTTCTTGCAGCTTCTTTGTGTTCTGCTGCACTGTGTGCAACGATGGTGTTGAGTTCAGGCGTCGGCTACAAATTGATTGGGTAGACATGTTGCATATAACGTTGTACAATTTGCGAAAGCATCAGCACAAGAAGAATCATCATCTGCTAAAGGACATTTGGCCGTTTATACTCGAGCAACGGCATCATTTGCCAATCTGCGAAGAGTGGCGTCAGTTGCCCGAAACAGCTCTGATGGAAAGGATTAAGCAAACGCTTAAAGAATATTCTGATCGTTTTGTTTGTGGTCGAGAGTTTAAACGCGCACCTGCCTATTATGCGCTACGGCACAGTGGGCCGCCGTTAACGCCACGAGTGTTTCTGCAGCCACACGAAAAGCTTTGTGATGAACTGCTGGTGAACAAATTCAAGCTGTTACTAATGCCAGAGGAAGGAGTAGGCGATGAGTTGAAGGTGAAGCCAACGCAAGAGAGTGATACCAACAACGTTTCAACCAAGGATGTGTACGAGTTCCATACAGATGAGGACGATGAAGAGGTGGTAGAGCTGGAGGTGGAAGCGGGGGCAGAGGCTGAAGCAGACACTAGCGAAGATGAGATACCCATTAAGCAGATCATAGAAATGGCCAAGAAGCAAAGTAACAACCAAGCAGCAGTAGTAACAGCGAAGTGCGGAGAGAAAAACGTAAGATTGCTCTTAAAGTGAATAGATATAACTGTATATCATCTAAACCTATATATTCCCATGTTCTGCAGCAACTGATGGCATCGCTGGAACGTTCACCCGATCTGGCGGATGATAATGCCAACGATGGTGAACCTGGCAAACTGTTGGCTCCTGCACCGCCTCAGCTGGATGCGCACATCACCTCAAGCAACAGCAATAGCCGTAAACGCAAGGCATTCCGTTTGTCGAAACGATACGACAGTAGCCGCAACTGTGATCTCTCCTCAGATGAGAATTCAAGCAGCAGCCGTGGTACCAGCTCTCTGGATCTAATAATACCACCGCCAGCCAATTTTCTTGGTCGCAATAATCCATTTCTCATGGCAACGCCAAAAAAATCATCGGCATCACAGCAACAGCGCAATGGAGGAGGCGCTGTTGGCGTTGCTGCCATAATTAACAACCTATTCAAGCTGAAGAACTGCGCCAAACACTTGAGTCACATGGAACTGGTTAAGGCAACAGCAGCGTCCCAACAGCCGCGCACGGTGCGCACTATCAAGCGAAGACTGAGTGCCAAAGATATTACCATTGGGCCAAATCAGGAGGTGCGTAGACGTCGCACACGGCGCCTGACCACAGCCATCGAGGTAAGTAACCAAAAAGAGAGTCTAATAACGAAGTTATCACTATATGAATACTCTTCTTCTGCGTAATCCAACAGGTGATCAACACCACGACAATTAATCCCATACCCAGCCACTACTTTCCCATATATGCCAAAGATTTGCAGCCACCGCCGCCGGCGCCGCCTTTATTGTTACCACCAGAGAAGCCGACGCATGGCCGTCTGCTGCGTCAGCGGCCACAGAAGTCGCGCGGTGGCTCGCCGGGCAACAATAGTCGTCGCAATTCCACCAGCTCTACAGCCACCAGCAGTAGTAGCAGCAATGGAGGTGGCGGAGGCGGGAATGGAGCGCCCACCAATGGACACTCGATGCTGGACTTGAAACAGTCGGTGAACAGATACTTTGGAGGAGCCATAAACCGGATAGATGCTGGCGAATCGTTTGCCATACGTGCCAAGCGGCGCATGGGCAACGGACAGATACAGTATCTGGTGGAATGGGGTGGCGATGCTGGTGCTGGTGGTGGCTCTGCAATGGCAATGACAAATGGAAACTGAGAGCACATTTCTTGGGCACTTTAAATGTTTTTTATTTTGACTAATTATTTTTTTAATTTCCTTTACGTTATTTCATTATTTCATTTCATTAGTTGTTTAAGCCGAAAGTTTGCTGCCACGTTTATTTAGGCCGAATTATTGTTTTGTTAAAAATCTTTGAAAAGCCACTGCCAAAATAGCAAAATGTTCAACAATAACAAATGTTCGGCATTTAAAATATATATATGCAACTGAATACAGGTCTTAATTGTGCAATGGCAGTTAGTTGTTGAATTAAGTATACAAACAAACAAAAATATATATAGATAACTGAATCGTCTAACTCTTGAAACATCAATTTTGGCACTATTTAAAGTATTACAACATTAAACTGACGCTATTGTTTAAACTAATTGCTGAAACAAAACAAAACGTATTAAGCTCTATAAATATACATACATTTATTCGCCAGAATTGATAGATATTTAGTTCAGTTCCCAACTATATTGTAGCTATTATTACAAACATAAACACACACACAAAACTATATATATTTTCGAAAAATATATATGTACTGTAATTTGGAGTTAAAAAAAATGTGAAGAGTGGAGAGGAAAACAAATCATGTTATGCATACAAAAAATACTTGAGGTATACTACAAATTAAATGGAAACTTAATTAATAAATTTACCCCTTAGAATAGCGTTAATTCGGTAATGAATAAATACAATTTACTTTTAGTTTTTAATGGAAAACCGTACGAAATCAAAATCGAGTTGAACGCAAAACAAAATCTCATGAAAACGTAAAGCATATTAAGAATTAATCTAAATGTGTAAATTAAACTACAAAAAATAAATGTTTATACGTAAGCTCATAATGAAAACAATATCATTTGCAGATACATTTCTCAGATCGCTTATATTTATTTTTGTTTTGTTTGTTTTACCAGTATCAGTACGTACCGATGACGCGTTATATGAATCATTTGGGAGCGCAAATCAATCGTACGTGCTAAATCGGATTTATCGAAATTACATATATTTAATCAGAGTAGGCGATGCAAGCGTTGAAAAATTATGACATTTTAGCTAGCCTCTTTGTCAGTCTGCCTGCCACCTCATTAGGAGACACACTAAGAAATAAAAAAAATAGGTTTATTAGCCAAAAAAAACTTAAAAAAATATTAAACAATTGATCCAATGCAGTCATTTGTTTGTGTTGCTTAAGTGTTGTTTATTTCGTAAAAAAAAACAAAATCTTAAAAAAAAAAGTTCAATTTTTGTTGCCAGTGAGTTTTAGCTGTTGCTAAAGTTAGTCGGTAATTTCTATCACGTTCATTGGAGGCTCATTGTTGGACTGCAACTCGCGATATCGGTAAGTTTGCTGGGGGAAAAACTACAAATGTAGGGAAATTCGCATGTGGCAAATGTTTCTGGAAAATTCGAAACATTAGGTAGAGGAAACTCCAACTGCAGTTGACAAACTGTTTAAAATCCAAAGGAGCATGAATCTGACCATCTCTTTGCAAAATTAATATTATTCTATGAAAACAGATCTTTATTGTAATTAGTTTACATGGGACCCTGCTATTTCCATAGTTCTGTTAAGTTCAAGAAGTTAGTTTACTTACCTGTCAGCGCTACAGAGCTGTCAATTGCTGTTTGAAAATCTAAATTATTGTAGCTATTTATTTATTTAATTATAAAGTTGACGTATGTAAAATAGCTTTTTTTAAATTTTTATTTTGGTGGTTAGGGTTAATACAATGTTGAGAAGCACACAAAGTTTGCATAAATAGTGTTGAATATTGTAAACAGTTGTTTGGCGAGTGATTGTAGCGAGTCGGATTTTCTCTTTGTCATTAAAATAGCGAGAGACGAGACAAAAGCGAGCGCATTTCTCCCCTCTTAAAATCGGCGAGAGAAAACCTCGCCGAGTCGAGTAGAGTCCGTTTAAGTGAGCGGTCGTGGTTTCGCTTAGCACACGACTTATCACATATTTTTTGTGAAGAAAAAAAATCTTAAAAAAAAAAAAAAAATTAAAAATATAAAAAGTAACCAAAAAAAATTGTAAAAAGTAGCAAAAAATTCGAGCAAGTGTTGAAAACGTAAGTACAACGACGATCGCAATACCAAACCAACAACGACGAATACATGAAACAAAGCAAATTCGGAATTTTCTTGTGCAATGTGATTCGTGTGCCACGCAAGATGGCGACGTAAGCTGTCATCCAAAAAGAGCGCAGTAAATTGCCAAAGAAAACGAATAAAGACCCAGCCCACAGTGCATATTTGCAAGCTAAATAGTGTGCTTACAATAATAAGGTTTTTCTATTCAAATTTGAGTTGATTATTTTGTTTTTTCGGGTGCGGGCCCAAACTTCGTAATATATGCATGTGTGAGTGTGGTATGCGCATGTGGAAATTTTCCAACATGAGTTCTCTCCCCGTTGGTGTGTGTGGTGTGTATGAAATAAGGAAGGCGGCAGCAAGAGCAACAACAACACATGCACATGCCTATGCCGCCGCGCAGTGTTGCCATGTCGACCAATCGACCGCCCGTCCAACTGTCACATGCGTCAGTATTGCTTTCGTACACACAGACGCGCATCCACACGCAGGCAGACACGCACCACACATGCATATTAAAACACACACACATATGCAGCAGAAGAAACCATGCCGTTTGATATTCGTTTCTTTTTGTAATTTGTCGGCGAGAGAGGAGAGGTAGAGAGAAAGAAAGAACTGTAACGAATTTGCTGATTCGCCTTTAATAGGTTAAAATAATTGTTAAATAGCGTGATAATATTATCTACATATATGGATATCTATATTATATATTTCAGGAGGACCTAATCACCAAAAATGGCTTCTTTATACGTGGGTGATTTACACCAGGACATCAACGAAGCGGGACTTTTTGAAAAGTTCTCTACTGCTGGCCCAGTTCTGTCCATTCGTGTTTGTCGCGACGTTGTTACCCGTCGCTCGTTGGGCTATGCCTATGTCAACTTCCAGCAGCCAGCCGATGGTGAGTAATGATCACACACTTACATTATATATTCATATATATATATATATTATAAGGTGGGGGCTCCCGCAGGGAGCTTCAACAATGACACAAGCAACGCCAAACACGTGTACAATTTTTTGCACTCGCACACACAAATACACGCACACGCGCGCGTTGAACACACACACACATGCATACTTGCTGGGTCAGACAACACACACTAATACACACAGCGCACGTCTTGTCTTTGTGTGCGTTAAAATTCCAGTTTTTGTGCCTGAAAGTGAAAGAGAGAACAAAAGGGAGAAGAAAAACAGCTGGCAACTGCTGCCAGTCATCTCATAGAAACTGGAAGTTTCTATACAAATTGCAATTGTTATGCTATAATATTCCATTTCACAACTGCTTATCGCACATGCCACGCCCAGTTCTGCTGTTTTGCGCCTCTGCATGGCGTCAGTTTAGATGTGCTGCCTGCATTATTGTATCCAAGTGGACTGACTGTGCACACGCACACACACGCACTAGCCCGCAGACTAATGCACAGCTTTGTCCGCGTGTATGTGTGAGTGGGAGTGTACGGGTGTGTGTGTGTGTGTGGCATAAACATGTGTTTATTGTTTATGCTAGTGCGCGCCATTTAAACATTTGAGATACTCTCCTTACTTTTAGGTTATATACGATTTGCAAATATTTAAACGTCTATCACATTTCAATTTTTTGTCGTATTTGTCGTCGTGGCATTTTGTTTTTTGTTGTAGTTTTTTCCAGTTTGCCAAAAATGATAAACAACTTTTCTCTTTGTTTTGCTTTCACTTTTTATGTAAAGTTGCAAGGCCATCGTGTTCATTCATGTGTTGCTCCATTCATTAACACGTGTAAATTCTTGGCATATCTAAGTCCAGACACACACGCGCATACACACGCATACTTGATGCCATCTTCAACTCTTGCCTCTCCCTTTCTCTCTCTTGAAAACGAAAACAAACTTAAACTTTCACTGGCAACTATAACCTGCGCTTCTCTGCGTTGCGTTGTTGTTATTGTTGATTACGAAAAGGTCGTTTACATTTTGGTTTTTTATTGAATTAAGGCACGGACCCGGGTGTGTGTGTATGTGTGTGAAAGCGTTGTCATCATCGCATTCCGCAAAGTTTACTGAACTGTAACTGTGTTTTGGTTTTGTTGAAACAAGCCACAGTAGTAAATATTCATACAACAAGGAATCATTTAATTTAATTGAATTGATTATTAAACATTAATTGGAAATCTCTGCAACTTCTACCCATTGGTTGGTCAAATTATTCCCTTTTTTGAGCCGACTAAGATTCAAAGTTGCTAAATAAATTGACGTGACTTACCATGTAGATGAGGCCTTAACTCTCATGTGCAGAAGAAGAAGCGTTACAGTTATATTTGTTAAAGAAACGTCAAGAGAAACTAGTTAAACGTGGGCAACTTCTACCCATTGGTTGGTCAAATTATTTCCATTTTTGAGCTGACTAAGATTCATTGTTGCTAGAATAAAGCTCGCAACTTACCATGTAAATGATCTTGTAATTATTATTTGCAGAAGTAGAAACGTTACAAATGCTATAAGCTATAGTTATAAGCTTGGATTTTATGTTAGCTTAGGCAACTTCTACCCATTGGTTGGTCAAATTATACCCTTTTTTGAGCTGACTAAGATTCATAGTTGCTAAATAAATATACGTGACTTACCATGCGGATGAGGCTTTACTCTCATGTGCAGAAAAAACAGCGTAACAGCAAATGTTTGTAAAAGAAAAGCTAGTTAAAGTGGGGCAACTTCTACCCATTGGTTGGTCAAATTATTCACTTTTTTGAGCTGACTAAGATTCAAAGTTGCCAGAGAAATGCTTTGCAGACTTGAGTTACCATGCTCTGAGGTGTTGTCCATGGCGATTAGTATCCAGTGCAGAAGTAGAAGAGTTACAAATGAACTTTATTTAAAAAGGAATAAGGTAGTAGTAAGTCTAAGGACTCTACTGGGTTCCTCACTTTCGTCTACTCTTTATCTACATTTCCCATTTTTATTTACTGAACTTTCTTTAATATTGTTTCTCTCTCTCTCTATTTATGTTTCTGCTTGAACAGCTGAGCGTGCTCTGGATACAATGAATTTTGATTTGATTCGCAACAAGCCCATACGCATTATGTGGTCGCAACGCGATCCTCACTGCGCCGTTCCGGCGTTGGTAACGTTTTCATTAAGAACCTGGACAAGGCCATCGATAATAAGGCTATTTACGACACTTTCTCCGCCTTCGGTAACATTCTGAGCTGCAAAGTGGCCACCGATGAGAAGGGTAACTCCAAGGGCTACGGCTTTGTACATTTCGAAACAGAAGAGGCCGCCAATACATCCATCGACAAGGTTAATGGTATGTTGCTTAACGGCAAGAAGGTCTACGTTGGCAAATTCATTCCGCGCAAGGAGCGCGAGAAGGAGCTGGGCGAGAAGGCCAAGCTTTTCACAAATGTGTATGTTAAGAACTTCACAGAGGACTTTGATGATGAGAAGCTGAAGGAATTTTTTGAGCCATTCGGCAAGATTACCAGCTACAGAGTAAGTTTATCATTCGTATAAATCAAAATCAAAACAGTGTGGAGCAACAGGGACATCTTTTGTCATCTCCAACGGAGTTTAGATTTGTATTTATTTTATTTACGTTCATGTTTCGTTGTTCAGGTCATGTCCAAGGATGATGGCAAGAGCAAGGGTTTCGGTTTTGTCGCTTACGAAACCACTGAAGCAGCTGAGGCTGCTGTCCAGGCGCTCAATGGCAAAGAGATGGGTGAGGGTAAGTCCCTGTATGTTGCCCGTGCCCAAAAGAAGGCCGAGCGTCAGCAGGAGTTGAAGCGCAAATTCGAAGAGCTCAAGAAAAAGCGTCACGAGTCTGTGTTCGGTGTCAATTTGTACGTTAAGAATTTGGACGATTCAATTGATGACGAGCGCCTGCGTAAGGAGTTCTCGTTGTACGGTACCATCACATCGGCAAAGGTGATGACCGACGAAGAGGGACGCTCCAAGGGCTTTGGATTCGTGTGCTTCATTTCGCCAAACGAAGCTACCTGCGCAGTCACTGAACTGAACGGTCGCGTCTGCGGCACCAAGCCCCTTTATGTGGCACTTGCCCAGCGCAAGGAGGAGCGCAAGGCTCATCTGGCATCACAGTACATGCGCCACATGACTGGCATGCGTATGCAGCAGTTGGGACAACTGTTCCAGCCAAATGCTGCCAGCGGCTTCTTTGTGCCAACCGTGTCGCCAAGCCAACGTTACTTCGGACCACAACTTACCCCACAGATGCGCAACACGCCACGCTGGGCTCAACAGGTGCGTCCCACCGCAGCGGTGCAGAGCGTGCAGCCTGGCGCTGCTGCCGCTGCTGCTGGAGGCTTCCAGGGTGCAGCTGGAGCGGTGCCCACACAGTTCCGCCAGTCTGCAGCCGGTGCACGAGGTGCACAGCCCCAGCAGGTGCAGGGCACGCATGCCGCCGCTGCTGCAGCCGCTGCGGCCAATAACATGCGTAGCTCCGGAGCTCGCGCCATTACTGGCCAACAATCTGTTGCCGCTCCAAACATGATCGCTGGCGCACAAATTGCTGGCGGTGCTCAGCAGCGTGCTGCAAGCTACAAATACACAGCCAACATGCGCAATCCTCCAGTGCAGCAAATCCAGCAGGCACAGCCGATGCCACAGCAGTTGCAAGGCAAAAGTAAGTGATAGTATTTTCCCTGTTTATGTGGAGTATCTTAATTCTGTTCTATTTAAAATATTTACAGACCAGGAGAAGCTCATTGCCTCTCTGTTGGCCAACGCCAAGCCACAAGAACAGAAACAGATTCTGGGCGAGCGCTTGTATCCAATGATTGAACGTATGCACGCTACACTGGCTGGCAAAATCACTGGCATGTTGTTGGAGATTGAGAACTCTGAGCTGTTGCACATGCTTGAGGATCAGGAGGCACTTAAGGCCAAGGTGGAGGAAGCTGTCGCTGTGCTGCAAGTTCATCGCGTCACCGAGCCCGCCAACTAAGCTCGAACAACAACAAAAGCGGATTAAAATTTTTACAAATCACTCGACACCTAAAAATGTATGTAACTACTGAATCAACTAGAGTTCTCTCTTGAACAATTTCTATACTAATTTCCCATTTCTTTCTCACTTTGATTTGCAGTTTTTTCCCTCATTCACTTTTCAATTAAGTAAACACACAAGAAAGAATAGAATTCGCATATTAAAGCTCAAGCAAAGAAAAAACGCAGCGAATGATACAAGAAACAACAATAACAAGAACAAGAAAAAGATGAACGACAAACTTGAGAGAAGCAGAAATCGAAATGGAAATGGATTAACTACCATAGCCGACTATTTTTCTTTAATTCTTATCCGATAGGTCAACACGATATATACATATATAAACACAGAAACAATTTCAATCATTTAATTTCGAACGCATTTACGTCAAGGGGAAGTCAGCATTACAACAAAAACAAACAATGAAGCAACCAACAACACGAGCAAGAACAAACAGGCAAAGAAGAATTATGAAGTAGAATATGTATATGTATCTTAATATATATACGTATATATATTCGATTCTTTCGACAGTCATCTCAGATATTCAGACACAAGAAAAGAATAAGGCGAACCGAAAAGAAACATATATATTTAACACACACACACACATTTTATATACATATTTATATAGATATATATGTATATATACATATAAATATATATATTTTTTTTTTATTTTGCTTAAACTGAAATATGTTTATTTTGTATGCAAAATATGTAATTGAATGTAAATGCTAAAGCGCAGGCAATGAACAAATAATTGAAATTGTTAAGCCAAGTCGGCAAGTTTCTTGTGACATCATCAATGAACAACAACAACCACAACAACAACAAACTTTATTGAATTTTTCTTAACACTATATTATATTATATTTCACACTTTTCAAAACAAACCACACACACACATAAAAAACTGGAAAATGTCAAATGTAATATATTTTTTTTTCTGTCATTTCAAAGGCGTCACTTTTAAAAAAAGATGAAAAAAGAAAATAATACAAAAAAATTGCAAAAATGTTAAAATAAAAACGAAAAAATGTAAAAGTAAACGAGAGAGTTTAAAGCAGAGAGAAAGAAAACAAATAAAAAACCAACAACAACAACAACCGCAAGAATATGAGAGTCAAGTTTTTGCTACTTTGAAAAACAAAATAGCCAACAAACAAATCAATATGTTGACGAAAATACAATTTTAAAAACAAAATATAAATATAAAAACTATGAAAAAAATCATGCAAAAAAATTGAAAAACCTATGTAAAACTTAAAAAAAAAAATACACATACACATATATACATATATATATTTAAACATATATGAAAAATACAAAAAACGGAAAACATGAGCGCTAAAGCGCGACACAAGAGATATCGTGTGAAAAGAGAATTTCGATAGAAGAAATGAGAGTGCGAGCAAGTAAAATATTTTTATGTTTATTATCAAAACAAAAAACTCAACTGAAATTTAAAATCAATACAAAACATATACAAATATATATATATATATATATGTATATTGAAGGGAAAAGTAAAAGAGAAAAAGTAAAGCGAGCGAACGCTAAGTTATTTTTTATTATTTGCGTTCAGCCTTTTGTTAGATAAGATGTTTTTACACCATAAAGCAAAAGAAGAAAGGATTAAAAAATTAAAGTATAGGCCATGCGGCAGATAGATGTGCTGCATGTGGCAATGATGAAATTCATATTTTTTTATTAAACAAAACGAGAAAAAGTAAAGCAAAAAGATATTTGAAAATGTTGCAAATTACAAAAAAACCATAAGCAAATAAAATATTTCAAATATATAAAGTAACAACAACAAGAATTGCAACAAAACAACAACAACCACATAACCAAAACCCGACTTGGAATAATAAAGAATTTTTGAGTATTTTGCTGAAGATGATGACAGAGCTAATTGAGCGATAACCTTTTACTTTCTATTAAATATAAGAGAACAATACACACACACGCATACACAGATAAATTATGAATCTATATATATATAGCAGATTATATATTTAATGCGATATTAACAAACAATAATTTGCATAATTCAAAATGTATTTGTTTACAAGTTGTGCGGATTGTGTTGGCGAAAAAGAGAGTCGACACTCAATTTGGAGCTACTTTTTGATGAGCCAAGAGATCCCAAGAAAACGAAAATTATTCGAATGAATTGTAGTTGGCGCACAGCAAGCAAAAGCATTCAGTCAAAAGAAACAGCAAAAACTTACTTTGTACACCCCGAAAATTTCATTAAATAAAATTCCACTTCGGCAAAAACACAAACTAATCTTGGTTTTATTCGTGTTCTTTCTAGGTATTGAATAGTTGACCGTAACATGTTCGAATCACTCATCATACAGCCCGCAGAACTGGACGTTCGGAACGTACATGCCATATGAAAATACATATTCGCATAGTTATTTTTATATATCGTATTCTATTTAAGTACCATTATATAACGGGCTGTGCGTGCCACCTTTATTCAGTGTGTCTTTATAGATTTGTCATTACAAAACTTAGTAGATATTAAATATTAAAAGCAAAGTCAATAAATATTACCACAATTCGAGAGAGAGGGCAAAATGCTGCTGCGTACAAAAGTTTTAGAATCTTAAAGTTAAAGTCGATTAACAATTCAAAATTTACTAATTGGATAAAGATAAAGAACAAGAAAACGACGAAAAACATTTGGCTTTCAGGGCATGGGATGGAGAACAGCTGTGCAGCTCCTTGACTAGTAGAGTAAGTGACTCCTTTGACGTGTGCTTAATCTTCGTCATCGTCATCATCAGAAGGTACAAATAGATCGTTTTCTTCCAGAAAGTTGGCAACGTTCTTGCTGATGGTGGCACCCACAAAGAGTCCAGGTATGACAGCACAGAGGATGGCCAGCAAACCAAAGGGCATCTCAGATGGTTTTGGCCTGAAGGCTCCACTGCGATAGTGCACGCCCGACATTGTGCGTTGGACATTGTTTTGGCTACGGACCCTTTGAAAGGTCAATCGACCAATTGTTGTGTTAAGTGGAACCGCCAATCGCGAGACAATCATTTTGTTGTTGTCTTTTTAATAACTTTGTGCTTAAACAATTAAATATATTGCAATTTGTTATATTTATTTTCGTAGTTCATTAAACTAAGCGACAAATCATCGAAAACACACTGCTGTGAACTAGTTCCCGAATCTATGGTCGGAACTGGGTCGCGATACTCATTCGCAAATCACTTCATGTACCCATCAAACTTGGATATCGATAGGTCGACCCAATGCTAGATTAGCAAATCAGTGTTGCATACCGCAGCAATGCGCGCATAATTTAAAAACAAATCACAAAGAATCGTTTAGTTAAAACTTTTTTTTTATTTTGTTTGCATTCATTTTACAATTTTTGATTTGCGTGTATACATTTAGCAGCGATTATAAATGCGCATGGGTTACATTAATACATACATATTTATATAAACATATATCGTCTTTAACTAGTCAAGAAGTTACCTAAGTGAAAATAGCTTTGATTGCGTTTACAAATACATACACCGATTTCTGAGTGAGAATTCGCGTTGTTGTTATTAATTCTTGTTATACTGTACGGACGTGTTGTGAACAGAGAAAATGTTTATAAATATAATGATCGTAACTTAGATATACATATGTATGTATGTATGTAATAGTGAATATTGTGGCGCTTCCCACATTCAATAAACAAATATGTACAAAGAAAAAAATATTGCTTAAACAATTGAAGCTACGTGTTATGGTTTTGTTTTTGTTGTATTTTGTGAAGCTGTTTTGGGTTTTGCGACCTTGTCAATACTTTTGTTTCTTTCCATTTTAAATTGTGAAAATTGTGTAGGAAACGGTTTACGGACGTTTGTTTACCTTAAGGTATAAAAAAGAACTTAAACAATACACTTTTTGTTATTACTTAATAATGTTCTTATTATGCTCTTTCGTCTGACAGACAGATGATGGAAAGACGGAAAGAGCACACAAGTGGCATATTTGAAATAAAATTCTCTCTACATTTTCTTGTTTTTTTTGTTATGGTTTTTTTGTATACTTAGAACCAATTTAAAATTGCACTAAAATTGAACAAACATAAAATATTAATTTACAATGCATACAACTTTGTTGAATGACGCCTTACAAATGATAACATCAACATTATGAATTAGCAGTGTGTGTGTGTGGTGTGTATTATGTGTGTGTGTGAATGCGAGTGTGCTGCTATTGTAGGGAACTGTTGAGATTAGCCTTGTAGTTGAAGGGGCCTCAAGTGCTTTTCACTATTTGAAAGTGCTTCCCACTCCGAAGAAACAAACTGAATCATCGGACATTATAAAGATAAATAAATGTTGAAAGCACATTTCAGTTTTTGTATGTGTTGGCAATTAAATAATGACAAATCTAGGCAGAATGTTTTCAGACAACACCAGACGAGCCTAGGGCAGCGATAAATAGATAGTACATTAATCATTGGTCATACAACATATAGCATAATCATGTCCATATTTCCCCCGCTTAAATACCTTATCAAATTTGTTATATAATGATGACACGTTTGTTTTTCTCTTTGAAATTAACATTATAAATGGAACGAGACCGATCAATTTGGCAATTTCGTATGGAGTCAGCGGAACAAATTAAATTCGAAATTGAATTTTTTCGAGCGTTACATTTTAATGCAAAAATGAGAGTAAAAAATAAATAATTGTATTTAAATTAATAAAATGAACCCACAGATAATTTAGCTAACTGTTAATTTTGCACTAAATTTTGTGTGGAAGAAGCAGGGGATGGCGGCATGTTGGGGAGGGACGTTGTAAGGGGTGTCAAAGGGGATGGTATGAAGAGGATCGCAGCCAGCAGCGCCTTAATCGCCTTAATCGAAGTCTGTAAAGGACATTCGATTTTTACTATTACTGTTACTATTGCGATTAGTATCGATACGTTTCGCGCCGCTGGAACTAGAGCTGGGCGTGTTGGCAGCCGATGAGGATGCTGACGATGATTCATCGCTAGGTCATAAGTCCTGAAAGCGACGCACATCCTCCCAATACTGTGCGGGTATTTCAAAGAGTTTAGAGGGAATATTATCCCGAAACTCGAACTTCTGAAATGTTACCTTCGCCGTGACCGTGTGCAGAACAGGTATCTCAATCTTCACGGGGAATCCCGTCGGCAGCTTGAGCGTTACAAATTCGCGCAGCTTGTTGATATGCTTGAGCGGTGCCACCACCTCGAGCACATCCAGCAGCATGTCCACACTCAGTGGGAAATCAGCACTCATGGCCACAGTGGCGCGTAACGTTTTATTGGATTGCTTGTGGACTGGAGTACGTCCCAGTTGTGGGCACTTGCCCACGGGGGCATCGATATACTGCGACCAGGTCACATTGCAAGCAGGTGGTGGCTGCAACGAGCTGCGACGTGGCAATTCCGGCAGTGTCAGGTTACTCCCAGTGGGTGTGCCAACCGATAGTGAATCCATTTGGCCAACCTTCCCACCGCCTCCGTTGCTGCCGCTGTCCTTGCTGACGCTGCCCTTGGTGATTGTCTCGACAATGGCGCGATTCTTTTGTAGATCCTCATGCGATAAATGCTCCCGACGCTTGCGCTGCTTCAGCACAAGCCCCTGTATGGTATAGATCTCACACTGATATTGCCCTCCAATCAACTCTTTGCGATTCGCCCGGAATAGCCAGCCCCGTTGGGCACGGGCGAATTGAATTGTCTTCGTGGACATTTGGGTGGCCAGAATGTCGGTGGACATCAGCACATCGACCTCATCTTCCATGTCGGATTCCTCATAGCGTAACCGTTGATAACACTGCTGTTCATTGTCCAGCAGAACGAGGGATTCATTTGGCGCTGCTTCACCGCGGAATAGAAACGATATGTCACCGCGATCCCAGCGCATGTCATTGAAGTCCACCAAAGTGGTGTCAAGGCGTATCGAGGCGCCACATTTATACAGCCTGCAGATGTCTGAGGGCAGAATGCGCGAGACCAGCGGTAGCCATGACTGAAAATCCCACTTGAATTCCATATAGAAATCCTGCATTTGACGCAGTGCCTCGACAAGTCGTTCGCGTCGACTCTCCATATGCTCGCGGGACTGCAGCTTGAGCATGCGCAGCAACTGCGTGATGGTCTGTCGATGGCCATAGCTGATCGCCTCGGCCAGTGGGGACCAGCCCTCATTGTTCTTCACTTTGACGGGTGCATTGTGCGCCAATAGCAGCCGTACGCAGACATTACGTCCCAGCATTACGGCCAAATGCAACGGCGTATTACCATGTGTGTCCCGGGAGGCAATCTCTGTGACTGCGCTGCTCAACAGCAGACGACGTTGCAGTGTCCTTATATCGTTGTCGAATACGCTACGATGCATGGGATACTCGACACAGTCGTCTGGTAGTTGGGTAGGGGCAGCTGCAGGTGCAACATTATCTGGTGCGGGGGGCTGTAGTATTTATTGAAGGCTTTTCTGTTGCTGTTGTTGCTGCTGTTGTTGTTGTTGCTGTTGGTGCTCTAACTTGAATGTATTCGATTTCGACGCCGTCGACGTCGCCGTCGTCACCCTCTCCCGCCGATTGATACTCATCTGATTCGGACTCATCATCGTCGTTTGGCGATTTGCCGTTTGTCGTCTGTTTTCCGTTTTCGACCTTCTGATTTTCGTCCACTTTTTCGTTGGACATTTTTCACTCACCACAAGTTTTAAACAAACCACTTTGCATGCAATTTATGCAAATTTAATTTGAAACTAAAAGTTGCTAATCTGCCGTCCAAATTGTTCTGTTTATTGATTGTTATTAGTGGTGGACTTGGCGCAGCGCTGTGTCTTCATCATATCGATAATGTATCGACAACATCTGCACTCGATTGACTAAAGTGTGGTACATCGTTCTTAACGAAAGTCATCTCCAGTCATTTTGTTGTAACAGCCGCTGTAAATGCTAAGGACATTTCGACAGTTGATAATGGCGTAAAAAAATTAAAGCCAACTTAAAGCCGAGAAAACGTAACATTATAATTTCAAAATGAAACAAATCATATGCTCTGACATTTGACACGTGTACATTTCTATTGGCCAATAATACTAAGATTGGATAATATATTTTAAAAATTTCAAATTTCTTTGTGTTTGGAATTAAATTTATTACAAGATTATTAAGTTTATAATAGGCTAATACACTACAACTTTATGTATCTGTTAATGCATTTAGATATCATTTAATTGATTCATAATAAAAACTGTTTCTACATAAACAAAAGCTAAACAATAGTTGAAATGAAATGTTAAGCCTAAAGTCTTAACGAATAATATATACAATGATAGCTACCATCTCTAATGCAGCCCATACACGGTACGACCGTGGAGGTAGTTTGTTTTTGCTTTGAATACTAAAGTTGCAAAATATGTATGCCGGGCTAAAAACAAATTATACGCGCATTAACATTGCATATTGTGCACTTGATTGCAACGTGAATGGGCCACGTAGAGCAAAACAATAGTTACAATAAAAATAACAAAATAGAATAATAAACATAGGAGGCTGGCTAAAGCTGAAGGGGCAACAGCAAACGGCAAAACAAAGCAAAGGCAAAGGCAACGCAGAGACAGGTGCAAAGGCAAGGCAACAATAATGTGCAATAATTAATTGAACAAGTTTCATAATTCTCTAAACAATTCGCACCACGTAGATAATGTCGAGCGATGAACTGCTGTGGCGCACTAAGTACTCGAGTTCGCGTTATCAACGCTACGAGAGCGTCGAGCAGCGGACGCCCTTGAATGCCAGCGCATTGCATTGGCAGCGACAACAATTCGGTTGCGATGTGGACGAACAGTTACGGCGCCGGCTCCAAGCCTCGCCGGCCTATGTCGATCGTCTCGAGCAGGAGGCTGTCCTGGCCGGCCACGAGGGATGTGTGAATTGTCTGGAATGGTCAACGGATGGTTTGTTGCTCGCCTCCGGCTCAGATGATTACAAGGTTATCATTTGGGATCCATTTCGCAAGCGACGCATCCACACGATAAACACCAAGCATGTGGGCAACATATTCTCCGTGAAGTTTATGCCACGGCACAACAACAGCATTGTAGCCACCTGTGGAGCCGATAAGTTCATCTATGTCTACGATGTGAATCATGAGAACGAAACGTTATTTACCTGCAATTGTCATACGATGCGTCCCAAGCGCCTGGCCACAGCCCCAGACTCACCCTATGTATTCTGGTCAGCTGGCGAGGATGGGGTCATCCTTCAGCTGGACATGCGCGAACCGCATCGATGTAGCGGCGAGGATCAGCAATCGACAGCGAACGGAGGTGTGCGCCTCCTCAGTTTGAGCACACAGGTCGAGTCCACCACGGAGGCCAAGTGCCTGGCCATCAATCCACGGCGCACGGAGTATCTAGCTGTGGGTGCTAACGATCCGTATGCACGAGTCTTTGATCGCCGCATGCTGCCGGATGAAGGTGAGTAGAGCAGAGCACAGTCGAGTCCTTACTAAATTGCTAAATACGTTCCTTAGCCAGTAGCTGCGTCTCGTATTATGCACCCGGGCAGATAGTGAAGAACATTAGTCGGAATATTATGCACGAGTCGCGTACGGTTACCTATCTGACCTTCAATAATTACAACAGCACGGAGCTACTGGTGAACATGGGATGTGAACATGTCTATCGATATGATATACACAATGCAGCACCTCCAATATTTTACGAACTACCCGAATACACGGCATCACCGCCGCCAGAGACAGAGGAGCAGGAGCGTAATCAAGGCGACAATGGCGAGTCAAGAGCAGCGGCAATAGGAGCTACCAGCAAGAAGGAGCATAAGCGTCGCACCTTGCCCACCAGCATAGAGCAGCACAAGAAGCTGGGTAATGAGCATCTGGAAAATGGTAAATTGCTGGCTGCCATAGATGCTTACTCGGCCGCCTTGGCTGAGTATCCACAGGTGAGGTGCTCTACTTGAATCGAGCAACAGCGCTGTTGCGTCGTGGCTGGTTTGGAGACGTGTACGCGGCACTGCGAGATTGCCACAAGGCGCTACGGCTTGATCCTACCTATGTGAAGGCGTACTTTCGTTTGGCACGGGCACTGCTCGAATTGCACAGGCCGCAGGAGGCGGACAAGTGCCTGCAGGAGCTGATACAACGTTTTCCCAGCTTTGCCAACAATCATGGCGTGCTTATGCTGCACAAGGACATACGCGAGAATCGGCAACAACAACAGCAAGCCCAGCAACAGGCTCAAAGGCGCACATCTACGGAGCCAGTGTTTTTGGAGAGTGGATTAAGTTATTTGCGTCTGACGGATGACGAGTATGCATTACGTCGATCATCCAAGGATTACAAGCAACGCTATGTGGGCCACTGCAACATCACAACGGACATCAAGGAGGCCAACTATTTGGGGCTAAATGGCGAGTTCATTGCCGCCGGATCGGATGATGGTAACTTCTACATTTGGGAGGGAGAGACAGCTAAAATACGTGCTGTTTATCGGGCAGATACCGCCATTGTTAACTGTGTCCAGCCGCATCCAAGTATTTGTATGCTGGCCACCAGTGGCATTGATCACGATATTAAAATATGGTCACCCTGCGCGCCTAGCGCAGCGGAACGACCCAATCTCATTGCGGATGTTGCGCGCTATGTCGAAGTCAATCAAGAGAAGATGCGTTCCGATCCGTTCGAACTGAATACGCGCAACGCGTATTGTTTTAATAATTAAAGCAAACACTCACACAAACACACCACTCTATACACATCTCTAGCCTAATCTAGAAAATAGTTATAAATTCGAATTGAAATACAGTTCACACGCAATATATAGGCAGCTTCTTCAATCCTTACCTGCCAAGAGATCTGGCAGCTTAAATAAATATATATATACCTATAAATATATTAAAAAATAGTATAATTTTGCTGTAAGCGTAATTTTTGTTGAAACCCTCAAAGAAATATTAATTTATAATAATACTGAATACGAATATATCTTAATTACGAAATCAATGAAATAAAATTCAAAGAATTGCAATTGTTGTTTACCCAATTTGTGATATAACCTTAATGAACTCCCTGCTACAAATAATTCAAGCTTGCTTGGACATATTTTTGGAATTATTCTGTTTATTTATCGTAGTTATTTAAATCTATGCTCACATGTATACATATACATACATATAAATATTTTACTTTATGTAATAATATTCAAGTATCGTTTTTTTGCTTGTTTTTCTTTTTATAATCTTTCATCAATTTTATGTTTAAAAAACTAAGTAGAATTGATAGCTTCACAAGAAAATTGCTCCATATCGCAAACGGTAAACGTCATTGTTGTGTTTTTTTGTTGTTGCTTTCTTTAAAATATATTAATTATGAAGTATGCAAAAAATATTGAAAGATATTTCAAACGAATTGAAAGTACTTAAAATTTCGACAGTACGAATTAAGATGTTTTATTGTAATTTGTATTCTTTCTGTTTCTCTGCTGTCTCTGAGTGGATCGGTGTGTGTGTGTTAGTGGAGCGCATCTGTAGATGGGGATTTTTAGTTAGCGACTTAAAACTAACTGAATGTGTTGTAAATATTCGCGGCCGTGCGGATGATTTTTATCTTTCTACTTGCACATTATTTTCACACTATATTATTATATATATGTATAATTATGTTTCTATATATTTTAAATGAATCATCTTTTAATTACTTTACAAAAGTGCGTTTTCTCCATTTCATCATCGTTCTTTGACCATCATTTATTCATTTCTGTTTTTCTTTCGTTTATTTTTTTGTTTTTGTTGGGTTGTCCATATTTTGCCTTTTATACAGTGTTTTTTTTTGTTTGTGTTATGCTTTAAGAATATGTTACAAACTATTTTAAGATGAAATTAAAAATACGATTCAAATCAAGTTCAATGGGTCGACAGTGTTCGAAAAGTATTGCGAATGGGTTGATTTGGATTGGTCTAGGGGGGTTGTTTCTTTGTTGTGGTGTGTATTATAAAATCGTAAACATTACTTTTTGTAGTTTGAACTATCGTGTCATCTGTAGTATCTTTGTATTGATTTATTGCGTCTCTCTCTTTCTGTTTTCAGGGTATGCCATTAATTTTGAAAATGAACTTTCTGTGCTTTCTTTTCTTTGTGTTTGTAGTATCTCGAACAGTTTTAATTTATATTTTGCATTGTTGGAATTTTGTTTTCTTGCTTGCATATATAAGTTTCTTATAGTTGTGTTTTCTTATGTGTTTGTTTTTTTGTTTTATTATTTGTTTAAATACCATCAACCCTCCCGTTTTATAGAACTAGGTGTCTCTGCTAGACCTTTCACTTTGAGCCGATCGGCGGTTTTAAGAAACGCCGGCAGTTGTTCTTGAGATACATTCACCTCTCCGGCGTACATGAACTCCAATATTGCCTGCAGGTGTATGTAGGACACATCTTTCAGTATTATAATTGGATGCTTTGAAGGATTTTCCTATAAAAAGAATACATAAGACAATTTAAAATGTTGCTAGATTCGGAATATTGAATTTCGTCTTACCTCCAATAGCGCCTTGAAGTAGGGACTGCATGCGGAAAGCACCATTTTGTGTGCTTTGCAGGTTTGGCCTTCGCAAGCGAGTGTTACCTGTAGAGAAAAACAAAACAAAGCAATTCATTGAAAGCCATCTCTAAATTTTCCCCAATACCTACACTCTCACACACACACACATAATTACATAGTATGTGTCAGAGCAAGGAAAAAGTACAAAAGAAATACACAATCATTATAGAGGTAACAGGTAGATGATGAGCAGGTAGCTAGGTATAGAACGAAGACTATGAATGGAAACGAAAATGACCATGGAAAAGAGTTTGCTGGTGAGTTGGCTTATAGGTGCGATGAGTTGAGTTTAGTTGGGAGACCAAATAAAATTAAGATTTTGAAAATAACTATGATAATGAAATACTTACGTCTGTGAAGCTCTTCTCATCGCGTAGGTGACGGAACGAGGTCACCATATTTGTTTGAAAATCGTTCCATTTTAGAAAGAACTGTTGATCCGACGACATCATGTAGAAGCTTTGTTTTTGTTTTTTTCTGTTTTTCTGGGAGAGCGTTAAGAGGAAACGCGCACTCACGCACGATTTTGTTTTTAAGGCAGGAACGGGAATTTAGATGCGCGGCCAAAAAGAGTTCTCTTAGTAGAGTAAGATCGTACTTGTTTTTAGTTCAGTTTGTCTTTAGTTTTTTTGATTTCTGCGAAGAATAAAGGAACAGTAAACACACGGTTAATGCAATAACAACAAAACGTGACATTAAATAGCGCAGCAGACATAAGCAATACGAAAATAAGCACAAACTTGGCGAAATTTGTTGTGCGAAAAAGCACAGAGCTGCGCTTTGAGTGTGACCGTCGTGAGAGAGTTGAGTCAAACTTGCGAATTGCGAAAGAGCCGCAGCCGCTCTGCCACTATCGCTTGTGCTGTGGAAGTCTTAACCGTTGCACAACGAACGAAGGCGAAGACGACCAACCAAAAAACAAAACAGAAAATGTATACAACTATAATCAAAATAATAGGAGTGCAAAATTTAGTATTAAAATACCAAAAGTTATAGAAGTTATGAAGTTCGAAAATATCTTTATTTCAATTTCTTCGTTTTTATCAATTTTAGTTTTTTAATTGTGGAAATGTTAGGAATTTCTTATATAAAATATTGAATATATAATTAAGATATTTTTTTTTTTTTTTAATTATCGATAGAATACTTAAAACACAAGACTAAAAGATATACAGGATATAAGAAATCACTCCTATTAATTTGATAACAGTTGTACATTCTATGCAATAGCGAAGTGTTCCGCGCAGTCTCAGTGTGCAACGACGGCGAACTGGAATGTACTATGTGTGTTGGAAAATGTCAAATGTGCAAAGCAACTACCACAGCAACAACAACAGCAGCAACAGCGATGAAAAGAGCGACAAAGGTTAAGCAAAATATCAAAGACTCGTGCGCTCACTTTGAATGCCTTTCACTTTTCAAGGCAATTTCTGCATTTTAGTCATTTGCGTTGCTCATTTGAATTTTACTTGCCGCAGCGCACAGTGTGTAAAATTCTTTTCTTTATATATGTACAATAATTTTAGTATTTAACTTAAATTAAGCTCAGACATATGTAAAAGTTTTAAACACTTTCATTCTTCATTGAATTGAATTACAATTTAAATTCAAAAATATTAAACATTGAGTAAAAATGTTGAATTTGCCCCACTGTACAGACAACATGTGTTGTGGTTGCGACAGCCGTTGGGGACCAGCTTGTTGACGTTGCCATATGCGCTACACTTGCGCCGGCTCTGTGTGGGCGGCCTAAGGAAATGCTGACAGAGAAGCTGAGTAGCGAGTACAAACTTCGTCTAAGCGGAACACACGCACACACTATTGAACATTCATATCATGTGCACAGACACAAACACTTACACACACATGGCTAAGCGCGCTCAACTTTCAACTGCCGTTATGATTTCGCAATTACATTACAACAGCAACAATACAACGACGCAGACATTTGCTGGAAATTTCAAGTACATTGGTGTGCGTGTGTCTGTTTTACAAAATGCAACTATCCCACTTGCACTAGTTTCATTTACTTGAGCCCGCGCGCAACAACAATAAGAAATTTTGTACGGCAATGTTGAAATTGTCTAATTTAACGTTACTATTGGTGGACTATTGATTTTTATTACTGTTCTCCTGTTCTGTAAGCACACACACAAATACAAATGAAAACACCCACACATGTTTGTGTGTTTATTTCTTCATAAAGAAAATACCAGTTTTGAAGTTGAGAAAAGACAACAACAGAGACGAAAAAAGAGAGCGCATGAGTGACGACGACAGCAGCAACAGCAACAACAATTTGAAACGAGTTCGAATGAAAGTTGCAACACTCACAAAATTGATGAGCCGCTCTCGCAAATGTTGTTGTTGCTGGCGTGTATTACTCAACATGGCGCTCACAACAACAACAATATAGGATGAAACGAAGGAACGAACTACTCAAAATTCACAGAAGAAATGTGCGAGAGCCGTTGCTTCCTAGACAATGGCGGCGACAGCGGCAACTCTCCGTGGCATGCCACAACAATAAATGTTTGAGTTATAATTGTATTGGTAAATTTGTCGTCTGCACTGTTTTTCTTTTTACATTTGTTTATGCATAAATGATTGTAATATATAGTTTAAAATTAGGTCGCGCTTCGGTTTTACTTTGTTTCATATACACTGGCACACACTCACACAGACGCAATACAGCACGCACACATACATACACTTGTGTCTTTTTTCTTCTACACTTTCCTAATCGCTATTTGGCTTGCACTCTGTACTTTTACCAATTCTTATTGCGTGCTATTGAATAATGATTATCACAAATGCAATTTGTATGTGTTCAGTGCACGTTTTTTGTGACTTTTTTGTATCAATTTTTATACATACACGCTTTTTTAGCACGCACTCACTCACCTTCTGTACACGCTCTGCTTTCGCTAATGCTTGCTTTGCTGCTTTCTTTTTTCTCTTTTCCGACGAGTGTTTTTGCTTTTTTTTCTCATGTTACTCAACACTAGTACAGTAAAATTGTTTGGCAGCACTAATAATGCAATAGTTTTATATCAATGAGAATTCGCACGTATGTGTTCCCCACAAAAATGTTAAAAACATCGTGTTTTATAAAAAAATTGAATGAAAATGTATATTGCACTTGCCGACGAGTACTGAACACGAATGTAAATGAAACACAAAGTTTTCGCCAAAAGGCATGGGCTGCCGCACAAGAACGTTACGCCAATTACGAGCATGTGCAATACAGTTCATATCTTGAGCTCGACATGAATAAGTTACTTCCGAGGGATTCAACGGTTTTTCCACCTCTATCCTCGTTGCGTGATCTCGTCAAGCCCCTGGCAACAAAAAATGCCTTTGCGTGTCCACAAAATTGGATGGACGATTATGAGTTCTATGCTGGTGATAGCGATACAACGGGGAACATAAATGCGAGCCATGGTACACCGAATCCATCAGTGCCGCCATCAAAAGTGCCTTGCAGTGGATGTGGAGCTCATTTGCACTGTTCGAGCACATCTATGCCCGGCTACTTACCCAGTGAAATATTCAAGGTATTGTAAAGAATATAAGATACACTATATAGTAACTTACATTAACACCGATTTGTTCTTAAAGGGACGCACCAACACCGAACTCCAGACCATAACCTGTCAGCGCTGTCATTTTCTCAAGCATTACAACATTGCCTTGGACGTGGAAGTGCCACCATCGGCATATGTGGAGACAATTTCACGCATCCAAGACAAGTTCGCTTTGGCTGTTATAATTGTGGATCTGCTGGATTTACCGAGTTCCATTTGGCCAGGCATGCAAACGGTGCTTGGTTCGAAGCGACCTGTTTTCCTGGTGGGCAACAAGGTGGATTTGCTACCACGTGACTCAAACGGATACTTGAACCATGTTAAAGCATGTCTCAAGCAGCAGTTTATACAACACGGCGGATTCGATGCGCTCAACATTAAGAACATTAGTTTAATCTCTGCCAAAACAGGATTTGGCATTGAGGAGCTGATTACGCAGCTTCACAAGATTTGGCAATACAAGGGCGATGTCTATTTGCTGGGATGCACAAATGTGGGCAAGAGTTCGCTCTTTAATATATTGTTAAACTCTGATTATTGCCGGCCTGAGGCGAGTGAATTGGTACGCAAAGCGACGACGTGCGCCTGGCCAGGTACTACTCTTCAAATGCTCAAGTTTCCTATCTTAAGACCCTCGGATATTCGTGTCTATCAGCGCTATGCACGTCTCTTCTCGGAGCGAAACCAGCGCGCTGCGTTGGACAAGTTGCGTCGGGATCAGGCCAAGGAGTCGGGATACACGAGTGCTGCTCAACTTATTGGCAATGTGGGACGTACCTTCGAGCAACGAGAGGAAGTGAATGATGCCTTCGCTATGGCTTCGGGTACAAAGCCAATAACGACGCTAAACGAACGTAAGCCAGAGTATCGGGAGGCACGTTGGGTTTATGATACACCCGGTGTCATGCAGCCCGATCAAATTACAACATTACTAACTACCAAAGAGCTGCTGCACTTACAGCCTGAGAAGATGTTGAAGCCACGCGCGGTTCGTGTGTCGGTCAACACGTCCCTGTACCTCGGTGGCTTGGCACGGATTGATTTGTTGCAGTGTAACTATGAATGGCTGAAATTGTTTGTATTTACATCGAAGAATCTGCCGATACTTGTTACCGCCACCCAACACGCTGAAGCCATTTATGGCCGTTACCTTGGTACTCCGTTGCTGGGCGTACCAATGGTTGAGGATGATGAGACACGGCTGAAACGTTGGCCAGGATTACAATGCAAGGAGCAGGACATTGTTGTGAAAACCGCCTCTACGGATAATAACAGCCAGTCTGAAAGGAAACTTAATTGTGATATAACTGTCAGTTCCGCCGGCTGGGTTGGTATACTGCAGCCGGATAACACAGAAAGTGTTTGGCGCGTATGGACCCCAGGTGCAAAGGGTATTTATGTGCGCCAGCCAGCTTTGATTCCACTAGCTAATCGTCTAGTGGGCAAACACATAAGGTATTCTGCTGCTTATAATTCATCAAAGCCTTTTGTTTTTAGAAAATAAAAAAAATTAACAGTTGAACTACAAATAAAACAATAAATTAATTCAGTATTTCGTTAAGTATTCATTCTGTAGACTATTCTTCGTCAAATGAGGAGTAACTCTTGTGTATTGGTGGTATTGTTATCGATGCTCTCTGCGCACGAATCGATAAAACGATAGTTAGAATATCGCATCTCTAACAAAAGTATCCACTTTTTCACGGCAACAAAGAATTCAATGGCACAGAATTTAGCAAATTAAAGCGAATTACGACTATTAAAATGTCAATAAAGTAGCGCAAAATAGTGGCGATTAGTGCAATAAATAGTGCAGACTTTAATTATCAATTCACAAACTGCGACGCAGCCTCGAAAGCAGCCATAATACATTTTTGTATGCTGTAAAGAAAGCAAGGATAATGGAGCAGAACTCCAGCACAAATAGCATGGCCGAGCAGGAGCTGGAAATAAACTGCGCAACAACAACAGCGGTAGCGACGACCACTACTGCTGCTTGCAACAGCAGTGGCAGCGGCTGCAGCGGCAGTGGGATTGGCACCGGTAGCGACAGCGTTAATGCCACTCATGAATTCCAAACGATGAAGCCCGGTGCGGGACAAAAATTGCTACAACAACAACAACAGGCGGTGCAGCCGTTAGGCAATGGACGCACGGAGATGCCGCACAGTGAGCTGGTCAAGATGCTCTACTATCTAGAGGGTGAACTGCAGGCACGCGATGTTTGCATTGCCGCACTGCGTAACGAACGTGTCAAGCAGCTGATCACGCAGTTGCGCACAAAGCGAGTGCAGCCAAATGATCCGTATGCATCGTTATTTCGTGATAAGATCGCTCTCAGTGGCAATCTAGTATCGCGTGAGTCGTCCACACAGGCAGCCCAGGCCGAGATGGAGGTACGACAGATAATTGAACAGCAAATGGAGCAACAATATCAGATGGTCAGCAAGCAGCGCGGAACGCATGTCCGCATGGTTAACATACTGACCGAGTCCCTGGAGAACAATCAACGCATGTTGCAACAGCTGGAGGAGGAGAGACGCAAGCACGAGCATGACACGGCTCAAGGTGATGACATAACCTACGGTCTGGAAGTCGAGCGGACCAAGCTGCGACAACAACTCGAGGCGGAGCATGCGCAGGTCGCTAGCATGGAGAAGGATCTCAAGAAGTTGCAAGAGACGCTCGACTACGAGCGCAACAGGCAAAAGCAAATTGTGCTCTTGCTCATTGCAGAGCGGAAAAAGATTCTAATGAAGTACATTGAGGAGGGTGAGTAATCTGAAAATGATTGTATGAAGGTATAAAGGTAAAAATGGTTAATTGGTTAATGGTTTATAGGTAAACGGTCGGAGGATCTGGCTCAAATACTCGCCGAGGAGAAGCAACGTTCGGATACAATCGCCGAGGGTCTCGAGGAGGAGAGCAAAAAGTCGCTACGCATGGAGGAGGAGCTGGAGAAGCAAACGCAAGCAATGGAAATGGAGCGCAAAACATTAATGGCCAAACTAGCCAAGGAAGAGATGCGGTAAATTCCTGATTAACTATTCTATATATAAAATATACTTAAACTCATGTTATGTGTATAGTGTTAAGGAGCTGGAGCAGGAGCTGAACACACTGCGTGCCGACCATGAGGCGTTAAAGAAGCAACATCAACAGCAGTTGACCACAAGTGGATCCAGCGTTGCCGCTGCTGCGGCTGTGGCAGCCACCAAGGCTCGCCAGTTCAGTGGTAAGCTCTGATATAGTTCTACTCCTTTTTAATTGCCTGTTGTGATTATATTTTAACTGTACTTTTAATTTCTATTTTGTTTTATTTTTCGAATAATTTACCTTTTTTTTCTTGTACTTCTCTCAAAGATGAAATATTTTGTTAGAAACAAATCTCTTACGCAATTTGCAAGGTGATTTATTTATTCTCTTTCCTCGTTTTTCTATACTTGTGACGGCTCTCTGCACTCTACAACAATTTGTGTATAATTCGTCCCACACAACATACACACACACGCACACACACACATAGGCCACGCACACTGTACGCTAAAAAGCAATTGGCAAATAGCGAGTTAGCCTAAGCTATATATTGTCATTATTCCAAACGTTCAATTCAGATACTTTTAATCAAATTTCTCTATGTCAATACATCTATAATTTGAATTTCTGTATTATCCATTATCATAATTCAGCCTAGTTCAGTAAAGAAATAACAAGACTGTCTATTTGTGCCACGCTTGCCTCATGCACTCATATTTCAAAACTATTTACACTGCTCCTCTACACTCTGCGGCGCTAAAGATTGTTTTTTAAATTTACTTTCAATTCACATCTTTGGCATATACTAATTGATTGTTCTTTGCCCGTTTTTCAGAGGAGGGATGTGCCACGCCTATGGTTAATATTGCGAAAATCGTGCAACCAACTGCTACAGTGACCAGCATGCCAGTGTCGGGGCCACAGACCGGAATCGCACGTTCCATTGTACCGGGTCAGAACATACGCAGCGCTGCCGCTGTCGTTGGCATTGCCACCGTGCCAACGGGTACTGCCAGTGCACCTGTGGTAGCGCCATCACCGTTGACTGCTGTCAATCACAACAACAGCACTGTGACCACTGGAACAGATGCTTCAGTCAGTTCAACTGCAACTGCAGCTGCTGGCTGCATTACGACTGGTGCTGTTGGCGTTGCTCCACCATCGCCATCGCCGGCCAAGATGCAACCGACAGCGACCATACAACGTGCACCGGGCGGCAAGTATGCTGCACTTGCTGCTGCTGCAGCGCTGGATCAGACGGCAACACCACCGCATCCACATCCTGTGCCCATTGCTGTGCCACCCGTTACCGTGCCACCGGCCGGGGCACGCGGGGCACCTCCACCCATACCAACTAAGCCAATCGTACCACCCAAACGGGAACCATCGCTCTCACGTCTGGGCTCCATCACAAGCGGCAGCGCAGCTGCCACAGCCATTGCTGCGGCTGCGGCGGCAGCAACAGCCGCAGTGGCAGCCACAGCAACCACAACAACGGCGTCGTCGACGAGCGCAGCAACAGTGGCGTCAGCGACAACGGCAAAACACAATTAGGCACCTTCCTAGACATCTTTTGACATATATATTCTAATATATAAACATCTATGTTGGCGTTGATACCATATATAGATAGATATATGTATAACCGAGCATTCTTAAGCATATTTACAGAAAATACTCAAGACCGAATATATCTCCGTAATAGAACTGGCCGTAATACTACTTAAATGAGAGGGTCCACACCAAAAGTTTCTGACCGTATTATGCCAAACTTGCGACAACTTTACAACAATTGCCACAGTTTTTATTCAATTCAAACAGAGATGTACATGTCCTCCAGTCGAAAAGGCATTTAACTTTTAAAGTTTTGCCTCATACTTTGAATAGCTTATGGCTCTTCAGGAATCTAAATTGTTTTCTAATGCCGTCTTGCCCTGCCCTGGTTCCGTGTGTAGTCGTTAGTAAAGAACATTTGTACAAGGCCGTGCGATTCTCATATTGATAAACAAGAAAGGAACATATAGTAATAATATAACCATATATATATATATATATATATCTAGTATACTGTATACGTACTAATCCATTGTGCTCTGTGCGTTGTTTGTTAGTTCTAAAACTCTCTGTGCAGCTATATACACATACACCCGCGTACATAATGATGATATGTATCTAATTGCCTATAGTACAGATTAGGTTTTTAATTTTGTTTTAAGTTTTGGCTTAAGCAGTTTTCAGTTTGCCTTAAAAAAACAAAAGGACAAGTAAATAAAGTTACAGTCGTGCGTACTCGACTGTAGGATACTCTGCATCCAAATACTGTTTGATAAATTAATATTGTGAACAAACGAAACCAAGGGAAAATTGTTCCGTTTACCTAACTCGTTTATATTCGTTGTCCGGGGTTGTATGTATTGCTATGTTAAGAATGATGTCGCCCAACCAACAATTTACATTTCCACAAACCTGACATTGGTTTAATTTGTTTGGCTGCAGAGTATAAAGAAAATTATCCTATAGATTAACGTGTTGTACTCCGAAATTTGTTCTAATTTGTTTAAAGGCTTGAAATCTTTTGTTGCTCTTAGTCAAAAAAAAAATAAAAAAGAAAGAAGTAAAAGCACAACGTGGAAATCAAGTCAAATAGCTTATGATAACAAGAAAGCAGACAAAGAGGCACAAATAAACAAAACATAAAAACGTATGAGCAGTAGTAATGCAATAAATGTTTACAACAATTTACGATTGATACGATGTATTAGAAAGCGAAGATACAAAATAAATTACACTATAAACATATATATGTCTTTTTCGATCACGATATGGGTGCCGTATTCTCAATGATCAAAGCCCTTGCCAAATTGCGAGCGCAAGCCAAACGCATAAGATCCAAAATTTCCTCTATATTCTCTACGCGATAGTCTTTGAAGAATGTTTTCGGTGATTGCTGAAAATGGAAAATATATTAAATAAATTGTTAAAGACTAAATCATATTCCTGCTTACATCTTCAGACTTGGCAGTGCTCAGTTTGTTACGATCTATAAGTGGCACAAGTTCCATTTCGAGATGCTGCAATATTGCAATTGTTTCTTTGGAGAAAATCTTTGGATCCTTTGACTCCAACAGTGGCAATGCATCAATTAGCAGGGAGGGCCAGAAGCTGCGATTATTATAGTTATTTTTGCATTATTTATCACGTATAAGAGAGATATGTATATGGTAAATTTGGTACTGACTAATCGGGAGTTATTTTGGATGCCAACAAGTTGATGAGCAGCTCAGCACCCGACAAAAAATCCCGTTGACGATAAAACTCATAGAATTCATAATATTTGCAGAGAAAGACCAGACGAGGTGAGGCAAACATGCGTGCACCAATGCTAGAGATGACATCCTGGCAGAGTATAATGCCAGTGCGGGAATAGTGCTGAAATATTATATGAAATACACGGATTAATTGGTTAGCATACAACAAGCAGATCGTAATATACCTTGAGTATATAATCTGCTATGGCTGTGACCAAGAGAACATCTTTGGAACGCACCGCCCACTCCAGTGCACTGCCATATCTCTGATCGTTATATGCGCGCTTTGATAGCACTTTACTAATGTCCTGATCGACGCCGTGCATGCCTCGCTTCTTGGCAAGTGCGATAATCTTAAAAGCTTGACGCTCGTTTCTCAACGGGATGCGTGGCAGAAGTAATTCAATGGCTGAGGCGCCTTCATGCTTGCATGTATCCAAATAATCCACGCCCACCTGCCACAGATTGTGTGTGGTCATTAGAAAGCTGCCATAATCGAAGATAATCGAATGCCGTATTGCTGCTAGGTCACTGTAGATTGAAGATTAGACATATTCTTAACAATTTTTAGTTAGTTCACTCACATATTGTGCTGCTCGAAGTAGGCCTTGAGGTGACCCATGTGGTAAATCAAATCAATAAGATGTGTAGCAAACCAATGACTGTCATTGAGCTTCAGTGCATCGTAGATGAAGACCTTGATGTCGTGCTCCATTAATTGCATAACCATGAGACTGAGCTGTGTCATCTGCCAGTTGGGACGAATCTGTGACCAGCGATTCAACCAATTGGTGGTGGCAACGCGCAGCTCAAACGGCTTACAGGCAGGGCTGGTGTAGAGTAAATAGCCGGGTAGAAATTCATACCAGTCCTGGGACTTCAACAGTTCCGCATCCCAATGCTTGTTACTCCCCGTTACTAGATGCATGAGCAGCTCAAGTTCTGGCTCGACTGCAAACACATGAGCAGCCAATTTGCGTTCCACATCCACATGCCAATACTCCCATTGAGAACAGAACTTCTGCAGTGCATATCCATCTTGATAGACCGGCATGGTTTTCAGAATGAGATCAGCTGCTTGATAGGCAGCCTGATTGAATTTGCGGTTCTGCGAGAGAATGGCACGTGTCACATCCAACTGACCGAACATAACAAGTTTCTTCAATGTCTCCCAATAGGTATCGCAATCGCTTGCCTCGTCGGCCATCAGCAGTAGATCGGTTGCTTGATCTTCGGTTTGGGGATAATGAAAGCGTGTCCATTCTAATAGCTGTGGCACCACGAGCTGGCTATGCTGTGGCTGCATGTATAGAATCTCAACGAGATGCCACAGACACTCGGCTGCATAGAAAGTTGTTATTGCCTCCGTATGGCGTTGTTCCTTTAGTTCATCCTGTTGCACCTCTAGCGATTTCTTGGCATTCTCCAGTTTCTCTAAACAGCATCGAACTATGCTGCGATACGTACGCGATATTTTCAGATACTCGGGACTCTTTTAGATTGCACCGACTTAGTTGCCTCGCTGAGTGTTTGTAATGTTGCAAATGTTGCATTTGTTTCCAACAACAAACTGCGGACCACAGGTTCTGTGCAAAGTGTCCATTCTTCTGCCATATAAATCACGACTGGATCTTGGCCAGCCGTTTCGGTCGGCGTATCGCGAGTGTCCCATTTTACAGGACGGAAAGCGCTAAGCGAAATTCTTGAGCCGCCTGGGACAAAAGTTGCGGTGAGTGTATTTCCACAGCGCATAGCGAGCGCATCGCCTAGTTCCTATACGTGTAAACGGTTATTTTCCAGTAAAGTATGTCTAATGAACTAACTTACGAATTGTGGCAAAGTATCATCATTCATTTTAAACTATTATTGTAGAAATTTTAACAAAACAATCATGCGAAAGTATGGAAGCGCGTTTTTATGCGGCAAATAAGCCAGTGTTGAAAATCGTGTCACTTTTAGGGCTGTATAACTAAAAAACATCGCATACATGAAAGCTGGTATGCTGATAAATTTGGTTTTTTAATATTAAAATTAGCAATCAGTTAATAGTAAAAAAACATTAGTATTTATTAAAAAAAGCTTAATGTTTATTTAACAACTAATTTTTCTACAAATTATATGTGGGGCAACTCTGTTAATATTTACAAACGCATTAAAACGACAACAGCGTTGCCAGCCTCAACCAGTCTTAAGCTCAACTTATTTTGCCGCACTCTGTAAAGTTCTTCAAATTCGCGCTGACGCAGTTTGTAATACACTCGGAAAATTAGAATTAAATAAACAACATTTAAATAATAGCAATGGATCTGGATTTAAGTGATCTTTCAGCAGTGCTATCATTATTTGAACGCAATGTACAGAAATTAGAGACAAACCTTACTGCATATCAACAAGAAGTTCACGCTGTGCGTCGTTCACTCTTCGACAATTGGTCGCATGTTGGTTTTGCCGACAGTCGTATAATCCCTATACACGATGGCTTGTTAAGCAGCGTTAGCGAGATCAACGAGAATATTATCAAATTAAATTTGCACATTAATCTGAACCGGGCACTGAGCATATTTAAAAATTCCAATGGACAAGCAACAAATTATGGAGATTCATCCAAGCAACAAAATGATAAACTGAATCACACAAATCTTAATGGAAATGAGAAGGGCGAGGTGAATACCATGGTGCAGCTGGAGGATCTCATGCCCAAAACCATAGAGCATCAGGTGAATATAATCAAATCAAATTTTTACATTTATCAAATATTGTGACGGGGATTCTTTGCAGCAAAATGATGAAGTGAATCACACAAATCTTAAAGGAAATAAGCAGGATGAAGGGGAGAGCACAGATAAGGAGGTGGATCTTATGCCAAAAACCATAGAGAAGCCGGTGCAGCAGGAGGCAATAAAACTAAATGGCAAAGAAAAGTCTGAGATGGCGACAGACACAAATAAAAGTGTCAAAGAAGAATCCGTTTTGGAACGAAGCTTAGACTTGGCTCAACCCGCTGTGCCCCTTACTGGATCCAAAAGCAAGTTGCTGCCACCACAAGGCGGCAGGCAAATGTCGAGCAATGCAACCTACGATCAGTTGGAGAAAAATATTTCCGGTTTTGCAAAAAAAAGCATCGTCAGAGTGACAATGATGCATCTAAACATTGCAGAAAATTGTATATTCGTGGCAAAATGGAGTGACGATACGATACCAATAAAAAAACTCTTGGCTTGCCAAATGTCGCTGCAGAAACTGAATAGGCTACCTGATTTTGGGGAGCCCTTTGCTGTCTACGATGCTCAGGAGCAGATTATACCACGAGTCCTGATCAATGCACATACAGAGGGCGGCGGCTACGATGCCTATTTGCTGGACTACGGTGAACACATTCATTTAACAGGCGATGAGGTCATCTATGCATTATCACCAGAGGTAAAAGCCTTGCCTGCGGAAGCCATCAGATGCTACTTACCAAATCGCGATGTCTCCTCAATGCGAGAGTTTATGTATAAAAATATTAGTCTGCGAATATTAAATAATAATAATAGGGAATTGGTAGCAGAAATTGTGGAGGGTGTTCAATCAGATGACGGGAATTCTGAAAATCGAGAAAATTCAAATTCAAAGGAACAGCGCATAGTGGAAACATGTTCAGCAAAACCAAAAGAACAACCAGAGAATGAATCAGTGAAATGTCATCAGAAATTTAGTGATGCAGATATGGAAATGTTGAAGGACTACGAGACCGGTACCAGCAATGCGGTGAAAGCGGTATTGGGTTTTATTCCAAAGGACGATAAGCGCTTATGTCGACATTACGATCCCAAGTTGGGAGGTTGCTTTAAAGGTAAGATATAACGGTATGTTAAATCTTAACTCTACATTAATTATGTGTACATTTCTAGGATCGAACTGCCGCCTGGTGCATCAACCCTTTGCACCACATGGTGCCACAAAAGATACTGAGTTGGTTGAGCAATTACCGGAGACCGTTTTTGAATCCGGATTGTCCCGAGAACTGGGCAGCATTGTGCGTGTGCTGGCCACAAACATTCAAAGTCCTATTCAGTTTTATGTCCAGTATGTGGATCAATTGTCTCCGCTTGTTTGGAGTAGTGATGAGATCCCAGAATCGCAGCGTTCTTTCAAACGTCCACCCCTTGTGTTGGACACAGTATTGGCACTTTATAGCGACGACTGCTACTATCGTGCCCAAGTCATTGAGGTGATCGAAGGCATGTACAAGATTTTCTATGTCGACTATGGCAATACGGGATTTCTTGGCCTCAAGTCGCTGGCCCCGTGCAGCAATGCGATTAGCCTGAAGCCGCATCAGGCCGTTAACTGCTTCATCGAAGGCGTCAGACTCAGTTCAACGGTGTCGCATGCAAACACTGTCGAGTGCGTCGAGTTCCTCAAAAGTAAAATACTCAATTGTGAGTTCGATGTGTTGCTGGCCAGTCGCTTGCCCGATGGGTATTTAATACAATTCATGGATCTTTGGGCAGACTTACCAAAGCAGATGATTCAACGTAAATATGTTGAGCCAACCACGGTACATTTGTGAGGATTATATCCAGTACTATAAATTGTCATAGAAAAAACAAACAAAAGTTGTCGCATGCAGTAGCATTTGCATTTTATATGCCAATTTCTGTAGTATTAACTGTAATTTTTATTAACTTTTCGGAATTCACAACTAAAAACAAAAAGAAATGCTTTTAGCGCAACCTCAAGCACAACAAGAACAGAACACAAGATGGAAAGAGTGGACAAAGAAGAGTTTATATTGTGTTTTTATATTAGCTGTTTTCATGGTCGTCGTTTTGTCAGTACTGAAAATTACCAATGTAATAAAACCAATTAATTTAGAAAAAACTATAAAGTAATTAAAAAATTTGTCAGTTAAATCAATAACTATCAGAATAATGTAATATGTTAATAGCAATAGATAATTGACATATGGATATAGATACGGATGAAACGGGTAGTCAAAGCTGAACAATTACAAAACAGAATTAATCGAACAAAACTACAATAAGAACTTGAAGAACAAGAAGAAAAAGGAAAACAGAAAGCAAACAACTTTATTCTAATCCAATATTCTGAAGATATCTAATTGTATTTAATTCCATGATAAAGATCAATTACATGAAGTGATTACTTAATTTTTAGTTTAAAAATAAATGTTTTTAAGTTCATAGTCAAACTTAAAAATTTAACAGAGATTATAGAAGCATTTGGAATACTGTTTCATCATTTTGATTCATTGCATTTGAAATATCCTTAACTAAATCTAAATATGTGTTGTAAATAAATATATGTCTATATTGACATATTTATTAATGACTGGGCGCCCAATTATCAGCCATTAAAACAACAAAGCAGAGAACCGACTACAGTTAAATTGTTGTCGTAAAACTTGAAAAGTAAAGCAATAAAATAATAATAATACTAATTGCCCATAGTGTGCAAGCGCAAAAACTAACGGAACTAAAGCAAGTTGTGCCTGAGCCTGGCTGGGATTGCCATACGAGTACGGTTAGGTCTCAGGTCGTCAGGTCGTCGCAGCGGGTGCTAATAGATTATGCCGCAACGATTAGAAAGGCAATAAATAACACCTGGCCAGGATCACATGCGTGCAACATGGCCAATATGACGAGGACGAGGTAAAATGACAACTGCCTCTCTCTCTTTGTCCTGGTGTTGACAATTTAAGTGTTCGCAACGCAAAAGGGAACTGGGCTTGGGTCATATACCGGGTAAGGCACATCCGACCTACCCATAGGGGGATGTATGCAATGTTTTAAAAGGCGAGTATGAATCTGCATTGACAGTCTTTCAAGCGGAACCCATTCAAATAGAGGAGCAGATGTAGCATAGCTATACTCGCACATATCATATTAAATATTTTAAAATTAGATAAAGAAATGTTTGAATCTCTGTGGATTTCAACGAAACTTAGTCCAGAGTCCGTTTAATACGTAATCACAACCGAAATTCGAACACCTGACAAAGGCCACCACCGTGGACGATAATTATAGTAGAATTAAACACAGGGTTAAGTGTCAAAAGGATGAGGAGGAGACACTCGACATATGTTCCACACTAGACAACAAACATAATGATGATGAGCCACCCCTAGTAAAGATATGCTTTAAAACAATACCAAACTATAACAAATTCTTTTAATACTTCTGGCCTTTATGAAAAATAATTTGGAGAGACTAAACAAATATAACACAATCACAATCAATATGGTAACTTGGGTGTTTTGGATGTTTTGTCTCACGGGAGACTTTAACGAGAAACAAAACGTAATGGATAGAAAACAGTTAACACTCTGCGGTCTGCTGCACTTAACGGTTTGCTCTTTTTTAATAGCTGGATCCGCGTCTGTTCCACTTGTTATGCTGGCCGTCCCCTGTACAGTTGTCGTCCACGAAGTCCGAGTTGACCTTCTGAAGTTCGGATATGCGCTGCCAAGTGCTGCAGAAGTGTCGCAGATTGCGTGCATTGGCCAGCTTGGCCATGGGTCCAAGTGTACGGAAACCGTTATTTATATAACGTACGAATCCCTTTGAAGACAGATCCATGACTGCCGTCTTCACTTGTGCATCGAGATCGCCACAGGCAAAAGATCTGTAAATAAAATTCGTAATTGGAAATTGATTTGAATCTGTAAGGAAATCGTGGCTTACTCCTTCTGCAACATATCGACAATATCCTGCTCCTTTATTCCGTTCATGTACTTGGGATGATCTTGAAAGGTGCGCACCATATCCATAATATACAGCGGCAAGTGGATATGATATGCGTTGTGATGCATTGCTAATGTGGTCGGCTGACAGTCGCTAATGGGGCCTTTGTCACACATATTCCACAAATATTGGTTTAATATATATACGAATTATTCACGAATTTATCAGACCTAAATATTTTGTAACTACTTGTATTTACTTTACTAAACTACTTATCAATGTATTTAATATTCGTATTCGAGACTAAAGAGTTACTAAAGAAACGATCGTACACAGTTGGGGATAAACTAATGCTACGTCTACTGGGTTTATGACTAACCTACCGAACTGTGTACGTATTTGATTTGTGCTCAACCCCCAAGGGACCAAGTGCTAATGTGGGCCACATAAAGGTGTCATTAATAGTTTGTATATCGGGTTTGTTCTTCAATTAGCCGCCGAAGCAGTACAAATATTGTAACAATTACATGTTCAGTTTTTTATTACCTGCTAATTTGCCTAATATATAAATAGAGCATGCCCCGATATGACCCTCCCAATGCATTATACACAAGTCTCCAGGGCTCCTGGTGATGGGGGTGAGTCATATAAAGGTCTCAGTGAAATGTGTGCAAGCTTAGTTGAGCCACAAAACATCATTATTGTAGGAATTGATATATATTTATTCATATTTTAGATATTTTATAAAATATTGTATATTTATATATATTATTTTACACTTTTTTTTGATATATTTGTCCAATGGGACATGGACAACATCACCCAGTAGCTTTAGAATTTTAAGTAAATTTGTATAAATAAAATATAAAATATTTGGTCATTTTAACTAATTTTTAACAAATTTTTACGTGAGCAGAGATGCATAGACTAGATGACAATACCCACACGGCTCTTGTTAAAACGGTTGTTATTATTCTCTTGTTATTTCTCATTGTGGGATTTTCGATATTAGTCATATCGAAATTGGATGAATTATGAAGTATGTTAACACTTAAGAAATTTTATTAAATAGTTTTTTAGGTATTAACTTGTTGATATATTTGTCGAATGGGACATGGACAATACCACCCAGTAGCTTTAGCATTTAAAGTAAATTTTTGAATAATATATTTTGTAACTTTTTTTGGTTTCCGTATATAGAAATGGATACAGAGCAGGGACGTATTCGCACGGCTATATTCAGAACTTGTGCCATTATTTTGGTTATCTTTCTCATTGTGGGTCTTTTGTTGTTTGTCGGCTCACATTTTAGAAAGAAGGGGATCAGGACATGAAACTTTTGCCAACAGATAATAAATTAGCGCATACATTATGAAATATCGTTAGGATGCCACCGTCTGATGTCACCGATTATTATGACCCTTTTGTACGCCCAACTGGTAATTTGTTACCCAGGCAAACAGGTGACACTTTCTCAAACTGAACGAACGGGTTGAAGAAGACACGAATGACATGTGGTAAAATAAAATATTGGGGCACAGTTATCGCAGGAAATAAATGCTGAATTGTGCATTTTGTTATTTGATTCAGTCATGCTCCTGAAGAGCGAATTTAGGAGGGGGAAGGGGGGAATATAAAGGGTTCCTGATGATGACTTCATAACGTGGATTAGCTAAATAGTTAGCTGACTGTGCAAATGTTGAACGTTCATAGCTCAATTTGGTTGGTATAAGTTAGAAGTCAGAAGTCCTACGACGTCGCGATTGATAGATTGTCCAAATGACTCGTCAGTTTTCGAGGCACGACACTGAACGATAGAGTTTATATACTATATTTGATGGTCTTTTACCTGTTACTATGTAAGGCATGACAATATGTCAATCTGACTTCGGATATTTCAATAAATTTGATTCCCTTTACATATAGTACCAAAATATGAACATAAGTTATAAGATTATTCTATAAACCCTCTCATCGTTACGTAATCTTAAGACTCAGTTTAAATAATTTGGCGGAGTGTGCTTTTATTAATAATTCCAGCCCTGAGAACTTTTTAATGCACCAAATTGTTTATTCCAAAGTATTATCGATTCTTTGGTAATTCCGACCTCCCTAGAAAAGGCCACATATGTATGCGTTTATGTATGATATATGTACATAGTGTCGTTAACATTTATTATTGATAATCGCGTGGGGCTTAATCAACCGAATGTGACTGCAAATTCCTATAGGGTCGATTTGTAACCTCTTTACATCCAGCTAAGCACCCAACCTAGCCGCCAACCTGCTCAGCGACCCACCTGTTTACCCGATCGTTCCTATTGGCTGCTTGGATTGTTTGGCTGCGAGTTTTCAGCCCCAGCGCGGACAAGGGCTGCATAATAGTTGGCCAACTCATATAACCCTGTCCGAACTGTGGCTCTACCGGGCAACACCCACCGTAAAAGGAAACCGTGTGGTCAGCCCCCTGCCGGCCCTGCTCGACCAGTCGCCGAGGGTGGCGGGGGATAATCGAACTAACCAGTTATATGAAACCCTTATAACTGTGCAGCAAAATAAATGTCATTCAACATGGAAAAGTGTCATGTATTTGACGAATAATTACCGTCAACATTGCGTGATTGGTTGAATCAACCTGGAGGTGGCCTGTGGCGCTATGGCTTAGATTTAGATGTGTGTGTGTGTGTGGGTGAAAACAACCTATAATTACCAGTGGCAGTCAGTTGGGTCTCTGGCCTCAGGAATAGTATGTGCCTTTGGCTCAGAAACAACGCGACAGTCGGCGCGCAAGGAGCTCCAAATTTTCAGCTCAGCTCTGGAACAACATGTACTCGCCGGCCAAGTCGCCCATTGTCGATGTTACCGATACGCTTTCGCTGCACAGTGAACTGGATATGGATCTGGAGACGAATGGTAATGGCTACACGATTTCCACCGGTCACAATCTACGCCTGCCGCTGCCGCCTGGCCTTGCTTTGCCCAGTATTCTGGCAGCCAAGTCTGGAGGAAATCTGCCTGGCAGTGCGTTGCCCGCCTTCGAGTATATTACACCAACGAATCATGCACTGCCGGGTCTGGACTTTCCATTGATGGAACTCAATCGGGTTGGCATGTTTCCTGGATTCATGCATCGTCGTGCGCGCGGCGAGAAGCGACCTATTCCAGATGCCCAAAAGGATGCCAAATACTATGAGCGTCGCAAGCGCAATAATGAGGCAGCCAAAAAGTCAAGGGATGCGCGCAAAATCCGTGAGGATCGCATTGCTTTCCGTGCTGCGCTGCTCGAGCAGGAGAACTCCATACTGCGTGCCCAGGTGCTGGCATTGCGCGATGAGTTGCAGACGGTGCGGCAGCTTCTGGGTGCCACGGCAGGTGGCATGCTGGGTGTTGCCAGGCCAGTGTGAAAATGTTTGCAGAAATATTTGTGCGTGTACGTGTGTGTAAATATGTAAAAGTGAACTTGTGAACCATTTTGTAGTTTTGTGATCTATGTTAATAAATAATAATAATAACACATTTAATTATGAGTAATTCAAGATTGGAGCGCGGTCTGTTCCTTTGGTTTCCTCTTCGCTTTGTCAGCTGTGCGATCGCCATTTTCTTTGCACTATCGTTATGTTTTGTTGTTGTTTACAACACTGCCATTTGACTGTTAAAAGCCCTGCTAAAATATATCTTAAATGTTGCAACACTGCAACTCCCGCACATGCGAATACGACTATACTGAACAAAAAGCACGAACCTTTTAAATAATGATAATCTATTAAATCGCTTTTCTGCTATTTATTTTAAAAAGATGTTAACAAAGTAAACGTTAATATTAATATTGATAACAAGCTACAAATCGATCGAGTGCATCTGCACCTGCCCATCCCTGTCCAACGACAACAATTGCTGTGAACTCGTCGAAATGGACGCCGTCGCAATATCTGTCACAGCTGATGATGGGCCAACCTCCAAGCCAGGATCAACTTGGATCTCACGATCTAAATGAAAATCATATGCGCGCACAGTACCGTTCGAGAGGGCAAACAATTTCCAACCGTCACTGGACTGAACAATCGCCTGGACAAGATGCTTGCGCAATGCGCTGCCGCTGAGCAGTAGCTGCTGGTCAAAGATCCGTTGCTCGTAGGCGCGTCGTGGCTGCTGCAGTAATTGCAGCGCCGTATTGGGTCTCCTCTCCAGCTCCTGTTCCTCAAATGATCGACGCTCGTTGAGTATAATGTTCTGTATGGCGCAGGATTTGCCCGTTTCCGGCACGGGTTTAATATTCGTCCTGGCCGCTGGCATTGCCGTTACAGGACGCTGCAGGTGCTGACGCTGGCGTTGATTGCAATTCAGTATCATTACGGAACCGTTGGACAGGCCGACGGCAACAAAATATTCATTGGCCAGTACACACAGCGCTGTGGGAAACAGAAATCGACTTTCATGAAGTGCGATGCGTGTGAATCGTTCCGTTTTCAGGCTACGTGTGCAGCAGAGCACAAAGTTGCGATTGGTGCACACATAGATCAGCTCACTGCCGGCATCGATGTTGCTGAAGCGCAATCCCTGCAATCCCTGATCCGCAAAGGCATTGGCAAGCGTCTGCGTCTCGTTCAGTTCGCGCAGCAACTCATCGCTGTAGACGTTGCCCTGGAACAGGGACTTGGTCTTGTCGTAGGCACTTTGGTTTCTCTTCACCAAGCGACGCTCCAGATAATCTCGCAGATCGCAGCTGGCGGCTTGCAGCAGTTTGACCCGGGCCCAGGGTGAACTGTATTCATTACTGCCGGCGGCATTACAGCCTCGTTCGTTCTTCACCAGCGTCCAAATGGTCAGCAGACCAGAGTCATTGAGGGATACGTACTGTGTGGAGGAAATGAATGATTAATCTTCTGTCACAGCTGCTGCCACGCCCGGCTTACCTGAATATCTTTGTGTTGCACAGCCAGAGTGCTACCCAATCCCATGCCAGGCGTTTTGGCTGCCGGCCGAAAGCTGCGCACATCCACAACGGCACCAAGATCCAGAGAACCAACTGCCTGCTGCTGCTGCTGTTGCAGTGTGGGCACCACCGACTGTGTGGCAGCAAAGTGTGTTAACTTGCCGTCCAGCTTGGAGCAGTAGCTGTGCGTCTCGCGTAGATCCCACATAGCCACGCTACCATGACGTAATCCAGCAACAATAATGTCGGGTGCCTCGCTGCAGAAAGCGACACGACAGACCTCTGCCCAGGTGGAGAGCAGGCGTAGTGGTTTGCTCGGATCTGTGAGGGACCAAACCATCAGCAGATTGGCGAAGTCATCGCGATAGACATCGCTCTGCGGCGGACACTCGTGCACTGTGACCACGAGCTGCTGCTGGCCAGCACTGCCAAAGATACGACGTACACGCAGTGCGTCCAGGAATCCCGTTTGCAGTGATGCACCTTGCGGACGATTGGCGTTCAGTGCCTTGCCAAGAAACAGGGATGCGCGCTGCAGGAATAAGCCCAGTCGCTCCATATCGTCGGGCTTGCTTAGACGTTGTCGCTGCTGTTGCAAGGCGCGTTGCTGTTGTGTCCGGCGCAATTGCTCCAGGCGTGCTAGACTCGATTCCAGGGTGTTATTATTTGTCTGCAGTAAGATTGTCTCCGCATCGTTGTCTGCATCGCCACTGCAACTGAGCACCAGCTGTCCAGCACCATAATGCGGGGGATGCTGAGTCCAACTGCTGCGTGTGTGCACCTCCAGTGTCTGGCACTCCGTATCCATGTGCTGGGAGTGCGTCTGTGTGGCCAGTTGACATGTATTCAGTTTGCCATAGCTCTGCATGTATCCCTCATAGCTCAGGGGTTTCATTTCGAACAGTTGGTACTCGAGTTGATCGAAACGCAGCTTCCGCATCAGTTCCAGGCCGCGTCGTGTGATCACCGGATGCCGCACGAAGTCCACATAGCCACCAAAGTGCACGTCTGCTGTGCTGCGATGAGGATTGGGTGGATGGTGCAGCTCAATTGGTGCACTGACGCCATAGCTGCTAATGCCCGAATCTAGTTGCTCCGAATTGGCCATGCTATTGGTGTCGAAGCTGTCCAGGCTGGGACGTGGCTGTCGACGTGAGTTCATCTCAAAGTGACCGGAGTCGAGCTTTCCTTCCAGTTCCTTGTCGCGTTGAATTACCGTAATGGGATTTTGCGTGGGCTCCGAGTCGTCATCATCGTCATCGTCGGTCTCGTCATGCTCCTGTACGGTAGGCGCAGGCGCAGGCGCAGGCTCAGGCGATTCCTCACATTCGTCTGGCTTCTGCTGGTCCTCTTCCTGCTCCTCCTCGTCTTCTTCCTGTTCCTCAGGTGTGCTTGCGTCTGTCTCGAAATCCGATTCATATGATTCAAAGTCATCGGAATAATTATCTGATTCGTTGGTTTGCTTTTTGGCTGCCTCAAAGTTCACCTCGAATGCCACAGGCTGTTTGATCTCTTTCTCTAACTGATTCTGTTGCTGCTGCACCTGCAATTCACTGCGCTGTTTTGCAGATTCTCTCTTTAGTACCAGAATCTCTTCGGGCTGCAGTGTCCGGGAATAGGCGCGAGCACGTCGACGTTGTTGCTGTTCTTGCCTTGTCTCAGGTAACTCCTCTTCGTGCTCAGTGATTGCGGTTTGCTTTGGTTGCACTTTGCGCTTCGACGGAGGCGATGACACCGTCACACTGTGGTATGTGTCCAGCACCGCATTCGGTTTGCTGGTCTTGCTTGTCTTGCTTGCGTTGTTGTTGTTTGCCAGTGACTGCACTTGCTGTTGTTGCTGTGGTTTTGCACGCACAGTTTTAGTTGTTCCAGCCTTTGTTGTGGGCGATGGGGTTGCTCTTTTGCTCGGGACAGGGTCACGTTCTTTGTTTTTACTTGTGTGCAACGACGACTGCGGCGTTGGAGTCAGTGTTGGCGTCGACCTCTTACTTGTTGTGGTTGCAATCGTTGTGGTTTTCCTCAAACTTCGTTCGCTTTCTCCACTGTCCTGTTGCTTAAGTTTTGGTTTGCTGACCCTTGTTGTCGTTGTTCGTGGTGTTGTTGCAGCTGCTGTGGCTACACCTGTTGCAGGTGACTTGCGGTGTGGTTCATTTTTAAGCTGAAACATACATCATATTTACTAGTTTAAAATTTGCATTTTAAATCGATTATTATTGGCGCTCAATTGTTCGATGACTATGTCATGCTTTGCAACACTGATCACAAAAGCAAACGGGTATATTATAGCTGCTCTTACTGCCTGCGAGGTCATTGCACTCGCTTTCTATGTGACACATACATATACAAGCCCGGACTGCGCTCTTTTGTAGGTGAAATTAATAAAAGCAATAATAATTTCCTTTGCATTTTTTTATAGTATGTATATAGACTAGTATATATAATTTATATATATAAGGTATTTCTCTATTAATTTATATTTTAAATTGACTGCTGAGCGCCAATCTTGTCTGCGTTTTCTGCGTTGCGTTTTCCAGCACCGATCATAAAAATAAACAAAGAAATGTATCTCAGCTCTCTCTCGTCGTTCTCTTTACGCGATGAGAAGCCAAACAAATGAAAAAATTCTCAGCACAACGATCGCTGCGCACTTCAGTCGATTCACATTTACTTTAATTGAACCTGAACTGAACGTAATCCCAGTGGGTGTGCGAGCGTGCAACAACAATGTCTCGTGAAACTATTGTGTAGTGAGTGGAATATACTCAGTAAGCAAGATAAGACCGATTTAAAGGTACTCGCAGTGCATAAGTATAAGCTGCAAAAAAGTAGTAATATGCGGCATACAAATCAATTTGTTGCAGTTGCAGGAACTCTTTACTGGAGTGCACTTTGTGTTTGTTCTTACGTTTGTTTTGCTCGACGTCTGCGCTGAACTTTTGGACATTTTAACTGTGTGACACTCCTCTTTGTTAAAGTAGAGTGAAGCTTTTTGCAATAAAGTCACGTATGTTAAATCAATTGTAATTGTTAATTCAGCTCATTGCAAAACGGCTAGTTCGTTGTGACAAATTTCATTGTTGACATAGCAACAACGATAGTAGCATAGCAACAAAAACAACTTGCACAGCTGATGAGCAGTGCTTGGAAGTACTAAAAAAATCGTAAGTAATTTAAATTTTTAATCTATTTACGTAAATCTTTAAAATAAATATTTTTGTATCTTAAAATACAAATAGTGCATATACGTTACTGACTTTACGTTATTACTTACGTATATATAACCGGTTTGCTTAAAAACAAAACCTGGTTTCTGTGAGCTGCGTACTCTCCTTGCTTCATTTCGTCGTTTACAGTGCTTTACAACACTAACGAAATCAAACAGTTGTTTTGTTTAGTTATCTAAAAGAAAAAACTTTCGTTGTTTCCTATAATAATTTATAGTTAATAAGTGTGCACATTTAAATTAATATCACAATAAATAAATTTAGTTTTGTGCACCATCGCTCGACCATATTAGTTACTGCTGCTGCTTGAGCAACAAAACGGCTGCAGCCAACAACAAAACAAAGGAGAAACTGCTGTTGCTCCGCAAGTTTCCTGCATTATAGTCGACATCGCCCTTTGCGGCGTAATACTGTGACAAGTAGCGCTCGTAGATGAGTTCCATGTTACGTTTGGCATCATCCCGCTTCAGTTCATGGGTGCCATACAGTGCATCAGTGTTGTCATGGAACAGAATGTCGTTGCGCTTATCAAAGACGCCGTAAAGGGAAAAGGCACGCGTCTCACTCCTGTATTTCTTGCCAAAGAGATGATCCATGTCACGTAGAGAGTTATATATCTCGTTATGTCGCGTCACCGACGACGCATTATGCGTCATCAGATAACCACGGGGAGTCCAGTGCAGGTAGCAGTACTCGAATCGTGTGTACTTCTCCACACCTCCGTAGGGGCACAACACACGGTAGGATTCTTTCTTTCCTCGTTTTACCCAATCTGAGGTTAAATTTCCGCTCATATATTTCTTGTAGATATCTGAGCTAAGGAAGGCCACATCGCCACCCTCGGCCAGGCAACGCAGGGCGCCCTCATCGCCGCGATAGTGTAATGGACATTGGCGGCCACGATGCGGATGCCACAGACATGAGTCGCGATGGAAGTAAGCGTGCATTGAATGCACACTGCCGGTTGCATTGGCAATAGTCTCCTCCACAGCAAGATGTGCAGCACCCTCAAAGCTGGGCAAACAAGCGCGTGCGCCTCTCAAGTCCTTAAAGTTCTTATACTTGGAATCCTTGTTGACCAGCGCAATGGCTACATATCGATCGTGCATTTGTTCCGCAAACTCGAAGAGCAACGGCTTCAGATGATAATCCCTTTGGGCCTGCACACGTTGCTCCTGATTCACCAGCACCACATCTGCATTCTTGTACAGAATATCCTCCATGCACTGCTCCAGACTGGGTGTGCGTATGCATTGAATGTTTGGCTCTACGCCATAAACCTGCGAGGCCTCTTGCAGCCAAGAGCACTTAATGTGCTCAATGATGGACGTGGTGCAGACGATAATGGAACGTGGTGGATTGCACTCGGGGAAACTGTAGGCTGACTGAAAACCAACTGCCTGATCCAGATAATCATTGATGGGTATAACATTGTCCAGGGGCACAGTGAACACATGATATGTCTCTAACAGACTCAGCAACGCATTTTGCCAACTCTCCGGCTCATCGTGGGTCAACCCCGTTACAAGGCGCTGCACCTGAGCGGCATGAGAGCTTCGCGCTGCCACAACAGGCCACGGCTTGGCTACCCAAATGCATGGACGTGTCACATTGATGGGCTGCAAATGTCCATCCGGACAGAGGTAGCTGTATTTCGTTGGATCATCCTGTGCGGCCAGGCCAGCCAACTAATTGGAAATGGGAAAATACAAATTTAGAAAATGATAACATCATCTCATTGAGGTGTAACTCACTCCGAAGTGACTGCGTGCATCGTCGAGACGTGCCCAGGAGACGCTGCCACCGCCGTTGGTGAGGCAATAGAGTGTGCCACGACGTCCCCAATGTTTGTCTGAATCGTCGCAGCTGTAGGGATCGTAGCACATCTGACACAGTGACGGATATCGATCCTTAAGTATGCGATCCTGTTTGGCGTCTGGCACCCAGGGACCTGCCTTACAGCTGGGACCAAAGAACTTGGCCGAGGCGGCAATGCGATCTTCCGTCAAGGTTATTTCCGGATTACAGGACTTGGATACCAAGACGGATTCAAAATACTGCAGACAAGCAAAGACAAATTAGTAAAACAATAGAAAACTATCGAATGCATTACTCACATTGGCCAACACCTCGGTCCAGTGATTCTCCAGGCCATACCCAGGATGACATAACTTGGCACCACGCAGATCATGGACCGTATGTATTCCCGCATCATTATTCACAACGGCAACGATCTCGTACTCGAAAGGCGACTCATGTGAACGCAACTCACTGGCTACCAGAATCTCTGCACTAGCCCAGCGTGCCGCGATCAGATCCTCCGAAGTGAGTACACCAAAATGGGCAGTTCCCTTGTGGATGCGTCGTACGCAGTCCATGCGATCTACACCAAGGACACATTCAATGTTACTCGTGGCCTCCAATTGCGGACAGAACTTGGGTGCCTTGCGGTAAATTCCACGAGACTCGACCACACAAACGCGCACTACAGTGGAGAAAAGAAACAGAGAAGGAGTTTAACCTTTAGTATTCAGCTGAATAAAGGCCAAAACCAGCTTGATTAAAACTGAATTGTGTGAATTATTTGTTAGCTGCAACTGAAGTTTTCAGAAATGATATTAATTTCAGAAATTCCCCTCCCAATGATGATATTCGGGCATGCGCAACCGGTTTCATATACATATATATATAATATTTGCATTTCGCACTCGTCACTGGAAATCTCAGATAACATTACGATTACGCAGAATTCACAAGTAGCTTGCTTGGTCAGGTAGCTCCGATAAGCACAAAGGGAAAACTTGACATTCGATTTTGGCCAGTGGAACAGACCTTCAAGGTCGGGGCGTGAGTGCAGTCTTTAAAGACAGGTTTCGGGCCTTGCACGGAACAGTTGGCAAGCTTGTAAATATGTATACTTATATATTACAAGCTTGTATGCCTGTAGACTGTGGGGTATAAACGCACTGTCATTGTAGCAACGGTCGTAAACTTCTTAATATACACTGCAGTTAAATGTTTTTTAGAACCCCTCAAGTTTATGGGATATACCCTGATCTGTCATAGAGATATTGTATGTATGTTTATATACAATATATGATATATATATATGATATATGATATAATATATACAATATATGCTAATGAATTGAGCTGGCAAACAGACGCAGAAGAATGTTATCTTTCAATATGTATACACAATTATATTGTCTGATTTATATGCGCAGCTATTAGCACTTCTGATGCCAGATGCATTTAAAAAACATATATATATATATATGTACATTTATTAGGGTATTTACACTTCGGTTTGCAGAGTTCGTTTCCCATTTCTTGTTTTTTATTTCTCTTGCCGAAGGTCAGCTGGTGTGATAGCGGTTTTTTGGTAAATGAATAGCTAATTCATTGTTTCAAGATAAAAATACTTTTTCACAATTTGCATTTATATTAAAATGTTGAAAAAAACATTAACAAAAGCCGACAAAAGCACTCTAGAATAAATCAATAGCAGAACTTAAGTATATTTTTAATTTGTGATTATGTGTAAACAAATATAAGAAACTATACTATCTTAATGGAACCTATGTGTGTATAGTTCTTATCATTCCAACTTAGGTGAATTTGAAAACAATTTGCCGATTATTGTACTTACATTTGCCATCATCGGGCGGCGCAATGCCTTCACAAGTCGATGTTGATAAGAGCAGGCCAAACAGGCATATAGACTGTAATCGGAGTGAGTGCATCATATTGTGTGTGTGTGTGTGTTGTATTTAATTTGATTTAATTTAACTGCACTTTGTTTTAATGGAACTTAATTATAGTTCACTTAGACTTAAACACGTCTCAAGCTGCCGCTGGGATTAATTAGTCGCTCACTATTAGCACTCATTCAGACTGTCAACAAATACGCCTACCAATATTCACATATGTATAAATATGTATATGACAATATGTTTTTGCGACAACAATCTCTCTTGCTGTAATTATATGTACATATAAATATTTTATTTATATAGACTGCGTTCGGATGCAGTCTCGACCACACGCGACGGACGAACAGCGGCGACTGCTCGACAGCCTCCGATGGGACTTACGTTTTCAGCTGTGTGGAGACTACGAATATTGTACGATTATACGAAAACCCGTTTCAATCTACGCACAGCTGATGAGTCAAGCGACGCTTTGGGAATTTCAGGTTTTGATTGATTACCAGAATAAACGTACTATCCTAGGTGCGTTTCTGCGGGGAATTACCTTAGCCGAAAGAGAAATAATGCGATCTAAATACAGTTAGTTTAACGTATTTACCCAGAGCCGGCATAAATATATTGTAATGGTATGATATATGGGACTGTCAACCTTTCACGCGTCATATCATATTGACATGTATACTCTCTACAAAGCGTATTGAATTTGTTTAGCGGTTTCAAAACATTTGCTTCTTTTTTTAGATCTCAGTTTTGAAGGCAATAATCTGTATTATAAAGAATTTAAATTTTGCAAACTTCTATTTTTAGTTTTAGATCTCAGTATCACTAACTGATTAATCTCTAACTTTATCAGGCTAACTGACATATCTATTAGCCCTTCTGCAAATTGTAATACTTTAGTATTATTATTATTGGTGTTTCATTATCGTTCAGAGAAGCTTATCAGCAGACGGCTGTCTAACCAGTGCATATTCGCATTCGGAGCAGGCTTCGGGCTTCATTGGCGAGGCTTTTCAATATCAGTCATAGATCGCACTTGTTGGCGACGCGTCGCAACACGCCTTCAACTTGATCTCCAGCATTTCCAAGTGAACTCGCGTGATATTCTCCCGACATGTAATTCTCGATTACTTGGTTCCCCCTCATATTGATACAAATGTATGTGCGCCATTGTCTGTGTGTGTGTGTGCTTGTGTCTGGAGTGTGCCATTGTATTAAAATGTGGATTGGTTCGATCAGACAAGTGTGCTCAGTGTCATACTACGGGGTATTGGCACTTCTATGGCTTCCCAGCTTAACGCTATTGACTCAACCAGTTGGCGACGTCACGCGATCTACGCTTGTTCATTAAATTTTGTGTAAATTTCTAATAATTCCCCATTTTTAATTAGGGGTTGGGTCTTCTTTTTTTTGCGAACTTGTAATTTTAGTCTCTGATTGATGATGTGCACGGAAAGTCTTTCAATACCCTGTGTTTTGTGTTTTGAAAGGGTTAATTGTTAATTAATGGTTCTCCTAACCAAATGAATTGTCTTAGGATGTGGGTTAGTCGGGCATAGTAAATCGATGGATTGTTTCGATCAGTTCGTTTCGGGTTTTGGCAACTTATTTTTGGCATTTTAATTGTTGTTCCGTTTTCGTATTTTTCTGTGTCAAGATTGTAGTCAATATACTTGTACAACATTGTATACGGATTTATTATACAGATATCAAACCGGTTTCTATGAAGTACCTTGTTCATTACCTGTTGTGTTGAGTTTACATCACAAACGATTAACTGTGATCACTGATCTGATTTGAATTAAACCGAAATTTTTAAAGGGAGAGAGTAGGAAAGAAATACACAGAATAAGAAAGCAATAGAACAACACATACAAAAAAACTGCGTGGGAGAGAGTGAAAGTTGAGAGAGAGAGAGAGTATGAATTCAGAAAAACAGCATTAATATCTGTTATACAACACTGCTGGAGGTTTAGAATAAGTTCAGAGAACAGAGAACGATTTACAGCTCGTGTTCACTATTTTAAATTTAAATCACAAGAACAATTCAATATTTAAAACTCAACAATGCATTGGTAATTATTGTGTGAAAAACAATACAATTCAGCCAGACATAACCAGTTCATTTCCTTCTGATTCTTACTCTCTATAAAATTGTATACATTGTATATTTATAGTATACATATATTCTTATTCATGAGCATTGTTCAATGCTGAAAAAGTTCCAACAGTGAGAGTTCTTATCAACGGTTGTGAGTTCTGTTCAAATGTTGTTGTTTTGAATCATATTGAATTGTTAATTTCGATTCCTTTTCAAGTGTTTCAACTTGCAGAAATATGCATATCAGTGCAACTGATATGAACTATCCAAGTTCTTGCTATAAGCCGCAGACAAGGCGTTACTATATGGGTTAATGATATTATGTTCTTCCATAAAACACTTTATCTTGCCATTAAATTGCCATACAAGTACACCCAATTGTTCACTTTAGATTAGACTGGGCGATAGATAATACCACCTTATATTACAAAGACCTAGAGATATGTTTGTGTATGCTTATCTCTATCAAAATTTTATGCTTGGACCCAACTATCAGGCCTCTCTCTTCCATATTATCTCTGTTCCTCTTGCTCCCAAATGATAAGATAAGATTTCATTTTGTCTGGTACTTGACAACACATGGTTTACATATGAGTTTTCTTATCGTTACAGACTAAAAGATTGAGAGATCGGCCGACGACAGATCGTTTCAAACACTCAATGCAAAAAGTTATGGTCTTATCAGTTAAACAGAGACGAAAACTAATAAAGATTGCGCAGCCAGTGTGCCTGGAGTCATCAAACTGTGATATACTGTAAAATTTTAACAGTCAAAGTACTATATTGCAAATACATGTACATACATTCTATATGTATCTGGGTATACTAAGTACGTAAATAGAACACACGCGGAACAATGGTGCGTCTTAACAGACGCTTGTTGCCAATCAAGGCGCATTTTTTCTTTTTTATGGCAGGTAAGTCGATAGTAGAGTATATAATCTATATATCTTCTTGTACAGTTTTTGTTTATTATTAAATATTGTATTTAATTGACAGCAATGGGTCCCATCCTGCCTCAACTGGCCGTTATAGGCAAACAGATCGGCATTCCGCCCGATATTATGGGCTACATTATGGCCGTGTTGCCGGTGCTGTATGTGCTGGCCAAGCCACTTGTTGGCTTCCTTGCTGACTACTTTATGGTGAGTTCTATATAGATTCTAGTTGAGCTCCTTCAACTTTTCTTCACTCTTCCACAGAACCTGCGCAAGTTTATCTTTATGACACTAATTGTGATCATGACATTGGCCTATGCGGGCTTCTATTTCCTGCCCAACGAGCCGCACTTCATCGATCTAAACGAGAAGAACACCACGTGGAATATTACATTGTTGACGGAACCGCAATCGTGTCCGGCAGAGCTTTATGCATCCTTCTCATATTGCCAAGCAACGCACCAGGCTGATTGCCGACAACTTGCCTACACATTTCAGGCGCAGATTGTGGAACCAAAAATGGCAGCTTCACTGAACCTTAGCTCCAATCTACAATATGGCAACGAAAGTTATTATATTTGTCTAACGGAACTGGAGACTTGGAATCATTGGAGTAACGATTCGGCCACGTGCGAGCTGCAGCACATTGGCAGCTGCATCTATGGTAGCGGCACGTTCTGGCTGTTCGTTTGCCTGCTCTTCATCGGAACCATTGGCTTCAACGTGACCAATTCCATATCGGATGCCTGCTGCTTTGATCTGCTGGGCGAGGATGAGCAGAGCAAGTATGGAGCCCAGCGTGTTTGGGGAACCATTGGGTTTGGCGCCACGGCGCTCATTGCCGGCGTTGTGGTGAATCTTTGGACAACAGATGCAGTCAAGAGCTTTACACCAGCTCTGCTTATTATGGGCGTGTTTAGTGTGCTGGATTTATTCAGCGTGTCCAAGCTGAAGCTGCCCAAGCTGGGCGGTTCCGAGTCCATATGGAAGGATGTCTGGCAATTGGTGCGACAGCCACCGATTGTTACCTTCCTGCTGTTTGCCACAATGGCGGGCATCATTGACTCGTTCATCATTTACTTTATGTTCTGGCACGTGGAGCAGGTGGCTGCGGAGACGGGCTATATGCATCAGATCAAACTGATCGAGGGTCTTGTCGTGGCCGCCGAGTGTCTCGCCGGCGAGGTGCCATTCTTCTTCTACAGCGGCAAGATCATTAAGAAACTTGGCTATGTTCATTGCATGAGCATGTGCTTCTTCTTCTATGCAGTGCGTTTGTCACTGATTTCATGGATACCGAATCCTTGGTATCTGGTTGGCGTAGAACTCTTCTTCCAGGGCATTACCTATGCTCTCTGTTACACCTGCATCGTAGCCTATGCCTCAGCAGTGGCTCCCCCTGGCACCTCGGCCACTGTGCAGGGTCTCATGGCTGGCATGGACGACGGACTAGGCTTCTCCATTGGCTCCCTCATTGGCGGTCTGATGTTCAAGAGTCTGGGTGGACGGGAGAGCTTCAAGTACTTCGCCATTGCGGCCATCTGCACTTGCGTGGCGCACATTTTGGTGCGTCCCTTGTCCAGGAAGCAACAGTATTTGCCCCGCAGCGGGTACAAAGCGCCTGCCGAGCAGGCACAGAAGGAGCCACAGGAGCTGCCAGAAGTATATTAGTAGATGATAGATTAAGTCACCCGTTATATAGTTGCACATACAAAACGATTTTATACGATTTTTTAATACAAATAGCACGAAACTTGTTTCCAAGTTGAATGAAACTTGCGATTGTTTCCATTTGGGGAGCACACGAGGCGCCGACAGCTCTCAAGAGGCCCTTTCAATTGTTAAATAATACCCAAAAAGAGGTAAATGCGTGAAGGTGTGATGCAAAGATACCCTATAACTATATTTCATATCTGCTTGGTTGCGATTTCTTTTTATAATTTGAAGATCAACTTTTCTAGCAAGTGATAAGACAATTTAGAGTGAATATTATTTCCAATAGGTAAATCCCCCTTTTTAGTCAACTTACAGTATTTACAGGGTATGCGCATCAATTCTGAGACAGCTTTTGAAAGTGAACTGAGTAGATTCATCATTCGGCGCCGTGAATAAATGTCGAGCATTTCCCACTCCATATAGCAACGCAACAAGCTGATTGGCCATACAAATCGTTGGAATTAAAAGCTCCAATTAAAGATACCGTCCAACAAGTTTCCCAGCAGCCTGGCTAACAGATGTAGGGTTCATTTAAAGCTTCACCAAGATCTTGTTGGTCAGTGTACATAATTTATGCTGAAGTGTGTGCGGCTTGCCACTTGAGAACTTCTTGAAGTGAATGCTTGCTGTAAAATATTTATATTCGAATTAGACTGGGCATCCCATACAGAACACACTATATAAGCCTGGTTAAACAGCTTAGGCAGTTCACTGTTTGAGAAGATGCCAAAAGAGTTGCGGATTGCGGAGCTGGTGCTGCCCTTAGTAATCATTCTCATTGTGAGGGCAATCGACGCTCGCCAGGTGGGCAAATGTAGTCTGGCGCGTCACCTTTATCGCTGTGGTGTGCCCTATAGTGAGCTGTCGGATTGGATGTGCCTCGTCGAGGGAGAGAGCTCGTTCAACACGAAAGCCATAAATCCCTCGAATGCGGACGGCTCAGTTGACTGGGGACTGTTTCAGATCAATGATCGGTATTGGTGCAAGCCGGCGGATGGACGTCCATCCACAGATCTGTGTCGTCTCCCATGTCGTCTGCTGCTCAGTGATGATATAAGGTACTCCATTGCCTGTGCCAAATACATCAGACAGCAGCAAGGATTCTCCGCCTGGGTGGCTTGGAATAATCGTTGTCAAGGCATCAAGCCAAGTGTAAGCCATTGTTTCAGACATAGGCATAGACACTTTGGCAGAAGAAACTATGACTGATATTTAATGTGATATTACAAATAAAAAAAAAGATTCGTAAAAGAGACGAAATTAGTTTTAAATTCGATTCATTTGAATGAACAGTGTTGATAAGTGGCTGTTTAATAAATCTGGCAACGCCCAAATGCATATGCGCGAAGGCTGACTGCTACGGAACACTATTCCCAGCTATGGACCTTGGCCTCTTGCTTTGTTTACACAGAAAATTTTGTGAAAATAATAAAATATTTAAAAATATCAATTAAATGGCTTCTGCATCGAGTTCTAGTGCACGTCATCTGTTTGATGACTCCAAGAAACGTCTTTGCGCTCGCGTCGGCGTCAATGTGAATAACCTGGGCTCTGTGGCCAGACAAGTGGGGCGAGGCTCCAAAACAAATGAGGTGAGGAAAGTGTAAAATAATATTAATATTATATTAAAAACACATATTCACTTAATAAAGATAATGCATCAGACCCTGAAGAACTTCACGCAGGTCGATGTGGTGTCCGACTACAGCAACCAGAACTTGCAGAAAATGACGCTCATCCTACAGCACGTAGGCTATCAGTACGACGTGATGCAAGACAGCGTCAACCATTTGGATTACCTCAAGGAGCAGGTGACGGCCATGGAAAGATGATTGGAAGAGCAAAGGCCTAGGCATTAGATATCGCACCGCGCATTCACTATGATTTCGACACCCTTACACTTGCTCAACTACATATATATATCTCCATAAATATCAAGCCATAACCTCGGCTAAGGTTAAAGCCGGCACAGTCTACTGAGGGCCGGGCAAACACAAGATAAGCGAGAAGATATCTTTCCTATAAAAGCCGTTCGTATCGAGATGTGAATTTCATCCGTAATCACATTAAGCATCATGCAGTGTCTTCAAATCTTGCTAGTCGCTTTCCTAGCCTTTGCTGTTGCCCAGGAAGAGCAGCAGCTGCCACCAGCTGGTCCTCAGGACGGTCGCATTGTGGGCGGCTGGGAGACAAACATCACGCACTTCCCGCACCAGGTCTCACTGCAGATGGGCACACGTCATATCTGTGGTGGCAGTGTAATCGCACCCAATGTGATCCTCACTGCAGCCCATTGCGTGCTAAAGCCAGACGAACCACAACTCTATGCCATCCGAGCTGGCTCCACGTTGTGGTCTAGTGGTGGCAGTTTCATACGCGTTCGCCGCATCATACCGCATGCACAATTTAATACGCCGACGCACATGAACAACGACATCGCTTTGCTTGTACTGCACAAGTCACTCGTCTTTGATCGCACCATACAACCTATTCCGCTGGTTGTATCCACGGACAAGGTCTCCGCCCAGGCACAGCTCTTTGTCAGTGGCTGGGGTTCGACGTCGGTGGAACAGGTGATGACTGAGCCGCGTCTTCACTACACTGCTATTGTGCAAATGGATCGTCAGAGTTGCACGCAGAACTATTTCGGCGCTGGCACCGTGACCAACAGCATGTTCTGTGCCGGCAGCAAGTCTGGACTTGGTGATCGCGACAGTTGCATGGGTGATTCAGGCGGTCCATTGGTCACCAATATTGCTGGTCGCTTCAAACTACTCGGCATTGTCTCGTGGGGATTGGGCTGCGCCAATGCACAGTACCCCGGCGTCTACACCTCTGTGGCTGCTCAAAACGGTTGGCTAACTCAAACACTGAAATCGCTTGCCTAGGTTTATGTTTAGCTAACTATAATCTCTGTAACTAACTGTATATACTTGTTAAGTTTGTTGTTCCTAGTAATATGCCATCAAATTATTGTGTTCCCCAGGAAAACCAACTACAAATCGATTCAAGATCTGTTTAGTTTCCCATATTCAATTGATGAACTAATTGGAAACCTTTTTGTTATGTTTATTATAACGAATTTGATTAATATTAACCTTGTAAAATTTGATTATAAATCCAACTTTAGAAGCAATAAATTATGACTTAACTGTAAAGTGTTTTGCATTTACTTTTCACTTAAGGTATACTTACTATACAACTATAAATAGAAACAACTATAAATAGAGAACAATAAATTAAAACAACTAATCCATAGACTAATCAAATAAATCTTTACGAACATACCCTACTTTCCACCCGCGTTAGGGTATACAATTTCTTCATAACTTATTATTACTGTAAATACATATACATGTTTATTTATTAGTTTATTCTCGCGAATTTCGCGATGTCATTAAAAGATTTCGACAAGTTCACGCGGTTGAGCGCGCACCGCGTATAACATCGAAGGTGGCTTATCAAGTATATTACTACAGAATAAATTTAATTCAATTTTAATGTTAAATTTGTCTGACTTATGAATGCAAAAATAACAAGAAACAAGTTTCGGTAAAGCTTTGCTTGACGTAGCGAACAATATTGTATAAAACGCGAATCCGAAAAGCTGAAGAGCCGAGCAAGACCAGTTTTTTGTTAGGTTGTTTTGGTGACTTTAACTACAACGAATACTACGAGAAATTGCCAGAGATTTTTAGTTTCCCAGCGTAGTTCGAGCAAGAGACACACAAAACATGAAGCAGTTTCTGATCTTGGTAAGCCATAGAAGAAGTGTTGAGGGTAAACAACAAGCTTAATTTCCGTTTTAATATCTGAAGGTCGTTTGTGCATTCGCCATCAGCACTTGTCGGGCGGATGTCTCGCATTTGCAACATGTGAATACCACACCGGAGCCGCATGCCCCTGCCAATCCGTATGTGTTCAGCTATCAGGCTGGGCGTGCTCCCGGTCATGTGGATCGCCAGCATACAGAGGTGTCCGATGGATCTGGTGTGATTCGTGGCGCCTTCTCCTATGTGGATCCCAAGAACCAAGTGCGCACAGTGCAGTACGTTGCCGATGAGCACGGCTTCCATCCGCAGTTGAGTCACCAGCTGGAAGACAGCGCAGCTGTCAAGGCAGCCAAGCGCCAGCACTTGGCAGCTTACAATCGCATTGCGCAAGAGCACGCGAACCATCAACCAGGCCAAGTGGTGAGTGTAGCGGGCTGCTTAGTGACGACAGCGATAGCGTAATAGAGACTGAAAGAGAATCACAGTTTCGTTATTCAATCCACACCAATTTCGTGTTGTTGTTGTTGTTAGCTTCACTTTGTATTCCACTGTTCATTTTTCTTTGCAGGCACTTGCAAACGCTCCTCATGCCAGCGCTGCTGTTGCACATGCAACGCAAAAACATTTGAACGCCTTTGAACGCATTGCGGCAGAGCACGCGGCCATTGGGGCACAGCAGGAGGCACAGCGTTTGGCATTAGCGGCACAGGCGGAGCACAGTGACATTGACAATGGACAATATCATCCATAACCTGTTGGCCAAAGATGCGAATACAATAAAAAACAACTCAATTTCAAAGCACATTGTATTTTTTCAAATATTCCGGAACTTACAGGGTTGCCACTTGATGGAAAGTAGCGGAAATTTACAAATGCAGAAGCTGAGTTTACGGCATTCCCGGTTTATTTATAATAGTTTCTTAATATGAATTAGAGTTGCCTTATGGTTGAACCCTCTGAATAGAGGATTCCCTGCTTATGTTTTTGTTGCAGGGAGTGAATTTATGGTACATAAATAACAGATAATAGACAATGATGTGATTAAAATTGTATCTTTACGATTGCAGTACAAAAATTTAACTTAAAACACATAAATATTTCTTGAAATTGGCTCAAGCTATATACGTGTATGTAAATGGAAAGCCAATAAACTCTGCAACATCATTCTCAACGATAAGAGACGATTTGTGAATAGGTATAAAGGAACTAAAACGCGGATTACAATTCACAATTCACTTAGCATTCTCATCGCAATACACAATGCGCTTAACACTGATCTGTATTTTTTTACCGTCAACTGTGCTTGGGCTCAGTTGGAATTACTGGCCTGAGCCACAAGTGCAGGTGTTTATTCCCAAAGGATTTGAGGTGTCCATACCACACGAGAAAGGCATAAAATTGTTTACCTTCAACGGCAATCTAAACAAGCCTTTGAAAAGATGGAAAGATAGCAGATGGTCTCGAAATATAACCCACTCTCAAAATGGTCGCTGGACGTTCCGTGATGAAGAGACTGCCTTAAAAAAGAGGTGATACACTCTACTACTGGATCTATGTACTTAAGAAAGGATTGGAATATGGTCGTATTGGAAATTTTGTAGTAACCTCTGGTACTCTAAATATTTTTTAAAATCGTATATAGTATAATCATACGTTTTATACTGTATTATCGATAGATCTGATTGGGTTTTTTGCTGGTTTTCCCCAATCCTTTGCAATAAATGTTGGATTCGCCTAGCTTCTTTATTTTCCCAGCTTAAATAAAAATACATAAAAAGTAATTTTTACCTATTTTTTACCTTTTCGTACCCTTCGACCATTGAACATATACTAAGCTGAATAAAATATCTACGTATTCTCTAAACTATAATCCGATCGGACAAAAAACACAGAAGTTATTTATAACCAAAAATATATAATGATGTGATAAATCATTACTATCTTCACAATTGCAGTTCAAACATTTAACTTAACTTACCTGTTGTAAATTTATCTTCAAAAGAATTTCTTGCAATCAGCTCAAGCTACATATGTACATAAGTAAAAATGCAGTATCATTCCCAAAGATAAGAGACGATTTGTGAATAGGTATAAAAGAACTAAAACGTGGATTACAATTCACAATTCGCATAGCATTCTTATTGCAGTACACAATGCGTTCCACACTGATCTGTATTTTTTTACTGTCGACTGGGCTTGGGCTCATTTGGAGCTACCAGGTGGCTAAGGCACAAGTGCGGGTATTCTCTCCCAAAGGATTTGAGGTGTCCATACCACACGAGGACGGCATTTCATTTGTTGCATTCTTCGGCAAGCTAAACGAGCGTTTTAATGGATTGGAAAACGGCAGATGGTCGCGAGATATCAACCAATCTCAACGTGGTCGCTGGGCGTTCCATGATCAAGAGACAGCCTTAAAAATTTGTGATACACCTCACTACTGGACCTATGTACTTAAGGACGGATTGGGATATTGCGAGGATAATGGAAAATTCAGGGTCAGCAGTTACTCCCAAAAATCTAGTTTGATTGTGTATCCCCGGGGTTTCTTCTGCTATAAATGTTGGAATGCCTAGTTCCTGCATGTTTTTCAAATATTGATCAACTTACAGGGCTGGCACTTGATGCTGAAACTGCATTAAGGGCATTCCAGGCTTTTTTTAAAAGTCTAGTACTTATTGTATGTATAGTATGTCCCTTCAATCAGTACATTTTTCATAAAGACATAACATTTCTTAATGGAACAATAACATTTTGTGCGTATAGTACATATAATATTTGTTGGAATCAGATCAGGTTACACCGCACTGATTCTTGAAGATAAGAGTTAGGCCCCGCTTCATAGTTTGTTCTTTGAATAAAACAAATTTAACGGCGTTCAACGTTCACATTTCGCTAGCATTCTCATCGCTATACACAATGCGTTTAACACTGATCTGTATTTTTTTTACTGTCTGTATTTTTTACTGCTTGGGCTCAGTTGGAGCTACCAGGTGCCTAACGCACAAGTGCGGGTGTTTTCTCCCAAAGGATTTGAGGTCTCCATACCACACGAGGCCGGGATATCATTGTTTGCCTTCCATGGCAAGCTAAACGAGCGTTTTAATGGATTGGAAAATGGCAGATGGTCGCAAGATATAACCAACTCTCGACGTGGTCGCTGGACGTTCCGTGATCAAGAGACTGCCTTAAAAATTTGTGATACACTCTATTACTGGACATATGTACGCAAAGACGGATTCGGATATCGCGAGGATAATGGAGAATTCAGGGTCAGCAGTTACTCCAAATAATAGTAACAATCGTATTCAGTAGAATCATATGTTTTATACTGTATTATAGATCTGGTTGGGTTTTTCCGGGTTTTCCCCAATCCTCTGCAATAAATGTTGGATCGCCTTGTTTCATTATTTTCCCAGCTTAAATTAAAAAACATAAAAAATAATTTTAACTATTTTTGAATTTTGAATTCGTAATTTTTTTGTTCAATTAAATTTGTTTAATTGTACATTTGGTTCACACTTTTCAATTAATGATCACAGCCACTTAATAGAAAGCAGAAACAATGCTGTTGAAATGCAGTTAGGGCATTCCCGGTTTTTATTATACTTGTAAGTCTGGTACTTATAGTATGTCCCTTCAATCAGTACATTTTCCATAAAGACATAAATAACATAACATTTTGTGCGTATAGTACATATAATATTCAGAACAGGTTACACAGCACATTCTCTTGAAGATAAGAGACAAGCTTTGCCTCATTGTCTGTTTAATCAATTTGAATACGTATAAAACAACTTAAACGCCGCTCAACGTTCGCATTTCGCTTGGCATTCTCAACGGAATACGCGATGCATTTAACACTGAGCTGTGTTTTTTTATTGTCGACAGTTTTTGGGCTGAGTTGGGGCTACGAGGCGCCCAAGGCGCAAGTGCGGGTGTTCTATCCCAAAGGATTTGAGGTGTCCATACCGCACGAGGAGGGCATATCATTGTTTGCCTTTCACGGGAAGCTAAACGAGGATTTCGATGGATTGGAGGCTGGCAGATGGGCCCGAGATATACCCAATGCGAAGCGGGGTCGCTGGACGTTTCGTGATCGAGAGACAACCTTGCAAATTGGTGATACACTCTACTTCTGGACCTTTGTCGTCTACAATGGGTTGGGATATCGCGAGGATGATGGAGCATATGTGGTCAGCGAATACTCCAATAATAAATCGTAAATAATATAATCAGACATTAATGTTTCTTCTGGTTATACGTTCTCCACTGTATTATCGATAGAATTTAATGTTTACACAGTAAATAAAAACCTGTCTGTTCATTATCTTCGTTGTCTGTTTGAAAGCTTTTGTCGTCAAGTTTCTTATACGATTTCTTTGCAAGCTTTTACACTGTCGAGCTACAACGTGTTTAATGAAACTTCAGTGTCTATATGTTATTTGATGTGTATTAATCAACTTTTCTTTTTCTGATGGATACACAATAAAATAAATCCAGCCACGTTATCTATAATGCAATTAAGGCAACTGATATTTCAATAAATAAGGAAAAGATTTAATGAAAGTGCATTTACTATATAGCAAGTACTCGCTGCCGCACTGTGTGCCGTATTTAATTATTTTGTTAATAAAATTTGCGATGCATATTTATGCGCTATTAAACGCTGTAATTAATCATAAATAAAGCGCGATGCATTAATGGGCCGGAATGAGGCGCGGAATTGAGGCATCAATTTGGTCGATAAAATATCCTCTATAGAGCGGTCGCATGTGTGTGGGAAAAGGCTTCTGCCGAGCTCAGACTCACATAGATACTCACATATACACACATGCACAGTCGCTCTCATGCAACTGAAAAGATGCAAAGGATTCACAAGGCAAATTGATGAAGTTTTAGTTGCGGCATCTGCACTATGTGACGCGTGCGTTGCCAGACAGACGGAAAAGGACGCGCCCACCGGCGCAGCCCATGCTCAGTACGCAGTGCTCTTTTAAGTTTTTGTCGATTCTTATTTTATACTTTTTGTCAGTCTCTTGGGTCTCTTTGTGACGGCGACTGTTCGTTAAGTTTTTTGGCTGTAAGCAACAACAAAGCAAATGCAATTACAACGCAACGTGAACAAATTTTTTGCGCTCACTGTGCCGCATACGGCATTCGTTGCAGCGAAGCTAAATTGCTCTAGCAAATGCTTTTTGCACGCCATCCTATCACTCTCTCCGCCCGCCTCTCACTCCTTCTTACTCTTAGCCTCCTCCCTACTCTCTCTTGTGCTTTCTATCTCTTACTTTGATAATTTCTCGTACCTCTGCGCATTGCGTAGCAGTTGTTGGCACCGTTAAACGCTTCATTGCCGCCTGCTTTTTTCGATGCACCAATTGCCAAAAGTGCAACAAATGTAACTAGTCTAAGCAGGGTGTAGTGTATACGACTAGGAACTGCCCTGTAGGAATTGCAGAGTTTTTTATTTGTTAGCTAGTTTAAATGGGTTATAAAATTATTGATTGTATTAGAAATATTATAATAATTATTCAATAATTTTAGTAATCCGTAATACGAGTATATTTCCGAATTTAATATATGGTATACATATTCCAAATGTTTTTGAAAAATTGTGCTTTGTTGGCTTATCTCAGTTTATTTTAAAGGAATAAAAACTCTCCACTATAATTTAATTTATTCCTTTCAAGTTATTTTTTTGAAATAAATGTGTTTTCAATTAAATTTTTGAAAATATATGTATGTATATATATATTTATGTATATTTCTAAAACTGCCTTTAACTACTCCGAGATTCATTTTGAGTTGAAATACAAATTACGTCAATGGAAACTCGCATCTAGTAGCGTTACTGCGGTTAGCAGGTGTCTGATATGCTGTACCACCCGTCGTTAGGTTAGGGTATCTGGGGCTGGGGCTGCTACACACGTTCGGGCGCTTAATGCACGACACGTTTCGCTTGTGGGGCGTGCTCCGGCTGCTTGGCTGGCTGCATATTTTTTACACAGTTTGTTGGGGCATGGCAAGTGTCATAAATATTCTTTGGCGTTGCTTTATTTCTTGCCACCAAGACGCCACCGCTGCCGCTGCTGTTGCTGTTGCTGCTGCAGACGATGGAGAAGGGCAGCAGTCGAGCAGTTTATCAATAATGCAAAACATTCGAGCAACGGGGTATTTACACCCGAATCAGCACTGCGCTGGGGCCGGCAGTCAAGCGGCATAAGTTGCTTGGGCTACAGCTTTTCCTTTACTCCCTGCCATAGCATCTCTCCAACCAAGGGCTTTACCCTGGCGTAGACCCATTCCGTGAGCCATTTTCATTCTCATTCCTATTCCCCAGGCGACGGTAGGAGCATCGGCATCATCATTGGCATCACCCAGCAGCCCCGTTTGCATTTGGTCTGTGCATGTTTGTCGATTTGACTACGATTGCGGAAACGTATACAGTTCGTTGATCATTATCCGGTTCGTGAGACTTTCCCAGGCAATCCGTTTGCCCAGAAACACGTGATGTCGGAGCTGAAGCCGCTTACAACTGCAACTGGCACTGCAAGTGGAGCTTCTGCTTTTACTACTTATTACCCAAAACCATTCCGAGTGGGTATTTAGTAGTGACAACTTAAACACATTTCACTTCACACCGGTCAGCTAAGGAAGATGAGGAAGAGGAGAGTGTCGAGTCCGAGTTCGAGAGTATTCCCTGGTTTGTGTGCTCAGCATCCTGAACATTCTCTCGCCTGGGTGACTGGCAGCTACTTTGCCAATTGGCAGCACGGCAATAATACTTATGGTGCATAAAATCGCACTCTGTAGGCTGCTAATGGAGCATGTTCTAATTGCATTTGCGAATATTTCATTTATAGCCATTTTGCATTAATATTTTGCATGGCGAAATGTGGCTTAGGACGGGCTTTAGTGCTCTTTATGGAAAAATGTAGGCATGATAATTTATATTGAGCTGTCAGAATGCACAGCCTTCTCTTTTAGGCTCAGTTCGAAGGGGCTACAAATTGTTAACAAATTGCTGTATAATATTCTATAGAAAAATATTCTTTAATACAATTCAATGTTACATTTTCATTTATGGAATAAATATTCCATAATTCGCAGTTACAATTTCAAATGAATATTATACAAAATTCATTGCTTACTTTTAGGCTGGCAATGAAACCACAATATCGATTTCAGCGTGCAAAGTTATCGAATTCGTGCATTGATAAAATCTAATCGAATACGAGATACCTGACAATCTTCCTTAACTGTTGATTATTTAATAAGCTTCAACATTGACAAAAGAGGAAATTCGAAATACAAAGGTGTAAAGTGTTTCGTTTGGGATCGTATAGTACTATATCCATTGATATAGGCCACCGAAAACTGCTGACTGACTGACAGCAGCAGCAGTACCGGTGGCGGTGGCAGGCGTGAAAATCAAATTAGAGAAAATGCGAGGCACTTGAAGGAAATGCGCACTGCAAGTCAAGTCGCAGGAAACAGGAAAACGCGAAGGTTGGCGAAATCAAATAACAAAATCTGATTGAATTGGGGAGCTGCTGAGGCTGCACAGGGTACACAGGCTACAGCTAAAGCTTGGATAAAGCCAAGAGGCAGCCGCAGAGTCAAACTGCTCAAAAGGTAAAAGGTGAGGTAAGCGTTGATTTATTGATTTTCGCGCAAAAGCGTCTTTGGTATTTTCCCCATCTGTCTTTGGCGAAATTAAATAAGGTAAATTCGAAAATTCGCTTGACGGAAGGCCTGGCAACCCTGGCAAATTGTGCAACAGTGCGACAAGGCTCAATGCGAGTCTCGAGATGATGATGATGCGATGTTCGCCTTGCTGCACTGAAACAATGTCAATTCGTGGCACTTAGGAGCACCAAATTTTATTTACAACACATTTACTTTTGTTCGCCCAACGCTTCGCATTTTGTGTTTGGTATTTGGTATTTTTTTTGTTGTCTTTTACCCTTCATTTTATTTTATTTTATGCTTTATTTTTTGTCGCTGCCAGAGCTGCTGTTTGTTTGTTGTTTGCGTTTGGCGTTGAGTAGCGGAAATAGTAAAAGTTTTCTAATGAGAAAAGTTTACACACAGAGAGACAGCAAGGAAGCCCCAAGGAGAAAGAGAGCGAGCGAGATAGATAGCGAATGAGAGAGAGAGATAGAGAGAACTGGAACCGTCGTTGTCCACGCTGGCGACGAATTTAATCATCTGCCTTTACAGCTACTTTTGTTTTTGCTTCTGCTTCTGTTGTTGTTGTTGTTGCTGCGCACGCGAGTGTGCACATCAAAAACTAAACACGTCAAAGTAAGCAACGGAAATGAGAAAAAAGTGCGCTTATTTATTTTGTACTTTTTTCAACAATTTCGTTTTTGTCGCCTGCACCTCTATTTGACTTGACAGAGAGAAAAAGAATGAAAGAAGAAAGAGAGACGGGGCAGCGCTGGCGACGAAGACGACGACAAAGACACAGGGTTACAAGCAAGTGGCAGCGCCCTACGCCTTTCGTCATGTCGAGGCGACATCAAAGCGTGTTATAATTTTCAAATTATGCAAAGCTGAGCTAAACGCGTCCATTGTGGGGTGTTTCGTACCGGAAATGACGGTGGCCATAGGGAAAGAAAGAAAGGGTTAAGAAGAGAGGGAGAGAGAGAGAGAGAGATGAGGCAGCCAGCGTGACACGAGAAATGCTCACACGTGCCCACACAATGTCAGGGTTACATGTGATATTTGCGTAATCTGTATGTTGAAAGTGTATGTTGAATTCGAAATAAATGTTTTACAATATAATTAAATATTCAAATGAACAGCGATAAATATAACTTTGTTTTTTATTGATGTAGAACAACACATATTACTAGGATTGTCTCTTCTTCTACTACTAGCAATATACCCTCTGTAAATACAAATAAAAAACCAGTCGAAAGGTCTCAGCAGCTCCTTTGACCAATTTTGTAAACCAGTTTTAAAAAGGTAGCAATAATTAACCACACAGGTAGCAGAGACAGCCAAAGGGTACCTGCCCTGGAGTGCAACAACTCAGGTGTGTTGCACGATCATTCAGTTTCCATCGATCTTTTTCCCGAGCAACATGAAGTTCTTCGCGTTGCTTTTATGGAGCAGCCTGACTGTGGCCTTGGTAGTGGCATTTCCTAGCATGTACACAACAGATCCTGATTCGGCAACTGCGGATACTTTTTATAGTTTGCTGTATAATGTGTTTACTGGCATTCCTTACCGCAACACTGCGACAGGTGAAAAGGATATACACTATAGAGCAAACATCAAGGAACTTGCTTGGCCTCGCGGGGCTCGTCATGTGCCGGAGAAACAGATTCCTCCCGAGGTTATGCTTGAAGATGTGCAACAGGTACATATCCCGCGACCGAATCATAATGACTCTATTATAGCCAAATATAAAAACGGATATGTGCTTATGTGACCATCTAAGAATACACTAATTTGGTCAGCCTAATATTATAATGAAATGTAACTTGGAATTTGGAACCGTATTATTATTATGCAATATTCAACGAATAAACTACATACATACATATTCCATATCTGATTTTATATTTCGACAATTATTACCTTGATTTGCGCTCTAAACATGCAATGACACATTTTACACCGCCCTTTTCATGTACTCTAATCTGTATCTTGAAGATGAATCTGCGTTATGTCATCTGACAGATGCCGCTAATGGGCATAACTATGATTTAATAAACTATTCGCATGCTGCCACTGTGCGATATACATATATCGGCAATTATTAGCCGTAAGCTGACATTTTACACGATTTCGGATAACATTTAACAAGCCAATTAAAATCGCAAACCCCATGGGGCGAAACGTATATAAGAAGCTGGTTGGGCTAACTGGAGAGCATCACAGAACGAGACGAGAACTCGACCGGGTTCCATTGCTCTTTTACTCTCTCTCGCCTTCGCCCCATACAATTTACGAACGGGACGTGATAGCCGGAAAATGAAGCTATTTTGGGTTGTTTTAGTTATTTACGTAGTGGCTTTGTCACTATTTGGCGTGGACGGACGTGGCAGTGGCAGTGGAATGCCACGCGGCGTGGAGGTAATGGCTCACCTGGTCAATGCATACGTATTTCCTTTAATTTCGTATACATTTCAATATATTTACAGAAGCCTCTGAGTGTTCTATTCAGGGTAAGTTAAAAAGGCTACAGAAACAAAGAATTACGAGTTTAAATTGTGAAAACTGTTCCAAAAGAATCGTCGCGAGGTTAATTCGCTTGAGGTTGCATTGGCCAGCCGACGATTGCTGGGGTACAGGTACTTAATGACCCCATTTGTTCACTGCTTGCTTATTCTAGGAACGGCGCCATGCCCCACTGGTAGCGAACGAAAAGCCGCCACCACCACCACAACTGAGGGTAAGTGCCATCTCTAATAGCCAGCAGAGCTGACGGCAATAGTACAGTGAACTCTCCTCTATACAGGGCCGACGTAGCGCCAACGAACCCGAGCATCCGCCGCAGGTGGCCAACGAGCCGCCACCACCACCACCCCCATCATTCCGTGTATGTACTTAAGTTAATATGTGTTAGTCTAATGACTACAGTGAGCACTCCCTTTGACAGAGCCGACGCAGCATCATGAGCAATGAACCGGAGCAGAAGCCACCACATGTGGCCAACGAGGCACCACCACCACCACCAAAATTCAGAGTAAGCACAACTATATTTTTTTAAATTTGCATCAGTTGGGTTTGCGATAGTCAGGTTTAACTGTTTCGGAGAAATACTGTTTTGATTCACTTCACAATTGCTTTACCCCCATTCCAGCAACGCCGCCAGTTGCCTCCTGGTATACCGGCACCCCCCGATGGCATTCCAATGCCTCCCATGTTTAATCTATAACCGACATATTCTACCCAAATATCTAGTAGTACTGTGCATGTAAAGGGAACCACGTCGAGAAGGCAAACAGCAAACTAAAGTAGCATTAAAAGAAAAAGCAATAAAAACCTCTTAGAGAACATTCCAAAAAGCAATTAGTAAATCTTGTCATTCTTTGAGAATCCTTTTTGAAGTTTCTGTAGGTCTAGCTAGGAATCTCCTCTTTAAAATCTTTGTAAGTGTAGATTAGACAATAACTCTTGAAAACTTTGTCAACTCTAGGAACGTCGTCAGGCCCCACCACCGATGCCCCCACCGCCAGAGGGAATGCCTCCACCACCAGAGGGAGTACCACCACCACCGGAGGGCATGCCACCACCGCCAGAGGGCATGCCACCACCACCGCCGATATAATGTGGTCTATACAGCATCACACACATACTTACACATAAGCTGTACGTCATAGGGTAAGGCGCTTGTCTAGGGTTAAGGGAACACCAAGAGCAGAAGAAGAAAACAAGAGAAATTCGTATGACACCAATAAAACCTGCATTCCAAAAATCAATTAAGAGTTTATCCGTTTCTCCATTCCTGAGTTTCTTCGTATTTCATAATCCGTTGCAGCTGTCATTTGCTTGGCTCAGGTAGCACAGGTACTTACCTCCTTCGAAGGGTACCTGCATGCAGTGCGACTATTTAAGAGCCCGCTTCTTTGTCAGGTTCGTTCAGTTCCTGTCGATCGTTTGCCGTGTCAACATGAAGTTATTCGCCTTTCTTTGTGGTGTACAGCCTCACCGTCGCCTTGGTGATGGCCTTTCCTAGTAATACCGTTGCTGATCTTCCAGTTGCTGGGGTGCGTGCTGATGAGGCTGCCAACCATGGACCAGGATCGGATGATATTATTAACTCGCCAACTGCTTGGATTCGTGAGCCTCGTCATCTGCTGAAGAAACTCTTCCACCACGAACCCGATGTTGTCGTGCAGCCGATAATAGTGCAACCGCAACCCGTCTATCCCAATCCGTCGCCCATCTATGGATCCGGACGTGGCTATGGCTATGGTGGTGGCAGCTTCAGTGCTGGCTATGGCTATGCCAAGCCTGTAGGCTATTGGTAAACGTGTCCAACTCTATAAAACCCCAATATTTCCTCAAATAAAAAGTAACAAAATAAAATTTTTGCCAACTTAAAGCAAAGGAAATTTCTATTGTTTTTACTTTATGCTAAGTCAAATTCCACGACGCAAATCCCTTAAGGCCAAAACAGTCGACGCAGTTGTCTCCTCCCCTGTGTCCCCACGAACTTTCCAGTTAATACCTAATTAGGCATGCCGGGCACGTAAGTCTAATTCCCGCAAACTTACCTTAGTTCTTAAAGACATAACAGTTTTATTATAAAAGGTCAGATTTAAATAAGTTGAAAAAAGTACATTGTAGGAGATTTGATTGGATAAGTTTATATACTTTTTAAACAATCAGAAATTTGTTTCTATTATTCTTTTTTATTTAGATACTAAGCAAAATTCTGTACACTCTGATTTGATCACATGACTAGTTTTTGAATAGTGTTAGTAGCTGGAAGAGCATAAAGGGGTGTCAGGTGTGTCAACAAAGCAGAATGAAACAGGTGGATCGACCTTCTTGGGGCCATCTTTTGTTAAGCGACTAGGCCGCCCATGGGGTCCCAAATGGGTAGTTGCACGCTGGGTTGTGCCTGCACTGCATGCCTCACGCATTGCGGCACAAAGCGTGAATCGACGACAATCTCAAAGGCATACTCCTTCAGCCAATCAACGCTAATAATGGTCTCCTTGCCCTTGATTCCTTTTTTTTTTCGTTGCACTACTAAGTTCCTTTTCCAGTTCGTCATCATCTTTATCTTCTGACTCCTTTGGGGCAGCCAGAGGTAGACTGGTTGTGGACTGTGTCTTCTTGGCCGCTTCGGAAGATTTGGCAATTGTGCGAAACTGCAGAGGCTGTTTCTCAGCATCCAAAGTGACCTCAGTGATAAGCATCACCGTGTTGCGACGTGTATCCTTGTAGAGCATACGGTCGGACTTATTGAGACCACCACCCACTGGCATGCCGAAGACCTGAACGAAGTTGTGCGCCGACAGGCTGAGCACTGAAATCTCTGACTTGGACTTGAAAATGGTTGGCAGATCGCAGACGAGCCACACAGCCGAGCCGGCGCTCAATGAGGCCACCATAATGTCGATTAGGGCCTCCATGGGTTGGTTGTTGTAGCTCTGCTCTAGACCGCCCGTCATGTTTGAACTATAAACTATACGATAGTTGCGCTGATAGCTGGAGGTGAGACGCGGATCGTTGCCCAGGCAGATCTGTGCATCTATTGCAAAGTAGGGTGCCACGAAACGTTGATAAAAGGCCATAGGCGTGAATGTTTTACACTGACCGTCGTCTTTAAAGCTCCAGGAAAACTCTACCGGCGGCGTGCTCAGACAGATGCTGATCACCTTGTAGATCTGTTCCATCATGAGCTCCACCATGGGCTGCAGACTATTGCTGTCGCCATCGAATGTGAATTGTGCATGCAGCTGGCTGCTGAACTCGTGCAGCTATAGTAGAAGATGGATGAACAAGTATTTGAGCTTAGTTGGACTTGTTCTTCACCTACCTTGCTTTTGAGCATCCGGTTAAGATGAAGCGAGCGCGTTGCTGACCAGCTTGCTACATAACATTTGTGTGGCATGACGCCATATTTCTGCACGAGATTCGCGAACATGTGCCATGAACCGCCATCGGGAACCACGTGCTTCATCATGTACTGAAAGGTGCGTCCGTCGAGGGGCTCACAGCGTTCCAGCAACTCCACCACGCAATTGAGAAAGTAATTGCAACGTTCAAGTTTGTGCCAATATACTAAATACGGGACAGACAGTTCACAATCCTTGGGCATGGCCAGGCGCAGCATATCGAGCCCAGTGCATATCCAATTGGGACCCTCTGCTGTTGACTTAATCGGATTGGGCACAGCATAACGTTCTTTGCCCGGCACCCAGAGCACCTTCGCATCGGGGCTAAGGCACGCGCCGATGGGATCACTGGCGGTGCAAACGTTCTGTGCTAGACGGTTGAGGGGTAACGCGAAGAACTGAGAACGCCACACGGACAACTGCTGGCAGCTCAATGTGAATTTCGTGGTGACTTGCGGCGATTTACTCATCCCGTTGCGGTGTTTCAGTGAGAGCTTTGACATTTGCAAAAATAAATTAAAATTAGTTTTAAATAACACAACCGAAGGCTTTTTAGTGTAACAGTTTAACCAGATGTGCTTGCGCGCAGCTATGAAGTATGTGTCAGGGCTGCAAAAGCACAACAAACTTCAAAATTGCGTTATCGATTAGCTGGGCGATAAATTTGCAGGGTGCCCAATAAAATCAATTTAAGATATCGGACAGTGAAAACACTTTTCAACTCTCGAACTTCATTTGAGATTAATGTTTTTATTCACTGTTCATAGAAAGTAAAGTCAAAAAGAGTTAAACAAACAAAAGCTAATGATAGTCTTTAAATTTAGATATTTATTTGTTATCTTATTTTTTGCTTCTTTCTCTGTAAAGTCGTAACTATGTTGTTGAGTATCGAAATCTACTTTGTTCCTCTTCAGTTCCTTGTGAATTTGAATGCACTATGCGATGGATTTTAATCGCGTATCTTCTCATCTCCCTTTGCTTTTCAATATCCTCTTCCTCTTCAACTGCCTTTCGCAGTTTTATTAAAATTTCAGTATACTGAGCATTATTAAGATCCTCTTGAAGAACGCTTTCGTTGCCTTCACATTGATGTTGAACCATGTTGGTGGGCAGACAAAGTGTTTTCTTTACAGCCTTTCCTGCAAATTAAAAGTCTTTGCTATTTCACAATTTTCTTCTCTAGGCATATATAATAAAATGCTTATTTACCGTTGACATATACGAAAAATAGCCCGAGCAGCAGCAACAGTGTTTTAACTGAATCCATTTCGCGATTACAATGACTAAGGAGCACTGGGGGCACCACTTTTTATATCAATCAATATATGTATATGAAATACTATAAATTGGACTGATTAGCAGAATTGAAACGCCGACAACAGCCGAGCAGAGAATTCTCTGGCTGTTGTGGGTCAGAGATCACATTGAATTCAATTCAAAAATGGTTTCTAATTAATACTATTATATTACCTAAACTATTATGTTTTAGATTAGACATACAATTTTGTATGAATCAATTAAATTATTATTTTGTATTACGTGTTTTGTTTGTAAACTTACGGCAGCGTTGCCTTGAGCCAATCAATACCTCAATTGAAACTTTGTAAACCTGAGATCAGGTCAATGGGCGCATCTAGCGGAAATATTGATTTGACTTGAACATAAAATCAAAATGTAAATGTATTATTTTGATACGTGAAGATAAATTTGAGTTAAGCTTAGTTTGAGAGATCACTTAAGATGCTCATAATAAATTCGAAAGATTCATTTCGCATTCACTGAATTTAAGTGCTGAACGCACCCTAAACGAGTGTAGATGATATTTGATTTATTTGAGTTTGTTTGTGATTCATTGATAGATTAGCTGTAGTTTGTTTGCTTTAAATATTTTTTGTTATTATGCAAACCACACAACGCAGTTTTATACTCTTAGATGACTTGCGATTCAGTTGAAATTCGTTGAGCGTCGAGATGAGACATCTGCGGGTATTGTCGATGCTGTTGCTTCTGTCTGTGCTGACAGTGTCGACACTGGCGCAACAATATGGAGCACCCTTTGCTCAGTGGAATGGAAGAGGTGGATATTATGAAAATCAGGCAGGCGGTGGACTTGTGAATGGTCGATACACTGGAGGACCCTTTGGATCAGGAAGAGATGGACTAATTACTGGCAGCAACACCGGAGGACCGTTTATAACGCCAAGTGATGAGTCCGAAAACGGTTTAGTAAGCGGTGGCACTACGGGAGGGCCGTTTGGAACTGGAAGAAATGGGTTAGTTAATGGCGGCAGTACTGGAGGGCCGTTTGGACCTGGAAGAGACGGGTTAGTTAGTGGTGGCAGTACCGGCGGACCTTTTGGGCAAAAAAGTGATGGATTAATAAGTAGTGGTAGTACCGGAGGACCATTTGCCGAGAATAAAAGAGAACATAGATGGAACGGATTAATAAGCGGCAGCAACAGTGGTGGACCCTTTATAACGCACGGCGATCTGCCCGACGATGGTTTGGTAACCGGTGAAAGTAACGGAGGACCTTTTGGACAAGAAAGAGATGCATTGATAAGTACCGGCGGTACTGGAGGACCATTCGGACAAGGGCAGGGTGGGTTGATAAACGGTGCCAGTAGCGGAGGCCCCTTTGGAGGTAGTAGCAATCAACCGGAAAATGGATTGATCAGCGGAGGTGCTAGTGGCGGACCTTTAGGATAGGTCTGTGCCCTGAAACAGAAGTGTAAAACACACAGAAACTGACCGAATGCTGAATAAATATCGACGAAGTAACATCAAATGACATTGAACCCGATGCATTCTTCTTTTACTTCAGATAAGTAAAACTCCGTTTGAATTGAATTGATTTGCGTGTCTGTCAAGATTTTCAGTCTAGTTTATTTTTGTTGCAAGTTGCAGGTCAATTGCAGCAGCGCCAGAATTGTCGTGTGCATTCGAAAAACACACAATGCGAAAATGCAGTCGAAGTTGTACAATATGCAATAGTCTAGCTACCTTCCTGGCACCCCCTTCACCCATCCTAAGGCCCGACAAATGGAACCTGAACTCGAGACCTAACATTTTTGTGCTCGTTCAGTCAGGCGTTGATAGAGACATTGCTCGGCGAGAGACATGTACGAGTGAGTGAGAGAGCCAGTATGCGCTGCCTCTCCTATGTACGCTCTCCAGCTCATCTCTCTCTCTCTCTCACACTCTTTCGCTTTGTCTGCCCGTTATCTGTGCCATACATTTCTAGCTGTGCTTTGTGGCTATTGTTGTTGCTGCTGCTCTTCTTGTTGTTGTTTTATTTAGCAGCACAGACGCAATTTATATAAAGTTTAATTGATTGGAAAATCAAATTGATTCGATTCGCACAGCAAAAGCAGCGCCAGTCCTCGCACACTCTCTCACACACACCATAGTACATTATCCTGACTCGACGACTAGACCCAGCTCCAACCCCAGCCACAGCCCAGATCAGCCGACAGGTTAGCGAACGCCGGTGAGCGGGTAAATCGCAGTCGACATTTCCATATATTTTCCATGGGAAATGCAACTGCGTCCTAGCAACATGTTTGTCTCGTTGTCCAACCCTGGTCTGTGCATTAATGTTTGGTTTCTTGTCATAGTTTTGCCAAAGCTTTGGTCTTTTTCCTTGTTTAATGTGACCAGCTGATATGCATAAATAAGTCAACTTTTGGGAAAAGAAGTTTAAAATTACTTCAATGCTTAATCGGAACAGTTTATGATCAGATTAAAACATCTATAGCTTGTTATTATAGGAACATGAATGGGAAATATCTTTATAAGCAGAGGGTGTGACCTTACAAAAAGATAGTACAAATAAAACATATACAGTAGTTATTAAAATAATTAAAATGCACATAGCATTAAGAAAATAATGAAAAATCACTTCTATTATTGTGCTTACAACTTTATATTCATGATCTACATCAATTGTTGAATTAATTTTTGTTTTTGTTTTGCACCTGTTCGCCTTGTGTTTGAATGTCTGCTCATTTCAATTTGCAGTTGTAGTATGCAGTATAGTCTATAATTTATATAATATCTATCGAATTTTCATATGTATATTTTAAGATCAGCTTTGTTTTTAATACTTAAATAATCCCTGACAAATGTTATTTATGTATTATACAACAATCGAATGATTTATAGGCCATAATCATTTATTATTCTCTCCGCTCTTCACTCTCCGTTTAATAGATTTATTTTTAGCTCACGCTATGTTGTTTCTTCGCCCACACAGATTACTTCACACACGTTTTATGCGTTAGCTCAGTTAAGCTGGGCTCGCTCTCAGCGCTCGCTCAGTGTATGTTCTCTCTCTCCCCCCTCTCTCTTTCTTCCTTTGTTGTTGTCCCACTTTTTATTTTGGGCTTTCCCACACCCAGTGCCGACAACAACTGCCACGGCAACGCAATACCTGTTTAACTTTTATTGTAAAAGTTGCTCCAAAGCAGGGCGCTGAGAACTGAGCAAAGTAATGAGTAGTTAGTGCATGATGGGTGGAAGAGGTGGTAAGGAGGGGAGGAGTGCTTTCACAACCTGCATATGAAGTGGGGCTAATGTGCAACCACTCAATGAATGCCAAACCAACCGATATGTTTAATGGCCGACAATACAAAACTTTTACCTACGTCGAGCAACTCTCTGGCGATTCAATTGAAAATAATTAGCAACATTGCCTCGACCGCAGAGCGAAACTTCTTAATTGCTTGACAGAGAGTGAGAGAGCAAGCGGCAGAGAGAGAGAGAGAGCGAGAGTGCACAAGAGAGAGAGAGGGAGAGAGAACTTTATCAGTGCTCTCGAGTGCAGCTGGCGGGAGGTGGGCGCGCTGCAGTCGGAGAGTAGTGTATTTTGCATAGGCTGTTGTTAGCTCAAGACGTCGTCTGTCTGTTTGTCCGACGCACAGTGGGCACAAAGCGTAATTTGTTACTCAAAAATTACAATGCATTTTATAAAATACACACTTTGTAGGTTCTTCAGCTTGAATGTTGTTTATATTTCGTATTGCTCTGAATGCATGTTTTGTTCCACTGTACATTGGTCACGTCTGCCACTGTGCGTGGCTTTGTGTGTCCCACTTGTGCCTCTATATAAATGCGCGTGTTATTTAAAGTTTATTCATTTGAACTCTTCGCCTTGACCATGTCGCACAGACTTCAGTTGATATTCTTGTTCCTCCTGCTCGTCGCGCTCTTCAGCGGTAAGTCGTTGCCCCGAAAAAAACAGAGAAATATATTCTTATATATGTGCATATTTATGCGATACATTGTAGCTGTCTACGGAGTGCCCGTTCCCTGGGGTCCCAATACTAACAGTAAGTCCCGTGGCGGACCATCTTGGAATGGCGGTGGTGAAGAATCAACCGATAATATAATTCTGGGAACTGGACATAAAGGTGGCAACAGATGGAATTATTAATCAACCTTTGCTTTCAACAATTACGGGAATATTTCATAATATCATAATATAATTCTGGAAACAGGCCATAAAGTTTGCAACAGGTGGAACTTTTAATCGACACTTGGTCTCAACAATTACTGGACTATCGTATACTTTATAATAAATTTGCAACATCAAAGTAAACAAGCAATGAATTCTAATTAACATTTATTCGTGCTCTTATTCATGTCAAAACAAAACATTTAGTAGTCTTTTTGTTGAAGTGTAATGGAAGAACACAAGCGAGGGCTGGTTGAGTGGTTTAATGAGTAGCAAAAAGGCATGAAAAAATGCTTCATCATCTAATGTTTTGAAAATGTAAAGTATATACAATAGAAAGATAGACGTGGATTAGATTTGAGTTTAACTTTAACCTTTACAATACAATCTTTTTAGAAAAGTGATCAATATATAAAACTTAAATCCCTAAGAAACAATCGTATATCAATTAAGCAGGTCAATGTTGTTGTTAAACAAACTGAATATATACCATTAAAATATTATTTATTCATAATATTAAACAGATGATCGGGCAAGGTTCATGATGCTGTGTGAAAAGGGTATCTCTAAGTCGGCTTAGTGCACTCAGCTGTAACTTTTCTTGCTTGTGCCAATCGCAAATAGATAGTTGTTGTGTTTTCAATTTTCAAGCTGATAAGCCGCACAGATCTCCGACCAATCGACTTATGTTTTCCTCGTTCGAGCGATAAACCTTCAACCCGTGTATAGTATAAGCACAAAGAGCGAAGATAATTGGATTACAAGCGAATAAATAGAAGTAGCATATGTAAATATTTGTTATTAAAGGGATTTCCCAGAACTCTCGTATAGATAGTAAACATGGGGAAACGTGACCAATGTACGGTAGACACTAACTATACTAGATTGTTATAGACGTAAAAAGAGATTCTCTAAAAATGAATATAAAGAAAATTAATACAGTTAAATTCAGTGCACGGCAAATTAAGCTAACTGAATTGAGCTTAATTGTGCTAACCACGTTCACGCTCAATTGTTTTCTCAGTTAGTTTTGAACTGGGGGGCACTGTCTATACTACGAATGTATCTACGTAGTATTGTTCGAGTATTACCCGAAGCGTGAGTCAACTGCCAGAATTGCTGTACGAGAGAGACGAGCACCAGTTTGGAGACGATCTCAGTGCGATTGCAAACCGCAAATCGTGTAGAAGCAATCGTCGCAATCGTCGTCTCTGTCTCTGGCTTTTCCCCAGAGGTTGCAACGGGGTTGACCTAACTGCGATTTCTACCCACGTCCAATATACTTAATAAACTACTGCATTCTACTTACATTACACTCGGATCGATCGACCGACTGTATAAATACCGGGGGTATAGCACTGACCGGCACATAATCAACTGATTGAGCAAAATGGGCACAACTCGCAATATTCTGATGATCATAGGCCTCATGGCAGTCGCTGTATGCTGGGCCAACGGTAATTCCCCCGACAAATCGAAAATATACAGTACATTATATGAAATTCTTTATAATTTGCAGCTCAGGAAACAGAGACACCGGGTCCCTATGTGGATAAGAGCAATGGCGCCGAGACCTCGATTCCTGGTACAACTCAGCCGCAGCCTGTGCCTTCTTTGCTGTACAATCACGGAGGCAACACTGTGCTGCAGAACGAGGCGGGAAGCATTCATACACGTCCCGATGGAAGTACCGTGCTGATCGGAGCCGGAGGCCAGACACTTGTTGTCAATGGTGATGACAGCGATGAGGACGACGACGATTTTTCTGGTCCATCTTATCATGGCAATAACGTCATCATCAACGGTCGCAGCGTGCAGGGCGGTGGCAGCTTTTTCACCGGCAACGGTGGTTCAGTGTTGGTAAACCACGGAGGCGAGGGCAGCTTCCAGAGCTACAATAACTATCAATTGCGTATTGTTAACGGTGGACTGCAGCTCAACGTTGGTGGTAAGGTGTACAACTTCCTTCCCAAGGATACTAACACACAGGAGAAGGTCGACATCAATGGACAGCAGGCGACGGTAGATTACGAGAATGGCAACATTGTGGTGCAACTTGCCGATGGCACTGTGCTGGCCAAGACCGAGACGGGCCTCTTCAGCGGTAGCGATCGTCAGTCATACGATAACCGAAAGCAGATTCAGGAGAATGCCGCTCGTGAAGCGGAGCGTGTGCAGCAGCAGATTGCCAATATGCAAAAGGAACTTCAGCAAAATCTTGCCATTCAGATGAAGCAACTCCAAGACAATCTGGAACAGACGTTGGGCAACATTCGCTTCTAATTCGCTTTCAATTCGCTGTGAATTCTCTTTGAATTCGCTTTGAATTCGCTTTGAATTCTTCTCAAACAATGTTTGGGGAATTTAATATATGCATAATATTAAACAGATGATCGGGCATGGTTCATGATGTTGTGTGGAAAGGGTATCTCTAAGTCGGCTTAGTGCACTCAGCTTTAACTTTTCTTGCATGTGGCAATCGCAGAAGGAGGCGTGGGAGACCCCATAAAGTATATAAATTCTTGCTCAGGATCACAAGCCGAGTCGATTGAGCTATGTCTGTCTGTCAGTCTGTCTGTCTTTCTGTGTGAACGCACAGATCTCAGTTATTATAAAAGCTAGAGTTACCAAATTTGGCAGGAAGACTCCTGTGTACTATAAGCAGATCAAGTTTATTTCAAATGTTAGGTGCCACGCCCACAGCCCCCACAAATCAATAATTTAATTTTTGAACTCAATTTGTAAGTGCTGTATAAAACATACAACTTTCTGACATTAACATATACTAAGCTGAATGAACTATCTACGTAGTCTCCAAATTACAATCCGATCGGACAATAATCACAGAAGTTATTTAAGAAAGCATGAGCATTAAACCAAGTGCTTCTGTCAGCTAACAAGAGAGGCGGGCGAGCGCGAGCGCCATCTGTCGGGATTAATTTCAAAGCATGTGCATAAGCACATGTGTATGAATTTAACAAATTAAACTACACTGGAACATAGGTCGAAGGGTATCCCACTGTCGCGTTTTGCGCAACTGTTGCTCTCGTTTCAATTTTCAAGCTGATAAGCCGCACATATCTCCGACCGATCGCCTTATGTGTTCCTCGTTCGAGCGATAAATCTTCAACCCGTGTATAGTATAAGCATAAGTAATTATTTGTTATTAAAGGGATTTCGCAGAACTCTCGTATAGATAGTAAATACGTGGAAACGTGACCAATGTACGGTAGACACTAACTATACTAGATTGTGATAGATGTAAAAAGAGATTCTCTAAAAATTAATATACATAAAATTAATACAGTCAAATTTAATGCACGGCAAATTAAGCTAACAGAATTGAGTTTAATTGTGCTAACCACGTTCGAGCTCAATTGTTTTCTCAGTTAGTTTTGAACTGGGGGGCACTGTCTATACTACGAATGTATCTATGTAGTATTGTTCGAGTATCGAGCAATCGTCGCAATCGTCGTCTCTGACTCTGGCTTTTTCCCCAGAGGTTGCATCGGAGTTGACCTAACTGCGATTTCTACCCACGTCCAATATACTTAATAAATTACTTAATAAACAATATACTAATAATTTAAACTGACATTACACTCGGATCGATCGACCGACTGTATAAATACCGGGGAGTTGACCTAACTGCGATTTCTACCCACGTCCAATATACTTAATAAACTAATTAATAAACAATATACTAATAAATTAAACTTACATTACACTCGGATCGATCGAGCGACTGTATAAATACCGGGGTTATAGCAGTGACCGGAACATAGTCAAGTGATCGAGCAAAATGGGCACAACTCGTAATATTCTGATGATCATAGGCCTGATGGCAGTCGCTGTATGCTGGGCCAACGGTAATTCCCCCGAGAAATCGATATAGTACATTATATGAAATTCTTTAGAATTTGCAGCTCAGGAAACAGAGAAACCGGGCACCTATGTGGATAAGAGAAATGGCGTCGAGACCTCCATTACTGATACAACTCAGCCTCAGCCTGTGCCTTCCTTGCTGTACAATCACGGAGGCAACACTGTGCTGCAGAACGAGGCGGGAAGCATTCACACACGTCCCGACGGAGGACAGACACTTGTTGCCAATGGCGACGACAGCGATGAGGACTGGCTCACTGGCAACGGTGGTTCAGTGTTGGTAAACCACGGAGGCGAGGGCAGCTTCCAGAGTTATAATAACTATCAGTTGCGTATTGTTAACGGTGGACTGCAGTTCAATGTTGGCGGTAAGGTGTACAACTTCCTGCCCAAGGATACCAACACACAAGAGAAGGTCGACATCAATGGACAACAGGCGACGGTCGATTACGAGAATGGCAACATTGCGGTGCAATTTGCCGATGGCACTGTGCTGGCCAAGATCGAGACGGGCCTCTTCAGCGGTAATCGAAAGCAAATTCAGGAGAATGCCGATCGTGAGGCCGAGCGTGCGCAGCAGCAGATTGTCAATTTGCTAAAGGAACTTCAGCAAATTATTGGCATTCAGATGGAGCAATACGCAGAGAATCTGGAACGTTGGGCAACATTCGCTGAGAATTGGCTTGAATTCACTGGCTTGAATTCGCCGTGAATTCGATTTGAATTCTTCTCAAACAATGTTTGTTGAATTTAATATATGCATACAAAAATAAAGCAGATTTTGCTGAGTAATTCCAAGTAGAGTCGAGTTGAATCTATTTGCATTGTCGGCGCAATGACGTCATGCTTTGCTTTTGATAAGATTATACGACGCAATTTCATGGAAGAGAGCTCAGAAACACGTACACAAATGAGCAAGAACTATAGCTATATTTGTCGCTTTAAACTCGATGAAGACACTAATTGCGAAGACAGCGTAGAGTGTTGTATTGCGAAATACCCTGCATTTAAATTAGAAATATGAAGTTATAAGTTACTTAGCGACAGAAGAGATGACCTCATGAATATGTCTGAATCTGCATCCACAAGGAAATTAGGTTCGTTTGTTAGTCCGTGTATCTGTCTGACAGTATTTCTGTCGGTCCATCTGGCTGTTCGTCTGTCTGTCTGCATCCATCTATCTGATTAGTCGTCTATTCGTCTGTCTGTCTATCTGTTGAAACGCAAACAAGTCTCTTCAATTTAAACTCACTTTATGTAAAACTGTGTTAAAGTAGATCTACTCTCTTTAGTTTCTGAATTCGATTTCCTGTTAGGAGTTAATGTGTTTTGCAGCGAATGCTAATGCCTTTGTTTATACAGATTTTTGGATTTATATAGATGTGTGTATTTGTATGTTTCCCCACAGCGTCTCTAACGTTGCGCTCCACGACTAAGTAATACATATTATGCACATTTTTCAACGAAGCATGAAAAATCCCAACCATGTGTCCTGTTGTGCGTCCTACATTTTGCACTTAGACTAATTTCAAAGTGCCATATATCAGTTGAGCTAGAAAGGCGTGGCCCCATTCAACCTCCCTCCCACTTGGCAGCCAAAGCTACGCAAATTCCACAAGTGACAAGCGCCATTGCCATTGCCACCTGTAGACGGTCGTTCTTATGGGTCAGGGTCTAACCCCTTCGGCTTTGGATGCCGCTGGCAGGCGTCGTGTGTGACAAATGTTCATCAAGTTACTGGCAACTTATTCCACGCTGTGGTGGCACAGCTCGCGCAGCTCGCAACTTTGAACATAAATCGAGTAAAATATTTAACCTGCCGGAATCTGCAACACATAATTAATTCTCCAAGCTGCAGACTATATTCATTGTTTATATCAGACAGATATGGAGGAATATAACATACATATTTGTATGCCCTTCGTGCATTAGAAAAGGTCAAACTAGGTTAGGTTCGAGACGTGTTAGGCTTCAAAAGAGTATGTCTTCTTGATCAGCATCAACATTCGAGCCGATTTAAGCATGTCTGTATGAACGTCGCGATCTCAGCAACCATAAACGCTAGATCTAAAATTTGTCATGAAGGTTCCTTAATATCATAGGCATATAAATATTATTTCAAATTTCAATTGTCACGCCCTTGGGCCAAGCACTTTTAAAGGTAACTAATGCCTTGATGACATAATTTTGCAACATTTCCTTTTTTCTCAAACAGACGCACAAAGTTGTCCCAAGTCTGTTTAACGCCTTGCCACGTGCAAAATGGTGTCCAAGTGTGTTGGGTATGCCTGTGAGTGTGTGTGTGTGTGTGAATGTTCTAGGGTGTGGGGTGTGCTGCAAGTGACACAAACTTGCCGTTAGCTTACGTTTTTCACTTCTCACACATCGCGCGAAATGAGAAAATGAGAACAGTTCGCAAATGTTGCTGACAGGACCCTGTTTCCCATGTGTTTCTATATGAGTGTGTATATGTATGGGTGTGTGTATGTGAGTGCTTGCAACTGGCGTTGGCAGTGTGAAAAAGTGCATCAGGTTTAGCTTAAGGCCGGAATGCGCAATTTACTGCAAATGAATTGTGACAAATACAGCTCATGTGAAATTTGTTAAATTTGGATAAAAATGATATTCACATATACAGGATATCTTATAACAATTTAATTATGTAAGTATGATAGATAAATACTTTTTTTTTATATAAAGTTCTATGTGCAGGTATTCTTTAGCTTTACGAATAGATTTCACTTTGGTTTTCGAATTTTTAAGTCGAGTATACCCAGTTAAGCACTCCCAAGATATGTGTTTTCTCAACAACAGCTTTAGCTGAAAGCGGTCAGCCTTACGGGTCGCAGGCTGTCGGACAAGCTGAGTTACGATACAAAAACATAGAACAGACCAAGAGACTAATTGAAACTCCTAATGGAATGTATAAAAGAAGGTAAACGTAATATAAAACATGCTTTCTTGAAGACTTTTTCATGGATGCCGAGGGAAAACATATTCAAAATTACTACGATATATTTATAAATAAAACTAATCTGAATTGACTGCTTTGTATTACATCTTTCTATAGAAAAGTGTATAAACTTATCAAGTTATTTTCTTAAGAAATGTAATAAAAAAAAGTAGGTGGGATAGTTCTTAACAATTTTGCCGATAAAAAGCCTAAGGGATTTCTGTTTATGTTGTGCTCGAACATACTATACAAGCGAAAGTTAAATGGGCCACAAGTAATCATGTTTTGCTGTTGTTTACGCTAATGTCTGTCAGGAGAGATGTATGTACGATACCTCTACCATTAGCAACGAGTACTTGGATACTAACTACAGAGTACCGAGTACCAAATATCTTTTACTGAGTACCAGCTGCCCGAATAGTTTTATGAATGTTTTTCTTTTTTTTTTTGTTGTCGAAGTTTGGTTTTCTACCTTTCGATTGCTTTTCCTTCTACTCTTTTGTTATTATTGTTGTTGTGCTTCATTCTTTGTGTGTTTTGAATGCATTGCGGTAATTTCGAAGCACAGTAAATATTTCACACGCATGCGAGAAGAACTTTTCAAAATGATTTATACGCCCCGGATACTTACTTGCGTATCTGTGACAAAGTGCTCCAATGATTTATGGCACTTCGGAAAACAATGCAACCCGCAATGAGCTTGACATCTGCAGAGTCCAAAAATTTGTTGCTCTTCTTAACTTGTTGTTGTTGTTGTTGTTGTCACTCGAAAATACTTATATTAAATGTTAAATATCGTGAATATTTTTCGGAACGTCGCGATGAACTGACGGGTTCTATGAACATTAATAATTATTTGGAATTCGAATAGGTTACAAATGTAACCTATTTTGACTGTTTTCTCAGTATTTTTCTGAGCTTGATTTCTATCAGCTGAATTTCAATAATATAAAGTTCATATAAAATTTCGTTGTACTTCATATGCTTATTTCCTTTTATAAAATTTTTTTTAATTCGTTTCCATTGACTTGGCAATTTGCATATTCCGAGAATTTGACTTTGTTGCATTCAATTCATTAACAATGGGAATGGGAATTTCAGTTGCTTAGGTTATTTTAATCAATACTCTGGGTTCATGGTACGATAATACATATAGTCCATATAATATTACTAGCATGAGTATTTGAAATTCTCGCCTTTCTACGAAACAAATATATTAATTGTAGGGTTGCCATTGATATAGATAGGTTGTTTGGATCCACCGGCGCCCTGAGCCTGTATGTCGACGCGTTGAGGTTGTTGGGTAGTCTCTGCTCCGAAATCACCCTTGCCCACTACATGATGCTGATTGTAGTTGTGATAGTCCAAGCCATGATAGCGCACAGTTGTCCAATAGTAGAGTACATAACCTGGCTGCAACTTCAGCTCGCGATTGCGATAAGTCCAGCGTCCGTTGCGGGCACTGACCACATCTGTGGCCCAGGTCTGATCGCTCAGATCGTCCATCTCCTCGTTGAGCTTGCCGTGAAAAGCGAACAGCGAAATACCTGGTCCGTCGGGTATGGAAACCTCAAAGCCCTGCGGACTGTTCACCTTGACCCTGGCCTGGGGCACATTGTAGGCATGGCTGCTGTCGACCAAGACCACAAGGAGCCCAAGAACAGCGACCAGCTGCCAGACTTGAGACGTTGATTCCTGCATTGCAACTGATGTCAAGCGAGCGTGATGTTGTGGCTTATGTACTTGCTAGTTGGGGGACTACGAACTGGGAACGGAGAACTGAGAACTGGGAACGTTATCTTGGCTGAGTCCGGGGATGCGGGATTTTCGTACGGGGGGCTTTAGTGCACTGTGTTTTTCCCGCTGCACTTGCTGTTGTTTGGGGGGCCCAGACAGTTGATTGCTTGGGGCTCTGGTGGCGGCGAATTGCGCGCAACACAAAGCTATTTAAATAACTTTCGCAAATACTTGCATAGCAATATTCTGTTTCTGTTCTGCTCCGAGTTGCTCCCGTGTTGCTCCTCCAAGTGGGAAGAGCTTAAAGCTTTAACTTATGAAGCTCTCACATGGCAGGCAGTCAGCGCTGTAGCTGCAGCTCATGTGCGGTTGGCGCACGGTCCTTGGGCTGCTCTTTGTGCCAGTTACTCGCATTGCCACAACAATCTATGGCATTGTTGCAGTTCCCCCGGCATCCCTTTCCCACCTCTCTCCCATCTCTCTCTTTCCCTGGCAGGCATGCCAAGCAGCGGCTGAAGACAACTGCGGCAGATACTTAAACAGTTACTGTTGTTAATGCCGTCAAGAACCAAGGAATGTTAGGTATGTGACAGTGCGTGTATGTGTGTATGTGAGTGTGATTGTGTGTGTGTCTTCTATAGTGTGTGTGCGTGACATACACCTCGCAGAAATACCACAATTGTCAGTTAAGCAGTTGACTTGTGCAGCGCATTTAACAGGCTGACATAATAATAAACACATTTTAGTCTGAGCCACCACGAAGAAGAAGAAGCATAACGTCTTTCGTTACTGTTAATTCTAATGATAATCCCAGGTGGGTACACTTGCAGATCTTACTAGCAAAAACAAAGACAGAGTATTTAAAACAACACATAAGTTTTGCTACTTTTGTTATTAATGTCTATTATCATGGATTTCCCATTTTCTGTTCGTACGATTTTAATGAAATTTCAAGACATTATAAAGAACATGAAAAGGGTAAATGTGCTGAGTTTGGAGGTAATATCTAAACCTATAGTATATATTGGCCCAAAGTTTATACGATATATTTTTCCTAATCAGCTTGTTGCACTCCAATTATGCTCACAACTGAATGATTGTGCTAAATGGAGTCAACAAAGCACAAATATATAGTATGCCATGAATATATACATACATATTCAATCGAAAGTCAAACTAACCTCAAATAATAGTTATTTGGCATTTCTGTTAAAGAGACCTATCAGTTGTGCGACCAGTCGATAGTTAATTTTCAATTGCCTTGCAGTGTGTTCTGCCACCAAATGTGACCCCAATGTATGCTCTCTCACGGTCCCTAGGGAAGGGACATTATAAGTCACTCTGGGAGTGTGGAAGTGGCAGGGAGGGGAAGGTGAGGATTGACGGACCCAATTCCACGCGCAGCACTCAAAACAAAGTCAAACCGCAGAAAAGCGAAACTAAATAGCTAACCATTTGTACAAGCTATCCATCCATCTATTCATCTATTCAGCTATTCATTCACTCATTCGTTCATCGTCCATCGTCGACTCCACTCCACTCGACTCGACAGGACTCGACTGGAACTCTGTCAATTTCTTTGGGTCTGGCAATGCGGGTCGCTCATCTATCTCGATGGCCCATTGACCAACCGGGGTTGGCGCTGGGGCTGCGGGTCCAGTTTGGCGCTTTGCGCTGATTTATAAGCTGCATGCCGACCACTTGATTGTCGCTACGCATGTGTGCATGTGTGTGTATCTGTGTAATTTATTTAAGTTAACACGCGCCGGGGAAGCGCCTAAAACTATAGCACAGCTCTGGCACCGGCTCCGGTTCTGGCTCTGGCTTTGGCACAGGCACTGGCTGCGGCTCGTACTAGACAAGCGCAATTTTCATTTATTTTAAATGGCATAGAAAATTGCTAACTGACATTTTGCTGGCCAAGTGGCTGCCAGCTCGATCAGGATTCGATATCTCTCAGCCGGAAATTTGTGTAGTTAGCCAAGGGATTTACCCCAAAACTGGATTGCTGTTGTGCAAAAATCTAAACTGGGCCCAGCCCCAGACTGATTACCATGAAATTACATTGTTTCGCACTTCCAAACGTTGTCGTTGCCGTGTTGTGCAGTGTAAATGTGGCTGTGTTGGGGCAGTGGCTCCTTCTACTTGCCGTGCTTAATTAAGTGGCCTGTTTTCATTTGTGGTGCACTAGCCTGTGCCACGCCCCCTGCAGTGCCACTCCTCCTGCGCCCACTGCACATTGAATTTAATTGCGCGTATTTATTGTTAATTGATTTTATTTTTTCCAATTTACCATTTTAGTAGGTTTTTTTTTTTTTAGTTCAGTTTCTCGTTTTTGTTTTTTGCTTTTCCAGCAAGTGAGTTTGCATTTTCATTTTGGGCTTGCTTTAATTCGTTTAGGCATTTGCCTAAATTGAATGAAAATTGATTTAAATTTCATTGAATTGCAAACGCTCAAAAAATGCTTTTCATTTGTGCAGTGCATTGAAGACCTGATTTTGTCATTTGCATTTCGAGAGTCGCAAATGAGCGCTAAATAATTTGATAAAATTAAGAAGCAATTTAAATTCCATTTTCCAAATAAATACTTTAATATCTATGAATATTTGTAAGTAAACCTAAGTGGAGGAATAAGAGCTGACAGTGAGTTGAAAATAAGAGTTTTTCTTAAAATTTCATCCAATTTTTCTAATGTAAAACAAATTTTAGATTAATTATTCCATTGGTAATCTCGTACTTATATTACATAAACAAAATTAATAACCTAAATAAACTTGTTTTATGTGAATGAAAATATTAAATCTATATTAATTTAAAAATTCTTAAACACTTTTTTTTACTGTCGTAGATTTTACCTTTGCTGCCAGTTATGATAAAAAGAATCCCTTATAACTGATAGTTTATATCGTTTCTTATTGATAATATTGGTTTGATATTCCTATGAAATCTGAGGTAATTGCGTAGAAGACTTAAGAACTAAACAAACTGCTCAGACCACCTCCTTTTTCATACACATACATATGATATTACACGTTTTCACAGTGCATAATCAATTTACCTTCGCCGTGGGCAGAGCAAACAGCTCGACTATCTTGCATGTCAACCTTCCAGGCTCGGTGAAGATAGCAATAAGCTAAGCAAAGACCTAACCAATCAAGAGCAGTCCATAACCGCAACCCGTACTCGGAGCCAGACCGGGAGCGGAACAGGTACCCAATGCGAAAACCACTTCACATGTAACTGGGCGCTGTAGTACTGCCTCGTACAGTTGCTCAAACACATTGCCTGTCGCTCAATAAAGGTGCCCCCGACCACCTGATTACATACCTCGATGTGAGTATGTATGGTAGGTGTGTGCGTGTGAGTAGGGGGTATGTGGGTACTCTAGGATGCGACGAGGGTGACAGCGCACATATTTAAAGAGCAAACGTTTATCTAAGTTGTATCGTTGCGGTTTCCGTTGACATTCAAATGCGGAAGCACCTGTCGCCCAGCCCCGACATCGACACAGACACACAAAGAGAGAGAGAGAGAGAGGCATACACAGGCAGTGGGAGACAGCCAAAGACCAGGCAGACCGGGAGAGAGTCCATAAGACCAAGAAACCACGGACTGTAGCCGACTACAACTAACTCAGCAGCCGAAGCAGCACAAGAGCAGCACAGAGCAGCAGCCACTTCCGACTTTACACGCAGCTCGAGGAGACAGAGGAACCAGAGTTACTTTGAGTTCGATGGGGGACTTAGGCTGAGTTTCTTTAGGTGGGTAGTTCCAGCAGATATGAAATATTATTTAACTTATTGAAAAGAAGAGCAGAGAAAAAAAAAAAGGCAGACAGAAAGACAGACAGTAAATATATCGAGAGGCAGACAGACAGACATATAGATCGAGAGGCAGACAAACACACAGAGAGATCGAGAGGCAGACAGACAGATAGGTCGAGGGGCAGACAGACAGACAGAGATAAGATAGATCGATACAAGAGGCAGACAGAAAGATAGATCGATAGACAGACAGATAGGTCGACAGACAGACAACATACAGATCGACAGACAGATCGCCAGACAGATCGACAGAATTATGGGTTGTCAACAACAATCGTAGGCTGCGTAGTAATTTAACTTTTCTAACAACCCTCGCATATGAGTTTGGGTCTGGTGCGTGCGATTTGTCTTGGCTGTCTCTGTCGCAATGCCGGATACACACTTCGCCGGGCAGGAATGACAAGTTTCTCGAGGCGGCTTTTGGCCGCCTTGTAACACCTGTGCGCTCTTCCCTCCCCCCCGCTCACTTCAGTCATCCGCTTTGAGGGTGCACAGCCCACACCCTGTTTGGGTGGGTGTGTGTGTGTGGGTGTCTATGCGTGAGTGAGAGTGAGTGTAGTAACTTTTGAGTTTTCAAGTGTCTGCGTCGTCTCGTGGTTGTCATCAACTTTAAATGGTTTCGCTTACACCTTGAGGATGTCATTGAACAAATTAATTACTCGACAAGATTACAAGAGACTCGACTTACTACCGGCTAGGCGTAGGTAGGGAGGGTAGCTAAATGCTGGTAGTGTGTTAAATTTCTGCATAAGCTGGCGTTCATTAGGCTTGCCACACGACGCTGCCTGCTATGTCGTTGCCGATGCCTTTGCCATCCTCCTCCTCTTGGCGAGTATCATTGTTCTGTGCAGAAAAGGCATTTTCGATTGCCTGAGCACATTATTAATGCGCTTCTGACGCGTTTTTGGCTAAGTGACTGTGCTAGTGGGTACGTGTGATTGTGTGTGTGAGGGTGTATGTGAGTTATGCAACACGCCACACGCTGGCGAGGCAAGCACACAAATAGAATGCAGCTAAATGGGCATGCATCGGGTCCACACTCGCTTGCCGGCTAGTGCAACTGTTGGCGCTGCTGTTCTGTTTTCCTGAGCTACAGCCGGAAATTGGAAAAGCACGAGTGCGAGGTGGAAGTGGAATGCAAGGGAAGATGAAGGGGACAGTCGCACTATGAGCGAGCGTGGTTGCCTAGGCACTTTATACATGCAGGACTCATAAAGTGCGCTCGCCATTTTCCCCTGGCCAAAAAGACTTTGGCATTGTTGTAACCAAAGGCACGCCACTAACTCTCTCTCTATGTGTCTCTCTGTGTGTGTGTGTGCACTGTACTGTACTGTTTATACATTGGTGTGTGTGTGTGTGTGTGAGCAATTCTCGATATGCCGCACATGCTTTTTGGCAAAGCTGCTAATGGCTGCTGTTAAACATCCGTTTTAGCTGCGTCAACGTGTACCAGGCGAAACTGGTTAATATACTTACTTAGCGCAGTGTTAACTGCCAAAGAGCTAACAGTTAGGTAGCATAGACAATAAACGGTCCATAGAATTATGGATTCTAATTTGGCGATCGTTTTGAAGATTACGTTATCTACAATTCATTAAGTATTCAAGTCATATGACTGCTAAATAATTGACATATGAAAAGGTTTTTATTGACAGATATTTTCCCTTTATTTATTTCCTTTATTGTGTCTTTAGTTTTTAATGTTGTTGGCTTCTTTAGTAGTGCCATATATCTGACGGCAGGTCGCCATATTGAAAATTAGTTTTTCAATTAGTTTTTCATGATCTATCTTACTATATGCAATGTAATTCAAATCTGTCAATTCATGTCATATATATGTAAATATGTCATTCTAACTGTCATATGGAATAAAACATTTGTAAAATCCTTTTTTATAATTTTAATAGTGAATTCTCTCATGTAGTTCTTTAACTAATATAAATTCATTTGTGTCATGTATATGACACAAGCCTGTCATATTGAGCAAGCCTCATATTGTTTGCAATATTGAAATATGATGTTGCTAGCATCGTATTTACGCTATCTGATAAGTTTTCTTTATTTATTCATTCTTATAAAATTAATTAAAATCTTACAAATGTGCATAAATCCATCTTATTCATTTGAAAATTTAACTGCGCTGTTAATTCCTTTTCTAATAGTCTTTTTGTTTGTGTAATTTGCGGAATTTTCAGTTGTAAAGAAAATTTTTGGCTGGAATGCGGGCTGGAAAATGAATGCAACAAATTGATATTTTATTTGCGTTTTTCAGCTCGATGTAAAGCGAATCAGTCAATTGGCGAGTGAGAGAGGGCGCTGGCTGTAGGGATAATACTGCAATACAGTCATACGAAAGCCACAGCATGCACACACACACACTGACACACTGGCATACGTGTAGTACATATGTATGTGGATTACAGACTCAAACCTCAGCTGGCTATTCATTTGGTTATTTTACAAATGCGTAATTTTGTTTAGCGTAATTGCGGCTGCAATTGAAACCTCCGCTTGATTGCAGAGCACAATGGTTCAACTCGAACACATGCACACACCAATCACACACACACACACACATGCACTGATGTACACACAGATAAATGTTGCAAATTTGATATTTACGTTTTAATGAAGGCCTTTCTGTTTGGACAGCATTGATAAGCTCGCCTGGCTGGGCTTCACATCAGCGTCTCTCTCTCCTCTCTCTCTGTCTCACTCTCTGTCTCTCTCTCGCCACGGTCGACAACGCTCGATTGCATGCGAAATGAGATTTTTGGCTTACAATTATTGCCAGAGCAGCCTCAGGCTGGAGGCGGGAGACCGAGAGACCTTTCGGCCAGGGTCGATTTAATGAGCAGCAGCTGCAGCTGCACGGCGCGCAGACCCAAAGGCAAAGTTCGTTGCCATTTTTTAATAAAGCTGCAGTGTAAGCAATCAGCGAGACACAAACACACACACACACACACACACACACACACACGCAGACATGTAGCTGAAGTTAATAAAAGTTTGCGACACGAGAGGCGCATCGAAAGTGACTTATTCGCCTCGATGGGGCAGCAAGCGTGATAAATTTTGTTTGTACATGCAGTTGATAACGGGGCGTATGCGTAATAAAGTGCGCATACGCAGCGTTTCTACTGCAATTGAACTGCTTTGTTTGGTTATAATAAGACAGTTTCTTGCCCATTCATGGCTACCATACCTTGCAAAGCTACTTTAATCCCTTAAGGTCTTTGGGTTTTCCGAATTTTTCACTCTTCACTCTTGATTTGTGCTTCGCTTAGCTGGCAATCCGCTTTCCGGGCCACTCATTGTTTTCTTTTTTGTGTCGCACTGATGTGGCGCCACCTATTGTTGGTCATTCGTTTGACAGCTCACTTAATTAAATTCCGTTGCACACCTAGTTTTCTTCCACCTCCTTCTCCCCAACTTCTTCGTCTTTGTCTGACATTTGCTGTGAACGTTTTATTTGCAATTGCCTCCTGCTAACTTTTAACTTTTTGAGGCTTTCCACAGGCTGCTTAGCTAGCTGTCTCTTCCATCTTTCCCTTGTCCCTCCCTCCCTCTCTCTCTCTCTCTCTTTCTCTTCTGTCTTTCTCTCTCACTTTTTCTCTGGTAATTTACGCTTCACTGGCGAGCGTGTGATAAAAAAAGAATTCCTCTCCAGCTTGGCCATTTCTTGACACGTTTTTTTCTGCCGTGTGTTTTTATTTTGGCTTTGGTTTTTGCGAAACTTGAAACATAGGTGGCGCTCTACGGCCCAACTAAGCTGCTAAGCTGTCGGCTCTATGCGGTCTGCGCCTGACAGTGATTGGTCTTTGCGTCAGGGATTTATATATCTTGCAAAAGTATTTATTGCCGCTTAAAGTCGCGCTCGGGATCAGGCTCCTCCTCGATTAAAGAGGAGCAAAGCATTAGATTCTGCACACATATCATACATCTTCACATCTTCACTTTTCATTTGCCTGGTCATTTGACACTTTGCCGTGGCGAGCCCAGCGATTTATTTCGCCTTTATCTCACATCAAGACATATTGATTTTTGTCTTTTGTCCGACGATAAATTGACCAAGGATGAAAAAAGTTTTAGGCCTCAGTTTCAGATTAGCCGATTACTCATATGAGTCCGACCCGTCACCCGTCATCCGACCACCCCGTCGGCAAATACTAATCAAAGTTGATTGATTACATGAACTGAGCAGGCCACTCGAGTAGTTGCTCGAATTTCGTCAGAGAGAGAGAGAGAGTTTTTAATAATTTCCCTTCTTTTTCTTTTCTTTTTTAGGGAACTCCAAATGAAATTTGGCATTTGATTTTGATGCGGGTGCCAATCGAAATGGATTTTAATTAATCAGGTAGAGCCTTCTTAGAGTCTTGTTTTAATTTGATTAATCTAAGCTGCCCCGACAAGGGCACACGCTGCGTATGCGTAATGAACGGCTGTGCTGCTAGACAAGGCTTCCGTCTAGGAGCTCATTAAAATTGATTATTGTTTAGGGCCAAGCTGGTATTGAGTTTAAGACACACACACACACACACACGTGCACGTAGTAAAAGTCAATTTACATGCAAATCTCGGCCAAGTTGGGCAGCTTCAACTAAATCTCGTTGAAGTGCATGTTCAAACAATAAAAACCACATTAAAATGGAATTCAATAAAACAACAGGAGAGGCGGAAGCGCACTTGACCCACTGCAAAAGCCATTGCAATCAAAATAGGAAGCTCTGCCTGATGAACGCGATGATGACGATGCCGATGACGATGGAGCAACATAAGCAGCCGGCCATGGATTGTGGCAGGCAGAGAATGGGGGCAAAGCAAGAGGAAAGGGTAGGGGAAGGACAAATGAGAGAGGGAATACAGTATCTTTCTCTGTCTGTCTTTCTCTCTCTAGCTGAGGGACAAACTAATTTCATTACCAGCAGCTGGCGCAGCTGCTGACGTTCTGTGCCGTCAGAGAAATCCGGTCATAATGCTCGTAATAATAATCAACAGCATGAGCCTGCCGAGTGAATGGACCGAACGTATCTACAGATGATAAGTAGCATGGACACATGCAGTGGTAGGGAGGGAAGAGGATAGCTAGAATAGAGAGAGAGAGAGAAAGAAAGCAATTGCCATGGCAGGGCAAAAATAGAACAATTACACTAAAAATAAAAACAAAAGCCAGATAAGTGGGACACACACACATACACACCGACAGAGACACACCGAAAAGGGGCGTCGAGTGTTGGGCGTGGCAAGCTGTGTAATATGTGCACAAATTGAAAATAAAGTTTTGTAACAAAATGTCGCACCGGAAATGAAACTCGCAGCATGAAGCCGGGAGCAATGTGTAGCCAAGCGTATAAACTGGCTGCAGAGCAGTCGGAGGCGCAGCCACAGTTTCACAGTGCACAGTGGCATTGTTTGCTGCCGGCACATGGCAAGAGGCAGTTCAGAGTAGGGGAGCAGGGGGTAGCCGAAGAGACAAGCATGGAGCCAGCACAGAGCCAGAGTCAGGGCGCCTTAGTCTAGGCGCAGTCTGCGCCAGTTGAGCCTTGCCATAATAAAAGATGACATTTTATAGCAGTCACAGCCAAGTGGGGTGCGGTCGGGTTGGAGGTGGGGCGCCGGGTCGCGGTTAAGGGGTATCAGGTTTTGGCCTAAGCAGCCGAGTCGAGTCGAGCTGCGAGTCAAAGACACCAGCTGCTGCACCAAAGTACATAAACCTAGAAATGTCATGTTTATTTTCATTTCATAAGGAAATTGTCTGTCTATAGTTTTGGCTTTGCCTCCTCACACGGAGTGCAGGGCAGGAGGGGAGGAGACTCTCTCTCTAGAGTAGGTATCTCGAATTGCTCATCCAGCCTGGGGGCACCTTTAAGTACGCCAGGGCGGCAGGCAGGCAGGCAGTGGGGCAGGCACTTAGCAATTGTAGCCGCTTCTCCACACGGAGTTGGGTGCACGTGATGCTGCACATTATTTTTTATGGCCACGTTAAGTCGGCTGCTACTTGAGCGATTTAGCGCCTTAGCCAAATTTATAGCACGTAATTAGCATATGAAAATTGTCGTCGCAGCCATAAAGTAAATACAGCTACACATGCCAGCAAGCAAGCCAATTTCGAGGGGTGTTTCATGACAAGAAAGCAGCAATAAAATGTTAATTTGGAAAAGGTTTTGCTTTGTCAATGGAATTTATATAATTTCAGATTTTATGTTTATATTTCCTTATAAATTAATACACATTAATTACAAATAAATTAGTGAATTGTAAATATGTTTCGATATATAATTTTATTAGCAATTTCAACACTGACAATTAAATTCATTAGCACTCAACAAGAGATTGAGTAATATGATAAAAATATATTAATTAAAGTATTTATATTTATTTAATATTTCTTACAATATTTTACTATAATATAATTATATTAATTATATATAATAATAATAGTACCTTATTTATATGCTAAGTCACTGATAAACAATAGACTAATATTATATAAAGTATAATACAAATTCAAACCGTTTCCTTCAAACCTTAAAGCAACCGAATCCTTTGGCTCCATTAAGAATCGTCAGTTCGTTATTAATAATACGCTTTAATACGTATTTATCTTGTCGTTGCCACAAGCTTGACTCCCTTTTGTCAACCTTACCGTTAAATATGATGAACATTACCTGAAATTATCTATTAAATATTCGGGGAACGCGACCATTTCTCGTGCACTTCAAAAATTTCAATGTGCTACTTAGTAGCAACACTTCAGGCAGCCTGCCAAACAATCAACCCACTCGGCCGCACTGTGCAGCACCTTCTAAGCCTGCCTTCCCCACCTCTCTTTACCCATCATATCCCATTGAACTGCTGACCCGCACAGCGAGCAGCACAACCCGCACACACTCGACGACGCTGGTCTGGGGCAAATAACCACTCATCTAATCACATCGTTATCATCATCAACAATTTTGCACTGTCATTGCCGAACAATGGCAACGGCATCGGCATCGGCTGCGCCAACGATGGCACAACATCCTGTGTGGCCTGGCCGGGCTCCTGCCTGGCTCTGGCTAACCGTTTAATCATTTTGTCACGCTCTGGCCAAACACCAAACACAAAAACGCGACCCGGCGGCCCGTCATGCGCTGCTCCTCCCGCCTCCTTCTCTTCCTGCAAAAAGGTGAGGCAAGCTAGAATGGGTTGTCATGGGGAAGGGGAGGGTGCTAGGCTGCTAAATTTTAGCATATGTCATAAAGGCTTAGCCGTGATTTATATATATGTGCTATATAGAGTATATATAGTCGCACTTGGCGCGTCAAATTCCCGACGAGACTTGGGGTAATAAAACGAATTAAGGCCGCAACATGCTGAGGGCAAAGCAAAACAAATGTGAAACTAAACGATTTACGAAGTTGACTACGGAAGGAAGAAGAGAGAGGGAGAGAGAGAGAGAGAGAGAGGAGGGCAGTCGGGCGCGTAGCAACAAAAGCTGGCAGGGATTCGTTGAGTTAGCATTAGTCACTCCCGCTGTCAGCGGCAGCTTCATATATCTTCATTTCTAGTTTGTCAATGAGCTTGGCGTGCTGTCTACGTTGACTGCGATGCTGACTGCGATGCCGACTGCGATGCCGACAGCGACACTGCTCAGCTGTGCGCAAATTTACTTGTATATAAATATTTATATATTGAAATGCAATGCGAATCGATGAGCTGCAGAAGCAGCGTAAAAGAAAAAGCAATGGCCTCTCTTCTGCCCCCCTCTACAGTTTCTTCTCACTCTCCTACTCTTCTTCTTCCTCTCCCTCTCTCTCTCTCCTTCTCCTCCGCCATTAGCTTTGGCATTCGCATACAAATTCACACAGACTGCGGGCCAATGTGCCGCAATGCAATCGAGCTGCACGAAATTGAATTTGCTGCAAGTTGCTGCCGCTTAGCCGAGCTAGCGTTGCGAGGGTCGCTCTAAGAGTTGCATTAGTGACAAGCAACTTTGGCTACAACTGCTTGAGCCACCCTCGCCTAAGTATTGACAGCACTCTGTAGCGGCGGCAGCTTCAGTTTCAGATCTCTCTCACTCTCTCTGCATCCTTGTTGTTGTTTGTCGAAATTCAACATGCGAAAATGCGATTTGAGCTCATCTCTCGCCCCATCCTGTTCGCACTGCCCCCCCGTCGTGTAATGTCAGTCTCTCTATCTCTCTCTCTCTCTCTTTCTCTCTGCCTTCCGCACTGTGCGTGTGCCTCCGTTGTCGGGACTGTCTTGCATTGCATTTTGGGGGCTTTAGCTGTGACAAATCTTTATGCAATGTTGCATGTCGTCTGATTTTGCCATGATGACATGCTGATGGCATAAGCAGCAACAGCAGCAGCACTCTCTCCCCCTCCCCTCTCCCTTTCCCTCTCTTTCTCTCTCTCCAGCTCATTGCGATCTCGTCCGCCATCATGCTATCTCGCTTTGTCTAGCTGTCTACGTATCTCAGTTTCTCAATGATTTACTCAGTGAAGCGTTAAGCGCAAAAATTTGTAATGGCAGTGGCAAGGCAACACTGTACAGTGTACACACACACACACTGACTCACATACACTGCACTACATGGCTGCAGTTCTTGTTGTTGTTATAGTAAAAGTAATCGTAATAGAAGTGAATGCTCTTTCCTTTTGGCAATCATTGCGCAGGTTGGCACTGCACTTACACGAGTGTATGTGTGTGTTAGGGTGTGTATGTGTTCCACTCTGGGAGTAGTATGTAAGTTGTAAAGTCTATTTCCAGTCGGTTGAATTAAAAATTTACGATGGTCTTTTGGCGTTTTCTTAGCTGAATATTTATTTAAAGTTGCAATCGAATGTATTTGAAATTGGTTAAGGACACAGAGTCTTAAGTGTGCCCAAGTAAATACTAAGTACTACAAGCTTGTTTAGTATTTATTTTGGTATATATTTGATAAGGTATTTATATATATATTTAATAATAAATTATATATGTGCGATATATTATTAGGTTAGGTTAGGTTAGGTTTTTATTTTTAGTCTTATCACATTTCACTGCTTAAGTGGTCTCATATTATTAAGTGTGACCTTAGCTTACAAACTATCGTTAATAGATTTAGTTAACGATAACCCTGTCAATATACCTATCGATATAAGAGTGTTGAATAACGCTTAAAGAGCGTTACAGCATCACTATCGTTTGAGAAACCAAGTAAACAGAGTGAAACATTTATAAATTAAATAAAATAAAGTATTAAGTCCACAATATATAAATGAGATAAGTATAATAAACATACAAAGTCTTTAACCATATGAGTCTATTAGCAATACTTTTCACCTGCCGCTCTCACAATGTCGTACACTTTAATATGCTGTGGAGACACCTAGTGTCTCTCTTCCTCCCTCTCTTCCTTTATCTCTGTCTGTCCCCTTCTGAATGGAACCCTTGGAGACTTGTATACTTCTGTAGGCCCGGCTAATTGTGGCACTAGACACCAGCAGGCACCAGCTAAGGCACACGCCAAGTGCAACTTTTTGCGGTACTTGAACCATTTTCCATGTGCTCGAAACTTTGGCAATAAAATTTGTTTCAAATTGCTTTTCGGAAAATGCTTACCGAGTGCCTGACTGCCAGGCGAATGCGAAGAGTGCGAGACAAAATTGGATAATTGGAAGCTCTCGTTGGTTACTCTACATAGCACAGCAGTAGTTGCTGCTCCAAAGTTGTCAACGGGGCCCAAAGCAAAGTGCACCCCGGAGGCTACAACTGTGCCTAGCCCGGGAGGGGATGGAGAAGGGGAGGGTAGCAGTTGGGTAAATAAATATCAAATATATATTGAGAGCGGTCGCGCAAAAGTTAATTACATTGTGTTAACGGGCCGACTAATTTTGCAATTCTGTTTCTGAATCATTTAACCATGAAATTGGCTGGCCAAGCCACGCCCCAAATCGCCCTCTCCTCACTCCATGCCCCTTCTAACCCAAGGAGTTTACAGTTCAAATGTGAAAATTAGTCTTTCAACTGGTCCGCTGTTTAAGCCCGAGGCTCCCTTCCGTAACTCCTCTTCTTGCTTCATCTCTCACTCCCAGCTGACGCACACAATTCATATTGAAACTTTTTCCCTGTCGCAGTTGGTGCAGTTGGACGTTCAGAATATTTGGATTATACATATTACATATTATTATTTTTAATTTCTGTGGCTTTTACACATCAATTAATGCAATTATATGTGCCGCAGGCCAACTGGGCGGGCTGGCGATGCCGTCGTTCGCCGTCGCCGCGTGTGCGCCTGATTAATTTCCCAGTGTCTTTTGATGTTGCCAGCTGCCAGACCCGGCGGCAGTGCGGCAAATGGCATTAGCGCGCAAATAAATTTAATTAAATCATGTTCGTTAAACTGTCTTGTTAATAATTTCCCTCTCTCTCGCACTCATTCTTGCTGTATGTTTGGGAAATTTGCCATTTGGTCGGGTAGAAGAAAGTGTTGCCAGCGAGGGGAAGCAATAAAGGAATTGAAGCCTTTTCATTGCAGATGTTTAACAAAATACTACATAAAAGAATTTGTGGAAGGTTTTTTTATAATATTTCCTTAGCTTTTACAATGTAAAATATTCAATATAGTTGGAAATTGTTTATTCTTTTATTATTTATTTTAAAACAATTTGAAATTATGTCAAAATTATAACAAATCAAAATTAAAGCAATACTCATATTAATTAAATACACAGAACCTTTTTCTATGTTCATTAATAAATTTAAACATTTAAATACACCAATAAATAATAATAATTTAAATAATTTGCTAGCTTTTCTTGCCTATAAATATACTTGAAATATGTTATGAAATATGTAAGAAGCTTATTAAATTTGATTTCAATTTAATATACATACATTACAGTACATTTATATTTTAGCTTTATTTATTAAAGATATTTGTATAAGTAAACTATTTATACACGCATATAATACTTTATTCTAAACTATATAAATATATGCTGCAGAATTCTTCTCTTTAATTTCTCCCACAACGGGGCTGCTGCGTTGTCGGGCACAAACTATGGCGCACATTTTTTGTAATTATCAGGCGGGACATTGTCGTTCTTCAAAGTGTTGCCGAAAGCTTTAAGCCCAATGAAAGCACACTGCCTGCTTAGTGCGGCCGTACTCCCTTTCTCTCATGCTTTCCCCCTCTCTCTCTTGCCTTCATGCAGCGCACTGAATTGTTTTGGGATGCGGCGTCGCACAGTGCGTATGCGTAATAAACAAAACAACTGCAGCTACAATTGCCGTCGTGATTGCGTGTGCTTGTGTCTGTTTATGTATGCTTACGGCTGCCCGTATGTATGGCTGTGTGTGTGTGTGCGTGTGTGTGTGTGTGTGTGTGCGTGTGTGTGAGTGCGTGTGTGTGCGTGTGCTTTATTTGAATTTACTGCCAAGCAGCCGCACTGTTGAGCCTTGCTACGACACACTGGCCGCACCACTACTATATATGAGTGTCACGCCTTTGCCATAGGCACGCCCACAATCGCACCTCCTACTGCTGCTGCACAACGCCCACTCCCAGGGCAGACATTGTGGCAGTGTTTGGCGTTTGCCTCTGCTGAATAATAAATTGTATTTTGCGGCATTTAAAAGCAATTTTTTAACATTTTTCAATCTCAATGGCGACGATGAAGCTGCACCAAGGAAGTGCGTGTAAGTGTGTGTGTGTATACAGCTCAGGCAGATGAGGCCGATTGACCCAATGGTGCAGGCTGTGTTGCACGCATAACTAGAACGGTTTGTTGTAGCTGCCCTGTCCTGCCGCATACAGTTTTGTCTAGCAATTTCGCAGTGAATTGTCCTGGGAGCTCAACCGAGCCAGCCAAGGATGTCAAACAGCAGCAGCAGCAGCAGTAGAAGCAAAAACAGTTGCAACATTTTGGGCAATGTGGCAACACGATACTCCTCTGCATTGGGCTAAGCTCGGAGTGAAGACAGCAACGATTCGGCAGCAAAACAAATTGCAGCATTTAAGACCTCTGTCCAAGTGTCTCCCCTCACTTCCTCCTCTTCGCCTTAACTCTCTTCGGCACTTAGTCGCTGTTTGTCTTGTCATTTTTATCTGTGCGTGTGCAGCGCCAGCAAATTGTTGAAAATTTTGTGGGCGGCAGGCGGCAGCTTTGCATAAAGTTTGATTAAGTGTGTAATCTAAGTTGCCGTCTACAGTTTCCACCCTCTTCTATTCCCCATACACTCTTCCCCTCTTCTACTTACCTCAAACGAAGCCGCATTGTTCGACATGTAGCCATCGATTGCTGCGGGCAAGCATAAATAATCTATAAAATATTTAAGCAGAAAAGATAAATACACAGAAATGATTTTTAGTTTTGTATTTGCTGATTTTTTTAGCAATTGGAAACAAATGAATCTGATGCAGAACTTTGTCGATTTAATCGCAGATAGACAGCAGCAGTTTAAAACCTTCTTGGTCTAACAGAAATCACATAAAGTATTTAAAGACAATTTATAAAATAATTAAATAAGATTTTGAAATTGAAAAAGGATAAATTATAGCAATTTTAGTTTTAGCAAAATGTAAAAAACATTTTTATACCATTAATTTACATTTAATTTGCAAATACTGTAAGTTAACAATTTGTTTATGGCAAAATTTCATTATTTTTTATGATTAATTATTTTTTTATATTTTTAGAATTGTTAAAAATCATCTTCTGAACTCCATTGCGCATTAGCACGTTTTGAACATAATTTCGGCGTGAAAAACACGCTTCAAATTGCAGTTGTCAGTTGCAAATGGAGAACGAAGCGTGCAACACTTTTATTTCAGTGCAAAAGGAAAGAGTAAAACTTTTGTAATGAGAAAAGTTAAGGAGAGGAGAGCAGCTAGATTGAAAGAGTGTGAGAAAGAGAAAGAGAGGGAGAGTTCCATCATAACAGGCGGGGCGTGGCGTTAATCCTTTCAAAAAATTCAGAGCAGGCATTGCTGACTCTCTTGCTCTCACTCTGAATAAATTGAAATGAATCAACATTTGCAGCATTGTAGACGATTGAAAAACCGCTTAAAGAATGGGTAACTAGTATTACACAAGTTATTACTAAACCTGTTTCAGTTTCTGTAATAATACCAATTCAATTGCAGGTTTCTCAAGGACTTGAGAGCCAACTCCAAGAAGGTTAACAGCTATGTGGTTGAGGCGTCCAATATGCTTCAGACTGTCAATGTCCTGGTACATGGGATCTTCAAGCAAATGCTGAGACTAATTAATCGTGATCTTAGACTCAATCCGTATGAGTTTCATGATGCTTGGCCACCGCTGTGGGATTTCTTATAATGGGCTTCTTGGGCTTCATCATCAACTGCTGCACATACCCATCACCAAGATTATTATGGGCTAACCTGGGGCAGCCGAGGATACGCCAGTAGTTGACACACAGAGCGAGAAAATAAAGTTTCAATTCAATTGGCAGCAAACAAAGACTTGGCACACTCTGGCGCAGGGCCAAGCCCGCAGCGTAGCCAAAAATCGGGCCATGCTCGCATGCCAACACTGACAAAGCCAAGTTACAAGCTGCCCGCCATTGTTGACCCGACACTCGACACCCGACACAGAGCTACGTATCCGTATTCCGATTCCGATTCCCCCGATGCCCAATCCCCCAATCTTCTCTTCCCCTTTGTTGTTCCCACCGAAGTGTTGACAAGAAAATTTCGCCGCGCACTTGGGCGAAAAACAGTTGCCGCTGCCAAACCAACAACTGTCGGATGTGTGTAAATGTAATCAAATCAGCAGCTCGACAAACTCCGCCACAGCACTTGGAGTTACGGCAGAGTTGCCAGCAGCTGTCCAAAGTGTGAGCTGGACGGGGGCGAAGGGGCACTGCCTGGCTGTCGAATAGGCTACAGCGGCAGGAGAGATAGAGAGAATTATGAAAGTTGTGGCAGATTATGACAATTAAACAAGTTGAGTGTAGTTTTAGTGAGCCGATTTAAATGGAATTTTCAAATAACATCGGCTTATAGTTTACATATCTCACATACGTTTTTTTGAGGTGTTGTAAATGTTTCTGAATACGATATTAGCTAGGTAGATGGAAGACTGCAATATAATAACAATGCAAACTAGCCATCCAAGTTTGCATTGTTATATTTACTCTATCTTACATTAGTTATTTAAATATTCTATATTTTTAGACAACTATCTTTTGATCATTTATCATTTATTTCAATGTTATGTTCATTATTTGAACTATTGTTCGATTCATCTGCATAAATCTAACGTTTGTTAACTTAAGAAGTTAAGAAGTATCAATGGTCTCTAACTTTTGTCTATCATTCCCATTATCATTATTATTGTTATTGTTATACTCTTACAGAGGGTACAAAAGATTGAAGTGCACTTTAGAAGAAGTTTTCGACCGACATATAAAGTGTGTATATATTCTTGATCAGCATCAAGTTAAACAAACCATGTCTGTTTGTCTGGTATAACGCAAACTAGTCTCTCAGTTCAGGTCTATCTTGATGAATCTGGGTACACGATCTTTTTACTGCTGCAGCTTGTAACGGTCCAGAGCGAATCGATATAGTGCATATCTGTATAGTATCATTATAAAGTATTATAGGAGAAAATGAACGAATATCAAAGCCAAAAGCAGGAGTGGTAAAAAACCTTTCTTGTTTTAAGAAATTATCTGACAAGAGGAGGAAGATAAGAAGACAATGCAACAGTAGCAGCTGCTAGTGGGGGAAAAACACCACTCAAAGTGGAGACTGCTCAGTGCTTCGTGGCATCCTCGTTGTACTCACATCCTTCAGCGAGCTTGGCGGCAAGGATTGTCGCATGTGTCTCCATTTGCTGCTGTTATGTTTTATTGATGAGTTCTCTACCCAAACCAAAATTGATGATGCCCCCGCTGTGCTGCACTGTGTGCTGGGTATCTGCATTTCACCAGAGGACATCGATGCGCTGGCAGTCAGCCGAGCCACTTTATTCATTTTCCCATTGTTGTTGTGGTTGCTGCTGCTGCTGCAGTTGTTGCTGTTGTTGTAGCTTCCTATGGCAAATGGCGCAAATTTATTCAAAACTTTTGCATTCGCTTAAACTTTAAAACGATGTTTATGCAACAGGCGACAAAAGCAGCTGGCAAATGCAACATACGAAATGAGCGCGGAGCTGTGCACCTGTGTGGCACATACAGAGGCAAACTTACACACAAATACCCACACACACACTCACATGTACACTCACATGCATCTGGATTTACTGTTGAAGTTTCAGTTGCACTAAAAAGCCAGAGCCACTTTCGAGGTTATGAAGTCACTTAAGCAAAGGCGAAACGTGCCAGCCCCGCGGCCATAGGACAAGGAAAGGGTAAGCGAGACGAGAATGAAGTAAACTAAGCAAAGCGCAGCAGGCAGCAGGTAATGCAAACTCAAAGCAGAAGCCAAAAGACAGACAGCGATGGCGATGGCGATGTCCTTATAGTCATATTCCCCTCCCTGCTGCTGCTCTGCTCTCTCTCTCTGCACAGACAATTGAGTTACTTACCTTACACTTTTCTAAGCATCCTGCAGCACACACAAACGCACACACACTCACCAGTGGCAGTTGTTCGGTATGTCAGAAATTTATTGTACCCTACCGCAGGGCATAGTTGACATGTGAGAGAAGGACTCTCTTGTTACCTCACACTTGGGTGAGTCTAAAGAAGTGAGAGCATTTCTCGAATCTGCTTGTAGGGTATACAAGTGGACAGGGACATACATATATTATCTTGCTTATATGTAATCTATTTATTAATAAATAATATATATACTATACTATATAATAATATTAATAATAATAAATTTATCAATAAGAAAAATAAATAATCAATTTTACAATAGAAAAGAGTTGCAATATAAATACATTAAAATTTAAAATTAAATATCATTTATCTATTGATCTAGTTGAAAAACCTTTGTAGGTCATCTGCAATTCGTTAGGATTGAAAAACGTTTTCATTTCCGATATTTGAGTTCTTCTTTTGGTGCGTTTTAATTAAAAGTGAAGTGTGGCCATTAATTTGCAACTACAAATTACACTCAATAAAACATGGCTGGCACACACTGATTTTCGGAACTCACACACACACACACACACACAGATACATTCAAAATTTGCCAGCATACTCCGGTTGTGTGTGTGTCTGTGTAGCTGACTGGCAATCAATTTGCACTTTGACTACAATTACTGATTTTCGACACTTCAAAGGATTTTATAAATTGCCATTTGCCCACCCCGAAAAACCCCGTTCCCTTTTGCTCAGCTCCCCTTACCTTGCCCTGTGCAGCGCCTGTGCCCATTCAGAAGTGCGCCCATGGCTGCTGATGCTCCTGCTGCTGCTGCTGCTCTGTCTTTGGCAATTTGTTTTGGCCTTTTACTTTGCCAGTTTCCACACATGTGTTTCAGCTCTTGTTGCCTTTGCCCGGCATTGCATCCTTCTGCCTTTTGTGGGGCCATTTTTTGTTGTTGATTGCGCCTGCCGAGTACAACTTTAATTAAGTCAACGTGCGGATGCTCCCTTCCTACTCGTAAATTGGCAGCAAATGTAGCAGCGAGAGAGAAAGAGAGGCCAAAGCAGAGCGAAGAGCACAGTGACTTGACAAAGCTCTTGAATACAGAAGTTCATTTTGTGATTTCTGATTTCGTTGACTTAAATTCATCGCCTTTAACTTGATTTGAACTGCGCCTTCAACAGGTCTGGTTAATCAATAATTAATCATTCTTGCAGCGTATTTAATATGGTGTTAAGACTTCATTGAGCTAGAGACTATGTTTGTATGGAAGTTAGAATAATCAGCAAATGAAATAAGACACGAAATGATGACGGAAGTGAGAAGCTATTTTGAATTGAAAGACATTTAACATTTAAAAAGTTAATTAATATAATTTAACTATACTAATACTTCTAAGATAAATATTAAGAATATACATTTATATTTTTTTTCTTATATTTATACATCATTATACAACCCTCTCTTCTCTTTAAGGAATATTGCCAAGTTGGTTTTGCTGCATTGAACATATCTAATATTCCCCTTCGACTTGAACAAGTTAAACTAACTGCAAATCTGTTTAATCCGTACATTATTTGCTGCACACACACAAGGAAGAGATAGAGAGAAAGAGGGAGAGAGAGAAAGAGAGGGAGAATACATTATGGAGTTATATGAATTATGCTCGACATGCAGGAAGCACTTTATTTTATGCTACATAGTCTACCCAACCGAATCGGTAGCAATGATTGTTGCACTTTAAACCAATAATGCAGAGTCCACAAACAGCTGTCGCTGTCGCATCTAACTAAATATGCCTTTTGACAGAGCGGGCAGAGCAGGAGGAGGAGGAGGAGCGTGCAACGGGGCGACGAGGCTGACCAATCGTGCTGTCGAGCAGTTGGTGAGTTCAGCAGGCTGGTCATATAATGTGGCACGCTCGCATATTTAATAAAAACCAATAAACGTTAAAAGCGTTTGGGTGGGCCATGGCCATAAGCTACCTGCCAGTCGGACAGAGAGTTGGAGAGGGTGGCACCGTCGGATGGTCGGTCAGTTGCCCGATTAAATGCATTTAAATGTGTTTTCATCATAATTATGCATATGCAAACATGACTCGACCAATTCGCCAGAGCTTCAGCCTCCTCTTCGTTTCTTCCCCTGTCGTTCCCCTGTCGTTGACGATGGCGTCGTTGGTTTTCCGGAAGCTTAAGTGCTTTAATGGCTTTAATTATGTTGCATGCAATTATTGTCATCGACAGCGCCGGCTGGCACACGCAAGAGAGCCAAAGCCAATGCCAACGCCAGCCCCAGTGTCCAATGAAAATGCGACGAAAAATTATTTAATTAATAAGTAAAAAGCAAATGGATAAATCCGCAGGCCGTTTGATGTTCGAGCGGGCAACAAAGACAACTTGCGCCAACTCTCATGTGTGTCTGTTTTGTTTTGCTTTTGAGCATAAAATTCAATCGCTAAATTATGCAAATATGCCGCAACTGCGACAATCTGTGATGGCGACCCAATATGCACAGCGTTACGTATACGCCGCGTGGCCAACGCGACAACGAACATGTGAGCCGTTCCGCTCGTGGTTCTGTGTGCGTGTTTGTGTCTGCCTCTGTGTATATATACATGTGTGTATGTGTGTGCAAAAAGGTCGTCGCGACGCGACGTCGAGTTCATCGATGACGATTTTGCTGCAATTCCGTTGCCTAGTTTTGGGCGCCTGCGACTACGAGAAAGAGAATGCGGTGGAAGATGAGGCACAGCAGGCCGGCTACAACTGTCAGAGAGGCCAACAAGCGACCTCCGTTTCGGTTACGGTTTCGCCTATGCTTTGATATTTTTTCTCTCATCTGTTTCGATTTTTGTTTTATTTTTGGGGTATATTGTAGGCCGCCTTTTTGCGGCTTTTCCTTATGTGAGTTCGCCACCTTACTGGGTCGCTTAGTTGCCTGGCTACGGCAATGGCAGCGACAACGGCAACGACATCGACATCCGGATCAGGTTTGGGGAATGGGTTGCAATTTTATTTCGGCGACGTGACGAACGCAATCAGCGTCAGTCACATGTGTAAAAATGTTTTCCGCTTTATGCGTGCCCAACACGCTGCGTGTCTTGCCCTGAAAATATATATATATATATATATCTATGTATATTTATGTCTATATATTTATGCAATGGATAAGTGAGAAATGAAAATTCAAGTGAACACCAGAAATATTTATTAAATTGTCGACTACAAATTATTTAAGTGATTTAAAAGAAATTATTCATGCCAGAAGATTTTTCAAATATTTACACCACCCATTGAACCTACACAATTCTGTTGTGCTGTCCGTGTGTTCCCCAATTCGGATTCCAATATGCTTGTGGCCAATTTTTGGAATTTTTGCTTATCTTACAGCCTGAAAGTTGAAATTTAATTAAATCTATGCAATTGTTTTGGGGTGAATTCTGTTTTCTGCTTTTTCAATATTTACATTTTGTGACATTTTTCCGCGTCAACTTTATTTGTTGGTTCTAACGCCTTTTGGTCACATAGTTTCCCCACGCTCTCTTTCGCCTCTTTTACTCTCTCACTTTCTCTCTCTTTCTCTCTCTATTTCTTACACTTGCTGAAATTGTTTATTCTGCTTTTCGGAATTTTTCATAAATGTTGCACGAAGCGCACTTCCTGTTTCCTGTGGGCGCATTTTCCTTTCGTGGAAATGATGATGAAAATAAACGGAAGCAAAGATTTTTGGGTGGCCAAACTTGAAGTTTCGCATTTGAACTTTGATGTCGAAGTCAAAGTAGAACTTGCCACTGCCAGCGACGGAAACTCAAAATGTTGCCTTTCATGCGCTGTTGCCAACAAAATTTGTCAACTTAATCCATGCTAGGTAGCCAAAAAATCATGTTGGTTACAAGGTTACAAGGTTTTTTCAGACTTAAAAATACTTAATTTATATATTTATACCCTTCGACCATTGAAAATGGTCAAAAAGGGTATACTAACTTTGTGCAAAATGAAAATGTATGTAACAGGCAGAAGGAGGCGTCGGAGACCCCATAAAGTATATATATTCTTGCTCAGGATCACAAGCCGAGTCGATTGAGCCATGTCTGTCTGTCTGTCCGTCTGTCCGTCTGTATGAACGCACAGATCTCAGCTATTATAAAAGCTAGAGTTACCAAATTTGGCAGAAAGACTCCTGTGTGGATCAAGCAGATCAAGTTTATTTCAAATGTTAGGTGCCACGCCCACCGCCCCCCACAAATCAATAATTTAATTTTTGAACTCAATTTTTAAGCGCTGTTTAAAAGATAGAACTTTCTGACTTAACATATACTAAGCTTAATGAAATATCTACGTAGTCTCCAAATTTCCAAATTTCAGTCCGATCGGACAATAAACACAAAAGTTATTTAAGAAAGTATGAGCATAAAACCAAGTGCGTCAGCTAACAAGGGAGGCGGGCGAGCGCGTAGCACGAGCGCCATCTGTCGGGATTAATTTCAAAGCATGTGCATATGCATATGTGTATGAATTTAAGAAATTAAACTACACGGGAACATACCAGGTCGAAGGGTATCCCACTGTCGCGTGTTGCGCGACTGTTGCTTTTCTTACTGGTTTTTATATTGCTTCTTGATTGGTAGTTGGTATATTGCGAGTTTTCTTATATAAATGTAAATGCTTAAAAAAGAACACTGTTAAATTACTGTGAAATTTGCAAGTATATGGAACGTTAAAGATCGTCAATAAAAGAAACGTTTGTCGATAGACACAAGTCAGAAGCGACTGACTGGAGTCAACAACAGGAACATTTCGTGTAAAGACAAAAGAAGTTTGCCTCAAAATGAACGGTCTAAGGCACAAAACTGGAATCCTATTTGGCATTCTACTTATGATATTGAAAGTGAGTTAATGACTCCAATGATCTGCAATAGAAATACATATTTCTTATTTTAAAGAGCCTTGCCAACACGGATCCCAATGTTCTCACACTAGAGTGTTTAAATAATAATAATATAGAAATCGAACAGTTTAATAATGACCTAGTTAATTTTATAAGCCGTTCAGGTCCGCAAGTGAACAAGTGTTCGATTCTTTGTCATATGGTCAGTGTGGGCGTATATACTGAAAATGGAGAATACTTATATCCACCTAAGATACCGAACCACGTGGCTAATTGCCATATCACAAATGTACCTGTGGAAGATAGTTGCCTAACTGCATACCGATTTGGAATATGTTTATATAAAGAGCAGAAGTTTCCGAATTTATAAGATGATCTGATTGGGTTTTTTTCTGGGTTTTTCCCAATTACCTTCAACTATTGTTATAGATCATCTGTCTTGCATTATCCCAGAATAAATACAAACTAAATTAATGTTGTTGTTTTAAAAGTTTTTGAACTTAATATTAAAGGCTTTGGATTTTATTTTGAATTTCATATTTCATATTCTGTCACTTTTGTTTTAAATATACTATCATAAGTTAAAAATATATATCATATACAATAATCAAAATTTTTGTCACGTGGAAAAACACATTTGGCGTAACAACTGGTTCAGAACGTTAATTCGTTTTTTAACGGAAATATCTTGTTAAATAATCATTTTATATTATGGCTGTGAAATATGCAATTAAATGGAACGTCAATAAAAGAAACGTTTGTCGATAGACACAAGTCAGAAGCGACTGACTGGAGTCAACAACAGGAACATTTGTGTAAAGACAAAAAAGAAGTTTGCCTCAAAATGAACGGTTTAAGGCACAAGACTGGAATCCTGTTTGGCTTTCTGCTTATAATAGCGCAGGTGAGCTAAAGACTCCAATGATCTGCAATATAAAAATATATTTATAATTTTGAAGAGCCTTGCCCACGGGGATATCAAAACTGATGCCTTTGTAGAGTGTTTAACTAATAATAAAATAAGCAGAGAACAGTTTAATAATGACGTAGATCATTTTATAAACCGTTCAGGTCCGCTATTGTACAGGTGTTCGATTCTTTGTTATATGGTCCTTTATGGCATTTATACTGAAAATGGACAATACTTATATTCACCTGAGATACCGAACCACGTGGCTAATTGCCATATCACAAATGTACCTGTGGAAGATAGTTGCCTAACTGCATACCGATTTGGAATATGTATAAATTTATAAGATGATCTGATTGGGGTTTTTTCTGGGTTTTCCCCAATTGTCTTCAACTATTTTTAAAGATTATCTGTCTTGCATTATCCCAGAATAAATACAAACTTAATAAATATTGTCGTTTTCAACTTTTTGAACTTAATATTATTGAAACGACTTTACGTTAATTAAATAAATTGAATTGTTTGTAAAGGCTTTTGAATTCATTTTGAAATTCATATTTCATGTTTTGTCACTGCTGTTTTAAATAAATTCTCATAAGTTAAAAATATATATGATATACAATACTCGTATACGAGACTATTGTCACTAGAAAAAACACATTTGGGGTAACAACTGGTTCAGAATGTTCATTCGTTTTTTTTAACGGAAATATTTTGTTAAATAATCTTCTTATATAACGGCTATGAAATTTGCAATTACATGGAACGTTTGAGATCGTCAATAAATACAACTTTTGTCGATACACACAAGTCGGGAGCGACTGATTGGAGACAACAACTGAAACTTTTGTGTAAAGACGCAAGAAACTTGAATTAAAAAAAATGTACGATCTAAGGCACAAGACTAGAATTCTGTTTGGCGTTCTACTTTTGATATTGCAGGTGAGTTAAAAACTCCAAAGATAAGCAATAGAGAAACATGTGTCTTTTTTTAAAAGAGCCTTGCCACCACGGATTGGGAGAATGATTATAATGAAGATAACCCCCTGATTAACAAAAAGTGTTTAAAGGATAATAATTTAACAGAGGGACAGTTCCTCAATGACGTATTCGGTTTGTCAGTAATGAACATTAACCCATGTTCTTTTCTCTGCCTGTTTGTCAACCTTGGACTTCTTAATGAAAATGGAAAATTTTTAGATGTCCCTAATTGTCAGGTGGATGACACGGTGAAAGATAAATGCGAAATTGCGTACAAGCTATCATTGTGTCTTGGAGATACTTTTTAAGTGCTATAGATTGTCTTTGTTATCTTTTCATTATTCCAGATTAAAAACAAAAAGAAATAAATGTTCTCAATTAAAAGAAACGTCAAAGATTTGATAGTGTGGAAGCACAACTATCGTTTTGTTAAACTATCTACTTCTTTTTACTGAATTTTAATGCTGTAATTATAAAGAATAGATATTACCAATCAAGTGCGAACTAGCTATTTATGCTTTAAGTATCACCTCTTTTGCTTTGCTTATTAACATATTTTTAATACTTATTCAATATAACAACAGTTGATTTATAATATAAATGGTATCCCAAAAATTTTATTTATTTATTGAAAATTCTGTTATTCCCATCGTATTCGCTTCATTATCGCAATATCGACTAAAACCGGCACCTGCAATTTGTCAAGTGCTGCACACAATTGACGTTGTATTAGTATATGCCGCATGCAACAGGCTGCAGATGATGTGAGAAAATAGAGGGAGATATATGGAAAGAGAGAGAGAGAGAGAGTGAGATATAGAGGAAGGTGCAAATCTCGCATCAGGTGTCATATCGACATTATGCAAATTTAAGACGCAACTTACAGCGGGCCTTAACACCTGGTTACCTCTTGCCACTGTCCCTGCTGCTGCCGCTGCTGCTGCTTCTGTTCTTGCTGCTGCTGCAGTGCAGTTTACTGCACTGCACTTTCCGGTGGCACATTCAATTACCCGCATTTCCATTAACTGTCACCTCGGCACGGCAATTTTTCACACAACTTAAATATTTATAAGGTTTATTAATGCGCATGTGGGACACACGGCACGCAGCACGAGGCTGCTCTGCGAAGAGAGGGGGGAGGGGGAGGGACTCATGCAAAAAGGAAAACAATTATAATTATTTATTATAGCAAAAAGTGCGACACTTTCTGTGTCTGCTAGCCATTGTCTTGCTGCCAGTGGGGGCCATGTGTGTGTGTGTATGTGTGTGTGTGTGTGTATGTGTGTGTTTGTGTGGGTGAGCAAATGTTGCCAGTTGTTACAGAGCGGCAAACGAAAGCGAAACGAAACTGTCGCGGGAATAGCAATAAATCATTTATGCAGCAGCCTTACACTTACTCACCCAGACACACACACGCACATTCACTCATGCCACACAAATGCACACACACGCAGTGCAGTGATGCTGTGTACAAAGTGGCATAAATCAACTTACACACCCACGCATACAGAGAGAGGGAGAGAGAGAGAGGGAGACGCACTGTTAGGACGTGCCTGCAGTCATATGCAGAACTTGCGAGAGTCTCCCAAAGGAATACGCAGCAGAAAAACTGCAAACTTACGCGCTTCGCTTCGCCGCCCCGTCATGCCACCAATTCCATACCCTACCCGCCCGCTCTACCCCTTGGCCACACCTTGCTTTGAGAGTGCATGTCATTGCCTCATGTGTCCTTTGATAAGCACCCTTGAGCTACTGCAGCAGAGGCAGCATCCGAGCCTCGTCGGGGCATTCGCTTTTTTCGATCCCTGCGCATCAGAAGTTTATAAAGTTTTTTTCGTTGCCGTTCTTTTTTTTTGCGTTGCCAGACATGCCAAGTACTTTATTGGCAGTTGCTGAAGTGTGTAGTACAGTGTTAGTTTGTTCTTTGAATTTCTTTTCTTACCCAGGGCAAAAGCAGAATTATAATCTACCGAAAGCTTAGAACTCTTCCGTTCTGTAACTGCTACGTTGAAATGGAACCCGAAAGCAAATAAATCGTATTATAGTTTCCATTCACATAGTTACGGTTCTCTAATGATATCAACACCCTATATAGAGACGAGAAAGAGTTGAAGAAGTTAGGTTATAGGACAATCATTTAAAGTTGCAGTCAGTTGATTACTGTGAAGTGTATAAAACTAGGAGTTAATTATTGTGAAAGATATATGTAATTTATTCTTGGATAATAATGATGACTAGCAAATAAATGTAAATTCCGTTGAGGGGTACAGTGACTTTGGTGAACGACTGGAACATTTTAAAAGAAAGAAATTGTTATCTACTCTCTTTTATGTAACATTTGTATATAATATTTATTTAATTAGCGTATCTTTAGTATACCAACTGTAAAGAATTACAATTAAATGGAACATTACTGATTGCCTCTAAATGAACTACTGTTGAGAGATCAGAAGCGACTGACTGGAACCGCGATTATTAACTGAAATATTCATGTATGACAGAGTAAAACCTTGTCATAAAATTATCAATCTAAGGCGCATGACTAGAATTCTGTTTGTTGTTTTGCTTTTGACATTGCTGCAATAAAAATAGAATTTGGATCCATTGAACAACATGTAACATGTAACTCTTGGCAACTCTCGTAACAAGACAAAGGTACAAGATGGAAAAATAAAAAATGTATCACTCTTTATTCATTATTCGAAAATGGTTGATGAAAATGGAAATATTTTGGCCACTTATGTCGACTCTCCTTAAGTACCGGGCGTCGAATTCTTATCCTATGATAAGTGCGAAGATGCGTTCCAGATTGAAATTTTCTGAGAAATCTAAATGAAATTATCACACGAAAAAAAGAGAGTTTTTATTCTGCAGTCAAGCTTTAAAAGCATCTGTCAAATGCAATTAATTAATAAGCATATCGCCTTTGTCTGATTTGCATAATTAAATGAAATGGCACTGCGTACCACGGGGCGTATGAATCAAATTAATTGCGATAGTTCGATTGGCGGGCAGCTTTAATTGATTGCGACAGAGTAAATATACATTCATATGCGTTTTGGTGTATGTAAACATATATCTGTGTATCTGTATATATTATATATAGTATTGTAGATGTGCAAAGAGAGTTAGAAGTCGCCTATGTGGTATGTTTGCTTTATTATTGTATATCATTATCAATGTTGATTGCTGTTATCAAATTGCAGGCCTGCCTTGAGCTGCATCATTGTGCTATTGTGGTTGTTGTTGCTGTAGTGTTTGTGTAGCTGCAGTCGCTGTCGATGTTGTTATTGTTGTTGTTGTTGTTGTTGTTTGTCGTGTGCAAGGAAAAAACATTTTGCTTTTCACAATGCAATTCCGTTACAGTTTTACGCTGTGTTTTCTTCATGCCAACATCGAATGCAACGGAAGTTGTCACGTTGCATTGTTGCAGCTGTTGTTGTTATTGTTGCTGTTGTGTGCATGAAAAGAAAGGACGCCCAGCAGCAGCACTAGAAGCAGTAGGAGCAGCAGCTGCAACACCCACACACTTGACTGGCTCCGGTTTTGCCTCTGGCTGCCATTGTTGTTGGCCCGGCTTTCGATTGTCATTTCAACTTTACGCGCTTTGCATACGTATGCATGTGTGTGCGTGTGTGTGTGTTTATATCTGTGGGTGCGTATGTGTGTTTGCTTGAGGGTGGAGGCGAGGGCGCGGGGGGCGTGCCACATTAGCGGAAAAAAGAAAAATATGCTTGTGTATTGTCAACACGCCTGTGCGCCCACACGTCGTATGAGTAACGTGGCCGCGTCTGCCACGTTTCGCGTGCCATGTCAACATGCAGAACAACAATGAGGCGGAAGCGCATTGTAAACGCAGCACGACTCCCCTATGCAGCGCCTCGAAAAATGATGAGGCGTGGCCAATGGCTGTATTCCATTTGCCCATCTTGTTTTTCATCTTGTACGTTCTCGACTGTCGTAGCAATTATAATTTCGTAAATCGACGGAAGCTGAACAAACACACACAGCAAAAAAGCCCAAAGCAAGTCAGACTCAACAGCACGATGATAATTGCAGTCCACAGGAAAGCAAATCATAGATGTACATACATTGTCACAGCTTGGAATTGCTGTCTGCTGTGCTGCAATATTTTAATTACATTCATTTATAATTAGTTTAATATAAATTATAATCTATATATAATAGGAAGTGATTTGGAATTAGAAATTAGATCTTTGGTAATATGTTCTTTATTTTTAAATTTAATATGAACATTAATTTGTAAATATAGTATTGAAAAGACTTTGCAACATAGTTAGCTAACTGTGTGCAGTCCTGTAAGTGACAATTGAATAGACTATTCCGTGCTTGCATTACTGAATTTGATAGTTGCAATAATCTGTAGAAGTTAAAAATTACTTTGGCTTTAGGAAATTTAATGAAGCTGCGAATATATTTTATGCTTATCTTAAATATAGTATATCTGATTATACAAATTCAATGCCTAGTTATCATTTCATGTTACAGTATTGTTCTTGTGCTTTTCTACTCTTGTTCTTCGTCAGATTCACTGCTAGACAAATAGTCCATTGGGCCTATTTTCTCTTTAAGACAAATTGTCATTTGGAAGGCGTATTCACACATATCTTCTATCACATCGTGCACTCGCTTGCAATCATAGAAATATCCACGTTCTTCATCGGATAACTCCTGATATTTTGTGAATGACTCTACATCCCAATATCCATTGGAGTCTACCATTTCCATCTGCGTAACCAAGCATTGTACAGCACACTTGTATCTCGTATCACGAGATTTTAGATCTTCCTCAGAGCTGGTACGGTGGGCATCGTATTCGTCTTTGCTGATGCCATTATCTATCATACATTTCTCAACCATCCCTTCAAAACGTTCACTCTGTCAAATGAGAGTTGTGATCATTTCGTAAGCCTTGCTCAGAGAACTGTTCTACTCACCTGTATGACAACCAGTAAGGATAGAAGTATAATGGAAGGAACTACTTTTCGCGAATTGATACACATTGCTAAAGCTTTGGCCTTTTTTCTGGGTTGTGGAAATGCAACTGATCATTTTAGTTTACTGAATATTTGTTTTATAGCCACAGTGTGATCAGATAACAGCAACAACAAGCAAAGTGCATGAAACAGATCTACAGATCGACCATTCCGGGTAATTCCCGTACAATATACGTAGACAAGGCCAGCTGAATGGGTTTGTTATGTTACCAGCACGATAACTGCTCTAAAGTTGATCCAAAAAAACAGATTAAAAATGTGCTTTATATTGTAATATTTGTATTTATTTTGTAGATCTAATACACGTAGCCATAAGCCAAATAGTGGCTATAAATCTATGAGTCATATACCAGTAGTTATTTAATTAGTTTTTCTGCTTATTTATATAATAACAATATTGATCATAACAATTTCAATTGCCATTCGCGTGTGTCATTATTGAAAATGAACTGAAATACTTCCTGCCATGACTAAGGTAGACAAGGTTGCTCTCTAAGTTTGTTATGAATATATCTGTACAGTTTTCTATATATTATATAAGTTAACATATACTTCAGCAAGGTAAAGGTTAATCCAACTTGGACTTGATCGGCTTGCTGTTGTTGCGCTTGTCAACGAGCCGCGCCTAAGTATTTTCCTATTAAAGTACAAATATGCCAAGCAAGAAGGCAAAATTTGCCATTGGAGCAACAAGAACAGCTACAGCAACAACTACAATAAAGGTAAAGAAAGCACGCGCCAAAAACTCACGTAAATTTCATTTTATACGCAGTGAAATTCGCATAACATTTCCTGTCAACATATTTTGCCACACTTTGCTGCAGAAATGAAGCGACAATGCAGCAGCAGCAGTAGCAGCGGAGGCAGCAGCAGCAGCAAGGCCATTACGCCGCAAACACAGCACACACACACACACACACACACTCATCTACATATAAGAGGGAGAGAGAGGGAGCGAGAGAGAGAGCGCGACAAATTGGTCTGACAGCATCGGATGGGGCATTTCTAACTATGCGACCTCAACACCAGCAGCAGCAACAAGAACAACTCCACCAACAACAATACCAACAACTGCAGCTTGGTAAGAGATGAAGGGGCACAGGGGGAGGGGCGGTAAGGGCGTGGGGTTTGCCCAAAACTCGCTACAACAAATGAAAATTCCAAGAATATTCGCATTCGCTGTGAGTTTTGGCTTTTGCGGCTGCCAGTCGCTGTTTACTTGGCTTTCCCGGGTTATTTACGGCCTGCAAATTTTTCGCTCTTCTTTTTCTCTCCTTTTTTTTCTATTTTCTTGCAATTTTCGTGTTTTTTGTTGTTATTGTTATTGTTCATTGTTGGCTTGTTGCCAAAAGCGAAATATGTGTTGCGAAATTGCACATTTTTATAGTCATCACAAGGTGCTAAACTATGAGTACGACAATGAGTGCAAGTGTGAGTGCCTGTGTGAGTGTTAGTCATGAATGTGAGTGCGTGCTGTGAATGCGTGTTCAGCACTACACTCGTCTCCCTCACTTCCCCTCCCCCTTAATTAATTGCAAGCCAATTTTTTGACATCAATTTTTGATTTATAATGAAATATACAGAATATTCCCGCCCACTTCCCTCCTCCTGCCCACTAATTGGCCTCTCATCGTGTTTTGTTGGTAATTTGATTACTCTCCTTCGCTTCGGCCCGCTCGCTAATTAGGCTTATGGCACTCGGCCCAGCCCGTTACGAACTCGTTGCGCTCGTTTTGGCCAGTTGAATAATTTATATATTTTTCATATGCGCCGCACAATTGGCAAATGTTTTGCAGGTTTGTAAACAGTATCGACAGAGCACTTGGCATACGCGAACTGTGTTATCCCCTACGAGGCGGTGGTAAACCACATAAACTATGTCATTTATGCATATATAATTAAATTATGATTTTTCTGTTTATTTAAATAGTGTAAATAACGAGCAAAATAATATTTATTTTCTTATATTTATTTAATAATTTAAAAGAAGGTCTTTAATCGGAAATAAGTGTCAGATCCAGCAAGTAACTATTTTAATATATTTTCACTGTAAAAGCAATTAAAGCAAGTCTCAATTGTAATTGTAAACTCCCTTTTCATGTTAATGAAACTGATAAACATAAAATAAATAAAATTACAATTTCAATTTTTTGCAACCCGTTTGTACTTCAATTGTAATTTGAGTCGCATTTGTGATTATCATATGAATTGTAATTTAGTCTGCTTGTCTTGCATTGTTACATCTTTTGTTTAAAAATAGAGTAAACTGTTTTATTAAAGCAATACAAGTTGAAGCTTTGAATAATATTTGGTTACAGAATGTAGAGACAAAAATGTGTTGTACGAGAACAAATTCAACAAACATATAAATGCACAAATTATGGCGTAAAATAAATAGAAAAATGCGTTGAAATTAATTTGGATTGATGGAAATATTTGCAGGGACTTCTTAGAATCCCAACAAATGTCCAACAATAATATTATAAAGTGTACAGGGAACTGGAAATGCAGTGAAATATTTGAATTTAAGTTAAAGAGCAGCCGAAGTGTCTGAGGAGGAAAGAACGGGGGTAGATAGGAAGAGAGACAGAGAGATAGAGAGAGAGAGAGATAAACAAAGATAGAGAGAGAGACAGGTAGAGAGAGGGATTCTGAGAAACATATGTTGTTGGTGAGTGCGAACAATTTGTATGAATAAACCATCGGGAGTTGATCCGCATACCTGTTACGATGACTAGTAGGACATGCAAGGCGTACCTCGAACTCATAATTCATGGACTGTATAGCTAGCTGGGAAGGGGAGAGGAGAAAAGAGCAAGGGGCACGATGTCGTGGGAAAAACTTTCGCAGTCAGTTTCTTGAAGGTTAAGCAACACAAACAATGCGGCCGCTTGACAGCTTCTGCCATTTATTAAACATGTCAGGCGGGACAGGAGCAGCAGCAGCAGGATAGGGGAAATCAGGAGTAGGGGAAGGGGATTGGGTGCTTCGTGGCCACCTATGCGACTGCGGGAGAGGAGTGGGGAATAAAAATAATGCGCAAAACTTTGCATGCTTTGCGTAATAAAAATAAATAGCACGCGGCTTGGGCATGCATGGCACGTATTTTGTATGCACTTTGATGCCACGCCCTGCCCTCCTTCCCCTTTGCGAGTGTGTATCTGTGTGTGTGTTATGTATATGCATACATTGTTAGCACGTGCATGCACACAGAGGAATTTGCAAAGACATTTGGGATATGCGTAGGGAGTAACTCGCTGTAGAGAATCCAATGCATTCGACTCAGCTGTGGCAGGCAGCCAGTCAAGCTGAAGCAAGTTAGATAAAGGATGCAGAGAGAGAGAGAGAGAGAGAGATCCTTGCGCCACAATCAAACTAATTAATTGCACAAAATGCCAAAGTCGATGGCAATGCTTGACCTAATATCGTGACAATGCCCGAAAGCACTTAACACTTGCCAATTAGTGTAGCACAGTGTATTGTACTGTGTATTGTGTGTGCTGCAGTGTGCTGTGTCTCCTGTGCAACACCAGCTTCAGGTTGGCTGCTTGGAATAACAGTTAAGGTACGACAATGCGACTGCAAGTGCAACATTGTTGCCTCGTCAAGGAAATCTTGCCAAGGCTCTTGCAGGCATCTTGTCCTGCATTCGCTCCCTCTTTCTCTATCTCTCCCCTCTCTCTGTCTATCTCACTTGCGCTGCGGGGCCCGCTTCGAGGTTCTGCGCGGTAATTGCGAAATTTTAATTAAATGTTAAGTGTCGGGAACTTCTTTAAGCGCTCATAACTGTAAATGGTCACGTGGCGGGGCTTTAACTTCCATGTCCAGTTCCAGTTCCATGTCAAATGGTCAGGTCTGCTCGGCTATCAGCTGGCCAGTCGGGCGAGGATGGGCAGCAGCAGCAGCAGCAGCACAAGCAACGCCCTGAGCTGCTCTGCCAGTCCGGGCAACGGGACCGTGGTCATTTTTAACTTTCCGTGCGATTTACACGCCTCGCTGCATTCTGTGACAATTTTTCTCGCTTCTAATGGACTCAAAAGGGGTCGCACAAGTTTCCAATGCACTTTGATTGAACTAAGAAAAATAGGTTTAATTCATGATGTTCAATCTATCTAGAAAAAGTTATCTATATATTATATTCAGCTTTATTATACATATAAATTAACTACTACAAATAACATAACATTAAAGTCATATTTAAATTCTTAACAAAACTTTAAACTGCACCTTAACGCATAAAATAATTTTATATGATTAAGATCTATTCTTTGGACAATATGTTAAAATCTAATATGGCACTAATTTTATTTATTATTATTATATTTATTATTATAAACCACAAGCAAGTAACAACGATGATAATTATTATATTAATTAATTATTCTAATGATCTTTGAAAAATGGAACCTTTTATTTATGTGTTTGTTTGTTTACTACTCAAAATATGAATATATAGCTTATTTATGCATAATATAAATTAATTTATTAATATTATTTATAATAATTACTTATTAATATTATATATAGTTTATCACACACCCTATAGAGTATACAGTCATCCACACGCGCGTCTCTGTTTCTTCTCGTCGTCCTATTAGATTTTGGCTTGCAACTATAAAGCTTAAAGTTTGAGCTCAGCGCTTGTGTGCGAATAGTTTTGTTTTCACGGTGTGTGTGTGTGGGTGTGCAGCTTGCTGCTGTTGTTGTATTTTTTTGGAGCTGGTGCCGTTAACTTAAAATAAACCGAGTGTTAAACGTGGCTTACACGTTGGTCATTTTTATTGCCAGCGTGCTCCGTCAGTCGTGAATAATCGCATTAGTTGCGAAATTAAAAATTACAAAATAGAATAGATAAATCCGCCCACGGCTGGCCGGAGGTAAGCCTTTTGTTACCAAAAGGCAAAACTATTAACTGCTCCGGCTTTTTACCCAGTTTCACATAATTTATATTAAAAACTCGGAGCGAGGTGTTGCGGGCGGGTGTGTCTGTGTGTTTGTGTGTCCAGTCTCCTATTTGTAAAGATTTACTGCTAATTGAATTACTAAGAAGGGTTTTCCTAGATGTGAAAATTAGTTAAGCTGATTTTCAAAACTAAATGTGCTGGAAGCTAACTGACTGGAAGGCCCAAAAAAGGTAGAGCATGAGAGTGTGCGCCTGTCTGTGTTTGCGTCTGTTCTCTGTGTATGTGTGTGAGCTGTTCTAAATTGGGTTAATTTGCTATGCCAATCTGAGATTTATGGCGAATTTCCGTCAGCCAGCTCCTCAGTTGACCCTTCAAACTTCAATTGCAAATAAATTATGCAAAGATTAGGAGAGACTTAGTGCTGCGACTCGTGCAGCAAGGTGGGAGTGCAATTTATTTTGAAATTTTCTGCTTGTTAGGCAATCGGTTTATTATTATTTTCCTCACTCTCTCTCTTCCTCCAGTTTCCTGGGCACTTTAGCATTTTGCATTGTTTTCGCTTGGGGCTTTAAGCCAAAGCGTCGTAATAATTTCTTGTCTTGCTGCTTTACACAAATAATTGCATCCTTCACGGGACGGACGATTTAATGTGCGCAGCTCTGCTGCAGAACTGCATTTGCATTGCCTACTTTCAGGCGCGGCGATTTAATGCGCCCCAGTTCGTCGACGCCTGCTCGCATTATTGAATTTCTGCAAGTCATATCTTTTATGCATTTCTCACTTTGACCGGCAAATGCAACAGACAGTTGCAATGGACCCTTAGCAAAGAGGGAGACAGCAATAGAGATGGAAAAAACGACAGGAAGAGAGTCAGAGAAAGAACGTGTAAATGTATATCAAACCTTCACAAAGCGAGCGTTGAAATGAAATCAATTTCTTTTGTGCGACGCTTGAAAGGTTTCAAATGATTTCCAATTGTTGCCGCTGTTACAGTTAGTCTGTCCGTCAGTCTGTCTGTCCGTTGGCGTGGACAAGTATTGACAATCCCCGCAAGCGTCTTACTATACTGTATGTATTGACTTGTCCACATATTATCTTCATAATCCGATTTCGGTGTTAAATGATGTTCCATGTATTGTATAACCATGTGACAATTTTCTTCTGAAGCTTAAGCTATTGTGTGCGCGTGTGTGTGGGTGTGTGTGAGCATTGCATTCTTAGCCAGCAGCTTCAACTTTAACCCCATGACGCGGGTTCAATAGACATTGTCGGAAGCGTGTCCCTTGAATTCCTGTACTTAACCCTTTTGACTGCACTCGCTCCCTTTCACACACTCTCTTGCCGTCTTGCTTACGCTTGCAATACCATGCGAGGCGGCTCATTACCTGAGTGCTTAAATGTGTGTCTGCTGCCCCCGTTTTGCTCCACGTGCTGCTGTTGCTGCCTTTTATGGCAATTTTGAGTGTGCACTACAGTTTTTAGCTAAAACAACAAGAGGCCAGCAGCAGCAACAACACAACAGAACAGTAACAGCAATAGCGGCAACAGCAACAGCAGCAACAACAACAACAACAGTTGTCCTCTTATTTCCCGGCTGTAGCAGGTGCAGCAGGCGCAAGTTGGCTTTCGCCTCGTTTTGTTTGTTGCAAAGTGCACGCCAAGCGTCATTGATGCTGACGTTGATGTTGACGTCGCAGTCGCCGCTGCCGTTGCCGTCGTCGGAGTCCTCCTCGCCAGCGTCGTCGTCGGCATCTCCTTCATTCCTATAATAGTCGTCAAGCTTCCACTTGTCACATGGCAACAGTTTAGTTTTGCAACCACTTGCTGCCAGTCTACACACCCACACACACACACAGCCAAACAAACACATAGAGAAATACATACACACCCACACACAGCAACACACACTTGAGTGTGAGTGCGCCTCAAGTTGCACTTTTACATACAGAAACGGAAATCAACGCTGTGCAAAAAGTGCCCCCAGTCGCCGGGCAAATGAATAGAAATAGAGAACAGAAGGGGGAGAGGAACAAGAGGGAAATGCTGTCGTTGCAAGGCTGAGAATCGGAGGGGAGAAGCGGCATGTAACGCTTATGTAGTTAAGTTGTTTTTGCTGTGAAATAAGTTCAACAGACAGTCGGGTGTGCATGACTTGTTTGTTAGAATGTAGATAGAGAGAGGAAGGGAAGGTTACCAAATTAAATACTCAATTAAATATAAAAATAAAATAATTGAAATATAACTTAGTCACTTAAATATAAAATTAAGAAATTAAAAATAAATAAATATACAGTTCAAAATAGTTATATATATAATAAATACATTATATATAATATAATATATATATTATATATATTTTTAATTTGTTATTATAAGATAAATTTGATTCATATGCATTTTATTTCTTTGCAGGGTATCTTAAATTCTTGCCCCCCAAGTAAAGTTATTGCCATGTTTTGTTTTTTTATCGTGGCTGCCTTTTTGATTACGTTGCTTGGCTTTTTTCGCAGTGCATGTCAAAAGGTCATTGGTTCGATAAACGGCTAACGGTAGACGGCAAATGATCTCAGAGTTGACAGAGCACAACGCCAGACATGCAGATAACCTGTTGTTTTTGTTGTTGTGCAACATATTCTGCTGCTGCATTTTGTGGTTACGAAGTAAATTTAAAAATGGGCAGCCCGCAAGCTTCTCAAAATTTGGCACACTTCTCGAAAGGCAACTCCAATTAGCCTACACATTTTGCTCTCTCTTTCCTTCTGTACCTCCCTCTGTCTCGTATTCCTCTTCTTGCTCCTTCTGCCTTTATTTCACTCCCATTTGTATGCATTCCAAATATTCTCGTTGTTGTTGCTGCTGTTTTGCTCGGGCAACAGCTGCGATGGAGAAAATTGTGTAAGTAATTTAGTAAAATGTTATAAAAATATGTTGAAGAAAATAAGCAACAAATTGCAAAACATTTTCGGTCACTTTGTTTTCCGGCTGGCTGCAGCAAGGCTTTTAGCTTCACTTTACATTCCATTTCTTATACATATATACAGATATGTGTACATACTGTATATATAACCAGAAAGAAAGACTACGTTCGGCATGCTGAAATTTGTATACCCTACATGTTCAGATTATTCCCATGGAACTAAAAGTAAAGAGAGAGAAACACTAACTAACAGTACTTATAACTGGAACAATCCTGTGTAACCTTCTTATATAACGATCCATAAAAGAAAATGTGCAAATTATTGTGAAATTTGCAATTATATAGTACGTTAAAGATCGCCAATAAAAGAAACTCTTGTCGATAGGCATAACTCAGAAGCGACTGAGTGAGATTAACAAGTGGAACGTTTCTATATATGTAGATGGAAGAACCTTGAATCAAAATGATTGATCTGTGGCGCATGACTGCAATCCTGTTGGGCGTTATCGTTTTCATATTGCAGGTGGGTCATAAATTCTAAAGATCAACTATTTTTATTGATCCTCTTTCATTATCCCAGATCGGACACAAGAAAATATATAAATATTTTTCTTTTAAACTTTTTGAAAGTATAAAATATTGTATAGGGTAAGAGTTTGTGTTGCAATCTTTTGACCAAAATGAATATACCCTCTGCAAGAGTATAAATATATAAATTTATATAAGTTGTTATTGTTTTTAGCTCGCTTGGCTGTCGAATTTGGCTTTGAAGCATGTTGGTTGTTGGTTTTGGCTTTAAAAACTGAAACTTTTGTTTGAAAAATGAGGCGGCAAAAGCTTTAAATGACTCTGGGCTTTAAGCTGAAATGGTTTTCTTAAGGTTGTATGAATGTGAAATTACATTGTAAGGCAACAAGTTGCAGGAAGCAAGTACGGATCCTTTTAAGCAGACAACTGAACAACTAAACTATTGTCTTCACATAGATGAAACACTTTAGGCTCTACATAGTACTACCAACAATCATATATATGCACTTGAGTAATGTCTGCAAATAATAGCATAATAGTCTGGTACTTAATGTTTCATAGTAGTTCGTAATTGGAGTCACTTTGAAGCACAAAATTAGAAAAGTTTTGGGCAAAGTAAAACTCCGATTAGGACGCACTTTAATCTGCTAAACTATCGCTTAGCGTGCACATCTCTAAGCTGCACAAGCACAAACGTGTCTGCTGGGCAAACAGCTTACCACACCTACCAGATAGAGTGTGTGTGTGTGTGTGTGTATTGTGTATTGTGTTGTGGCAAAATATTTGTGTACATGTGTGCATTGTTGCATAAGTTGTAAAAATAACCTAATGTCTGCCAGTGCCACGCCCACACTGTGCACAATATATAGAGTGTGCCGCCTGCCGCATTGCCGCCTTGGCGCACATGGCAAATATTTAGTTTCGATACGCTGCCTTTGGGCCAAACTCATTTAAATGCAAATTTTTGAGCCAAGAAGCTCGAAGAGCGCACGCAGCGTAGCGCCTCTTGCCAGGCCAATATGTGTACGAGAAAGGGGTAAGAAGAGGATAGGTAAGGGAGCACAAGGAACGAGAGGCAAGAGAGAGGGCGAAGGTTGGCTCAAATTACTTGCAGCAAGTGCATAAAATTTAATAACTACTTGAAGGTATTTAGACAGAAAGTGCACAAAAACTGAGCTGAAATTGAACGCACTGAGCGATTACAGCTCCCGAGGCGTATACGCCTGCTGCCCTGCTGCACTTTGCAGAATTATGCATAAATACTTGATGAAAAATCGGCGTATGTTGACCCCAAAGGTGCCCCCGCCCCCGCAGCCCCTGCGGCTGTGCCTTGTGGCTTGTGTTGCCTTTGGGCGTTGAGTGTGAAAAGAATTTTTAATGTGTGCAATTACTCAGAAGGAAAAGGCGCAGGAAAGAGTTCCCTCTCTCTCTCTCTCTTTTGCTCCCTCTTTGCCTCTCTCTCCCTCTATCTCTCTCCCGCTCTCTCTATCCCTATCTCTGCCCCACTCGCATGTGCACCTTTTTGTCGTGCACAGATTTATGTCCCTTGGTTTTTCTGTGTAGTTTTGACAGAGCAGCTCCTCAATCGCCCGCCTTTCTCTCCCTTCTGCCTCTCTTCTCTCGCTGCCTGCCTCTTGTCCAGCAGCAGCTTTTCAAGCTAATGTCCTCAATCCGTTGGCACTTGCTGGCTATTGTTGTTGTTGTTGCTGCTGCTGCTGTTTCATGACAAATGCTTTTGTTTACCCTAACATAATTCTTTTGTGATTGATGCGCTTCCTGCTTGCTGCGTCGCCTCTCGTCATTGCCTCAGTCTCCTCTTCCCTCTCCCTTCGTCCTCTTTTCCGTTCTCAGTCAGTTGCAGACCAACACTCACCACTTGGCACTATATATTTTTGTCGCCACGCTCTATGACATTAGTAATAATTCTGTCCAGACTGGTCAGTTTCCCCTCTTGCTTCTCCTTCTCTTCTACTTCTTCTTTTTTTTCTTCTCCTTCTCTTGCCTGTGCCTTTGCTTATCTCAAGTCTCAGATACTTTGCCTGCTGCTGAAGTATTTACGGCAAGGTAGGCCGCTCTTAAACACATAAACTATTTGTGATCTGCTTTGTTGTGCAGGACTGAGCTTGAGCTGGCGCTATAAACTTGCCAGCTAGCTTGAGTTTCAGCTTGTGTTTTGGCTTGTTTTTGACTTGATAGTCTCTGCTTTGCATATCCCCAGCAAATTTCATTGCAATTCAGCAGAGCTTGCCAAAGTTCTAGCTGGTTATATAGTCAATCTGGCTCGCATGATATTTTATAATTGCAGTCAAAACTGTCGAAGATTGCGCACGTTGTAGCTGAAGATGGTGCTGCAAAAAGTCGTAGGTAAAAGTTTTATCAAAGTAGGCTACAAGTTGAGAGAGAGAGAGAGTGGAGGGGGTAGATAGGGGCGAGGGAGTTGGGTAAGCTTGGTTATTAAATAGCGGCAGCAAAAGTTGCAGACAGTTGCTGTCAATATTTAAAGTTTCGGCCTATTAGTTTTTCTGTTGACGCTGAAATTATTTTCAAGTTGTTGAGTGGGGGAAGGGGATGTGGGGAGGGGGCTTGGTTAATTTAAGAGTTTCTCAATCACGACTTAATATAGCGAGCTATAATTTTACCGTTACACCAGCCAGGGCCATAACAAAGCGAACAAAGTGCAAATCAAACTGAGGGCAGAACTTAAAAGTTGACGTCGCCTTCGTCGTTGCCATTCGCGTAAATTGACAGCATATTTCCGTGGCAAGTTGCAGGGGACTGCGCAGGATGAAGAGGAGGTAGAGCGGAAGAGGGGGAATAGTAGGTGGGCCAGCTAAGCTGTTAAAACAACTGACAACCACAGAAGTAGTGCGACTTTTACTGCGCTGCCGTTTCCGCTGCCTGCCTGCAGCAACTTTGCGCTTCCGGCGAAAGCCGCCAGTCGTCGACAGTTGAAAAGTCGCAGGCGCAGTTCTTTAGACCAGGCCACCCTCCACGCTCCCCATCCTCCCCTCTACACACTCCTGCTACTCGTGTTTCTGCTTCTGCTATTGCCTGGGCGCTTTTATGTTGTTGATGTGCATTTGGCACTTGTTGTAATTGCTGTGCTCCACTTCCCTCTCGCCTTGCCTAGCCTCGCTTCGTCTTGCCTTCGCCTTGCCTTGCACTCGCCTTCCTTCTAAGTCGCGTGGTGTGCAAAAAACGTAGCATAGTTTTTAGGGCCAACTGCAATGAGCTGTTAAACTCTGTTTAACCAACTCGTTGCAAAGAAATTTATTACGAAATTCCATTAACTTGCCTTGGACATTGTTCACAGCCACAAAACTATGCAAATAAGCTGGGAATTTATTATGTAATGCGCGCGCAATGCGTTGCACTTTGACGCTGACTGAGACGCTGGCAGAGATTTGCATACCCGCAGTCTGGTCAGTGCGGCAGCGCGGGGGGCAGAGTATAGAGACTGTGCCACGTTGATGAGACCGCACGTCAGCGCACGCCGCGCGGTTAAAGTTCCCGCTACCGTTCCTCTATCCATGCCCCCTTTCTCTTCCCTCTCGCCTCCGTCGACTGCTGGCCTAGTTCTTGGCATTTTTGCGGCCAGCTGAAAGCTTTTTGCTGTTGGTTAAGGTGGAGGTTAACATTGCACAATGGACCTGAACGCTGTGCCGTCTCTGTATACATTCGTGTGGGTGAAATAGCTGAAAATATGCGGAGCAGGGCAGGGCAAGGCGAGCGGGCGAGCGTGCAGTCGTTCGTCGGCCCCGAGGGTCGCTTTCCAGCTAATTGGGGTTACTTGCAAGTTAAATTTTAATTTCATTTACTGTTAAAATATTGGCTTTCATTTTTATAATTTACTACGCATAGTTAATGCGATTTCTGGGAAAGTTTTCTAAAGGGTAAGCAGAACTTTTTTTAAGTAATTGGAAAGGATATTGCAATAGTGAATATTTTATATGTATTTATAATAAAATGGATTAAATACATTCCTTATTAAAGTATGAATGTAGAATATAGAAGAGGAGGATTTGCTTTAATCTTACAAGAATTATATTTATTATAATCAAATTAAAATTGAATTCTTATCAAATTCATTTGTGATTTTCAGTCATTACCTTCGGTAAAGCTAATCGTACTCCGTTTGATTTCAGGCTGAAGGAGAATGTGAATTTGACTGATAAACTCCGTTCATATTTTGTTTCTTTCACTGACTCACTTATCCTCTCTATTTAATAAAATATGTTCTATATTCTATATTTAAATATCTTTAACTTCATGTCTCTATTTCATATATAGTTATGTAGTCAACATGGGAACGATCTGCCTGACATATACCCACATATATAGCGCCTTCAAGCTGAGCTTTAACTTGCCACAGATAACTGTCCCGTCACCCTTTTATTATTTTTGTGTGAATTCGCTTTTATTTCTTGTCCAAACCATTTCCGACCATTATCTGCTCTTTATGTGGATAGTTCGTCTTCTTTTTTTGCTGCCTTTACCGTTAACTTGCCAATTTATGCGCAGCAACAAAAAACAAATAACTTGAAGAGAGATGAGGCGCACAAAAACAACGCACGTAATGAAATGAAAATCTGGCGATTAAATATTTTAAAATTTAAATAAAAATAAGAATGGAGGAGGGAGAGGGGAAGAGCAAGGGAGAGGGGGCAGTAAGGTTGGCGAGTTAAACGTCTGTAAGCAGCAAGTGTCATCAGGCAAGCAATTGCAGCGACGATTGTGCACAGAGCCGGACGCAGACGGACGTAGGCAGAGCCAGCGCCAGAGCCGGAGCCGGAGCCGACGCTGCTCAATTTATGCATCAGCAACGGCAAAAAACTGCATGCAAACATATATTTATATGTCTGCGCCCACCAGCTGAGTGTGTGTGCGCATGTGTCTGTGTGTGTATATGTTGGTGTCCCTGTATGTGTCTGTGAATGCCTGCATGTGTTTGTGCATGGTTCCATGCATAAATTCGTAACTTGACCGCTTTTAAGTTGCATAAATTCTCGAATCCAAAGTGTCAACAGCACGAAATGCTGCTGTTGATTGTTGTTGTTGATGCTGTTATTGTTGATGCTGTTGTTGTTGTTGCAGTTGCTGTTGGTGTGGCTGCTGCTGCTGCTGCTGTTGCCGTTACTCTGCTCAGCTGGCCATGCGTTGATGATAAGCTTTACGCGTTCGCTGCTTGATGTCGCATTGTTGTAAAATACAGCAACAGCAACAGCAGCAACAGCAGCAGCAGCAACAGCAACAGCTACAACAACAAACAGCGACAGACGACAACAACAGGAAATGGCCATTGTGTTGGTGCAAGAAAGATGGCCGCTTTGATCCGTGTTGATAGCAGGCCATGCTGCAGCAGCAGCAACAGCAGCAGCAGAGGTCACTGCAGCAGCAGCGCAGCAGAGCTCGCAGCAGCAGCGCGTGTGTTGTAAAAAAATGGTGTGGATTATGCGACAAGTGCAACGGGCAGCCTGAACAGTCAGCACAGCTATTTGACACGGCACGACAGAGAGGAGGGAGGCGACAGTAAAGGTGCGAGAGGGAGAGGCGCAATGCAGTCGCTGCGTTTTTTTTGTGCGTTTAGTTGCTGTCGCTGGGTCACCTATGTATATGCTGTCTGCGCTCTGTCCGGCCCACTCTCCATTGCCTATGTTCTATGCCACGGCCTCTCGCACTGTCAGCCCGCCTGTCTGTCCATCTGTCCTGACTGTCTGCCTGTCGCTTTGTTCATTTCAAGCTGGACAGTTTCTCCCATCAGTCAGGCCATCAGTTGGCACTGTCTGTTAGCCAGTCTGTCACGCAATTCACATTCATTTAGTGCTAGCTCCGCTCCCTGCTTCGTATTTTTTGCTATGCCCCCCAGGGTGTGCTCATCGCAGCCTTGAAAGTGTTCGCAAATGCTGTGTTAGTGTCAAAGGTCAAGCTCTCTACAGAGCGCAACAGACGGTAAAGAATCAATAATGAATTGATATTGAACTCAAGTTGAAATACATATATGATATTGTGTTAAGTCTTATATTATTAAGTGTGACCTCAGCCGATAATTTAGTTAACGATAACCCTGTCGACATCCCTATCGATATTAGAGTGTTGACTAACCCTGAATGAGCAAGACAGCGTTACTAACGTTTGAGAAAGTCAAGTGAACAGATTGAAATTGATTGGGAAAATATTTACAAATTAAATAAAACAATAAAGTATTATCTCCACGTTAATTTAAACTGTAAATCCCAATGCATATTTATATAATTTATAAAATAGTGTGCCAACTCTATAATAAACTTTCATCATTTCAAATTAAAAACCCCTGCAATTTATTAAGCAAACTTCGGAATCTATGTACATTGAGTCTGTAATATATCTCTGGACTAAGCCAACCCAATCCAATAAGTTGAATTAGACGTCCAACGTTTTTGAGCGCTAAGGTAATGCAAATGTTGATAGTCTCGTCAGGGAATAAGCTGGCTCGCTCCCTTGCTCACTCTCTCCCTTTCTCTCTCTCTCTCTCTGTCTCTGTCTCTCTGCTCTGCTTGTCTGCTGGTGCTAGCGTTGGTAATCAAATAAAATTAATGCCGAACGAGTGCACAGTATCGCCGAAGTTTTCGGCAGTGGGCGTGAGGTGTAAAAGGAACCATGGAAGGAGGAACAGGAGGAGATGTAGGATGAGGAAGCTCAGCTAAATTTTAGCTGGCATTTGTTTGCGCGAGACAAAGGCCGAGCAGCATCCAAAAAAGCTGCTGCAGTTGCTTGCTCAAGCGCAACAGTCACATAGATACACACACGCACTCTCTCTCTCTCTCTCTCTCTTGCAAGGCACCTGCTGGAGCGCATTTTAATTTGATACCTTCATTTATTCCAGCTACTTTACTGCTCTCCCCTCCCACTCCCTCCTCCTGTTCCTCACTTAACTTAAACAAAAGAAACAGAAACGCAACCCGAGCGAGTTGTGAGTTGTGCATCTGCATCTGCATTTGCAACAACAGTAGTGGAAGGGAAAGGGGGCAGGAAGGGGGCAATAGCATCTTCATCTGCAGGTAACTCTTGCAGCAACGAGTGCTGGCCAAGTTGCAAGAAACTTCACTTTTAAGTTGCTTAAAAAGTTGTCACAGCGCTTAAGAGCTAAGCAGCTCAGTGCCCAATTCCAAGGCAACTCTTGGCAAGAAACAGTTGGGAGAAGGGAGTGGGGAAGGCGGGAGGTAGCGCTGGCCGGAGGACAGCTGCAGTTGAGTGCAAATGAGTCGCTAGTCGCTCTGTCCGTGGGAGTCCCATCACGGTCGCGTCGCAGTAGCCAAAAATCTCTCCTGTCGCCAAGTTGCAGCTGCTTTTTATTGCCGTTGTCCTGTGCCCGTCTCCCTCTCCCTTTCTCCCTCTCTCTTTCTATTTCTCGCTGTCTTTGTCATTGTCTGATGCCTTTCGCCCGCTTTGCCTGGCATTTATTTATTTTTATGCTGTGTGTTTTTTATCGCAACTTTTGCTTCCTTCTTTTTGTTTATGCGTAATTGTTGATAACTTGCTGAAGTTTTTATGCCCAGCCCTGACGCTGCCCTGGCCCTAGAGTGTGCGTTGCTTTCTAGCTTGGGTGCATTTAATACGCAAAGTTTAACGCAATTTCCACGCGCAGCGAAGTCATTTCCCCTGAAGAACTTCAACAATAATTGATAATTTCGAATTTTTTATAAGTTTTTTAGTGGCCCATAAAAAAAATAAATCAAGAACTAAGTACAAAAGGAATATCATATAAATCAAGCTAAAATCATTTCTCTTTCGGCTCAAGCTATTATTGTTCATACAGGGTATGCTCTAGTCACTCTACTTTTGTTTACTGCGCCCACTTAGTTTCAGCTGCAACTTTAACTGCTTCGACTGGCTTTGTTTGTAGCGAGTGCCCGAAACTTTTGTAATTTTATTAAGGCACATGGCCGAAATTCGACAACAAGTTGACAAAGCCCTGTCAAAGATTAGCAAATGTTGTCATTAGCCCTGGCAAGCAGTAGAAAAAGAGTGAGGAAGAGAGGGAGAGACAGAGAAAGAGAGAGAGGCAAGCAGATGCATGCTGCCTGCAGTCAGTCGGGCCTCCAGTTATGCCCATTGCTCAGCCAAGGCCCAAATGCAATCAATGGCGCAAAAACTTGTGGTCCTGTGTGCCAGGCCTGCCTCACCTATAGACGGGCAAAGGGGGAGGAGTGGTGACTGGCTATACCTGGCTGGGCAGTTTGCTTTTGTTGATTGTGTGCCTCGTTTCGGTTAGCTTTTGAGTTTGATTTCACTTTTACTTGGCTGCTCAGTTCACTCGGTGTGGTTCAGTTGGGTTCAGTACGGTTCGGTTTTGTACGGTTTTTGGTTCAGTGCTGTGTTGTGCTGCCTGCTGTGGGAGCTGGAGAGCAGAAGAGCAGGACGGCTGGTGAGCTGGCAAAGTGCCCCTTTGGCGCAATTTCATCACAATTTGGGTCAATTACACGCACTTGTCCAATTGAATATGCATGTGTGCGTGTGTGTATTGCGTGCGTGTGTGTGTGTGTGTTCGCTGTGCATGTGACAGTGTATGCGTGCAGGTCTCTCTTTTTGCAATTCTATGTCAGTGGCGCACCTTAGCGGGTTCAGGATGCCGTACAAGGCACACGGAAGCCATGGCAACCATGTCTGTGGGCTTTTCCTGAGCCACTGCGTCTTTGTTGTGTTCTTTTTACCAGAGAGAGTGAGTGAGTGTGAGACTGAGTAAAAGTGTGTATACTTGTGTATGTGTGCTTAAACATTTCTTATGCCTCTTGATTTCGCATCTTTTTCCCTTTCGATATTTTGAGTTATTTTCGTCAGCCTCAGCGTCAGCTTGAAATTAGCATAAAAGCGTAGCATACTTTTGTGCGTTCAATCAACTTAATGAGCCAGTTCATTGAGCATTCGGCCCTGGATTATGACAAAGAGGCGTACATTTACTCCCTCGAAGAAGCACTTCAAGAAGCCTCAGTCAGCTAGGAAGCATTTGATGGCAAATTAATGGGCAAACTGCGTAGCACATATCCATCAAAGACGCACATGATTGCGAAGCAGTTCAACGACCTTTGTGGCAAGTTACGATATATTCGAAATTGATATACTTGATATATAAACAGTAAAAGTATTAACAAAGAACTAATACTTACTCTGTAACAATTGAAATATAAATAATAATTATTAGTGTTCATTTATAAGATAATTAGAATTATTATTTATAGTACATTACTTAATTTGTTTCCCCATTTTCAATTGTACATTTGGTATTTGTATTCTTTATTTATTTAATTTATTTCTTTGTACATTTTTATTGACTCTTAATATGAATGCTTTGTTTTACAACCCTTAAAATCAAGTTAATTTGCCCGGCTTGTATTTTAAATTAACTTCAACAATTTCTTTGAGGCAACTGCATTAAATGCGCTGCTCAAAATAAAGTGAAACAAATGGCGTGAAATTGTGGGGGAGGAGGTATGAGAAGAGGCAGAGGGAAGGCAGAGAGACAAACAGAGCACTCAGGCAGCGAGGCGAGTGCGAATAATTACTGGCCATATAAAACTGCAATGGTTGCTGACCAAAAAAACAATAACAAATGTCCTGCACGCTGGCGGCTGCGGTGAATGTTGACAGGGTTGCTGCCAGTCTCTGACAGTCTCCTGCTGCCAGACCTCGTTCTTGTGTTCCTCCTGCTCCAGCAGGGGCTGGGACTGGTGCTGGCGCTGCTTCTGCTTCTGCTGCTGCTGGTGCCGCGTGCTGTGAAGCCCCAATGATCGATGTCGTATTGTCAGTTTCATAAAAATTCAAACAGCCAGCGACCGAGGCTGCCCCACAGCGCGTAAAATGCTTTTGTCAAAAGGCTTAAACTGCCAACCATACCCCAATACCGAATCCCCAGTTCCTGCCTCTGCCCCAGCACCAGCCCCAATTGCAGCTAGCTGCAGCTGAAGCCCTCCAACACGGGGTAGTCATCTAGCCGGGCAACCAGTCGAGCCACTCCTTTGCTTTATTGTTGGCCATTGACGGGGCTAACAACAACAAAAAAAAAACAAGAAAAACAACCGCAACGAAAACGAAAACAACAACAGAGAATGCACAGAGAAAAAAAAAGGGGGAGGGGAACAGGGGACATAGAAAAAACAAAAAGAAATCGCATGGGCAGCAAAAGGCAAAAGACGGTCACGCTGTAAAATGCAATAAATTAAACAATATCTGCGCCAAATTGCTGCTGCATTCGGTTTGTTGGGCAGAGCCGATTTTTGTCTGATGCTTTTGGCGTTTAACAATTTTTATGTGGCTTCGTTTCGAGGTTTTTTGTGTGTGCCAATTTTTAAAACGCTTTTAAATGTTCCTTTTTGCTATGCTACTTGTTTTTCATATCATATTCCATACGTATACGTATGCCATGCATATATGTATATATAGAGCGAGTGATTCGCCTGCAGGTTTTGCATTTAATTTATGAGCGCGTGTGGTTTTAATTTGCGCCGCACTCCTCTCCGGCTCCCCCGTTGCCGTTGACCAATAACTTTGGGTTAGACACTGGGCGAGACTTTGAATGCTGACACGTTCGAGTGGAGACGACAACAGGCAACTGTCAGGACATGAAAATGAATGAATGCGTACATTGGCCAACATGCAGTGCACAACACATTGCGACATAGACAGGAAACAGAAACCGGGCCAGGGAGAGATTGCTACAAGGAAAGCGGAAGGGGAAAAAGGGGAAGGGGAACGGAGAACGGAGACTAACACCCGAACAAGGCAAGGCAATTTAATTCAATCAAAGACAAAGCTGGACACTGACAGGCGATGGTTGTGCGTTCTGCGTTCCGACTGCGATTGCCGATGCGACAATGCAACAAAGACCCAACCCAGTGACAGTTGTGGCCAGGCACGAGGAGCCCCCACTCGCCTCGTATGCCATTGCAGCGAGTGTAATATGGCAAAATGTCTGAGGCATGCGCTGGGATTAAGAAAAAACAATCGAGAATTTATGGTTAAAGGATTGAAGGAGCAATCTGAATAGTCTTTGCACCTGCATTTGATTTTTAAAAGGATGCGACATGACACGCAGTAGAGCAGGTAAATATGTTGGTTAAATGAAAATAAACTTAAGAATGCAAGTACACTTTAAAATAAAGAAGGATGTTGAACATAGGGAGAGTTATGTAGTAGACCTGAATATGAAGAAGGTTGTAATGCATAGGGAGAGTTATCTTGTGTTATATAATATTCTACAATGGGTAAGGTTATCTACGTTCAATGGCCTCTGCAATCATATAAGATCAGCTTAGTCTAATTAACTTGTTCTATTAGACATATTCCAACTCCAACTGAGTTGTAATCACAATTTTCAATGTCATATCTCACAGTTGAATGCCGGAAACCTCTGAAAAACTAACTGCCCTCTGCGCTGTAATTTCAACTTCCCACTGGCATTTTTGCAATTTGATTTCAAATTTTGGTCACGCTGATTACAAATACCGTTGCACGCAGAGAGGAAGAGGGAGAGGCAGACAGTGATGGATAGAGAGGGATGGCTATAAATTCGAGCAAATATGCAAATCAGTTGCCGCATGGCTCATAAAATATTTGCGCTTTAACTGATTGCGCATACGCCGCATGGCACGAGGGCCGACTGTCGAAACCTGGCCAGGAGACATTTCGGCAATTGACGGCCAGCAGAATCTGCGTGTGCAGGGTGCACTGATGAGAGGTGCAAAGAGGCACAGATAGAGAGAAGGAGAGAGAGAGAGGGAGGGAGGCAGAGTTGGCGAGGTGGTGGGTCACCGAGTTAATTGCTCGAGTGCAACACTTTACCGAGGCTTTTTGCTACTAAATTGCAATTGCTGTTGGCGACAACAATAACAGCAACAACAACAACGATTACAACAGCAACAACAACGACAACAACAATGGCCATAACAACAATAACGCTCAACAGTGGCCATTAACATGTGGTCTGGGTATCCAGACAAAGCCACGCCTGAATGATGCTCGAATGTCCGCCTGACTGACCAGCCCGCACCGCCACGCCTCCCCGCCCCCGCTCTAACCTACCGCTAGCCACGTTGCCCCTGGTCAGCTTCCACTTTCTGGGCATTTATTGAAGCTGTCAGTTTGCATTGTTCGCAAAGGTTTCATAATGCTGTCAATGCAATTAATTGCATAATATTGGATACACTCACATACACACACACACACATACACGCATACTTATGCATTCAGGTATGTCCACAAATATGTATTCAGCTCTTAAATTTGCCACGCACAAACAAAATCACAGCACATTGTGTTGGCTTTAAAATCTACGTCCGAACTCATTCAATTCAAGTTCTCCCTTCCTATAGTTGTCGTTGTTGTTATTCTTGTTGTAGTTGTTGTTGTTGTTATTGTACTTGTTGTTGTCACTGACGTCGTTTTATTGCATTACATAAATTTTGTTAATACGAATTTAATGTAAATAGCATGACAAGGCGATGGCCGCAGACCTCGAACCGAAGCGAAATGCAACGTGTGCTGCGAGCATTAAAAATATTCTTAAGTGCCGCTTGAATTTATCCGTTATTCGCCCCGTACGTAAAGTGCTCTTCGATCTGCGGTAAGAGCCATTAAAATTCCCTATATATATATATATGTATGTGTATTTAAAATACATTTATAGTTCGTCCTTTAAGCTAGTTCCAGTGTGCTCTATTGACTTATTTTGTGAACTTATCCCATCTATAAATCTATATTTTATTATATATAATATTGCACCCATTTATACCAATTTCAAAAACAACATTCCTAGTATATAATCAAAAAGAAATAATAAATATATATTGTAAATTTCTCTTTTGCCAAGGCTTGTATGTTTTTTCCGCAAATATTTAGATTTTTAATACAAATATTTATTATCATGAATATTCTACACCATTTTTTACTGTGCTGGCCAACAATGCATCAATTAGAGGGTATCATCATGTATTATTTATTTGTCTCTCTTAGCTTACCACGTTGGTTTTCATATCAAAGCATAATTTTCACCTTTTCGCCAATATATTTTCAATTTTAAAATTCTGTCATTTTATAATTGGATTGAAAAGCCATCGGGGATGCAAAAGATGCAAATATAAAGTTACAGTTTTAATAATGCTTTACTGTAAATTGGCATTACCTTGTATTTTTTTATGAACTGCAAAGCAAAGTTAATTTATTGTATAAGAGAATATAAAATAAATAAAATATAATATAAATACTAGTGATATTGATGTCTAACTAAATAGTTTCATATGAAATATTATATTATGATGAGACAAGTTTTTACATTCATTTACGATATTTGCTCCACAGAAACCTCAAATTCATTACAATAAATTCTGTTCAACAGTTGATGATTTGCTTTGCTTCTGTTACATGCTGACAACTTCATTCTGTAGCGATCCTTATTAGTATAAGTGTGTGTGTGTGTCTGCCTGTGTATGTGCGCATTTAAACGCCAGTTATAATCCTTAGCTTAATCCTTTCGCCATGCTTTGACACGCTTACAATTCACTTCAATGTCAGTAGCTAATCCGCCCGAACAATGAGGTCCCGTCTGTCTCTCTTTCTCTCTCTCGCTTTCCATCGCCATCTCTCTCTCTCTGTCTTCTCGCTCGTCATGCTGCACGCAGCGCTCTGTGACTTCATTGCGGCACTCGGCAACGACTCTGGCGACACTTGTGACTCGCCTTAGCTCAAGTTCTCATTTCGTTTCGCGTTCCATTGCCGTCCTTTTTTTTTTTGGTTTTCTTTTTCGGTTTTTTTTTTCTCGTTTTATTTTGTCATTTTAATGCCCGCAAACAATTTAATTAAGCGGTTCATTTTTTCCTTTCTCTGATGGTTTTTTGCGCTCTTGTCTCATTTTATATGCGCCCACATCGCACACACACAGTGAAACAGTCACACACCCAGACATATGCATTGTATTTAGTGACTTTGGGGTATTTGCCTCGCTCTGCTGTCTCCTCTTGTTGTTGTTGCTGCTGTTGTCGCTGTTTGTGTAATTTTCACTTTGTCAAACATGTTGACATTTCGTTAATATCCTGTTATATGCACCCCGCCCACTCGAGTGACACTCGCGGAGGCTTCGCTCATTTTTATTTCGCTACACGTTTGTTTATTTGATTCCATTCCGCTTTAAGTTTATGTGCCCGCGCCTCATTGTTGTTGGCTTCATAAAGACATTTAAAGTTTATGGCCGTTTTTCGGTATTTTTAACTTTTCTGCTTGCCATAAAAAACTCATGCACACGCAGACAGCAAAAGAAAGCCATAGAGTGGGTGGGAGGGACAGAGAGGGGGGGCGCAGTGTGCACAGCGTCGCCTTGCGTGCCTCGCATGTATTTGGCTTACTTTGTGATTTGTATAAATACAGGAAACGGAAATGACAGTCACGACACGGAAATGGCACGCCATTTAATTTCCATGCAGCCTGCTGCTGACTCCATTGCGGTGCCGTTTTTTGCTGTCTCTCTCTCTGTCTCCTTCTCTCTCTCTCTCTCTCTCATTCCCTGCGGCTCTCACTTACACTTTGCGCTTTTGTGACAAACAAACAACAATTTTTTTGGGCATAACAATATAATGTACGCACTCCCACACAAACAAGCACACTTACAGATACAGATGCAATGCAGCAGCACACTGCTTTGTGTATTCAGGCAATTTGCATTGGTGCTGACATTTTGCTGATTATTTCCATTGCGCAGCACTTTTTTTGTAATATTTACTAAAGTTATCAAATATACTTTTTTACTGTTTGAAGTGATTTTGTATTCTGAACTTGTTACCTATATATTGTATTAAATATATATATATTTATTGGGGAAGATATACGTATGTATATATTTATTAAATAAAATTTGATTAAATTAAAGAAGTTTTTAACAGTTTAAAAACTAAAATAACTGCATTGAATAGACGGGACAAGGACTGCAGTTAGGAACTCTATAGTTGTTATATATTGATCAATATAATGAATTTGTGAAGGACTTTTATCCATTAAGAAGTAATAAGAAAACTCCTAAAGTCATTACAAATCGTTATCTCTATAATATAAGCTAAAATAGGAAATAAGTTAATTCATGAAATACAAATTTCAACAGAGTATAATTTCCAAGGTTTCAAAAAGCCTCACAAACTTGCTTGCACAATATTCGAATTTTCACTATGTTTGCCGCGTATTAGCATTGATCGCATTTATAATGCGATTCATTGTATCGCAGCAGGCTTACTATTTGATTAGTACGTATTTATAGTTGCATTTGCAGTTTGCCGCTATCTCTGCCCGCCCCCACTTCATGATAGTTGTAGGTATTTACCGCAGGTCTCTCTTTCTATTTGCATTCGGTCATAATATATGTGAATATTTTTTTAAACGTATTACCACTTTAGCCAATATTAATGCCACTCATTAGTATTTAATTGCATATATTTTCATAATTTGCAATTTCAACAATTTATGTGAGTTTTCTTTTTTACTTTTTTTGTTTTTTTTTTCGCTGCTCGTTGATTCAATTAATAAATGAAATTATTTGCTGAGCTTAATTGCTTGTTGCCGCTGCACGGCCAAACAAAGGCTCAATTTATATGATTTTTAAACGCTATTTAACGCTTTTGTTTTTATTAATTACGATGAGTTAAATATTTATTAAAACAAATTTTATTATCACACATTTACACGATGAGTGTAAGGGGGGAGAGCGAGTGTGAGTTTGACAGAGAGTGTGATGTTGTCGCCTCTTCTTATGTTATTGGAAACTAACTGTTAGTCGGCAGGTTGAGCGTAATTTAAAGTTTTTGCATTTTGAAATCGTTTACAAGGTCCGTTTACAAGGCGGGGTATTTGCCCAAGGGTGGCAGGAGGCGGGGCATTTGAATATTTCGTAGCATCAGTAAACAGCAAGTCAAGCAGCTAAAGTCGGAGTCGAAGCCAGTTCTGGGGCTGGGGCTGGAGAGTCTACCAAGTGAAAGTTGCTGCTGATCTCTGCGGGGCCTTTGACAGGTGCCGATGTCATCCACAGTCGCCTCTTCCTCTCTCTCCCTCTCTCCCACTTTCTGTTTAAGTTTTGTGTCTGCGCGTATCATGATATGCAAATTTTCGGAAAACATCAAAGGCAAAAGCTCAAGCAAGACAATGACATCGGCACGGCCTCAGCTGCTCTGTCTCTGTCCCGCTTTGGCTTTTGCTGCTTTCTGCTTTTAGCTCAGCGTCTCCGCTTTGGCGGCCCATTTAATTTCGACAGCTTTTGTTACAGCCAACATTTTATTTGCACGTTTCGTTTTACGGTTTTTGTCACTTGCCGTCATTTGATATTTCTCTGAGGCAGAGCAACTGCCCCCTTGGCTCACGCCCCTGCCATTGTCCCTGTCCATGCCGCCCCTTCAAAGTTTCCCGTTCCGACCCGTAGAGACTACAGCGTCTCCTCCCCTCTCCCCTTGGCTTGCCATGCTTTGCCTCGCCGAAGCTTTTGTTTGCTTTAATTAAGAGTTAAGTAGGTGCGAGCACCTTAACAATGACAAAAAGGGGAGAGGTACGCAGGGTACACGAGGAATGGGGCATGGGGCAACGTTGCAAATGAAGTTGTCAACTTTTGTAGCGGGAACCCACCTCAGTAGCTCGTCCCATCTTCGTATCGTGTTGCCACCTCAACTCGAGACACCCCCACACCCCACACCCCATCCTGAGGCACTTCAGTCTCTATTTCAACTATTTCCACAGCCTGGCGAGGGCATTTTTGCAATTAATAAAGTTTTTTACCCTCAATTTTGTGTATAATTGTTGCTGGTTTGCTCTGTTTGCGCTGTTTGTGCTGTTGCAATTAGTTTTTGCGCTGCTTTTCGTTTTGCTTTGATGCCTTTTAGGCACTCAAAATTCTCCTTTCAACTGGATGGACACAACTCGCTCTGCTCTCTCCACCTGACAGGTGCAGTCCGTTCCGTTTGTTGTACCTGCCTGGTGTTGCTGCTGTTGCTGGTGTTGCTGCAGCTGCTGCTGATGTTGCTGCTGACGTCTGAGGCTGCGAGCAATTTGAGTTTCCAGTGGCGGCAGCTGTGTAATTAACGGGCAAATTAAATGAAAGCCAAGTGAGAGGGAGATAGAGAGATAGCACGAGAGAGAGAGAGAGAGAGAGAGGGAGAGCGAGAGACAGTTCAACTGCTTTGTCTGAGCGAGAATTGATGCAAATCTGCATTCACTGACAATTTGAACAGGTATAAATTCTGTCAAAACAGAAAATAATTGTATGCTAAGCGGGTCACTATGGCACCGTTTAATCAGAATGAGAAATGTAGTAGAGAGGAAATCCAAGCTTACATAGTTGTATTTAATAATAGAAGCATATTTTACATTTCTTCCTTAGTTATTGGGAAGATTTGAAGATAATTGAAGAGAGAGAGTAAGCAAGCAAGTAAGTGGGAGAGAAAGCAAAAAAAAAATGTCTCTGTATAAAAATAAATAAATATAAATATCTCTGGTATATTGAATACGTTCATTTATTAGTATTTTATAGTTTAATATTTAATATCTATTTAAATGTTTTAAGTGCGCAACACCAGCAACACATGAACTCTTGATCAGATATATAAAAGAAGAGAGGTACTGCTTATTCACATTATATTTGTGTAAGGTTTATTTACATGAAATAAATAGAAATAGTTTGAACGTTGAAATAGTTTCGTTATTCCAACAGTTTAGTTTTGGTTTTAAATTTAATATTAACATAACATTTATTCTGTTTTTCTAAATTTTCATTATAACACACACACAAGATATGCGCGATCCGGCCAAAATATCTTCGGCCTGCCAACTCTTTTTACCTAGATTGCATTTATTTGTTTCCCAGCCCTGACTGACTGTTTGCCGTTCACACATAATTAATCGATAAGCGTAGTGTTGTGTAATTATAATTTGTCTTCTTGTAGGAGCAAAGTATATCAAAGATATCTCTTAGTTTGTTTGTTTCACTTGAACAACTTTTAAGTGCGCAAATATTAAAAACTTCGAATAGTTCTCTTTCTCTCTTTACTGCTGGACTTGTAAAGCTTTTTAATTGCCATATATTGTCGCAGTTTGATTGTGCCATCATTCTGATGTTGCCCACAAACTGATGGCAGTTAAATATGCCATAGCCACAGCACGACATACCCGACGTTGAGATATCCTGCACAAATATAAAAAACATATTATTGGTCATTCAATTTTAGTTTCAGTTCATAATGCGCTGAAGCGAATGTTTTTTTGATGGAAATAAAAAGGAACAAAGAGGGAACGACTACAAGATACCCTACTCAGACTTCTAATGTATAGTACAGCATACTAGCATAAATATTCCCTCTCTGGGTATGTGCATGTCTCCCTCTGCATAAAGGTAATACACTCTCTGGTACATTGTCAATGGGTTTGACTATAACAAAAAAGAAAATATGATTTTCCAGTGGCCTGACAGGCTGGTTTTCTCTTGTGGTTGCGGGGTATACGAGCCGCTGCCGGGGCTATCATATGCTGCTCAATTGCAAGTTTACCTTCGGCACAGCAGCAGCAACAACAACAGCTGCAGGTGAACAGGGAGAGGGGGAAAGGGGAATGCCGGGTATGCTGCAGGGGTCTGGCGTGGCACAGCTGCAACCGCAGTCCGCAGTTCTCGATGGTCAAAGTTGGGGTCAAAGTCGGGAGAAGGAGTCACAGTTGCTGCTGCTGCTGTTGCTAGTGGTGGTGCTGCTGCTGGTATTGTTGCTGCTGCTGGAGTTCTGCGTTCTGGCCATGTTCTGCGGCATTTGGCTTGTTGAAACAAATGCCCAGCGTGTCTATAATTTTTAACATTTTACATTTTGCGCAATTTTTCGGTTGTTGTGTATTCAAAATTGTTGCCACTGTGTGCTTGTGTGTATGTATTTATGTTTTCTTTTCCTTTTTGCCTTTTTCTCTTTACCCTTCGCCTCTTGCGCAATGCTGTTTTTTACGCTTCGCTTTCCCTCAGTGTGCAAATAAAATGCAAGTGCAGTCCCCAAAACGAGCAACGACCGCAAATTGAGTGTTAATAAAGTCATGTTAATAACTTACAAAACAGAACCAAATAAAGGCGAGCCAGCGACAGGGAGATGCCAAGAGAAAGGACAACAGAGAGAGAGAGCGGAGTAGAGAAAGAGAAAGAGGAGCAGCACTTGCAGCGAGGGTGCTGAATTAGCATGGACTTGCCTCGGAAAATTCATTGCCTTCTGCCAGTTGCACGCATATGCGATCCGTCGACTCAAATGAATTCCAAGCGAAAGGGGGCACCAAGCAACCAATGGCAGGAGGGCTATAGCAGCCAGAAGATTTTGCAACCAAATAGCGACAGTGACTGCGACGGCGATGAAGAAGGCGACGCCGACTCACACTGTGATTCTGGGCCAGTTAGAACGTTTGTCGTCGGTTTGTCTGTATCGCCGCTCGATTTCTAAAACCAAACTTCCGGATTCGGCAAAGAAAAAGCACAAGCCAGCATAACTGCAGTAGTTGTGTGCAAATGATGAACTGCGAGATACTCTGGGATGGGTAAATAGAATGTAAATTGAAAGAACTCTGGGAAGTGAAAATATAAGATAAATTTCATGAACTATATTAGATATTTATATATTTAAATTAGTATTTTCGTTGAGTTAAACTTTATTTTACAGAAGAGTTGCGTATTATAATGAATGATATAATTATTATACATTTTATTATAGTATAAATTAATTCATTTACTATCAGTTTGTAATGAATCGAGTAGACATTTATAATTCATTTTATTCTTGTACTTAGACAAAGTTTTGCGCTAAAATTTAATTTGAAAAAGAAGCGCAAAGTTACAGAATTGTAAGTATATTTTTATTTCAATATTTTTTATTTCTCCCTAGTTTCTATTGCACCTCTCTACTGATTCATCATACCCCTCTTAGTTGCCAAGCCACAGAGTAGTGCAACTATTCGCTTTGGCTTTGCGCCAAACCACGACAAAAGTTGTGACTGACGACTGGCCTGGCAGGCGTTGCCATTGCCGATGCCTTCCTGCCAGCCAGCCTGCTAGCTAGCCAGCCAGCCAGCCAGCCCGCCAGTCAACCAAACAGCCTGGGCAGGCAGGCAGCCCTAGTCGGAGCCGGAGCCGGTGCCGGAGCCAAACAACAAATCCCCCAGAAATAGAAACAGTAAGAGAAACGGAGCCAGTGCCCCAACTCGTCGTTGCCGTCGTTATAGTCACTGACAAAAATGCAGTATGCAAAAAAGAAACAGAAGAGAATCTAACAGCAACAGCAACAACAATAGCAACAGTAGCAACAGCAACACGTCGCAGAGACAGCAGAAATGTTGCCTCCAAATTTCATTGCAATTCATTCGGCAGTGTCGCCAGAGGAGAAAGTGGCGGCTGGTGGCTTCTCTTCCTGTGACTGTGACAAAAAAGGCAACAAAACAAAAAGGCAGCAGCAGCAGCAACAACAATCAGAACAATAACAACAGGAATAACAAAAAGAAATGTCGAATGGAAGAAGGTTTCCACTGGGCGGCAAACAATGCAGCTGCAAGAAAACAGCAAACAATTTGAGGCATTCAAATGTGCAACCAGGCGGTGGCTGACTCCAACGAGCTGCCGAGCTGCCTTCGAGCTGCCCCTTCCCCTTTTTCCCTTCTCTGCACTCCTTACTCCTACTCTGAATGTGTGAAAGTTACAGTGCTCTCTCGTTTTGTATGTTTTTTTTTCTGCTGCTGCAATTTGAGTGCGAAAAAGTTTGCATACCAAAACAGTAAAAGGCATTTATTCCAGCGTGAATCCGTTTGCCAGAGGGCTGAGCGAGAAGGCTGCTTGGCAAAGGATAGGGGACGGGGGAAGTGGAGTGCAGGGGAGTTGGGAGTTTGAGCCGGCTGGCGAGCTACTTTGTCGGGCCGTGTAAGTGCAGTCAATTGCCTATGTGGGTCAGCATTGCATTTGCGCTTAATGAGCATAAATTATGCAGCAGTCGGCGCATTAAGAGCAGCAGCAGAGGCAGCAACATCAGCAGAGGCAGTGGCAGCAGCATCGACTGCAGTAATGCGCACTGCAAGTTGCTGCAACTTTCGCTTGTCGCATCAGCTCATAAAATTTATGGCGTCTGCATGTATTTTAAATTCTAATAAAATGTAGCAAAAGTTTTTCGGCTGCTGCTGCTGCTGCTTCCCCACAAAAAGAACAACGACGTGCCACAACTTTTTGCTTGGCTTTTAAAAGTTACTTTTGCCACACACACACAAATACACACGTACACTCACACATGCTTACCTGGTTGCCACCTTTTGGCAGTCGGGCTGGAGGTAAATGTGTTTGCAATATGAAGAAGTTGTGCGGCGACTGCTGCTGCCTCTGCCTCTGCTGCTGCTGCTGCTCCTGTTGCCACTTCCTCTGCTCAAGCAAAAGTTTACAAATTTCACTACAACAACATTCGCCCGTAAATTATAATCAAAAAGGTGCCAGAATACTCCAAGTGTGTGTGTGTGTGTGTGTGCAGGTGTTTCCCTTGACTTGCTGTGTGAGAAATCATGAAAAATAAATAAACATACTGTCGGCTGCACTTTAAAGGCACTCGAAGCGAAGCCAGCAAAATGTCGAAGAAGCCAACGAAAAAAAGTGTTGCATAGCCAAAAGGCGCAAATGCGAATTTAGACTGCAAGTAAAATATGTTTTCCAAAGTCGATTTAGGGCAGCAAAAGTTTCGACAATTCAAGTTAAATCTATTGCCGCAGGCAGGCAAAGAGAGAGGGAGAGGGAGAGGGAGCATAATTAATTCCCACTATATGCCAAATCAAAAAGGAAAAGATTTACCAGTGAGCATTGCAAATCGGTTGCAAATCCCTTCAGTTAAATAAAGAATATTATAAATTTGATTGAATTTCTATTGAAATTGTTGCAAACTGTTTGTAATTTGACATAAAACAAACAACAAGCCATGGCAACTTTGAGATTAGCATCGAACTTCAATTATCCTTTTTGTACTGATTGCGTTATATATTTATATATATATATATATATTATATAACTCTTGTCGAGTTCAATCCGTAATTACACGCATGAAATATGAATTGTTGATGCTAAACTGCAATTGCTGAATAATTAATGCCAATGCCAGGAAATAATTGAAGTAACCGCAAATTCCATTTGACACCTTAGCCTACAGTGCACTATGGGGACTTTGGCCTGTTTTTCTTACATTAATTAATAACTCTTGATCTAAGTAAAATTGTTTGATGGAATTTCTTTTATATTATAATGAGAGCCCTTAGAAATATTTAAAAAAAGTGGGCGTGGTCCAATCCTTCCTTTTTAGTCCAAAATCCGTCATTTGACAAATAATTTGTATGACAGCTGTAAGTAATAGTAGTCCGATCTTGATGAAATTTCAAGATCATTTTAAGGATCAAAGACAAATAAGATGAGATAAGTTTGAAAGCTATATCTTGAAATATAACAAAAATCGGCCGATAGATTGTATGGCAGCTATACGATATATCGGCCCTATCCGCCTTGTTCTGGCTTATTTATAAGTAATGAATAATGAAAAGTATGTATGCTAAGTTTCATTTTGATATCTCTCTAGTGAAAGTGAATATTGGATATTGTTTCTCACGAAAACTCCATTGCATGCGCCACAATCACGCATTTTTATCGTGATGTTGCTTCCTTAAAAAATGAAATTTCTCAAAAACCCGCAAAAAACGCAGATAGGGACTAGATGTTCTGAATAAGGAATTAATAGCTCTACAATATGTATATAGACACTCGCTGAACAAATTTGAACAATTTTTTGTAGCTCTTTTCAAAGTTGAAATTTCCTTTTCCAAAACTACATGTCAACACCACTCACTAAATGTACAAATTATTAGATGTACACGCACTAAATAATCAAAATATTTATAGCAACGCATAGTAAAAACCCTGAAAATGAATATCCATTTTAATTTTAAACGTTTTACATTGGCTCTTTGAAAACTGATGAATTTAAAGTTCCACTTCAAAATTGTGCGCAATGACGCCAAGTTCTGTTCGCTTGCAAACGCTGACTTTAACAGCTGATATTTTAACATTGGACTGTTAAGTTAACATTTAACAGGATGTAAGATGATAGTTTGATCTATTTCTTATTCGTTAATACCAAAATACTGCAAATTTGCATACTTGTGAAAAACACATTATTGTAAAAAAACAGGTCAAAGTCCCCATAGTGCAGTGTGTATCTATAGTGTCTGTCTCTGTGTGTATCCGTGTGTGTGTGTGTGTGTACCTGTGCCCTGCACACTAACTTCAAATCAGCGACATTTTCTTGAAATTTCATTTCATTTCGTGTCGTTTGGCTTGCCAACAATTCAATTTATATGTTGTCTTTGTGCGATGCCTTTTAAGATACACTAACTGAAATAGAGAGAGAGGAGGAGACACAGGGCGAGACAGAGACATATAAGAGAGAGAGAGAGAGTGAGATAAAGAGGGGCATACGTAGCTCCCCTGTTGGGTAAAGTCCTAGTTTCTATGTACGAGTAAGCGACAATTTGTGTTAGTGCAAATTTAATGCCAAAACATGCAAGCTGGCGGCAAGCGGAAGGGAGACTGGCAGAAGAGGGGCAGGCAAAAGGGAGGCAGGCAGAAAAGGGGCAGCGGGGAAGGTAGCATGGGGCAGACTAGGTGAAAGCCCAACCGCTTTGAACATCGGGCCAACAACCGCAACCAGGTGAATGTCGCTCACAGTATCTTACTATCTCACACCCGATTTCTTGCCCCCTCCTCAGTTCACACTTCCCTGCACACATACCTCTCGTGTTCGTTGTGTCTATGTGACGTTGTTGGCTTGGTTTTTGGTTTCACACATGCTTATACATGCATGCAGAGGCAAGAGCAAGCCAAACAGCTAAGGGAGGCGCAGGCTTAACTGGTCGACTGCTGCATACCCTGTAGAGCAGTCCGGGTGGCTTTGTTTTGCAGGTAAGTGGGCAGCAAAATGAAAGAGCAACTTAAACTGAGTAATCTTAAGAGCTCGACTAGAAGATACCCTGCATTAGAGGTAGAATATGTTCAAAAGTTGTAGACATGTTTAACAGCTAAGCAAGCCATACAGATTGCAGTTGGCAACAAATAACAGAAAAGAATAGTAAATAATAGTTTATTTGTCAATTACATTGCCACCAGCTAACTACTCACTTAGAACAGCTACTATTATTACAGGGTATAAGAAAGCCAGTTGATGGCAAAACCAAAGTGCAGGCACTGCCAGTGGGCGTGGCTCTTGGCTGACTTGGCAAAGTTTACTTTTGCCACGACAAAGTGACATATTAGCGTAGTCAACTTTAGAAAGCACACACATACACAAAGCAGCACACTCTTACATGCATTGTCATACACACACACACACACACTGTGCACACTTAAGAGGAGACGAAAACTTAACGCTCAAAACACTCGAGCTCGAAACGCACTTAAGGGTTAATTTCGTTAAGTTTCAACTTTTGACAAATTGTAGGCATATACACCACGTACTTGCACGCACTTGCACGCTCTTGCATGCACTTGCATGCTCTTGCATGCACTGGCATGCACTTGCTGCTGCAGTCGAAGTGCCCGAATAATCGTCTCTGGCCACAGCCATTTGGGCTGGCAACGGGTGCCCCCGAGAAGACGAAATCAAAAACCAATTACTGCCCCCGCACTAGCCCTCAAAAAAGTTTGGCTTTATAATTGCCGGGCGGGCTTGTAATTTGCCTCGTTACGCATACGCAGCGTGCCACAGTTGAACAGTTGAACAGTTGAGCAGTTGAACAGTTTCACTTTCAGCACTGAAACGAGTTGAAAGACTCGGGTTCAGAAAATATTCTATGCAAATTTTATAATTGCGAAAATATTTAGGTTCTGCGACTAATTATAGACTTAAGACTGAAGGACAACAAGAAGGAGACTGTAATTTGCCGTAGACTGCCTTCAATTTCGCTAAATTACAGGGAATGCCATTGATTACAAATTAATATACATGTGACAATGCAGTTACATAATGTGTAAGCTTAAATGGCTTCAAGGTATTCGCTGTACACGCTTAATGTCTCTGTATATCCTTTGGCGACACTGTGTGTGGACAACAATTCAAGGACTTTGAGTTTACCTTACCTGAATCAGTTGTATGTAAGTTAAATGTGACCTCATTAACTTAAATTTCAATTGGAGAAAACATTTATAAAGCAGGTTAACTAGCACAGTGCTAAGGCATTAGTTCAAGTTGTTTCTATTGATTCCACTTTTTATTAAAGAAAGAAAACTTATGAAACTTATTATGCATTCTTATAAATAGTTTCCAGATAAAAACAGTGCCTCTTTAAGCCTGAATCTATATAGAGACTTATTTATAAGTCAGTTAAATACACATTCTACAAATGTTCTCAATGTTTAATAGATTTGCACATGCTCATCAGTTTAAATTGAACAATATTAATTTCTCATTTGCTAGTTGAGTTTTTGTTCATCTTCAGTTCGGTCTGCTGCTTGTGATGAATGCGAATTTCTATTTGTAATCCGACAAAATGCTGCAATAATATAAAATGAATTTCACATTTGGATGGCACAACGAAAAAAACCTAATTAAATTTGAATGAAAATAATTAGCATATAAATACGGAATGCAGTTATTTGATTTGTTCACTCGACCGCAATGTCTGGTTAGTCTCTCTGGCTCGTTGATGATGACGATGATAATGATGAGCCATCAGCTGTTGTGATGCGCAATTTATTAATTATCTATGTGAAGCATTTTTAATAAACCAAATTATAAACATTACAATGTGCCACTTTATGCGTCCTTCACCTGCCCCAAAACGCGAATATAAATATGAATGCGAATGCGCATTGATGCCATCAATAGTTGTGTTTATTAGTTCGGCAATGAATACTAAAAAAAAAAGGGAGAACGCGGTAAAAAGTGTAAATATAATAATGCAATTTGCATTTATTTACAATATAATCAGTTGACGTTGCACCAGCTTATTATAAACATTCAATCAAAATAATGAAAATGCCAAATGAAATTCGTGCAGCAAATTAGCCAATTGACTGACAACATAACAACTCTGCGGTTCACCTCTCAGTTAAGTTCAGTTTACTTGTGTTTTATAATATAATAGACAGAGCGCGCACACACACACATACACACAAACATGTATGTATATACATTTATGTATACATACAGCAGCACTCACAAAGGAATCAATTTAAATACAAAGGATAATTATAACAAAACGTGCCGTAATTAGTTGCTAGCACTAAAATTACCGTCAATTAATTATGTCAGCAGCAGTTAAAATATTAAAATATGAATTTTAAAGAATTTTTGGCAATATTTTTGGACATTTTTTGAATCAATGTACTGACATATGCCAAAACTATTTGTGACTAAAAAGCGAAAACAATTAAAATATAATGTTCAATTAAAAAAATTCTTTGGAGTAATTTTGCTGGCTGTTATTATATATATTATATTATTTATGATTTAATGTACCATATTGTGAAATTAATAAATGTATTAGATATGGCATTCAGTCATTATTGAAACCCTTTTTTTTTGTACCCTTCCAACACAAACTTCCGATTGTGCAGTTAATCTTCTTGTGCATAAAAACTAAAGAGCTCATCCTTCTTTACACTCATATCTCCCCTGCCACAGTTCTTTCAACACACACCTGTGACTTCAGTTTCTGTTTATTTTTACATATTTTATAAATAAATTGCCACTCTTTGGGCACCTAATCATCGCACCTGAAAACTGTGTTGCCTCCCACACACCCAAACACACACACAGTTCACACGCAGGCTTGTAAAAAATTCAACATAAATTAAAAGGGCCACATTAGTTAGTTTCTTCTGCCCCTCTCCACCCACTCACACCCTTACACACTCACACACACACACACACGTGCACGTGCCTACTGCACAAAGCACTGTCAATCCGAGTGGCAATCGCTGCCCGGAAAGCAACCTCGCATCACACAGGCCCGCATCCTTACGATTAATTTACGATTTAAGTCCATGTAAGGAGCGCACAATGTCGATCCCCACTGAATGCTGAATTCTGAACCTAAATCCCAAGGCAAAAATGAAGCTGACGCCGAAGCCGAAGCTGGAGTTGATGCTGAGTGCGCGCCGCCTGATGCGTATTGAATAAAGTACTAAAAAAATAATTTGCAAACTGTGGCTCAAGAATGCGATGTGTGTGGCAGAGAGAGAGAGAGAGGGGAAGGGCAAGGGAAAGTGGCGTAAGGGGACAGGGGCTGGTAAAGGGGTCTGACAAAGGGCAGCCCGGAACGTGGACGAGTGACTCCCAGTTGTATTACCGCATTACCGTGCGTTGCTTTTCAAATTTTATGCGTATTACGTATACGCAGTGTGTGTTATTCACTCACTTCCGGTTGCCAGTTGCCGTCGACCGACATGCGTTCGAGCCGGGTCCATGTTTAATGTTGTTTTGACGCCGCCATATTAACCGGAAGGCGGGGCCGGAGCACAAAGACAGGAAATGTGCACCGCCAGGTACTTTCTATGTAAATGTGCTCGCATTTGTTTGTCTACTCTCTCCTCTCTCTCCTCTTCCTCTTATTCTCCCCCTGCGTGTGTGTGCGTGTCTCTTTATATTTGGTCTTCCTTATTTAACCCTTTTTTTTGTGCCTTGTCGGTTCGGCATCCCAAATATTTATGGCCAACGGCACAGGGCATATGTTTTTTTGCCTGCGAGCAACGTAGCTCGGCAATTTATTTAACCTTCAAATGTTGCGTGTGTCACAAAGGTGTCGCCTTCTAACTGTGTTTCCCTTCCCCCTCTCTCTATTTCTCCCCTCTCTGTGTGTGTGCAGTCGTATTAAATGGATTTGTTTGCATGAAATTTGCGTAGATTTGCTGCACATTATTGTCTGCACAATGCCGCACATTGTGCCTCTGTTATCTCCTGCCTTCCCCCCTCTGTCTCCTTGTGGCAACCTGTTTATTTGCTCATCAATTTGCTGCTGCGTGTCGAGCTTTTAAAATCAGTTTGCGGCTGCTGATGGATAGATTTCATTGATATATAGAAGGACGCCTCTGCGTGGCAAGTAATATTGATTTGAATATTACTGAAATTCAATTGAAATAGAAAATACTATTGAAATTAAAGCATGAAAGGTTCTTTAGAGAGTTTACAACTAGACTATATAAATGTACACATATTGCTTAAATTATAACAATACCAACATGATCTATTGTACCTCTGCTGAGATGATGGCTCCATTATCAGATTTGTGTTTCTCAGTAAGTCCACGAGTTTTCCTGAATAATATACTAATGCGACAGGCAGATTAAAAAGTAGATAGATTTCAGTGTCTGTTTAAGTCAATCTACAAAATAATAAGTACATATTATTGTCGTGGAATTTTCCATCTGATTTATATCTACTCAGTCAACATTTCCCACATCTGCAAAGGCACAAGAAACTAGAAAGCTTCATTCAGTATGCATATTTAATTTCCTACATTTAAGACCCATTTAACACCGGTCACATCGGTGATCAGTATCACAGCAATATCAAGTGCCTTTTCCCTTCCTTTTCCTTCGCCTTGACTGGCATTCAGTCCGTGTTAACCTTCAACTCAATTTTCCCTTTTGTTTCTGCTCTGCGGCGTTGTCATTTTTATTTACAATAAATTGTACAAAACGGCCAGAGCGAGTGACCAAACTGGCCGAACAATAAAAGCGGCTACATTAATCTTCTGTCCCGGCCAAGCAACAGTAGCAGACGAAGCAGAGGAAGGGAGGGAGAGGTGGGTAGAGGAGTCTCTGCTGTAAGCGATGCACCCTGTCCAGTCCGGCAATTGTGCTTGCCAATTTCCGCTTGCAATACCGCACACTTCCTCCTCCCCCTTCTGCACTCCGCACCCACACTGACTGTTCAGGGCGATGAAATTGCTTAAATGTAAATAAATCAGTGGTAAGAAAATTTCAGCGGTCAGCTCGAAATGTTTCGCATCCGCGACGTAAACGTGGACATGGTCGTTTCTTTCGCTGCTGCGACTGATGCCAGTGCTGCTGATGCTGCTGTAAGTGTCGGCTTATAAATCAGCCAACTGCAACAAAATGGCTGACAGGCAGACAAACAGACGGACAGACAGGCAGGCAGAGAGTCAGACTTACTGCCAGACAGACACGCATTAATGCGCTGGCTTAAGTGTCAGTGCAAGTGCCAAAAAAGAGAGAGAGAGAGAGAAGAAGGAAATGCGTTTAATTGCATCGCGCGTTTATTTAATTCGCGCGCACACTTTGCGCCATTTTATTAGCTCCTGCAGGGCATAAATCACACGAAGGTCGTTTGTCATTTTTAACAATCAATTAAAAGCAAATGTTGCATAATACACGAAAACTTTCCGAATGCCGTCGCTAACAATTACAAATTGTAAGCGAACTCGCTTTGCCATTTATCATTGACTGGCAGAGTAGAAAGACAGACAGACAGAGAAGAGAGAAAGAGAGAGGAGGAGGAGAGGGGAAGCTATAAAAACTTTAGTGTGAGCATTTTTAATATGTCCTATAAAAATCAGCCACAAAATGCAGAAAACTGTTGCGAAAATCGTAAATGCACTTGTCGAATGCAACTTGGGGTCGAGTGGCAGCGGGAAAATGAAAGAAAAACAGGTCGATCGCGCTGTCTGTTTGTCTGTCAGTTTGGTAGCTTGTAATTTATCTTTTGTGGCATTGGCTATAAATGTTCTTCATACACCCTGTAGCAATAAAAGCGCATTTAAGTCTCATGAAGTGGTTGTACAAAGTGAAACATTTGTGTATTCGGCTTGAATTGAAATGATTTTAATCGTGGATTTTTACCAATATAAATGTAAAGAATAGGCAGTGCAAAGGAAAATCTAAACGAATGAAAGAAATAATGTGGAATATTACTTTCTAAGAATGTTTTACAATGGGTAATGGGAAGAATTAGTAAAAAGTTATGCTTCTCTGATTAGAAACCCATTTCAACCATAACATATGCCTGCATATTACAGGTTTTAATATTTTCGAAGAAATACAGTTCTTATTGTCAGCAACTTAATATATATATTTATTAATACCCAATCTAGCACAAATATAAAACTGCAATAACTTTAAAAGAAAATACTTCTGCACATTCTGTTAGAAAATACGAGAAATATATGGCAAAATAAAATATTAATTAAATACATTTTTCCGCTAAAAATTCCTAAACAAGGCACATCCATTTTCAGCCATTTATGACAAAACAGATTCCCGTTTAGCTTTTTTTTGGTGGGAAAGGGACAAGTGCATGTAAATACGCGTACAATGTGCATTCTTCGCGGGGTTTTAAATGGGTTTGTTCCACTTTATATACATATGAATTTCTCTCTCTCACAAAAACGAAAAAATGAATAAATGGTTTCCCTCTGTGTGCTGGGGCCATAAAACCCCAATAAAAATCACATTGCAATTCATTTAAAATATTTATTTGTGATTTAGAAAACAATCGAATGGCATTTTTATGTCATCAGGTTGGGTTGCCCCGCCCCCTGCTCCAGTGAGTGGGCAGCATAAAAATGCTGCAGGCAGTCAGTGGGCCAGGACGCTTGTCTCGCTTAATTGCCGCTTGATTGATGATGCCTCGGGCGGCACTACGAAGCAGTAGAACAGTGGAGAGGAAGAGGAGAAGAAGCAGGAGTAGGAGAAGCAGGAGAAACAACAACAATAACAAACATAAACAGGCTTTTAATTTATAATTTATGTAGCGCAGTTTGATTAATTGATTTCCATTTGCCGGGTGCTACATTCTATTCCATCCACGTTGCCATCCTTCGCTATCCTGCTTTTCTCTAGTATCGTATTCCTGCCAGTATCGGCTGCTCTGCCCGACACTCTCTCTCTCTCGCTCTCTCCCTGTGTGGTTTTAGCTTTTGACATGTGGGCAAATTGATTTGATACCGTTACCTGCCGCTGCTACTGCTGCTGCTGCTTGAGGCAAGGCGCCACTGCTGCTATTCATAGCGTGCCAAATATTTACCATGTGTGCGTGCATCCAGGTGTGTGAGTGTGTACACTGTGTGCGTGTTTGTTCGCTTACCTTTTGGCATATATTCACATCTGTACAGGACTCCAGTCGATTTGCCACCACCAAAATTTACAAGTCATCGACGATGCGAGGCTCCAAATTTGCATAATTTGCTTTCCATGTAGGCGCAGTCATAACTGATGATGTCTATGATATGGGCCAGTCTACCCGCTCACCTGCTCAACTGCTCACCAGGTCTGCTGTCTCTCCCGTTAGTTGCTGCTGATGTCGCTGCTGTTGCTGCCCCTTGGCAGGCACTACTCGCATCTAGTTGAGTCGCCGCCTGTTTGCACTGCTTAAGCGAAAATGGTGTTAAGTGCTTTCGCATACAAAATTTACATGGCCTGACAATTTTTGAACGATATATCGGCAACGTTGTTGCTGTTGTTGTTGCTGCTGTTGTAGTTGTCATTCTACTTGCCCTCATTGTTCTGCCTCTTCCCTTGTTGTTATTGTTGTTGCTGCTGTACTTGTCGTTGTGGTCGTGTCGCTCAGCTTGACTTCCGTTGCCCGTGTGTTTGTACACGCGCCCTGTCAATATTTGGCGTTTGCTACAAGCCACACGCCAAACACACACACACACACACACACACACTTACTACAGCGAGGCCCAGCCACGCCCACGCTCGTGCCCACTGGGACACCGGCAACGCCTACAGTTAGCAAAATGTTTGCGGACACCAAATTGCAGCGTTTGTCGGCCAGAGTATACCCCATCCTCTGCCCCCGATGCCCTAGCACCTTTGTAATGTTTGTTCAGGTCAATGAACTCAGTGAAAAAGTTTAAAATTCTGTTCAAAGGGAACCAAACTCTTGTTCTATTGCAAATGAGAATAAAACAGTTGACAGCTGCAGTGCTATTCACCTCAACTACATACTCACCATTGGCAATTGCATTGGCGATCGCCGTGCAGCAGCTGGCTGCTATGCACCACACACAGACTACATAGAAAAAGCTGATCGCTTCGCCAAATGTAACTTTAACCCTTATGTTAGCAATAGAAAATGCATGTGGCTTATTTTTTATTAATACATGTTATTAAATTTAATTTATTAACTATTTTTATGTTTATAAATGTTAACTTACATCTAAATACATTTTCTTCGAGTGTGTTTTTTGGTTTTCTTTTATTTTTTTTTTGGCTTCTGTTAAATATTTTACATGCAGTTGCTTAAAGGTTAGTGAATTATCAATTTGCCATTCTTCGTTAGTTATTTGTTTATTTATTTATGTTAGAGTTGAGTTTGTTTTCGCTTTTTATGTTCATTTTCTTTACGTATAAAATGCAAACGTTGCGTTGCTAAATTGAGTTAATTTTCGTTAATTTAACCGTTATTTATTAATTCTCCTTAACTTAGCCTGCTTTTAAATTCTTTTATGCCTTTCCCTTTCCCAGTCTACGCGCGTTGGTAAACAAATCGCGTAATTAAATTTTCCGCTATGCTTAGGAGACTAGACGAATTCGATTTATGTGTAATAAATTGTATTTATATTCTCATAATTATGTTTCATTTGACTTAGGCTTAGGATCAAGCTAGATAAACACAAAGTAACAACAATAATTATAGCTATAGCGATAGTTACGGCTATGACTGTAATTATAATTATAAATATCATAATACAATCATACAAACTTAATTCATTATTATGATTATAATTATAATTAAATAATCATAATTAATTCTAATGAATTTATTTTCACTTAGCTAGAAGTTCTCTATATTTTGGCGCTTAAAGCTGTCGTTTAAAAATACATTAACAATTCAATCATTGTGTGTATATAGTGTATCTATCGATATATATGAAGTATATATATATATGCATATAGAGTACTTGCAGATTGAATATTAATCAGAGTGTTAGTATTCGATTGGTTTATACACGTCATGCTTAGGTCTAGTGGAAAGTTCTGTTTGTTTTTCGCATTTCTCTGTGTCTCGTCATTCGTAAACGTTTCACATGCATCGGTTATTGTTTTCAATTGATTTATTTGTTGCTTTTTACACTATTTTGCGCCTTTTCTGTGTCGTTGCTACTTTAAAAAGTGCTACACATTGTTCAAGTATTTTTCAGTTTTTAGTTTTGAGTTTTCCGAATTCAGTTTTGCAGTTTCCCTTCAAGTTCCTTCCCCCTTTCATTTCCCTTTCCCTTTCGTTTACCCCCCTAAATGCTTTGGCGACAGTTTGATTTCTGGTTTCAGTACTCTCCGCGCACATCACATAACTTATAGTCAATTTTCACTAAGTTCATTCGATACACTTTCCCCCTACTTTCCTCGTGCTACTCTCCCCTCTTTTGATTTGTTTCTGGCTTATTTCACTGACTACATCTGTTGCTTTTACTCCTCGCTTAGCGTCAAAAGCGAGTGCCCGCTCCATGATTGCGATCCTGTGCAAGGAGCACCTCATCCCCATTCAGCTGATGATGCAGTTCCTCTGGCACCGTCTTCAGTAGTTGTGGCTTGGCCTGTGGAGAAAAACAAGCGGAAAATTCGTTACGATTTCAAGGGCTATTTTACTTTAAGTGTTTTGTTTTGTTTTGAGTGCCGGCAATAAACAGTCATATATATTTTGCCATCAAGTTAATCGCGAGTGTTGGGCGCTGAGTTATATTGAGTCACTCTTAAAGATACTTTGAATTAGCTGTGCAGTCAGTTAAGATAAATGGATGACTCACAGATACCCTGCAAAGCAGTCTACAAGTTTAAAGTCTGCCCTCAAAGTGGAACGATAAACTATCTCTCAACTCAGTTATCGATTTGCAATGGCAGCAAGATCGTAAAATACTCCATGCCTCGCCACAGGCAGAGTGTACACTGTACAGCGCACAACTAGCAGGCAAATCCATAGAGCTTACTAGACACAATGACAAGTGGAAAGCAATAAAAGGGAAATAGCAAAAAGGCGCAAGGAAACCGGAGACAGCAACGCGGCGTGAGCTGCCGCGACCGAAAAACATGAAACAGTAAAACAGTAAAAGGCGCTGCTTTAAAATTAACGAGGCGCGCATTATTTGAGTACCCGCAGCTATTACGAATTCGCATTACGCCCATGCCGAATGCGGGACAGGGCTGGGCCAACTGGGCGTATGCGTGTTGCGTTCGCAACATTTGCCGCGGCGAATCTAACCATTTGCCAGTCAGACCAGTCGCAGCAGCAGGCACCCCAGGCAACACCGCAACAGTCGCCAGTCGCCAGTCACATACAGTTGCCCTTCCTCATTCCCCTCTCCACATGCTCCCTCCCTGCATCTCGCCCCTTTTGGCACTGCTTGGCTCTCGTTGTTCTGGTTTTGTTGCTGTGTTTCTGGTTAACTTTGGCGCGCCTCGCTGCCTTTTGGCTTGCATTTTTCAAAACCTCTGGGGACACTCTCGCATACACACACAAACACACACACAAAGAGAACAACAGCTCGCAGAGTCAAAAAAAAGGACATTGTGAATTCAGTTGGGGTTTTTTTTCGCCTTTGCGGAGCATAATAATTGCAATCATTAGAGTCAAAAGTTGCCACACCGCAGTGTCCTTTGGCTGCGAGAAAAAAAGCCGTCAGTGCGACAGAGACGGATAAGCCGTAAGTTCGTGTAAGCACAATGCAATGGCGGCAGTGCAAGAGCAGCAGCAGCAGCAGCCGCAGTCTCAGTTCGCGCCGCTGCCCGCGGCTGCAGCAGCAAAACCGTCGCCAGGACTAACGCATTGCGCGTCACCAAGTGTACACATAATGGCATATTTATAGAGCAAATGACAGAGACAACAAGCGCGACAGAGAGAGAGAGAGAAAGAGACAAAGGCATAGCCAGGGAGAGTGAGATGGAGTGAGAAAGCGCGATACAGGCTACCCGTTTCTTTTTTCCCGCTTTGTATTTTATTGTACTGCGGCTGTCATTTTCGTGCACTTGCCGAGGTCATTTACCGCTTTGAACTTTGGCCATTAAATTTGGGTTATAAATTTATACAGTCAGGAATCAAGTGTACGACGAAAGAGTGATATAGCAGTGTTATAGTCGAGAGAGGCTTAACTCTTTCAAGGTGTAAGAGGGGGATATAGAGAGGGAGAGAGACATACAGAGACTAAAGAGGAGAGGCGTTTAAGGGGAAGGTGAGAGAACCAAAGTGTGTTGCAAGTTTATAAAGGAGTCTGAATATAGTTACTCTGACTCTATAAAAATAAATAAAGTAGACTCTCTTAGTTAGACTCTCTTTCAACCAGGTAGAATAAACTGCAGAATTCTTCAATAATTGAAGTCTTGAAGAAAGAAAGGAGCTGCATATTACTACAATAATAATAAGTATAAGTTGCTAAAGATTTATGCAAATGTTTTGTAATATTCAGATTGAAGTTTCAAACTAACCTAGTACAAATTATACGATAGAAAAGCGTAGAGTAACTTTAGAGTAGCACAGTATTCATTCATTCCTTGGTATCAAGTTATGATTACAGACATTTCTTAGTCTAGTCAAAGTCCAGAAAATTCACATAAAATATTTATGAATATATTAAAAATACTTAAAGAAATCTAAAATTCTCTACTTTCAATTCTCCTTTCCATTTCCTATTTTAATGTTGTCTAATTCATTGTTTCTCTCCATTTAATTAACACACTGGTAATACCTCAATGCGATTCCCGCTATTCTCTCCTGCCAATCTCAAAGTACCCGCCGCATAATGCATATTACTCTTGAATCCCCCGAGCAGTTATCAGACGAACCGCAAAAATCCATTTTCTGCCCCAGTGGCTGCAATTTATAAAAAGGCACAAAAGAGATTCGGCTAAGGGTTGCTGCTGGAGTGGGAATGGGAGAAGTGGGGGGTAGTGAGTGCGGCTAAGGCTTGGGGCGTGCCCAAGATAAATGTTTACTTCACATCGCTTTCGCCCAGCGACCTGCAACCTCTACCTCTCCCCCTATCCACAAAAAAAGCCACTTTGCATATTGATGCTTTCAACGTTTCGGACACTGAGCGAAAGGGGCTGCTATCAACAAGCGGCCAGCAGGCAGGCAGCCTGCTGCGGCAAGGCACGGCCCTGGGATGGCCCCGGACTAGAAGTACATCAAACTGACACTTACCACATCGCTGCCATAAAGGCTCATGCCAACGCCGACGTTGACGCCAACGCCAACGCCGACGATGCTTCCGTTTCCGCCAACTGCAGTGGCCGCTGCCTGCTGCTGCTGCTGTTGCTGCTGCTGCTGTAGGACGGGTCCATTGGCTGCTGAAGATGTGGCCACCAGGCCCATGCACGTCACGGGCTGCAGCAGGCCATCGCCCGTGGTGACCACGCTGTGCGCGAAGATGGGAGGCGGCGGCGTGGGCGAGAAGGTGGCCAATTGTGATGGATGTGACATGGTGACGCCGGTGATGCTGTTTGCTCCGAACATGGGACTCGTTGAGTACATGGGATGGTGGGCAAGATCGATCTGTGAGAGAGGAGAAAGAGAGTAAGAGAGATGGAGAGAGAGAGGAGAGGGGAGAGAGAACGAGACAGCGAATGTTATAATTGATATTCAAGAAGTTGCAAGCGAATCGATTGAAATTGTGTTTGCAATTTGCAGATGAAGCAGCTGTTTACTGTTAGTTAAGTAACTTGTTTTTAATTTGCTGTTAAATTAGATACAAATTAAAATACATATTATATATTGAATAATTTATACACATATGTATAGAGATTAGAAATTAAGGAGAAATATATAAACAAAATAAGGAAGATTGCAAAAGGAAATAGTAAACGATCACAGAAATTGAAATTATTTGTTAAATAAATAAAACAACATAAAGATTATTTAGTCAAAATATTATATTTATATTTAATACTTTATAGAAAATATAAGTAAAGAAAATTAGCTTGACATTAATTAAAATATATTAAATATTATTTAATCATAAAATGTTAAGGCTAATTAAACTATAAATTAATGCAAAAAAAAAGTGAATTATTATTTTCAACTTATAACATACAGAATGTAAAAAATAATTAATTACAATTAAAGTTTTCTTCCCTCCCCTCTCGCCATCATTTCTGCAACTGCCTGTGGCAACCCTCGCTGGCCTGGCGCCCCTAATTACAGTGGTCGCTTTGTTGACTTACCCACTTATTTTAATATATTCCCCATATGAGTGGGGCAAATGAGCATTAGGGGGATGGGGCAAGGCAGGGATACTGCCAGGGGATAGTTAAGTGCTTGTATTTGTACATTTTGTGTGTGTGTGTGTGTGTGCGTATCTCTTCCCAACTGTGTGTGCGCTGCTGTGGCAGCAGCGTGTTTATTGGCGAGAGTTGTAGACCAACGCCAACATGGCGGTCGCTGCTCAGGCTTTTGTTATTGTAATTGTTGTTGATTTTGTGGTCGCTGTTGCTGTTGTTGTTGTTGTTGTAGTCGTTCATTTGATAGTGTTGTTGCTGCTTGGCCCACGCGTTCATCTTCCATTTACTGTCTACAATAATTGCCCCGTCGGGAAGGACGTTCGCTAGTTTGTGTGCCTGAACACACGTGTGTGAGCGAGTGTGTATGTATGAGTGTGTGTGCCTGTGTTACCCCATTGATTGCGCGAGGCATATTTATAGCGCTTGACTACGTGTTTGTGTCTGCGTTCGAAAGTGTGGCCGGAATTTGTTGCTGTTGTCGCGAAGCTTTTAATGGAATTAATTTAGCAGAATTAAATAAATGAAAATAAAACAAATGACCGCAGTGAAAGTGTAGACTAACTGTCAAATGAGATGGAAATACTGACTGAAATATTTATCAATGTTGAACAAAATAAAATAAGTAAAGTTATTCCTTTTTCCCTTTACTTTTCATTGCATATCCTTCACTTTGGTGCGAGCTGATTAAATGATGTTCACTTCACTCTCATGTTTAGTTCCAAAAATGCTTACAAAACACAGTTTGCGGAACTTTATAAACCAAACTGCAGCAGCAACAGCAACAACAACAACAGCAACAGCAGTAACGACAACTTGCAGCAGCAGAAAGTACAAACATAATCGAATTAAAATAATTGCCATAAAAATAAAACAAGGCGAGCAAAATCAATAGCAAACATTTTGCCTGCTGGTCAAGCAGCACAGAGAGAGAGAGAGAGAGACAGAGAGAGAGGGACAGAGACAGAGACAGAGCAACTTCGTGTCGTGTACAAGTTTTCGATAAATGACAATAAAGCCATACAATGTCATTAGGTAAATGGTTGCCATGGCAGTTGTTGTTGTGCCATAAAAGTTGTTTGCTCTCTGCACATGGACAATGTGCCACACACACTCTCAAACACACTCATACACGCACACATAGTTCTGCTTAAGTGCATTTTAAGAGCAGCACGCTCGGGCGGACTGTGCAAGCTCAACTACAACATCGATGCAGCAGCAGCAGCAGGAACACAGGCAAATGTCAGGGAGTGGTACAACACGAGCATAACTCAAGTCATTACAATAATTGTGGAAATCAAAGCAGACCAGAGACAAAAGGGCAGCAGGAACAGGCACAGCAGCCAGTCGAACTGCTGCAGCAACTCTACCTGGTCCGATTTTAATTGAAATGCAAGCCAAGTGAGTTGAGGATACTCAACATCGAGTATAGAAATATATAAAGATGTTTGAGCTAAGAAGGAAGTAAGTTTAATATATGTATATTAAATATACATTTCTCTCTCTTTGTTGTCTTCTAAAACTTAAATAAATCATAATGAGAAGTGTTTTTATATACCCTATTAGTGCTCCACTCACTACAGAGTATACACAGTGCTGTGTTGGACCAGTGAGAATTATTTCTCTGCCCACTCGCATTACGTATACGTAGTGTTGGTGCCAAATGCATTTGCTGTGCTGCCTTGAGTCGGTTTTATGTTCCACACACACACACGCATTCACTCGCACCCACACATGTATCACGTGCCCTGTAAAACTGTCTTCAATGCTTTGCCTACACCACACTGCGTATGCGTAATTTTGTGTAGATTTTTTGTCAATAGAAGACAAATATTTGTGTGTACTGCAGAGAGGGGGGAGGGAGGAAGAGTGGGGAATGCTGGCTGCCTGCTGCCAGCTGCCAGCCAGTCAGTTTATTGATTCGCCAGCTGCAAATGAGTTATGCGATGTTCGTAATTGATTCTGCCCCGCCCCGCCGCCTGCCTCAGCTCTCGAGATGTAATTAAAAATCTTTTGGCACAGCCTGTGTCTGTGTGGCAATAAATAAAGTGCAGCACAGTGGGGCAAAGAAGTAGTTCAAAATACAAACGAAAAGTTCCAACGAATTTATTCAAAGCAACAAATACAAATCACAAAAATCGCAATTAACAAAAACAGAAAACAGAAAGCACAACAAGAAAATTAACTAGAAAAATTCAAAAAACATCACGCAGTTGATTACGTAAGGCGTAAGGCGTAAAGCGTCTCAAACGCGCGTCGCATAGCCCTGCACGTAGTGTCCACGACCAGCCCCGCCCACATTGTCGACCACAGCGCCAGCCACATAGCTGCCACCCTTCGCTGTGGCCGCCTGCAGGTCGGCGAGTATCTCATCATCCATCATAACATTTACCTGCGAGTAGATGTTCGGCTCCGCCCGCTTCAGTTCCGTCTGTCGCGGCCGTCCCAAGGTGGCGCTGCAGTAGGGCGTCAGCCGCTGAACGCCGCCCATGCCGGCGACGCTGACGCCAACGCCGAGTGGAGCGCTGCCCACCAGGGGGGCAGCCAGCTCGCTATAGCTGAGCTCAGTCTGCAAATAGAGAGATGGAGAAAGAGAGGAGAGAGTGAGAGAGAGAAGTAGGAGAAGCAGGAGGCCAGTTAGTTGCGTCAATCACTTTCAGCTTGCCTGGCACTTGCATAATTGTCAAGTGGCAGGTGTAAAGTGGCCACCTTGGCCCGAGCTGAGCTGAGCCCAAGCTGAGCGTCCAAGTTGCGTGCTGTTTTCAATACTTTAATTAAGTGTTGCACAAGTGTTGTGAGGGCATTATTGGTAAAAGGAAATTGATGCTTTCAAGGCGAGCTAGGCAAGCAGTAACTGCAACTCTGCCTTGCCTCACTCTTCTGCCTTGTATCTTTCGCTTGTTAATAAATTATATTAATTAATAAAAATTAATGTACTATTTAAATGTCTTAAAAACTTAACAAACTGTTTAAATTGTGCAACTATTTTAATTTCTTGTTGCTGCAATTATCTTTGACTGCGCTTTGTCTTGCCTATTCGCACCTCTCGATTGCCTGCTCAGCCTTCTTCTACTTTTACTTCTCTTCTGCTTGTTCAAAATGCTCATATGCAGTGTGCCTGCTTGTAATGTGTCTGGCTAACATTCTATTCCCTCTTTCCCTCCTCCTGCATTTCCTATCAGCTACTTTTCTTTCCCTTCCTTGCCATCACTCGCTGCCCATCGCTTTCAGCAAGCACTCTTGCTGAGCAGCAGCTGCAGCGCGTCGAGCACTGCGCACACTTGCCGTTTATTGCATTTTGAGTTTGCAAGGCTACCTACAACAGCAACAACAACACACACACATACACAAATACACATAGCTATCTAGAAATTGCGCGCATCCTTCGCTCCAGTTTTGCGCTCCTTAGCGCTGTTTCAGCTTTCGTCTGTTCGCTTGCCCCTGTCCGGCTTGTCTGCCCCGCCCCACCCTCCATACCTCCCGCCCTTCGTACATCTGTCTGTCTGACTGTCTGCCTGCAACTTATTTTTATTAAATTCGCAAATGGAAAATTTATATTGCTACAGCTGCGGCGGCTGATACTGCTGCGCTTTGCCTCCCTCTGCTGCTCCTCCTCCCTTTCCCTCTCGCTGTTGTTGTTGTTGTTGCTGTTGCTGTTAGTGGGCGTCGCACACACACACACAGAAAATTTCTACTTAAATGATTTTCAAATTATGTTGGTTTTTCTGCTGCTACAGCCACGCCCAGGCCCACAGCCACGCCCCTAGCTCTGCTTTCCTTCCCTCTCCCCCAGCTCGTTGTTTTCTATTTATCTGTGCGACCTTCACCGATTTTCTACGTTTCTACAATTTCGTCTATGTTTTTCGCGCATCTCTCTCTCTGTATGTGTAAGTGTGCCTGTGTGTGTGTGCTGCGAATGGCATTTTCCTTGCAGCTTTCCCACCTTGCACAATCATAAAGTTTTCTCGTTGTGGGTGTTGCCCCAAGAATCGCCAAAGTTTTGTCAGCTCTTTTGATTTTCGCTTGCGGAATTATGCGAAAATGTTTTTTTTTTGTTATTGCTTGCCAAGGTGTGGAATGCTGTAGTTTTTCATCGGATTCTACAGATTTAGAGCTTAGGTTTTAAAGTGCCTAAGCTGTTTGTCTGCAGTTCAGGGCACATATGATGAACAAATTCTAAGCGTGTGTTCAATTTGAATTTACTTTAGGATGATTTTTAAATGCATTAGGAATATGCAGCTAACATAAATTTAATAATCCACAGAAGATGTATTTCATATTCAGAATCTTGTATCTAACCAATGCAGCTAGGTATCGAGGCAGCTCAGCAAATTTTACCGTATAATATTTTATTTAGTACATTTCTTTAACTGCCTTTTTCTTGTTTTTTGCCTTTTATTTCGGATCGACTAAATTATTTAACTTTTATTAAAATAGTACAGTAAGTTACTACAACTAGTAATAGCTTAATTTTTAATATACTTATATGTTAATATCATATTTTAATTTTGATCTTAGTTAAATTTGATTTTTCTATTTGTTGGTTTCAATTTGTTTTATTTATCCATTTTCTCCATAGAGGAAATAATATAGTTTTATTTATTTAAATAAAATTTTATTTAATTAATACATTCGTGTATAAGCTTTAAAAAGTTACTTTCTGTCTAAAATCAAAATCAATTAATTTGTTCTTTTTTAGGGATTTCATTCTCAACTCAATTTCCTGTTAGGTAGAATCGCCCGATTGCGCTTAATGGAAAATGCTCGACGAGTTGTTGAGCGTTTTAAATTTCCATCAGCAAATGCTGCTTCCTGTTTGTTGGTCTGTCTGTCTGCCCGTCTGGCTGGTCTAAGACCAACTCCAACATGCTGGCCATCAATTGTGGCTTAAATAATGAACTGTTGGCTGGCCATAAAAACCACTTAACCCGAAATATGCGCCCAGCAACATGGCAGGAACGAAATGGAGGCACCTCTCTTTCACCTGCTCTGCCCTACAGTGGCTCACACAAGTGATGGCCATCTGGTGGCCACCTGTCGTGGCTATAAATTAAGATGGCCACCATGCCCGCCATCTTGCAAAAGGTTAAATGTTTGACTGGCGGCTAAGTGCGGATTAGAGCTCAGCCGGGCATAACTCACCTTCTGTTGCTGCTGCGGATGCTGTTGCTGCTGCTGTTGAGGATGCTGCTGCTGGTGCTGCTGCTGCTGTTGCTGTTGATTGGCATAAGCGCCCATTTTGCTAACGGGTATAAGCGTATTATACTGTATATACTGGCCATGTGCTGTGGGCGGGCCGGACTTCTTATCGACCACCGCGTAGGTGGGCATGATGTGATCGTATGTGCTCGAGGTAATCACGGCGTTCTGCTCGGCCAGCGCTGCCGTTGCATAGGCACGATTGTGTCCCTTTGTTGTCCACTCATCGTCCACGTCGTATCCATCTGCAACACACAAACAAACACACACACACACACGTAAGCAATGCAATTGTCAAGGGCAACGTGGCTGGAATCTGCGCTTAGTCGTCGCAGCTCACTCACCTTGCGGAATGATGTCCGGATTCTTATCAATGCTGTCCAGGCTGCTCGTCACATGACACGTCTCGCGTCCAATGCGATGCATATCCTGCACTGATTGCCCGCCATTGTGGCCCATCGTCCCAATGCCCAGGCTGCCGTTGTTGTTGCTGCCGAGTATGCCGATGCCGAGGTTGCCATTGCCGTTCGCCGTGCTGCCGCTGCTGGCGCCGGTGTTGCCATTGCCCGGATGCGAGTAATTATTGCGATCGTGTCCCGTGGAGCCACGCAAACGCACCACGACTACAATGATGAGCGCCACCAGGAACAGGCTGCCCACAATGCCGGCCAGAATGCCAAGGAATGGCCGGATGTCCTCGATGACGGCTGCATTGGCCAGCGATAGGTCTGAGGAACAGCAGCAGAGGCAGTTGCAAAGAGGGGAAAGGAGAGATGAAGATAGAGAAGGAGAGAAAGAAGGAGAGAGATGGAGAAAGAGAGAGAGAATACATGAAATAAGCGAGCGCTACAATTATTTAGCCGGAATGCAGCGCATATTTTACTAGAGTTTTTCTATTCCCCATACTCCTTTACTCTGTCCTGCGCTGCTTTGCATTGTTTTATGAGCTGCTAACTACATTTTGTACCCGGTTACTCATAGCCCTTCCCTTGTTGCTCCCTTTCCTAACTGTCCCCTCCCCTTCGTATGTCCCTGCCCTCTCCCATCTTTCCCTTTCATTGTTTCTGCTGTCGACCCGAGTTCCTCCGCACGTGCTTGGAATTTAGTCTTGCCTAATGAGCTGCATATGTGTTGGTCTGTGTTGGTGTATTCATCTGTGTGTGTGTGTGTGTGTGTGTGGCTGTGTTCGTCCAGTACGTGTGTGGTCTGCTATAAGCTGCTCGCAGTGTTAAGGTTGCTAATTTTTGTCTCGGCCAGCGGCGGCATGTCGAGCATTTTTAGTAGCCACATTCAAAAACAAAGGCCAAAACAAAAGCCAAAGCGTAGCCTAGCGGGATTTGTTTTATACTCTCTCCCCAGTTGACATTCCCTTCCTCCCGTTCGTTAGGCGAATGTATTCAAATCGTATGCAAAGTTAGTGCGTCAATTGAAAAATACGATAAACATTAAATGGCAATAATGCGGGAATTTATTGAAATCGAATTGGCAAAATTAAATGTGATAAATTCCGAAATTAAAAGTAAATAAATCAAATTCTGTGTGTGTCTGTATGTGTGTGTGTTGTATAAACAAAATATGTAGTAGCAAAAACAAAATACATACATAAATGAGAAAAAACAGCAAATCAAAGTTATGTCAAATGTTTTATAAAAACTTAATAAAATTAAGCTGCAGATATGAACACACACAATCGGAAATAACTCAAAAAATATTATATACATGCGTTGAATAAGCAGTAACATTGCAATAATAAAATATCAAATGTTATTAAATATTAATTGCGAAAGTTAAACATTTTCAGCAACTATAGATTGAATTTCAAATCAAATTTTTATTGAAATTCAGTAAATTAAATTAACAAAAAAGAAAATAATATAATAACAAATATGAATAAGCAGAAAATATATAAATTAAAAAGAAACTAATATAAATGTAGAACAAATACAAACAAATGATGTACAGAAATAAAAATATATGAATTAAGAAATAAAATAATAGATATATTAAAATAAACTGAGTATTAGATTAATTGAGTATTTAAAACAGTTAAAAAATCGTCAAAACAGTTGTCAAAAGTTAAATAAAAATAATAAATGGAAGAAAGGTTCTTAATGCCTTTAACAAAATTAAAATACGATTAAAATAACAAACAGTGAACATGAAAAAATTGCACAAGTTAATATGAAAAATAAAAAAATACTATGCAACTTAGGAGATGATATTTAAAAGTAGAACTTAAACTCAAAGTAGCCACTACCTTCACCATCGGCCTCCTCGATGAGAAACTCGTTCTCGTCGCAAACACAATCGCTTGTTGTTGGCTTTGGTGTTGTTGTTGTTGTTGTGCTGGTAGTAGTTGTTTTTGTTGTTATGCCATAAACAGGCTTGGGGGTCAGATAAGACTTGGTAAATGTTATTTTAACTGAAAGCATGCAAGCAAAGTCAAAGAAAGAAACAAAAGAATAAAAGAGGCTGAAAATGTTAGCAGAAAAAGTCGAAGAGAGCAGAAAACTTAAAGAGCAAAATTAAAAGACAAATCAAACCCGTTTGTGGCCCCCAGGCGAGTTACGTAAACTGTAACTCAAATTGCAGCTGCAGCGGCAATTAATTTGTAGGCAGCGCAATGCCTACATGCCCGGGCAGGGGGATGGGAAGAGGGGGTGCAGGCTTCTGCCTTCGTACATCGGACATCAGAGGACATGCATGAAATTGCAAACCGATTTGCCTCTTCACACGCACCCGCAGTCCGTTTCGGACTACGTTTTCCGGTTGCTTGTGCCTTCTTTTTCTCTGGTTTTCTGTGTTTTTCTGGACTCACCCGTCTGCTTCTCGGGATCCTTGAGGGTGTAGACCTGCAGTATTGTTGCATTGCTGCGTCCCTTGCTGTTGTGCGCAATGAGGAAGACATTGTAGCCCATGCCGGGCACCAGGCCGCTCACCTCAAAGTATGGTTTCCTGTTGTTATTGCAGTTGTTGTAGTTGTTGTTGTGCGTGTCGTTTCGTGTCCATGTAATGCGCGTCGAATCGATATTTGAATGTGCCCCGTGCAGAAACCACAAAAAACGAGGCAGAGACAGACAGAGAGAATGAAAGAGAGAGAGAGAGAAGTAGAGCGATAAATGAACATTGCTACAAAAGAAATGGCTAACAGGAGCAGAAGTCGGAGGAGGAGTGCGAGCAGGAGTAGGAACTGATAGACTGACTCGCTTCTTGATGTCGAATGCGTTGTCACGCCTTGTTGAGCTTTGTTGTGCAATGTGCAAAAGTCACACGGCATGTGATTCGCATTTTGCATTTCACATTTCGCATTGCACATTTCACATGCCAGACTCCTCCTCCTACTCCTAGTCGTGACTCCTTTGGCTGCGTCTCTCGCTCAACTCACTTTGATTTGTAAATTTTTGGATAGCGTGTCGTTCCGTTCACATAAACCTCCATGATAAAGTCCTGCTGGAGGCCGCCGTCAAAGCCTTCGATGCACTCGATTTGGAAGCCCGATGATGTTTGATTGAGCAGCGTGCAGTTCAGCAACGGATCCGGTTCGCCTGTTTCGAACACAAAATGCATTTGTTTATTGCCATTAGATTCAGTCAGATTCAGCTGGAGTATCAGCTTTTGCTATTGTTTTTGACTGCTACCCCGTTCCCCGTTGCCCCAGCTTCCACTGCCGGTTATCATTGCGCAGCAGTCGAGCAACAAATTGCAAAAGTCGCACGTGCCACTCGACTGATTCGACTGATTCGCAGCTGCTGCACTGCAGAAAATGTGACTTTCAAATCAATAAGCCACAATCAAACAGCAGCGGCAGCAGCAGTAGATGCAGCAGAAGATCCAACAACAACGAACAGAACAACATCACGAACTTCTAACTAATCCAGCTGAGCACCAAAAGTGCCAAAGCCATCAACAAATCAGCACAGCGGGCCACCTGCCGCCGCTAAAACTAAACATAAACAAAAATACGCAGACAAATCGAAACAGAGCAAAGCACCCAGAGAGAACTGGCGACACAATGCGCACTGCCATCGTTGCTGGACATTGGAATACTCTGCCATAAAGTAGTATTTAAATATTGAACTAGTTTACTTGAAATACTGTATTTAATTAAGATCTAAAAGAGGTTGGCAACATTGCAGGAGGCCGCTTTCTTTTATTTCTATTGAATGTTCCCTCTCTAACACATTCATTGCATACTTTCGAGCTGACATTTAAAATGTACCTTTCACAATTAACTAGGTACATTTGAGGGAATTTTTAATATCCCTTTTTTATTGGTAGTCATTCCTTGCATAAAATTAATTAGAGACATTCTAAGGAAATTTTAATATCCCTTTGACTTATAATTGCACCATGATTTATAATTAAAAAAGTACAAACAAAATGTGAGAATCAAATGAAAATAAAGAGTGCTTGCACATATTCTTCCAAAATAATATGTGTTCTGAACTATTCAATATTCCTCACACTCTACACTACGCGACTAGCTGCACGGAAATGAAACCAAATGGTCAAACACGTGAGCGGCACACAATCAGAAACCAGAAAACGGAGGTCAGCAGGTAGCAGACAGCTCGTTTGTATCCCTGGCTGTGCTCAGCTCTGCTGCCTACACGGTTTGCTACTCACCTGCCGGCGCTATTGTGTACACGCAGGGCTCGCTTTGATCGCCAATTTCGTTGCTGGCCCAACACAACAGTGTGCCATAGTCCTGCGAATATAAAAAAGAAGAGGTGAGTGCGAGTGTGTGTGTGTGTGTGTGCGAGTGTGTGTGTGGCATGAGTGACAATGCAATGGCATTTCGTTGACTTAATTTATGCATGCAGCGGCGTTGGCGACACACCTTTTCAACCTTAATTGAAAATTCAAAACCGCAATTCGTTTGGAAAATTATGTGCGACCCTCGTAAGGGATGACGAGTGAGATGGAAGTGGGAAAGGGAAAAGGGCAACGCGACTGCACAGCGGCGTCACTGATTTATTTGATTCTATGTGTGTGTGTGTGTGTGCGAACTCTCCTTGGTTACTTACATTCTCCGTCATGGGCGTGTAGTGGGCGACGCTGCGTCCTCGATCCACTGCCACCAGCGATGCAGGAATGTCAGCCGTCTCGCCTTGCGTTGCATTGAATTTCCAGACGTATGTTGCCTCCGCGGGATTCGCATCGATTTTGCATGCTACCTTCACGGTCTCATGGCGGCCCGAACTGTAAGTGGTGCGCTGCCCGGCACGGCACACAGGCGCAACTAAGAGAGGGAGAAAGGGGGAGAGAGAGAGAGAGAGGGGGGAGACAGAGCAGACAAAGCATAGCCTGAGTTAGTACGTGTCTGTGCAAATTGGCAAGGCATTTGCATAATTAAAGCAAAACATTACAGAACTTGAGTTCAATTTGTGTTCAAATGGCACGAAACACAACACGAACACAATAGCAGCAGCAGCAACGACTGCAACAACGACAGCAACTACTACAACAAAATCAGTCGCTTTGCACTGGCAAAGTTTTTGCATAGTCGAAAGTTTACTATAGACACCAAACTATATTTGTGCTGCTTGTATATACATATACATATATAGTAGAGCTGTGTTGCCTTGAATGCAGCTGGCATTCGTTGCCCGTTTGCCTTTGTTTCAATTCATTTTCGCCTGAAAGCAGGCAATGGAAATTTGCTAGCAATTTTGGCTAATCAATTCGGACTTGTTATTTAATATTTATTAGAAACTCTTCTTGTTGTGCTCTGCTCGTGCAGATAAATGTATGCAGTTTTGTTTGTTTTATGGCGGACAACATCAATTTGTCGTGTGTGCAACACGTTGCAAGGCCACTGCTGCCTTTTGTTTTTGTGTTTTGACTTGTTTTGCTCCTGTCTTGGCCCTAATTGAATTCAGTAAACTGACAAGAGTTCAACAAGTCATAAAAAAAGACTTAAGTCGATGTACGTGTATGTATATATACTCACATCGTATATCCAACTGCACCGGGTTGCTCTCGCCGTCGCCCTCGCGGTTGCTGCCGACGCACGTGTAGATGCCCGTCCTTGCGCGACTGGCGTTCTGCAGGACGAGGCTCTGATTGGCCACGACAATGCCCTCGGCCGGGTTGTTCTCCAGTATGTTGCCCTGCAGCGAAATGAATCGAGAGTTAAGGTGGAAAATTGAAAATCGAAAACTCGCGCCGATAAATTTCCCCCCGCCCTCTGTCGAATATGTTTAATAATTTATTGAGTTGAATTCAATTTGGCACAGAAATAAATTTAATTTGTGGCTAATAACACTTTCATGTTGCCCGACACACACACACACACACATATGGATGCGGCACCCCCTGTGCTGTGCCTGGGGGCGTGGCTGCATAATTTAGGGCTTGGGCTGCATAAATTGTTAAGTGCTTTTACAGCTAAATAATTCAATAATAAATTGTATAAATTTCTATGCATGTCTGCCGGCTGTGTCTGTGTATGGGCGTGTGTATGTGTGTGTATTTTTTCTGTACGCCTGTCAGCTCTAAAATATGCAACAATTATGTGGCACACACGCAGTCAACCACCCACAGGAAGTGGCGTGCGTGAGATGCGCTTTTCGATTTGTTGTGTTTGGCCCCAAGGTAATTTATGTATAAAATATAATGCAAATAATAATAATAATACGTATAATAAACGTCTTCAATTTTTCGCTGCCTGCGCATGCATTAACTGAGCCCGCAAGCGAGAGTCGAGCAAGAAAATTGGCTTCACATTGGATTAGCTATATTGATGGGGATGATTTCTATAGATATAATAGAAATTTAACTGACTTTGACTTAATTTGGAATTTGTATTTGAATTTGCGCATCATTTCTATCCCTTTTTAATGTAATTTAAAACAACTCGAATACTTTAGCAAGTTACTTATTGAACAGAAGAAAATATTACAAAACTTAAAGAAAGAAAATTCTGATGAAATAAAACATGATAGAAATATTAAAAAATGCATTAATAATTTTGTATATAATAAAGAAAGTATTTATAAATTTAAATAAATAAGTAAAACATAATTAAATAAATCATTAAGAATAATGAGTATATTTCTTTTTTATTACTTATAAATTGAAATAAATAAGTAAATTCTAATTTAATAATGTATTTGGAATATATAGAACACTTCTTCTTCATTAGCTACTTACATTATGCCGCCAGCTGACTTTGTAGATCCACGGATTCGACTTGATGTTGCACTCGAAGAAGACATCGACGCCCTCACGCAGCGTTGCATTGAGCGAGTTCGTGCCCAGTTCTAGGCTGACAACAGGTATATCTGTGCGAAGCGAGAGATCATAGTTGGATATAGTACAACACAAACAAACAGTCGAAGAGGGGAAGACGTGACTCGCAGTGTTTGGGTGGCACTGTCATGACAACACTAAGCTGTCTGCTAAGGGTGCAAATTACTTAAGTGCCACGCCCAGCGAGAGAAAGTGGGCGCGAGTAAATCATAAAAAGAGTAAAGAGCAAATAAAATGTAGAAGCCGCACACAAAGGTGTAATTACTTGGTAAGCCCAACAAATTAGGCAATTTAAGTTGTGAAAGTGCCGAGCACCCAGCGCCCTCCCCTGCCTGCCTCTCCCCCTTGCCCTTCTATACCTCTTCATGCCCTGTTCCTGCCCTGTCCCTTTGCCATTTGCCATTTCCCTTTTGCTTGTAGGCAATTAGATGGCCTTGGGTATTTCGCATTTTGTTCTCAAACTTGTTTATGAAAAACGCCGAGTGTGCGAAAATAAATCTACACGTGCTGCAGGCGCACAGAGAAAGGGGCGAGGCCAGTTATCGGGACTAGAGTGGGCCCTAAACAAGTAAAATGTTAACTTAATTAAATCAAAATTGGTGCGCGGAATGCGCGAATCAATTAAGCTTATTAAGCAATCTATCAAATTGCGCAAACAAGCCAGTCCCAGTCCCTGCTACAGTACCCTTTATCCCCCTTCGTACCCCCTCTCTGTAAAGGGTTGCTCAATGGACCACAAGTTTCAATAGAATGGCCGCAGGAGCAGGCAAAAAAGGAGAAAAAAGAACCCCGAGTTGAAAGGTAAGCAACCACACCGCGCAAAGGCAAACAGGAAACGGAAGCAATGCAGTGGGCGGGCAGTAAAGAAAGAGAGAGGGAGGGAGAGCGTGGCGTGGCGTCATGGATTGCCATTTAAATTTTGTGCAAACAGGTCGAAAAACTGTAAAAGCGTAAAGATGGCTTCGCTGTCGGCGTCGCTGCTTGCGGTGTTTGCGGCGGGTTAAAAAGTTCTGCAAGTTTGGGCCAAAGTTTTGCAGGCCGCCGCTGGAAATTAATTTGCCAAACTTGCCACAAGTTGGCACACAAAAAAACACAAGCAGAGCAACGAGAAGAAGAAGCAGCAGCAGAAGGAGGGAAGCCGGAGAAAGCCAGAGAAAAAAAAAATGCCAGTATTATATCCGCTGCCTTTTGCAGCATTTTCGGGCGGAAGTATTTAAAGCCGATATTGGCGACGAGGCGGCGGCGATGGCAGCGGCGCCTTTGTGCTTTCATTTTCATTAAAAAGTTGTGCCAGCCAAATTAAATATTAAGCATACGCCGCGTTGGCGACTGAGGCTAATTTACATTGGCACTCGGGCACAAACTAAACAGGGCCCACTCAAGCGAACCGATTGCGCGATGCTGACTTTGATGTATTAATAAACAGACAGATGAAGAGATAGAGGGAGAAAGACAAAGAGAGAGAGAAAGAGAGAGGGAGAGTTGCAAACAATACTTACGATAGATGTCCAATTTCCAGCCATCCTCCATGCCCGATTCAGGTATCATGCCCTGTTCGGCACGACAGGACAGAAACTTGCCGCGATCATCGATGGTGGGCGTAAATGTCAGCACTGAGGTGGTCATATTTCCATCCGGATTGGCCTGCAAAATGAACGCACGAAAAGGCGAAACAGTTAATAGCACTGTATACGTGTATGTGTGTTGGTGTGTGTGTTGGTGTGTGCTCTGCCAAGCGAGACAAAGGAGCAGCAAAACAAGCAGCCTCATCTCCCTGCGCCGGCACGTGCACGTGGACAGTCGTTAAAGCCGGTGCCGGCTTTTAATTGAAGGCAGCTACGTGACTGCCGCCGAAGTAGCTTCAATTACCACAAAGCATGTCTACGGGCAGACATGATGAGAGAGATGGGGAGAAAGAGAGTGGGAGAGAGAGGTTCAGAGCAGTTGGGGTGGGTTGCCCAAGCAGTTGGTACAGTTTAACAAGCTACGTAGATTTCAAATTTGCATGTTTATACCCTGTAAAGAGCACTGCTTATTTTGTGAGCTGTCTAGAGAACTTAAGAATGAACTTGGATTGATATTATATATGTGTAGAATATACTATATAAGTATATGGAGCTTCAATATAGAGCTGTCTATATAGAACAGATTTCACAGTGATTTAGATGGCTGTTTCACCTCTGCAAGGGAAGAAGATACTCTGAAAAAAGTTTAATCTCATTTTACAGCAAATCAACGAGTCAATCCTTGCCTGCACTTTCCCCAAGGGTGTGATTTATGCTTGGCACAACCAAAGGGTTTGAGGATTAGGCAACGCCATTGGGTACTTACAATTTCATGCGTATTCTTCATGGGCGAGCTGCCCTTCCACCAGGTAACCGTCGGTGCTGGACGTGAGCCGATGACAACGCAGCTGAGCTGATAAGAGTTCTCCGCCGAAAGTGGACGATTCTCTCCCTGCAACTTCACAATCAAAGGACGCACTGCAGCAGGCAAAGCACAATGGCAGACAGAGAACGAGATGGAAAGAGAGAAGTAAATTAATTAGCTTGTGCGGGCATACCCCCTTCCTTTCTTCCCTTGCTAGAGATGAGGGTTGGCTGGCAAAACTCACAGTTCATGTCCAGGACGATGCTGCTAATAATTGGCGTTGTCAAATTATTATTCTCCGCCCGGCACGTCAGCTGCATGTGGAGATTCTTGCGCTTGAGCTTGGCCAGCGAGAGGATGTTGCCCATGCGTCGCTCCGAGAGAGGATGGCCCTGGCCGGAGCTGTTGAACATTGTGTTGCCGTGCCACCAGGTAACCCTCGGCTGTGGTCGACCTGCAGCAAAGAAGAAACCAGAATTATTGAGTGCACTGTGTGAGTGTGTGTGTGTGTGTGTGTGCGAGTGGAAGCGGGTCAACAGAAGGGAGAGAGAGTGAGGGGAGTGTGCCCCTATGGGCGTCTGTGCTTGCGAGTGTGTGCAACTGATATGTTTGTTATACGGCTTAGACTTGAGCTTGCCAGCCATTCACACGCGTCCCTCATCCCCGCCCACTCACTCCCCCAGGCACTCTCCCAATACACCTTCCTTCTCTCCCCCTCTCTCCCTGCTTCCTGCTCCCTTTCCTGCATCGCTGCCAGTTGCTCGTAGCGATTTAGCTGCTGTCTTTGACTGTTTGTTTATGTGCTCACAAGTGCAAGAAGTGCCTGCTGTAGCTGTGAGTGTATGTGTGTGTGTGTGTGTGTGTGTATTGGTGTGTTGCTGTGTGTGTGCGACTGTGCGCTCAAGTGCCTTTCGCTATTTCATTTGTTGTCTTGTTTGGCTTTTAGCAATTTTCAAGTGCTCTCAATGCAATTTGTGTGGGCATTGTTGCTGCTCGTTGTGCGTATTGGCCATGCAAGTGTCTGTGTGTGTGGTGTGTGTTGTGTTTGTTCTCTCTCTCTGTGTGTGTGTTAGTTGTGTGCTGGTTCGTGCAGTCGACAGCATTTCAGCAAATGCGAAATTAAATAAAATGCGAAATCTTTGCTTGCATTTTCAAGCTCATCACTTTTAATTGTCAGACTCGAAATGCGGCGTCGACACTTGACAAAATACTCCTTTCCTCCTTTCCTCCTCCTCTTTTCTCCTCTACACGGCATCGTGTTGCTCGTTTACAATGGACAGACGGACGAGTGAGTACGTGAGTCACGTGAGAATGAACTTACCGCCAATGGCCACGCACGTGACATTCACGCTGGAGCCCTCGTTGTAGGGTCCCAGTGTATGATCCTTGATGGTGGCTCCCCTGCTGTCCAGTATGATGATTGACTCGGGCGGAGCTGCAGCAGTAAGAGAAGAAAAAAGCAGAAGAAAGAATGAATTTAAGTATGAGCAAACAAAGGTGTGAAGAGAGTGAAAGTATTGCAGTTCATTTTGTGCAAAGGTGTGGAATGAAGAGGAATATACTCTGATTACTATAGGCATAAATGCTTATAAGAAGTCTTTGCAACACTGTTTGAAATCGCATAAACATACTTAAGATATTTCTTAGTAATAGTCTTTACTCTATTCTTTCACCTTGAATCAACTCAAAATCCCAGTTCAAATTTGGTGCAACTAAGGCTGAATGCTTGCATTTAATTTGCCTTCTTAAACCACATTTCAAACTGTCTGCATATACATATATACCAATATATACCCTGCCAAGCCAAGCTAAGCTGATGGAATAACGCGCTGTCTCAATATTAAAGAGCTGCTTTGCAGCCACGACAGCCTGCCAAGCTTTACCCGCAGCTACAGCAAGTGCGCCCCAGCTAGACTCAGCCAGGTGCAGGCAGTTGCAGCTTGCAGGCTTCAAAGTTGAACTCAAAGTCGGGCCAGTCTGACCACAGGTGCAAAAAAGAGAGACTGAGACAGAGACAGAGAGAGAGAGAGAGAGGGAGGCAAAAGTAGAAGGAGAGGGTTAGCTGTGAAATAAAGCCGTAAATTTTCGCCGACGTGTTGAGCAAACTTTTAATTTTCGCAAATTCGCCTGTTTTATTTGCCCACTTGCCACTGTTTTGACTTGTTTGCTCGGCTGGCACGCGCCACGCTCCGATTATTCACTTGAAAATATTCTCATTTCTCGTCTAATGGGAAACGGAGCATGGCAGAGGGCACATGAAGGAAGGGAAGGGTTGCGATCCAAGTGCATGGCTATTATGCTGGGGCTTAGCTCAACATATTTGCTGGCAAATTTGCAAAACATGTCCAGGACTTACTGGCATCTTCGTTATCCTATCCTGTGCTTTCTCTTCCTCATCCTCATCCTTTACTCTATGCTCCCCTCTCTCTCTCTCTCCCCCCTCTCTCTCTCTCTCTCTGCTGGCCCGCAGCGTCTTGTTACCGCTCGCATCAGCAGTGGCAAGTTGTCCGAGCTGTCCACCCCGGGCTGGGGCAACTTTTAATCTAATACTCGTATCTTCTTTAAAGTTCTTCCCAACCGACGCATAAAGTTCTAAATCCAGCCATGGTTTTACGCTTCACATGTCGCAAGCACACACGCACACACACCAACACACACACACACACATAAGCACAGTTGGCAGAGCATTGCATGTTGAACATGCTCAAGAAGTTTGTAAAACATAACCACGCCCCGTTGGCCAATGCCTCTGAACGCTTCATCTAACAGCAGCAGCAGCAGCGCCAACGGAGGCAGCATCAGCGGCAGCCCTTGCGGCAGCTGGAGGCAGCGACGCCAGCAGCAATGCCGGCAGCAACTATTTACGAACAATATTTTTATTGCCGGCCCAAAGAGCTGGCCGTATATTTCAGCTAAACGCCTTCGGACTCTCGCATATAAATTTTAATGGTAAATTGCAAGCTGTGGCCATGCCCCCAACCAACCCCTCTTCTCCCCCCTCTCCTTGATCCCTTTCCTCCAGCAGGTAAGCCATCTGGCCCACTGCTCACCTTGGGCGGCATTGAAAACGCCGGAAAATATGTAATATCTGGGAAAACTGCTGTGAAAATGATATCCGAAATGGACATACACTCACTACAGTGCTGAGCTTATAAATCATAATATGTTTTTGTGGAAAGTGTAATTTGATAATCATTTTATTTTAAAACAAACATAGATATATGAAAGATGAAATATTTCAATAAATTGCCAGGCAACTTGAATGCTTCTTGAATGATTTGGTATTTACATGAAATTCAATATAAATATATATCAAATCAAACAACCTAAAATAAAAATTGAATAATTTAACTAATAATAATAATTGTTGAGCTGGATAACTAGGTTGGCTAATCAGACCACTTAATAATTAGCATATTTTAAGTCTCATATATTCCTTACATCATCAGCAGCCCCTGTGCACCAAGCAAGGACGTAAACTGACAATCCCTGCCAAGGAAAAGGGCATAGAGCATGTGGGAAAAGAGCATTTAAATGGCGAAAATTCAATTCAAAAGTTGCGCGCTGCACAATTTCATTTTTTTTTGCACTGCACCCAGTCAGCTTAAAGAGAAGTAAACAGGGGCCGAGGGTGGACGTAAACTTTTCGCCAAGTTGGCACTTTAAAAGCTGTTTGCGAAGCAAAGTTACCAAAAAGACAGCAAGAAATGGCAGAGAATCGAGAAAAATGTGCTGGCTGGCAGGGAGAAGAGGAACAAGGGACGAGGGAAGCAAGGAGTAGGGGGCAAAAGAAACATACAGTTGGCGTCTTATTTTGTAACTAATGTGTTTGTTCGGCAACTGCAGCCCGGGATTAAGGAGGATGTCGCCGCACATATTAGCAGCTCAATTATGCCACTGTGTCATGACAAGAACTGCAACAGCGTAAAGAGGGAGGGGGGGGGGGAGGGGGAGCGGCATGATTGGATGGTGTACACTGGCAGAGTGCTCAATACTTACTTATGACAGTTAAATTCACTTTGGAGTTGCGCGTGGGACTCTTCTGGAAGTCGACGCGACAGCGATACTCGCCCGTGTCATCCTCCGTTGTTGACTTGATGGTCAGCGTGCCGGCACGTCCCTCCACGTGAAAGGACAAGCGCTCCCGATACGTTTCATCCGACCAGTGCGTGCCCTGTGCAAAGTTCGAGTCGCGTGTATCGACGCTGAAAAGAAGAAAATTGGGAAAGTACCATGAGCAAGAGAATGAGCGCGACTGAAGGTAGATTGTGTTTGTGTTTTTGTTTGTGTAAGTGTAGACACCCTGTACGTGTATTTTGTGCAACTCTTAAAGCTGCTCACCTTGTGGTAAACTTTTACCAAACTGTGTAATTGGGTTCTGCAATGAATTAATAATCCCTGCTTTATGTTGGACCACCCCACGACGTCACTGTGTCCCTTCCTCTCCCTGACCCGTCGCCCGTCACTCTCTGTTGTAATTTATTGTTTTAGTTTGTAATTGTAGATTATTGATTAATTCTGTGTGCGGTTCGCTTTCTGTTCTTTCTCCTTTTTTTGTGAATTTATAGCAGAGCGTTATAAAAAGTTACCATAATGAGCTCAGTTCAGCGGTCAATCAATGGTCTTAAAGTTTTTCTTCTGCCATTTTGTGATTTTGCAATGTTGCCACGTTGAATGTTTGGAGATTGGCTTTAAAAAGTTTCCCTCAGGGTTTTCTTCTTTGTGCTAACTTCAACTTTGCTATTGTTCTTTTGCCCTGTGAGTGTGGCCTCTGGCCAATGCACGGACAAGAGTGTGTGAGTGGAGGCGAGATTGATTGAATTTTATTGAGAATTTTTGTGTGAATTTGCTTGAGAGCAATTCAATTGAATTGCCTTGCAATTTATGTTTAATGTATTTTAAATAAGTCAAATTCAATTTAGACAATGAATTTAAATAAAATGAAATAATATTTGGCTGAATTGAAGATAATAATTCGATTTTTTGTTGTTTCTGATTGAAAATTCCACATAATTCTTTTTAATTTATTAAATTAATTTGCAATAAACAATTAACAGTCACTTTTCAACAGAAAAACAATTTTACTTTTCAACTAACAGTAAATCACCAATTAAAAGCAATTTGTGCATTTTAAATGCAGCACCTGAAAGTAGGCAACGTTTTCTGTTATGCAAACTGGGACAAGGCTTATTCATTTTCAGATTCTCTTGGCTCTTTCTGACGACTGCAATTTGAATTATCGTCGAGCAGTTAATACAGTTCCACAAACAGTTTACACACATTCGATATGTTTGCCCAGCATACTGCTTTGGCAACCCTCGTACACAATCCGGTTATTATACTTGCAGCTCCCAATGTGCTCCCTTTGACAGCTCGAACCCGACGCCTGGCGCTTGTCTGTGTTTTATTCCATTTCAATTTTGATTTGCAGACATATGGCACTGTTGTATAACACGCAGCGAGCAGCTCTGGCATAATGAGGTTGCCGCCAGCAGCCAGGGTTGCCAGGACTGGCAGAGGGAACTCACATGTCAGTTGGTAATAAAAATTGGCATTCAAGCTGGAAGCCAAAGTCGAAGTCAAAGCCATCGATGCTAAATTGAAATGCCAGTGAGCAGCAATTGGAGGTAAGGATAAATTAAATTTTTAGCTCGAAAAATAGAGAGAGAGAGAGTTGGACTCAAGACAGAGACACAAAGAGAAAAAGGGGAAAAAAACACATACACAGACGGACAGGGCAAGTGGAGAAGGCAAGTTTCGTTTTATGATTAATTTACTTGCTGAGTGGTTTTTAATTACAAACAAGAGCTGAAGCGTGGCTCGCCTTTCGCCACTCTCCACTCGCCATTCGCCGACTGTCGTTACGCAACGCTAATTACTATTTTCGCTCTAGTCATTTGCAAGTCCTTGAAGTGCAGAAGTTCAATTAGTTTCAGCCGCATGTCAATGCCGTTGACTGGCGCTGCCTGGCAGCCTTAACTAGCAATCAGCTAATCAGCGTCTCTCTTTGACTCGCAAACACATATAAATGTCTGTGTGTGTGAGTGTGTGTGTGTGGTAGTGGCCAACAAATCCAATTAAAGTTGAGCTGCTTTGATGTATGCAGACATATCTAGCGGCAGATACAAAAGTCTTCAAGCAAAAGTCTCGGCCCACTACAATGCCATAATGATCGGCATGAATAATTGAAAAAGTTTTTGTGTGTGTGCTCTAAATGTAACCTTGGGCATTCAGGTCGTCCTCAATGCCGCACAAAACTTTACCCAATTCCAGCTGGGCAGTTCAGCACTGTCTCTGCCTCAGCCTCTGCCTGTGTATAATTTTCTAGTTATGCTAATTTAATGGATGCAGTTGAGCAGCCCCCCAAAACATGCAAAAAATTGCTTAATTAGCAGACATTTAATCAAAATGAAAAAGTACCAGAGACCCTGGCTCTGCTCCTGTCTCGCCTGTCTCCTGCCTCCCCCTCCTCTGCACCATTTTCTCAGCCAACCCAGCTGACATGTGCAGATTTCATCTACCCCTTTCACAGTTCGCCTGTCTGTCGGCCTTCGAGTACTTCGAGCGGGTTGAGCGCCACGCGAAACTTGTCTGTGGTAATCAATTTTGTTTATTTATGAACCCCCGTGTGTGTGAGTGTGTGTGTGTGTGAGTGTGGGTGTGTTGACTCTGCGTTTGACACAAAGGTTGAAGGGCCAAGCGAGCTGTGGAAATGAGTGTAATGACGCATGGCAATGCTGGCAATGCTTTAAAATGCATCCTCATCGGAGGTTTAACTCACCTATAGATGGGCGTTTTGAGCCCCACCTTGTACCAGATAACCAGCGCCACACGATCCTCATAAATGGGCGGGGTCACGTTGCAGGGCAGTCGTCCCAGGGTGCCAATTATGGACTCGGAGAGCACGGGCGGACCTGCAAGAAAATGAAAAATTGAACCATGATGAGCTGTGACAACAACAGCCAGCAAGATAGCTGGCTAAAGAGTGGGAGGGGATGGAAAAAAAAAACGACGAAACATTCTTACAAATGATGCATAATTAGCGTGGGGCATTAGCACTTTGTTATTGGGGCAGGACAAAGCTGTAGCTGAAGCCGTAGCTGAAGCAGCAGCTAAAGACGCCGCCGCCAAGTGGAGAATGAAAAGTGGAAAGGCAAGAGAAAATGCCACGATCTTTTACTTAGTCCCACTAATAATGCTATAAATAAAAGACAAAAAGGCGCACACACACAGACAGCAGGGCAAGGCAAGGCAGGAGCGGAAGCAGAGCAGCGTAGCTCTTCTGCTGCTAAGATAAAAGTGATGTAATGGCCGCGACGTCATCGTCGCAGTCGCCGCGCTCACATTAAAGTGAAATTAGCGAGCAAATCCTTTTTTTATGCTAATTTTTTCTTCTATTTCTTCTTTTTTTCTTCCTTTTTTTGCTTTTGCTGGGCTCGCTTTCAAGGGTTTTGTTTTTTTTCCGTTTTGTTCTTTTTTGAATTTCGTTTTAGGCGCCAGTTTTTGAGTTATGTCTTTGGGGTTGGCTTATTTTCCGAGTCCTTGCTCTTAACAATTTCCTTTCACTTGCCATTTGCCTGTGTTATTTTTGGGGACTGGCTCTTAAATTTCGCTTCATTAATGCATGCGCCTTTGTCGGGGCTTTTGTTTAAACTGAGAGATTACTGTCGTTTTAAGTTGCCGCCCACTGTACCCGCGCACACAGTGGATTCTCTGGATTGTACTCTGAGATCACATTAGAATCATTTGCTCAAAGTGAACAGAAATAATATAATAATAATTAAAATTTAGTTGAATAATGTTGCGCTAGCTTAATATGATCAGCATTACTTTTACTCTTTCTAGCCTCGTTTTTTCTGCTCTGGTTTTTTTTTGTAAATTATGTAATTATATTTCTAGGAAAATGTTCCCCATTTAAACGTAATTTTCCATTTGTGAGCCACACCTAAAAAACTTCTGAGCAGCCCTTTTGCCCAAGTTTCTCTCTCTTGCGCTGTCTGTCTGCGTTTTTGTGTTGGTTGTCCCTCGTCACTTTTTGTATCTTATTTAAATCACTTGTAAACTAATTTGCATTTCTTAGGCTCAACAATTTTGCCTTGTTGCCCGGGCAAACAAAGTTATTAAAATTTGTAAAGTATTTTTCTTGCATTTGGCAGCCGTCGTTGATTTTGTAATTAAGCTCAGTCCACGGGCTTTCTAATTGCGTTTGTATTGTGCGACCAAGTAAACCAGAACTTGTGCTTTAAAAATATAGCAAAAATACATTCATCACTCATACGAAGCGTTGCCAGTTTGGCTTTAATTAAAATCCGAAGCGGGGGCATGGAGCGTAATTTATGAGGAGCATAAACAATTATTATGATGGCACCAGCAAACCAAAGTGACATGCGAGTTATCTGTCATCACACACAGCTTCCCTCTCCCATATACTCACACACACAACCGCACACAGACACACACATATAGCACACACATGAGCCCGCACAGAGTCGCTTATCTAACCGGAAATCGTTTCGCTTGCTTTTTTGATGCGGCTCGTGCTTGGCTGCCGCCATGTTTCGATCTCTTGCTCATTTCATATGCAAATATGTTCGATTTGCCATTAGGCTGTCGACCGCAATAATGGTGCACCTCCAACCCACTCCTCGTGCTGATGATGGCACACACACAGAGAGAGAGAGAGAGAGGGACTTCCATGACAGTCAGGCACTGAGCGTAGCAATTTACATTATCCTTGCGTTCAGTTAAACGAAATACCAACATTAGCCAAGCATTTAATTATAGCAATTAGCTAATTAGAGATTTTCGCTCAGCCTCAATAGAATTTCATGCGTAAATTGAGCAACAATACACAACACACACAGCAAGGAAAGTCTGCCCCGAAAATCAATCGTTAAAAGCGTGCACGAGTTTTCCTGCTGAGTCTGCAACAATTTGCATTGAATTGATTTTCCGGGTGTTTCGCTTGAGTTATGCCTGCTTCACTATATGAACTGCAGTCCGTTAAAGATTTAAGGCAGCAGCAGACTGAGAAGACAGTAAGAGAGAGAGAGAGCAGGAGAGAAGACAGACCAGATATGCGGCTCGTAAATTTTAAGTAGCAGGCACGCGAACGTCTCCATTGTGCCACTGCAGGAAACTGAACTCGAAAGGATACTCGCTCGAGTAATAAGCAGGCAGCAGAGCAAACTTTATGCACACAGTGTGCCAGCAAAAGATACACAGCCCAGACTCGAATATACACAGACACACACTGAGTTAAGTATATGTATATGGCTGCAGTTTATTATGCACACACACACTTCCATATATATGCACGTAGTATATTCCTTCTGCGTGTGTGCTTATGCAATTTTATGACGTTGAGACTGGGTAAAAAAATTAAGCAAAGACATTCAAGACATAAAGCAGCTATGGTTCTGCACTTCTCTCCTCTCTTTTGGGAAAGTGCTTTTAAATTGTGTGAGCAATAAATTCAGTTAAATCATTTTGTGCAAATATTGTGACGATTCAATTGCCAGCAAGCACCACAGGAGACTTGGTAAATGCTTTAGAAGTGCTCATGCTGTTTTTGAACGAAATCATACATGAAATTCCTCATATTTGCAGCAGAGCAAAACGAAGTGCTTTTAGATCGAGAGATAACCTTAAAGAGCATCTTAATTAGTTTAATTTAATGTATTCTACACTGCAGTCAATTAATAATATTAATAATAAGCAACGTATTCTTGTTAAATTATCAATATAATTATTATAATCAACACGAGCTAGTAAAGTTATAACTGTCGACAAGGTTTACTTAAGGCTTTGTTATAAATTTAACATTAACTTTTGTATTCCATTTAATTATCTACATTGAATACTTTTAAATGCCAAAATGCTTATAAAATTGCATAGCCGCTCCTCTAAACAAGCAAACTATCCACTCGGTATGTTTTAGTCTGAACTGCAGTTCACCTCAACTGTTTGCTAACTAGCTGCATTTAATTTAATTAAAATTTGTGCTGGCTTTAAAAACTTAGCAAGCATTTAGTCCACAGCACGCAAAAGTATGCTACACTATTTTTATGTGGGGGCCTATAAAAATGCAATCAACGTTAATTGCAGACAGCGCGACAGCAAAGCGGCCATTAAAAGTGCTGCCGGCACTATAAATAGCAAAAGTTTCTGCTTGTCAACATTGGCCCTACAGTATGCCAGACATAATAACAACAACAATAACAACAAAACAACAACAGCAACAACAACGACAAGCGCACAAATGCAGAGTAGGCTCATTAGTTTGCAGGCGCGCACACACGTTCACACGGGCCAAAAATGCATTAAAACTGTACGCATATGTGTGCTTGCGTGTGTGTGCCTGTGTGCGTGTGTTTGTGGAAACTTGTGTCTACGGTGGCAAATTAATGGCACATAAAATTATAACTGAACGCACTTGAAACGGAGTGCGACAGGCAGCCTAAGGTATCCTAGTTAGTGCCACATTAGATGATGGCATTCCCAGCTGCCGAGCGTATCCATAAAATACTAACGGCAACACTGTGCGTGTGCGTGTGGCAGTGTGTGTGTGTGTGTGTGCGTGACTGTGTGTGAGCTAGCTGAAGTGCTTCTGCTACTGTTTCTACTTCTGCCTCTGCCTCTGCCATTGCCGTTGCCACTTGGCGCTGCTGCTGTTTCCATTAATTAAGAGCAATGCTTTCTCCCCCTCTCTGGGCACCTCCCTGTTGCGTTTCTTGTTCTTTGGCTTTCGTCTTTCTTTCATCCTGCCACCAATTGGCGTTGTTTTGACTTTTAGCGCATTTATAGCCAATTATTTTTATTGGCAACACGCAAAAGGTGTGTGAATAAATGAGCTTAAGTATCGATGCATGTGACATTCATTTTAATTGCTAAACTGTGCGACAGACCAGCGCATAAAAGTAGCTTCAATGTCTGCCATAAAAAGACGTTTTAGAAGTTCCTTGAACTTTTCGAGTAGAGTCTAAACAAAGGAAGCAAAATCGAAAGTGTGTTTACACTTCGTCATGCACACATACCAACTGTACTCTCTCCATTTCGATAATTATAATTATTTGCATATCAATTCATTCAATTTAATCTGTCCGAAATGACCTCGGGCTGAATTAACCACAACATAACATCAAACGCGACCTACGGCGCAGCTGAGTGTGACAGACAAATCGACAGTAATTAATATGGCCGCGTTTAAAGTGATTAAATTTAATTAATAATCAAACCGATGGCAGTGTCAATAAGCCACAGCCAAATAAAGCCAAAGCTAAGCAAAAACTAAACAATCTCAACTTCAATTTCTGCAAAAACTGAAAAGCAGCCAAAAAAAACAAAAGCGACAAAAAAAATTCCAAAGCTCACAAAAATCTGGCAAAAATTATTATGCAAATTTGCTTTCATATTAGTCGCATTGCGCGGCGACGAAGTGGACAGAAAAAACAGCTGAAAACCAGAAATACCAGAGAGAGCAGCGACACAAGACGTGGCAAGGAGCAGTCAGTAGACAATGGTAACATTTGCTGATTTGGCAAAAATGTGCGCAGCGAGCGAGCGAACGAAAGAGAAGGAAGACAACGAAAGGAAGGGAGACCGTGCAATGTCAAGAAATTGCCAACAACTGACAATAAAAATTTAAATAAAAATCCTGTCAATATTTGCAAAAATAAAAATCATGACAAAAAATAAAATGAAGCGCAACAAAAATGTTGTCTCAAAATGAGTGCAGACATTTGCATAATTTGCCCCCATAATCTCGAGTCATCTTGAGTTATCTGAAGTGCTGGCTAAACTGCCCTGCGCAGCTTAACCCCTTAAGCAGCTGATATTTATGGCCACGCCCCGAGCAGGGCAAGGCGTAAATCACATTGAGACACGCTAATTGTTAATAGCAACATTTTTAAGCGTTGAAAGGCTCCCCCAGGGGCGTGTGCGCGCCCCATTAAAGCACGTCATAAAATCAGAAGTAAAGAAATGTAAAATAAAAATCAAATAAAAATCCAAATAAAAATTTCGAGTACAATTGAACGTGAAATCAAAGAAAGGACTTCCCACTCGACTCGACTCGAAATTCATCTACAATTAAATTAAATTTAAACTGTGTCGGGCCAGACGGGGGCGTGGCGGTTGGGGCGGACAACTATTCATGTGTAAACTCGAACAAAGGCGCTGCCGAAACGCTGTGAACAGGGCGACAATTACGGTCAAGTCACAAGACCTTAGTCCGTAGTCCGTAGTCCGCAGTCGGCTCAATGCTCAGCGCTGTCTGCAGTCCCGTCTTGATTTTTTTCCCATCCTTGTTTCGCCTTTATAGCTATTTGCTTTATGTAATGCCGCCAAGTGTTGTTCGTGTTGTTGTTGTTGTTGCTGTTGCCTCTAGCTTGCCAGGGCCGGTTCAGGCCGCGGCATAAAAGTAAAGGGGGCCGTCGCCACCGCCACAAATGCCTGCGCCACCCCCGGTCGTCTTGGCGCACTTTTAATGTGCAATAAACTGTAACGATAATGATTATGCCTTATGTAAGGACATCGGCGGGTCCACGAGGGGGTCTGCCTGTGGGCCACCGCGTGCAGTAGTCAATCGTGGGGTAAGTTGACTTTAATGTGCGCCAAAGTGGCAATTATTGAAAGTGCTTTTTTCGACCAGGCCCAGGCCCAGCACCAAAACAGAAGAGAAACAAAAATCATTTGCTCGATGCTTGCTGATTTTGAGCAAATTATTTTTGTATTTAATTTAATTTCGTTGTAATCCACTGGGAATGCCCCACCACATCAACTGCTCCAAGACAAGGTTAAGCAAATAGAATCAGCTGTTTGGTGCTTCAAATGAATCGCTATAACTGCTAGATTAACGATTAAGTTAAGATCTTTTTATATCAAGCAGAAAGCTAAGAAATTCTGCGAGTTATACAGAACGCATTAAGGATTAACTACAATTCAGAAATGAAAATGCATCTAATGGATAACAAAGAAATTAGATTTAAATAGAGAAACATTTCCTTACTAGATTTATATTACTAATACTGCAACCAGATTTGACTGTCGACTAACATCCGCAACGGGTTATGCGTACGACAAATAATAACCTCAACTCAGCATCACATTATTCCATCATATTATTCATCAAAACATAACAACTGTTCAAATGCAGTAGTAAAATCTTGATATGCCCAAAATGGAAACTATTATTTCTATTTTGTGCACTTAGGATTTATGGTTATAAAGGACATTCATGTGTACTTGTCGATATAATAAAAATATTCGAGATATGCTAAAACTGAATCATAGAAATGCAAATCAATGCAATCAACAGATACACACAGAATGTGTTCATACTATAGATATAGTACATATGTTGTATTTGCTGGAGTTTTCGCAGTAAAAATGCAGTAAAAACTTAGCTGGTGCCTCATTGACTACTCCCGATGGCCCCCAAACTAGTATTAGCCCGGCCCGAGAGCTCTTAACTGTCAAATTTTACTGTCCATTGTGGGTCTGCTACCCTTTCGCATAACATTATGTCTCTTCTATGTATAATGTCGAGTCCATAAGTACCCACTATACATGCCTCTGTGACTGTCTGTGTGTGTGTGTGTATCTTGGGCTCGACTGGGCATATTTCCTTCATTTTATGTCACTTGTCGGGTGTGTGAGAGAAGCAGGCAGGTAAGCGTGGAGAGAGAGAGAGAGAGAAAAGAGCACAATATCCTCACGCACACAGAGACAGTGAGAGAGACAGACACATATCTTTAATGCACAAATCAAGTCACTGAAGCGCTTTTTCTATAAACATTTTCATTTTATAGATACTTAAAGAGGCAACGGGCTTTGGGCTTTGAGCCCGTCTGCATTTCAAGTGCTTTTTATGCGGGCCTCGCTCGTGCCCCGCACTGGCTCTGGCATTGCCTCTTGGCCATTACGACGGCTCTTTGTGTGCTCGACCAACAACGATTTTGGCCAGCTTCTCGAAATTGTTGCATAAAAAGGGGTGCCAACGCGTTGTTAGACTCGCACTGCGTTTGAGTGTGTGTGTGTGTGTGTGAGAGAGTGTGAGTGTGTAACCAGCTCATTGAAGCAATGGTCGTTTACGTGTCGCTGCTTTTACTTTTATCTGTGAATGGAATCGGGTAATGCGTTTGTAGCTGCTGACTCGGCAAATGCACAGCCAGCTCTGGGTCAGCTTGGCTCCGACAAGGTAAGCCCTCAGATAATGCCGAAACGGTAGAATCACGTAGAAATAATTATATAAACGCCTGTCGCACTCGCTTGGATATAAGTTCAAGTTAAAGCCAAAGATAAAACAGGAAGTGAAGGTGAGGTAGAAGATGTGACAAGAGTAGGAGCTGGAACAATGACTAGAGAGGAGTATGCGATTGGAATTGAAATTGGAGAAGAAGGTGGAGATGAAGTTATAATCAGAGCAGAGATTGAAGTAGAGGCTTGAACGGTTACTGCAGTAGAACAGAGGATAAATAGAACAGAACACAGAGAGTAGCTAAGATAGTATGAAAGTAACGCCTCAGATGAATCTGTAGCTGAAGCTGACGTTCAAAAGAGTTCAAAGAATAAAGTATAAAAAAGATACCAGTACAGAAAGAAGCAGAAACAGAAGTAGAGACATTAGTCTGAAACAGAGGCTGTGGTTGGAGCAGAGATACAGACTGAAGCAGAGACACATAAGCAGGCAGTGAAGCGCAGACAACAGTAGGGACAGCAGTGGACGTAGAAGTTACTCTCAAATTGTACGAGACACAACAAATTAGCCAAAAGTTTCGTTTGCGAGAATGTACAAATTACCCAGCTAAATGAAATTTTGTGTTTTCAGTGGCATGACCTAGGCATGAAGAGCACAGCAAATCTGTATCCAGTAACGTTCCATTGTCTCACACACTCACTAACACATACACAGACAGCCATATGTACTGAGAACAGTATTTTGACTTAATTGCTACGCAAGGAATTTCCAAATGAAAATTTCATCAAAATTCCCTCGCTTTGTATTATTTCGTATTTTATTTCTTATTTTTCACTGATGACTTATTTTTTATCTGTATTTCGTCTTCGCTTCGTCCGAGCGCTTTGTAATTTTTCTGTTTTATTGTTTGAAATAATTTTTTTCTCCCTGCTTTGCTGTGCTTCTTTTTTTTTATTTGTTGGTTGCTTGTTGCCTTTCTCTGCCTTGCCTTTTTGTTATCTGCCGTTTTGCTGTGAGAATATTTATTGCTCCCTTTGTATTTGGTGAGAACTGAGAGAGCAATTACAAGAGAATGTGCTTGACTACGCAGTACCCTGGCCTGCGTAGCCACTTGTTGTTTCTGCTGCAAACTTGTTTACTCTCTCCTGGAGGGAAAACTAAACATTCGCTCGCGCAAGCAACCCTTTATATGCTTTACACCTTGCTGGGTATAAAAATCATGTTTTTTGTTTTTCAGCTTCTGTTCGTCCATGTTCATTGATGTATTTTCTGACTGTGCATATAGCTCGGGGCTGTTGTTTGTATATTTTTGATAGCATTAGAAATTAATGAAATCAGTTTCGCAAAAAAACAAAACGGAAAAAGCTGCACAAAAAAAAAAACACAAGCAGGGAATGAATTTGGAAATAAAAATTAAGCCCCAAGGCGTTTGTTCTGTGTACTCTATCTGTGTGTGTGTGTGCGAGTTCGTGTGTGTGTCTGTATGTGTGTGTCTGTTCGTATATCTCTCTGTTTGCACATCGAGTCTATAGCTGCGGAGATTGAAGTACGCACAATGTGGGCCAAGCCAATTGAAACTTAAAATAAATTCCCGCAACATTGCCAAGTGCATTCCAGCTGCACGAAAATTGCAATTCAATTGAAAAATATTTCTATATTTTTAATTAACTATCCCCTTGTCTGCATTTTTGTTCAACAATTTCTGCGCTCAAATCAAAACAAATTCTCGGCGTGCAATTCTTCGGCCAAAAACAGAAAAAAAAGGACGGATAAAAAACAAGAACACGAAAAGGTCGAGCGGCAAATGCGTATAGAAATATTGCCCGGGTGTATGGTATACTATAAAATATGGAATAGCCAAGCTTCGAAAAGGGAGCGCACACATATATTTCTCGTATAAGCATATAAAAAACAATTTTCTTTGATTTATGCGCTCGTAAAAAACAAATAAAATTTACATGCACATATAAAAGCAGCCCCCACTTACTCACACACACACACAGCATGCGGATAATATAATATTTTGCTAGCTAATATATTAAATATATGTATATAATATATACATATTATATATTTTATATGTAGAGAGAGCAGCCAGGGGAAAAACTGCCGCTGGCCTCGAAGTGCGCAGCAAAGTATGCAGCAAACATATGAAATCAAAACAAAAACGAAAAAAAATGAAATCAAACCGCAACATTTTCGTCAGGAATGGGTTAAAAGCGAAGCAAAGCGAAAGCAGAGAAAAACAAGCGCACACAACAAAGCGTAATGTGTGCGTAATGTATAGCAAATATGTGCACTGCACACACACACACACGCACTCGCAGATGTACATATGGATATGTTTTACTCAGAAAGGGAACAGGAGGTGACAGGGGGTCACATAAATATTTTATTTAGTGTGTGTTGTGCTCCATTTACGACGTGTTACTTTGCTCGCTTGCCCGACTATAAAAATGAGGCGAGTTTTTATGCTCGCATGCAACAATTGCCACCAATCAGTTGAGCATTTGATTTCTTTCCGATGCGCAGCTGCGGCATTTACTATTGTTCCCACTGCAAGATGAAATAATGAACGAGAAACATATGCGGAACGGCGAGAGGAAGTAATTTTATTTGCGATTAAAACTATATTTATTAACGTGAGTGTGTGTGTGTGTGTGTAAAAACTTCTAAAAGAACTGCGCAGATTGTTTGGGGACATTCAATATTTTAAAAATATTTGGCAGTTAAACTTAATTAAAAAATTGGTTGATGCTTGAAAAATATTAATTAAAATATATATGGCATCGTAAAAGGAGTAATGAAATTAAAGAAATTATTTGAAATTTGTTTAAATAAATTAAAACATATTTTAAATATAAAAACATTATGTTTGCGTTCTTTTTCTAATAAGAAAGGAATAATATTTGTTTAAAATAACCTTTATTTTATTGCTCAGCCAAAAAGTATGCAACACATTTTAAGCATAATTGCGAGGCACGATCTCAATCACCCCATCGATTAAGCTTGATTTATTATTGCCTGCAAAATCCAACACGTACTTAAGTACAGTCAACACATGCTGGTGTTGGTCAGACACGTGTGCCTCAACGAGTATTTGCAGCTAATGTTGATTAGCTGTTAAAACGCTTTGGCCGCAACTCAATTGACAGGGCCCACATTGCGCCAGTCGAATCGGATTGCTTTGCAGCAACCGCGACCCATTTATGAGGCTGTCAGGGAAATTAGTCGGCAACATGCACTTGAATACAAACTTGCCTCATCATTTGTCCGCCCCTTGTCCGTTGCTCCATAAGCAGAACGATGTGTGTCCGTCCATCTGCTTGTTCGTTTGTCTAACTGGCTGTGTACGTGCATGCAGCTTAATTACATATGCCCGCGGCGAATATGGTTGAGCTGTGCTTGGGATCGGGATTGGGGAACGGCGTTAACCGCTTTAGTTGCGAGTGCGTGTGTGCGAGTGTGCGTGTGACGGCTCTAATGCCTTGCTAAATAGTTAACGGCAATACAAGTTGCCAAACACGGAACTCAATTAACTTGCAGCTATACATGGGGCAGCAGCAGCAGAAGTCGCAGCTAGACAAAGCGAAACTGACGCCGACACTTCATAACTTCATAATTCCCAGCAACACAATTACTTATAATTTATCTCAACAGAGTTCTGCAGAGAGAAAAAAAACAAAAGTAATATTCCCCCAACTGCCATTTGTTGCGTCGTAATACCCTCCGTGCGTTTTCGCAATGCAATCTAAACTCTCGAACTGATATGCCCATAGTGGGGGCCCGGCCCGGCCCGGCTCGGCCCGGCATTGGAGCCGACTTCCTCTTGTCATGCCTCACTACAAATGAAACGCTCTGTCATGTGTCAGTGCGAAAATACTTGTACAGCAACAGCAGCAGCAGCAGCTAGAGAAACGCAAAAACAAAGTGGCAACAACAGAGCACAGAACAATCAGTGGGTACATGACGCCGTGCCCCATTCTCATTCTCATTCCGCACTTCCCACTTCCATTCCCAGTGCACTCCCCCATTCCCATGCCCATTCCCATTGCCATTGCCAACCCCATTGCCATTTCCATTCTCATTCCACATCGAGCGCTCACAGTCATTGTCATTAATTTGGCCAGCTCTGCCCAAAGCAATAGCTTAGGAACGCTTCAAACTGGTCTGTCGCTCGGCTTTTGCTTTGCTTCACACAGCTCTAGTACATCACCTCGTACCACTCTGCACCGCTCGACGCTGCTGTTGGCGTCGGCATGAGAGTGCAAAAAACTTGGCAGTTAAACAGCAGCTCCCCGTACAACGTTAGATATTTAACAGATCGCACAGTGTGGTAAGAATGAATGAAATTATATATTATAAATAATAAATAAATATATCGATTCTCTTAGTACAATTTATTTAGATATAAAAGCTAAATAGAAATTTATATAGACTCATGAAGACTATTCTATATTCATGGCCAGATAAACTTAGTCATTGTGTATTTGAATTAAATTGAAGTAATTGAAATCAATCATTTAGGAAGCTGTTAATTGTTAGCTGAAGGGTTTCTTTTTCAACATAAATATTTCTTATAAATCTCATTACAATAAATAAATGTAAATTACTTTTTAAAAATATTATATTAAACAAAACTATCCAGATTATTTTTCATTCCTTCTGCAAATTCAAACAAGACTTAAGTATATGAATAACTCAATTACTAACGCACATCTACTTCAACATAATTATCAGCACAATGTATGTTATGAGCCCACCGTATCTGCCGCTGCTAAGCCTCCGTTGGCCGTTGGCATTGCGAGAGGTCTGGCACAGTGTCTAAATTAAATAATTCCCACAACTGTTACACAGTTTCATGTTGGGACTTGCAAGGGGTTCTTGCTGGAGGGGGTGAGTGGGGCACATGGCAAGGGGTACATAGTCCCCCATTGCATGTTGTGTGTAACCGTGTTGTTCTTGTTGTTGTTATTGTGTGTTCATTCTTGCTTTTCTGCTGCGACGACTGATAAATGAGTCCCTAATATGAACGCTGTTAATAAAAGTGGCAAATTAAACGTCAACCTCTGCAGTTTCATGCCATTTGTTGGGGGCCCAGCAACAGCAGCCAGTTGTAGATTCCCGACTGGTTATTGTTTTTGTTAGAGTTGTGTATGTGTATGTGTGTGTTGCTTTTTTTTAATGTCTATTTGTTTGCCATTCGACAAGTTTAGCCCTGTGCACACACACACACCCACACACCCACATATGCCTCGTACGCCCAGCCCGCCTCGGCCTGGCCATGTCTCATTAGTTTGTTTGCCAGTTGTCAGGCACGCCCAACCGCCCTTTGAGAGGTCCTCTTGTGGTTGTGTTGGTTTATAGTTTGTCGCATGATTTTGCAGTTAAATGCTTACAAAATGTCTGTCTGACAAGGGAGAAGCACAAGCGGAGGCGGGGTAGCGCCAAGGCGTGTGCCGGGGTCGAACATGACTTTTGAGTTGTTTTTAATGAGCATGTGTCGAGCATTTCGAGCATTTTAATAAACAGCTCAAAAGGGTTGCCAGCCTGCATAATTGGACAACTAGCAGGCTATGTAGGGGACATGTTGCAAGAATGCGCAGGGCAGGACATTTAATTAAGTTTTCGCTTGGCAACTGTTTAATGGGTTTTTATTTGTGTTTCTCATTGAGGCAACAACAACAACAACAAGTCGGGCAATAAAACAATGAATTAAGCACAGCACAAAGTGTGTGTGAGTGTGTGTGTGTGAGCTTGTGTGTGTTTCATTTAGATAAACTCCCGTTTCGCGGCCACACAATGGGGCGTATGAGCAATGTGTGCTGTGTGTGCGGGCAAAATAACAAACAATAAAAGCCAAATCCATTGATTATCGATAATTTAGCCAGTCAAGCATAGAGCTCGGGCCTGTGTCGTGCTGTGCGTGTGTGTGTGTGTGTGTGTAGGCAAATGAAAATGGCCGGAAAAGCGGGAAAATCTATTAACGCCGAATTATTAACGTCGCACTATTTGTAATTTATACGTTAATTATACGCAACGGGGGCCCAAATCGGAGGCGGAAACTGCCTCTGCCCTATAAACATTGATTATTATGCCTGTGTTATGTGGGTAGAGGCGTATGTGTGTGTGTGTGTGTGTAGTGTGTGTGTGTGTGTGTACTGTGTGTGTCTGGGCTGGGGATTACAACAGCAGCGACAGATGCGGCAAGCAACAAGCACAAATGAACCACAAATGGGACACGAGGCAAGGCGACATTCGTTGCGACTCGAGATGTGCAATGAAAAGTGTGCACAGACTTGCCTGCCCTCCCTCCCTAATCCCTACCTCCCTCCCCTGCTGGCTAGAGGGAAAGATAGTAGAGCTAAAAGACTGGGTGAGTAAAAGTAACAGCCTGACATATTACGACTAATATTGCCTCGCCTCGCCTCGAGTCGCGTCGAGTCGCTTGAGAACTGAGCAAGCAACTTGAGAGTCAACAACAAGCAGCCGGCGGGCATGGAGGAGAGGGCGTGGGGGCGTGGCAACATGCATAACTAAGACTGCAAATGATAAACTTGCAAGGCAAGGCAAGGCACACACACACACACACAGAGAGAAAGAGTGGCACACACAGATATAAAAGTGAAGGCAGCCTAAGTGGAAAGTATGTCAAGCTCAGTGACACAATAAGTACAGCTCAAGATAGGAAGAGGCTGGAATGGTGATCAGGCAGTGTGGAGGGGGGTAGAGAAAGGGGTTGCTCTCGCTAGGGAATTGCTGCTGTGCCACGTGCAAATTATAAGCCTGCATATGTCGCCCACATCATCATCCTGTTTGTTCTATTATCTAAGCTTACGCTCAGACTATGCAGATGCCCCAGTGTGTGTGTGTCTGTGTCGCCCTTTTCTTTGCCGTTGCGCATACGCCGCATGTGCCACTAAATGCGTTTATTAATGCTTCTCCTTGGCCTAATTCGCAACACTTGTTCCTCGTATTCCACGTTGCCTGCCTCTCTCTCCCTGCCATATACATGCATACATCATGTTGCATACATGATGTATTGTTGGATCTCAAAGTTATGCTGCCACCAAGGCAGCTTGGAGCCGCTTATGGCTTATGCCGCTGCTTATGGCGCTGTTTGTGTGCCCTCTATGTGCCTCGCTCCCTCCCTTCCTCTCCCCCTCTCTCTCTCTGGTGTCTCTGTTTGCTTATGCCTGAATGTCAGCGCAGAAAAACAAAAGCATTGAGCGACAGCAACGGCAACAACAAAGCGTAAAAATGATAATAAAGGCGACAGGCAGATGGCCTTCTTGCCAGGTAAGTCAGGCACAAGCCCCGCCACGGCAAGGCAAGGCAAGACAAGGCGATGCGACCCATAATAAAGACAAATGCGCACAACTTACACAGGACACATAATTAACACAAGCTCTCTCTGTGTGTGTGTGTGTGTGTGGTAGCAAGGAGAAGCTGCAAGCGAGTGGGCCAATTTCGGGGCACTACAATGGAATCGCCGGCAACCTGCAGAAAATCTTGAGAGAGAACTACAGAGGAATCCTGTCACCTTTGTCTTGTGCGATAAAAGACAAAAGATAAGGTGCAGGAAAAGAATGAAAACAATATGTACAGCAAGAAAGAATTTCCTTAGGAAAAGCTGTTAAATTTATTGAGAAAAATTTCATGAAAATGCGCGAGATGAATTCAAGATTCCGTCTTTACATATTGCCTTTATACATTAGTGTAATTTATCTCAATATTCCTTAACTACACTTCCTTCAACTCACCCTTATTCCCAGTGTGGTTCCCCTCTCCCCACTCTACGTATCACTCGTCACTCAGCCAGCGTCATTATAGACACTTAGGCATTGTGTGTTGTAAAGTCAGCTTGTTGCTATGCGATACAATATAAATCGCTGCATCGAATCAAGACCCTCGACACGGGCGCATGTGTCCACCCCCCCCTCTCTGCCTGCGTCCCTGTTGTGCCCCCTAATAGCCGTCAGTCACAACGGCAAAACATTAATCAAATTTTCGACCTAAAAATACTCGAGTCGAGTTTCGTTTTTGTAGCGCAGACAATCAAAAAAACTTTGCACCTTCCCCCCTTCCTTGCCCTGCTCAAGCTTCTCTCCTTCTGCTGGGCAAGATAAGACCATTTAGCAACGTTGTCATTTCTCTTGTTTCGTAACGTTGATTTCATTTTATTGTTACTATTCCGCCTCCGCTACCAACTTACCCCAACCCGACGTAGTCAACGCACGCCTGTCATAAATCTTGTTTTGAATGTCCTGCCAGCGTTGATAGCGTCTCCCCCCTCTCCCTCTCTCACCATCCCCCTCTCTCTGTCAAGTCAGTCGAGTCATCGATTCGCATATATAGCCATATAGCCATGGCAACACATTAAATTAGTTCACTTGATCGAGCAAAAAATATTTATGGCAAGAGCGCCCGTCGAGCCGCAACGAGCCCAAAGCGCAGTCCGAAACGAAGTCCGTTTGACGCGCAGGGGCCCGCTTCAAGGACACGACGTCAGTGAAGCGTTAAGCGCCAGAGCGTGAGGTAGTTCCCAATTGAGGGGGGAAGCGGAGCAAGGCGGGAGGCGGGAGCAGTGGGAGCTGGTCGACTGCGGGGAAGAGTGAACTGTTTCCATAGCCATGGCGCATTGTACCAGTTATAAATCTCGAACGCAAATTGACTGTGCAACGTTGCGACGCCTTTGAAGTGGATGGGACGGGCAAAAGGCGACGCCATTTTGTGGCCTCCACTCCCCCTCTCTCCTCCGCCTCCATTTTGCTCCCGGTTTGTTGCCGGTTGTCGATTTGTCTGCCGCTCGCATTGCGAGATACGCGTTTGATTGGCATTTTATGCTTGTTTGCTGTGGTCTGTTGTTCTCCTTTCGCTCTCCCCCACTCCACCTCTCCCCCGCTGTCTTCTGGCGCCCTCTCTTGGCTACTGGTCGGCTTGACTGTCGGTTTGACTTATGTTTCATTAATTTGTATCTTTTTTTATTGGGGCTAACAATGATACGAGGTCTGCCGGAACGGGCACGGCAGTAAACGGAATTTGCGGTTAAATTGCCAACGGTCAGATAAGATTTCATAAAGTTATGAAACACAGCGTTTTTTTTTTGGCAATTTTATGGATATTTTTTCTGGGTTTGCATGTAATCAAAAGTGGAACTGTAGCTTGAGTTACAATTAAAATCTTTTTGCAAACGAGCTGAAGAATGACTTGGAATAATGTCGTAAATAATTGACAAATTTATTATTGAAGACAAATTAATTTAATTATAAAAATAAACTCAATAAATTATAAGAATTTTGTATAGAGTAAGAGAAATCTTAAATATAAACAAGCCTCTATTAAATTAATATTAATTGAAACTAGAGATCAAGCTAAAGTTGACTGTGCTCGACTGTAATATACACTTAATATATATTTTAAAGACAAAACTTATTTTTACAAACCACTTGCAAGCAGAATTATGGAAAATATTTAAATGATATATAAACAAATTGCACTTAATATGCATTTCTTACAATTTACATTTGCCAAAAGGAGCGAAAGATGTAAGGAATTCTATCTCTAATACTTTCTGAGACGTTCATACATAGAAATAATTAATATATCGCCAACAGTTGTTGACTTTATACGCTCAAAATGCCTTCTTCTGCCTGAAGAATATATTTGCAGCTATCACACATTGCAAATGCCCTTCTACCCTAAGTGTAAAGAGTACAAAAACCAATAAATAAATTGTTTTCAGCACAAACAGCAATGCAACAGTTGCACAAAATGTTGATTAACTCTTTGAGGGATATTCGAAAAATCTCACAATTAAATCGTGCATTATCAGTGCAAAGTAGCCACGCCCACAAGAATGCAGTGGGCAATTTGGACATTGTCTACATGGAATTACAAATAACACATATGTGTGTGTGTGTGTGTGTATTATTATTTAACCATGTCAAGGTTTAATTATTCTTCCGCATATTTGCTATACACGGGCAGACAGCGCACTTCATAAATCCATTTCATGAGTTCGATGAATTATGTTTTATATGTAGACAGCTGAGGCTGAGGGGTGTGGTGAAGGGGGAGGAGAGGAGGGGCACTAGGTATGGCATGCTGGGGAGTTGCGCATATTTAAAGAGCGCGAGGCAAATGAATGAAACTTGCGCTGGATTCCGCAGCGCGTTGCTTGTCATATGCAAACGAAATTAAAATGCACTACAACGGCAGCAGTGGCAGAGGCAGTGGCAGAGCAGCAGAGGCAGAAAAAGTACGCACGAATGCATAAATAAGTGGACGAGAGCGAGAAGGGACGAGTAAGAGAGAGAGAGGGAGGGAGAGAGAGAGAGAGAGCGCGAAACAGGTGCAGCAGACATAGTCGGCTTGCATACTTCATTGAATGGGGCACTCGAAAGTATGCGAGGAGTGAAAGTTGCCGACTTAAAGCGTGTCACACACAATTCGACAAGAACTTTAATCGCCTGCAAAGCTCCGACCGTAACCAAAATTCTCTTTGAAACCCAAACCAAAGCAAAGCGAAGCCAAAATTCATGTTGAATTTATGCATACAAAACATTTTCGGATTTCTACTTCTATTTCATGTTTTTCTCTCTCTGTCTCGTTTTGTTGCAATAAACTTTTACAAATAAAGTGCATTTAAAAAGGACACCACTCACGCTTGTCTCCTGCTCGCACTCCACACACACACTGATACACACACACAGACACAAACTCATACTGAAAATGGGTCAAACACTTTGCAGCTCGTATGGAGCCAGGCATGCCAGGCACGTAGTACTCACATACACAAGCCAGCAGGGTAGGGCTGGCCAAGGAGTAAGGGCGCTCTGCTAGTGGCGTTAGTGAAAGCTGCTCATGAGTCAGCCAAAGTAAAGTGCATACACGACAATGCGTATACGTCACGTTGTGCCGGCAACCTAATGCAATCGGGGCGCGCCAAGCAACGCTGCAGTTTGTCATGTGTCACGGTTTCATGGAATTAACATACGCAGCACACACACACATATAAACACAAAGTGAAAGAAAGAGAGAGAGAGAGAGAGAGAGTGAGAGAGAGAGAGCGAATACTCCTTTCAAGTTTCTTTCTCAGCTTGAGCTTTGAAAATTATAAAACTAATGCAATTTAATGCGATTTTGCAATTTGTTGGTTAACTTTGTGTGGGCCATGTAAATATCTGTCGCAGTGCGAAACTTTTAGCCAAAGAATATGAGTGACGAAAATGCACGTAACCGAATTAGGGAAGCGCACTCTAAGAAGTAGCAAGGAAGCGAATAATTTTCTTGAAATCTATTATAGTATTTTATAACTTAAGGAAAGCTGAAGAAACTACTGCCAGCAAAGAACTTAGAGAGAGTAAATAAAAAAAAAGATGAGACTTGAGAGTAAACAGTATTTATAAAGTTACAGAAACTAAATTATTCATATGCCTTTTTCGCACCTTCTCGAGGTGAACGAGATAAGGTCAAGCAGTCCAGGCAAAATTATGGATTTTCTAATAATAATTGGACTGCTCAGAGAGCTAAAATCTCAGAAGGGGAAACGAAAGATTAACAAGGTTGTAATACATCTTTCCAACAATAAATAATTATAATAGTAATATGCTCTTTTATTCATTATATATTGCAAACTATTATTTAGCTTACATATCTTCTATTAACAGCAAGTAAATTAACTCGAAAAGTATTTCTTTACTACATGATTTATTCATCAATTCAAATTCTAAACATATTAACCGCATTAAATACACCCTTTATACCATGATAACTATGCTCAGCTTATGCCTTGCTAGACTTGGTAACCTTCTGAGTAAGAAAACTTCAACTTAACTTCAACACAAAGTGCCTGCCTGCTTGGCTTGAGGGCCTGGCATACTTTGGCGAATGCTTTGTGAGCTTGGCATTAAATTAACATGTCCTTTGTGATGGCATTTTCGCGTCGTTGCATCTCCCAGAAATGCTGGTGCAGGTCAAACGCAGTCGCTGTCGCGGTCGCCTTCTCAGTCGCCAGAGCTGTAACTGGCTCTACACGCACATATGTCACATACTATATATACCATATAAGGTTCCTAAATGCATTTCTATTGATTTTGTCATGTAGGAACAGGCACATGCATGCATGGGAAAATGCCTTAGGCAGGCAGTTTGCTGCCAAATTGAAAACTACACGCCCACAAAATAAATTTCCAAAAAGGTCGAAGGAAAGGAGCAAAGCGAAAGCTGACAGTGACCAACAGCAGTCTGTGCACCAGGCAATGGTTGCCTGCCTGCCTTGCCTGCCTTGTTTGTTGAGTTTTGCACAATTTATGCTTGGCAGCAAGTCAAACGCTTTGCGGCAGCGTCGATCGCGCAGCCCTGCGCAATTCCCATATACATTTAATGCGCCAACAGGCAAAGAAATGCCAGAGAGAGAGTGTGTGTGTGTGCCATGTGTGTGTGTGTGTCTGCTGTGAGTGAGTTAATGCCAGACAACAAGCAAAACATAAAAATTGCATTAAGCGGCAGGAGAATTATGCAAGCAGACCCGTCCACGACATGGCAATCTCAATCTGTGCTACCTACCCCATCTCCCCCTCCCAGGCAGCGCAGGGTTACACTACATTATCCCTACAAAATAAGCTAATTTTACACATGATAGGCCTGCCTGCCTGCCCTTTGCAAGTTCAAAATGAGGTTGCGGTTGCATTTTACACGCCAGCGAACAGGAGCAGGTTGAGTAGCAACGATAAGGCTGCATAATGCACGCAGTCACACATAATGCCAGCTAATCAGCCCAAAGATATATAATAGATGAGTATATATAGTCTATATAAGCTCAGATATGTAGATTGGCCTTCATAGCCGCTAATGCTAAGCTAATACAGGTTGAGGCAATTGAAAAGACGCTCAACAATGCCCTGGCGAGCACACAATGAAAATGTCGCCCCTTTCGTACACGCCTTCCTCCCTTGTTTGCCGCCCTGGGCTTGACCGTTTCCGGCGGCGCACAGCGTGGCTTTTCTCCCTGACATTTATATATAATTTCAGCTGTAATGATTTCTTCAAGCGTTTTTCTTGAGTAGACCTTTGGGTAAAGTTAATGGACTAGAAATTGCCGGCACAACACAGAGAGAGAGAGAGTGCCGCCGGGATCGGCAAAGGGATAAACCATTGCAACAGTGAATAATGCGCATAATAAAGTGTCCAAAACATTTGTTTTTCTTCTCCTCATCAGCTCCCTCTCACCATCTCCATCTCCACGTTCGATTCGGTTTTGTATTCCGCTTTCTTTCTTTCCTTTTTCATAATTTTTTTTGTTCGCAATTTTTGGCTGAACTTTTTTTTTTTGAAAGTGGGCTAGACCCAAGTTCCAAATTGCTTTAAATTTGTTGTAATGGCGCTTTAAGTAGTTTTCTTTTGGGGCTTTTGCCGTGTGATTTATGACAGGCGACGCCTTGCAGCGCAGTCGAGGTCGACGTCGGCTGCCGCAACTGTGTGACATGCAACATATTTGGCGTAGGGCGTAGGGCGTAGGAAATGTGTCAGCCAAATCGATGGGAGACTTTCCAATATTGATGAGGCAATGACTTTATAAAATGCTCTTAAGCTGGGTCAGTATAAACTACTGTGAGAAGACTAATCTGCGCAGAAAGTTGCTGGCATTTGTGGATAAACGAATGAGGGAAGTTGAGACACAGTTCAGTTCAAGATGGAACTCTGTTCAATAGTTAGTTTGACTTATAGATGGTAGAATTATTTAATCATAATTCAAATAAAACTTTAACTTAATTTATTTTTATAGTAAACCATCTTTAGATGCTTCCAAACTGTAAGTTTTATTTGATAATACGAAATACAATTAAAATAACCAAATAATCAATTTGCCATTCAGTTTCTTTGCCCACAAAACACAATTAGTTGCATATTCTTGCTCTCTCATCTGTGGCTTCTTTATTAATCATTTAATTGCTCGATCCACGTGGCTGGCGAAAGAGTTCGATATGGCGGGGATTGGTGACATTTTGTCGGGGGAACGTTTACATTCGGTCTGACGTCCCAAGGCCATTAGCAAATATTGACGCACACACACACACACACAGACATACGAAACGGAAAAAAAGGATGGCAAAGTGGGGAAAACATATACAAACAACTGTGGGGCAGCCACTGAGCGTGCAGATAGACAAACCAATCTGGGCAACGCAGTCGACTGTCTAGTCGACTTCCGCCATAGAAATTAAATGCGCACCACGCACATGTGTGAACCATGATGTTGTTCTCTATATTGTTGTCTGTATTGTTGTTGTTGTTGTTGTCTGTGGTGCTGGTGACTCTCTCTTGATGTGTTTGCTGAAATATAAATACTGCGGTGTTCGCCTGTGTGCGTGTGTGTACGTGTGTGTGCCGCAAATAAATATTACATAAAGTCAAATAGGCGCAAACACACACAGCACACACACAGCACACACACACACAGCACAAAGACACACACACGCACAGCACACGCAGTGCAAACACGAAACGAAGCTCGGGCAATGCTGGACAAAAGCGACAGGCGAGACTACCGACATCAACATAAAACATAAACAGACGCATTAGCAGCAAATCATTTAAATATGCAGCGCCAAAATGGCTGCTGCTGCTGTCGCTGCCAGCGTCGCTGCTTCTGCCCATTAGCCGGCCCTAACTGACTAACTAACGGTGCTTAACTTGGGCGTTGCCAACCAGCAGCTAGCAGCGAGTAGCGTCAAATGGCAGCGGATGCCACGGCGTGGGCTGCATTAAATATTCAACAATTTAATACGCAACATAATTGAAGTCTCACCAGGCGTATGCGCAATGTATGAATAATTGAAACTGCGGCTCCGTCCTTTGAGTCAAAACATCAAAGCGAAGAGCAAATCAGTGGGAATCTTTTGACCATTCAACCCGCGCTCAAATTGTGAGTTGCCAGAAATATACAAGAGACGAGCTGACCACACTGGCAGTGCCTTGTACCACCTTCCCCCTTATAGCTCGACTAATTATGCCCAGGCATTAAAAGTGCTACCAAATTGTTTATGCTCTCCCTATCTCTCTTCCCCTATCTACCCATGCAGAATTGTATGTCTAGACACCAATACGTGCACACTCCCTCTTTCACATAGACACGCATCTATTTGGAGCATTTGAACTAGCTTAACGCCTACAACAGGCCCTGCCTGCCCCCCATCCCCTCATTGCCTCGCACGTGGCAGGCAGCTGCTGAACAAAATTCTTCAACTAAAATTACAAAAGTTTTGCCTCAGCTCTGCTCTGCATTTGTATGTGTGTGTGTGCGTGCCTGTGCGAGTGTGTGTGTGAAAAATGGCCAAATAGCAACTAATATGGCGCACATTAATTACGACAAAATGGCGCTAATGTCGTCAGCGCACACTTCCGCTGCTCTGCCTATGCATGTTAGTGTGCGTGTGTGTGTGAGGCGCATTTGTATGCGAGCCATGACGCGTTTTTCAACAGCGCGCAACATTTGCGTCGAATGCTTTGAGTGGCTTTTTAGGCGCACACAAAACTGGCCTACGATAAAGGCCGAGCATCGTATTGTGTGTTCCCATTACACGCAGCTCGGTTTGCCAAAACATATTTGAATAACGGCACTAAATGTCGGTGAGAAGTTCGGGGAGAATATGCTATAAATATTGGCATTGTTTCGAAATTAGCCTAGTGTGTTTTGGAGGCTTAGTGAGCTTTAAAATTTGTAAGGAGTAGCTTGCGATGGAAATGTAATTTCTACTTATATCAGATATATTTTTAAATAATATTTGAAGGTACATTACTACTTAATAATGCTTTACTAGAGTATTATAATGTATTGTTCATAGAAAAACTTAATTTGCATTGTATGTTTAAAGATATTTATTTGTAGTGAGTTTCTTTCTTCATTCAAGCAATCTGAGTAGTTCTCAAACTAATATCATAGTTTAGTAATATATTAAATGTGCCACATATATCTTAAAAAATATGTATTCTTTAAAATATGCAAGCTTTATCTCTTAATTCTCAAATCTTCTGTTCATTCTTCAACCAAAACCTGCTTCACTTTTCATATTCAACTTGCTTTGGTCAACAGTTTTCACGACTTTCTGCCCTTGCCTAAGCCAATTTCTCAGCTCTCTCTGTGGGTTCTTTTTAATAAATATTTATACAGATTTACAGCTGCACAAGTGCGCTATTGTTCACGTCCTCTTCCCTCTCTCCCTCTCCTCTCTCTCTCTCGCTCTCTCTTTTGCACTTCCTGCCATCACTCGTGCCCGCTTTGGTTGTTTTGTGGGGCAGTTGACATGCTCGACCAGCGACATTGTTACACATACAAATACATCACACTCACACACACTCGCACACATACACACATAAACGAGTAGTTGTTGCCTTTGTTACTGTTGTTGTTGTGTGCGCTTGTGTGTTGCCAGTCTCGCTTAGGTGTGAAAAGGCATATTGTGTGACCACACGAGTGTGCACACAATACACGATTTCAGCCAAACGCAGCGCTTAAAGTGTCCAATACTTGACGCTTGTGTGTGTGTGTGTACTAAAAATATAATATCTCTTTTGCCAATACGAGTAGTTACCGCTATTGTTACAGTTTTTTCCCGTCTGCGGCGGCCCTTTTTGCTTTATTAGCCAAACAATGCACGTAGGCGGCGGACATTTGGTTGGCGGGCACAAAAATAACATGCCATAACCTCATACAATGGGAGAGAGAGAGAGAGAGAGAGAGAGAGAGAGAGAGAGAGAGAGAGAGAGAGAGAGAAAGGTAGTCCGTGTATTCATATAGTATATATAAATATACTATATACTGCTATATATCGCATGAGATTTACGGCATTTCAATGCGTCTGTTTGCGCATCTTTAGAGTGGCTGTACAACAGCCCATGAAATACAACACAGCAGCACACGCACACCTACATACCCACACTCACACATACACATACACATGCTTAAGGCCATCGAGTGGGCGTAAATATGGTTATCAAAAATGTACAAAGCCAGCAAACAAACGAAACGAAACGAAACGTAACGAAAAAAGGTCTGACAAACACACCTTTTTAAGCAACTCTCTCTCTCTTTCTGTGTATGCGAGGTTGTGTGTGTGTGTAATGTACCCTGGCAAGCCGACAATCAAATATGTAATATTCCACAATTTACTGCCGCTGCAGCTGAACAACAAGCCAAACAGCCCGAAAAGTAAACGGAAAGAGGCCAAGCAAGCAAGCAGGACAACAGTTGCCTAGCAAGGAAAACACTTTTGATGTATCGGATTTGATTTATACAAATTAAAAAATAAATCCGGCTTGTCTGCAAAGCCTACCCACGCCCCTCCTCCCATCCTCTCTTCTCACCCCTCTCTAGCTAGCTCGTCTTAATTGGCACTGCAAACTGCTATGAAATAAACATTTCTCGGTAGAAAATATCGAACAACAAAATGGGGGAAAAATGAGAAAAATCAGAGCGAAATCTGAGCAGCTCCTTTGGTTTGAATTTAGAAATAATTCACTGCAAAATAAATTCCCATTTAGAAATTGAATATACGCACGAAGGAAGAATCAATTCGTTTGCCAAATAAATAAGATTAAATTAATATTTTATGCAATTGTTGTTTATGTAAAGTAAAGCTGAACATTGGCAGCAAACTTACGCAGTATTTTCAGATACAAAATGAGAGCTAACTTCGATATGATATTTTCGTTCTGCTATGCGTGGATGTGCATGGAATGCGAAATAAAACAAAGTTAAACGGCAGCAAATCCGTATGATTCATTTAATCACAACACACATTGGGGAGAGCAGCGCAGTAGGCAAACAAATGTAAAAGGGATAAAAACATAAAACCCCAAAACAGACAACAGTCTGAGGATGTGGCTCAAGAAGTGGCCGGGGATGGCAGCGACAAAAAAAAGCTGCCTAAAAACGGGCACCTGGGATTGTTGTGTATACACTCTTATACATATATATAAATATATATATATATGGTATATCCGTGTGTCTGTGGCAGACAAAGCAAATGGCAGCACTCGCAAAAGGGAAGGGACTGTGTGCCGGGGCAAACAATTGTTTAAAGCAACTAAAGTGCGTACACAACAATGCTGGGGTACAAAGCCGCCGACTGAGCCGCCGTAGCTGCCACAGTCAGAGGCGCCCCAGTCAGAAACAGTGCTAGAGCCGCTGGCTTGGAGCTTTGAGCTCACCTGCCATCTAAGCCCACTGCAAGCGGCAGCTGTCACGTGCTGCGTCTGCTATGTGAGTGTGTGCTTGTGTGTGTGTCTGTGTGTGTGGCGCATAAAGCTGGCTATGTGCGGCCCGAAGTAGACTACAATATGTGGCATGACTTAAGCTTAAGCCAAGCGACTGTTGCTTCAGTCGCGCCCTTTGCCAGCAACAATGCGAATAACAACAATTGCTGCTGTTACGCGCGAGCTAACACCCACACTCACACACACACACACCCACACTCACACACACCCGTATACTTATACATTTTTAAAACGCTACTTTCACGCAAAATTTAATCTCAATGACATTTGAGGCGAACTACTGACGAAAAAAAAGAACCTAAACAAGAAACGGAAAGAAAAGGGGCGAATTCCCTTGATTATTTATGCTGCTGGCGCCTGTTGTCATGCCAGAGTGGGCAGGAGCGGAGGGCGGGGCGTGGCATGCTTGCGTGCCAGTTGACACACATTAGACAGCCAACAAGCAGTCGTGTAATTGACAATGAAAATTTAACATAGCATACTTATGTGCGCACGTCGGAGTGCGCACTCCATTTCCGCTCTCGCGCTCTGCCTTTTCCGGGTGTATTCGTTCTATTATTGTGTGGGCAGAGGCAAAGCCAAATTGATAAACATCAAATTAAAAACGCAGCAGCGAAGGGGGATGAGTCGAAGGGTGAGAAAGGGAGAGAGGGGAGGCGCATGGCAACAACAGTAAATAAAACCACATGAAAGCCATAAACGACTCTGTTTTGCTGCGGCCAACGAAAAATGAAATCACACAAAAATGCAGGCTATGCACGTATGTATCTATGTATGTGTGTGTGTGCGTGTGTGTGTGTGCGTGGGCCAAAACAGCAAAAGAAGCTGGCAGGCTGAAAACGATTTGGCCACAGACAATTTTGCAATTTAAAATGTTGGCGCAAATAAATAATTTGTTTGTCTGTCAGTGTGTGTGTGTGTGTGTGCCACATACATACAAACGGGTATTTGTAGAGATTGCAATTGGCAGATTAGCTCGTTTCCATATTTCGCTCGAGCCTTATGTTTAAGCGCCGATAATGCGCCCATTTGTGGATGGAGCGCCAGAAAGATTAATGGTTTCTGTGTGCCTAATTTCGATTTGATTTTAATGCGTCTGGCCGAAAACCCATTTCGATCGTGTATGCCACAGGCGCAGCGAAATTAAGCTGAAACTCAAGCTGAGAAGGGGACAAAAAATGAAAGACCACATACACATACATATACATATATAAAATAAGTCAACGATAAGTCGCATTTGATGTGGGTAAAAAGGGCGCTGCAACAATTGAGTTATTTGGGTCAAAGGAAGCACAGAGAGATGCAGATTGCGTGTTGGTTTGGTTGACCCTTTAATATTTATTTTAATTGTTAAATAAAATGTTGTTAAGCATCTCAATGATTCTCTTTAATTTATGGTGGAATTTTCTTTAATTAATTTGTTATCGAATATTTAACATATAAAGTGAGATTAACCAAAAATGTTCATTGCTAGTTTAATGAGCTTTTATGGTTTATTTGTATATTTTGAATGTTACGCACATTTGTATTATTTTAATATAATATACAAGTTAGTGATTAACTAATTTTATTCTATTATATTCTCTTACACATATAAAATAATATTTATTATTGTGCAATGAACTTTGCATGCTGCGAATGTCGTTTTATTTTCAAAATTTCAACAAAGTGTTTTTAAACATGCACTGCACATTCTCACAGACATTTCGTGCAGATTTCAACGTCATTTTAACGTTAGCCATTATGGCGGTGGTAACAATAATAGTTACAGTCGCACAAGCTGTATTCGTATATGGCAATTGCAATTCCCGCTCGAGTGGCGGCTTTTAAATTTTAATTAACTCAACGGGCCGCCGACTACAATGAGGATAGTGCCTGACTATGGCTATGGTACACACAAAAACACACACACATACAGAGACAGATAGATATACAGGCACATACACGAGCAAAGCCAAAGCCGGAGCCGGAGCCATGGAAAAGTCGTTGCAAAAAGTTATTATTTATTTCATGTTATTTTGTGCTGTTCCAACGCGCCGTAAACGGCGGACAGACCAGGACGGGAGGGCGGGACCGGCAGTGGAGCAGGTCCGGACATCAGCCGGCTAGAAGCAGGCGGGAAGCTGCAACTAGGCTGCGTCCCAGCTAGGCCCCTGTTCATTTATTTATGAGCATTTTACACAGCCAGCAGCGCACAGAAGACAAAGCGACGGACAAAACTCGGCTCAGCCACAGGCGGCTGCATCGAATATTATGCAAATCTTTTTTCTCTTTTGGTAATTTCTCTCCTGCTGTCGCTGCTGCTGCTTCTGTTCACCCTACTTGGCACTGTGCACTAGATGGTGTCCAGTTTTGGGTTCCATTTCGTTGCCCGTGCACAGAGCATTCAGAAGTGGCATGTCTTTGTGATGGCTGCTGCTACTCCAGCTCTATTTCCACTTGGCCCAGGGTGGGAGGTGTTCAAAAGTTCAAATGTTGTTTTGTTGTTGTTGTTGTTGCTGTGGTGTTGCTGTTGCTGTAGGTGGCGTCCTTGTCAACGCAGCTTTTGTGTCTGCCTAGAATATATAACCCATTTTTGGCTTTTTACGACTACAAGCCGAAACAACAATCTATGCGAGAAGCCCTTGCCCCGACAGAGGCCATCTCGCCATCTCTGTCTGTGCTGCGGTCTCTGTCACATGTAAAATTTGTGTGTGGTCTAGCGAAATCCCCGACACAACCGCCAGTCCCGTGACTCGTGTTCAGCTCTTGTTCAGGCAACCGAAACCCAGCAAGAGTTCACTCAAATTGCATTTGGTGTCCGGTGTTCGTAGTCTACAGTAGTGTGTCCTGTCTGCAATGTCCTGTGTCCCGTGTCCCTCGTCCGATGTTCAGCGTTTTGTTTACCACTCGGCCTACAAAATAATTCTCTTAGTGCTGCCCAAGCTGCCTGCCTGTGCTTGGGTTTTATGGCCTGCATTCGCCACTAAAAGTAAAAATAGTTGAAATTCTTCATTGCATACTTTAAGGCGCACACAACAAGCCACTTCTGCTCCGCCCGCTCAAGTGTCCTGACTGTGTCTAAGTGTGTTGAGAGTGTATTCAACCCGTGCACATGAATCATTATTCTGTCATATATTCAAAAATTAACTCAATACACAGACAGACAGAGAAACAGTCGCACAATCTGCACGGTTAATATCATATTTCACTTTAGATGAGAGCAGCTGGCAAAAAGCACCTTTCGGCAACTTTGATATATGATAGATACATTTATAATAACGCTCTGCGCACTGCTCGACATATTGTAAAAATTGCAAAATATCTGACGAAACCCACGCGTAGGCGGCTGGCTGTCTGCCCCGCTGTCTCGCTGTCTGACTGTCATCTGTGCTGGGCGCAGAAAATGATATGATTGAATATGCGACATTATTCATAATGACAGACGGAATGAACTGAGCACTCACCAGGGAGCAGAACGAGTGCTCAGCTGCTGCTCGGCTCAAGGTACTCGTGGGCCGCAGTGCGAGTTAAAGATAAATGTAACATGATATTAAAGTAATCATTTGCTTGGAGGTTTGGGCGAGAGAGAGAGTTAATTCAATTAAAGTTGCCTTTTGATAAACCAAACAAATTACCTTAATAATCATCAAAAGCAATTCAATGCTACAATTTCAAATATTTCTATTTAATATTGCATTCATTTAAATATAACTTGACTTCTTTCTGTAATCTTATCTCTTTATTCACTAAGATATTTATTACAAGATATATTTCATTCTTCAGACATTTTTCTTTGTTCTTATCGATTTAATTTTCTTTTCAAAACATATAGAAAATGCAGTTCTGTATTTAGCAATTATTTTTAGCATTATTTCTAGCAATTTGCGGAATTTCGTTTGTTTTATTTACGCTATCTCTGCGGTTGCATTTGTCGTAATAAATAGAAATAGGATGGGAAGGGTGCATGGAATGGGAAAAGAGAGACAGATATAGAGGGACAAGAAGTGTGTATAAAAGAGAAAAGGCTACCGTTCAAGTCGCTGGTATGGCTGGCAGGATAAAGCGCTAAACTGACAGGTTAATAATCTCGACTCGATAATCGACAGCCCGCCCGGACAGTGGACAGACAACAGACAACCGACAACAGTCTGACAGCGGGCGTACAATGTGAGTGTTGCGATAGCCGTGCAACAAACACACACACACAAACATACACAAACAAGACACATACGAGAGAACGCAATTCGCAAGGGGGCAGGCGGTAAGACAATAATGGCAAATTCCCAGCATGTGTATGTGTGTGTGTGTGAGTGTGCAGTGAAAGGGCATTGCGCTGCCAGGACGTACCGTGGAGCTTATTAACGTGACGACGACAGCTATTGGGAATTCCTGGGAATTCGCTCCGCTCGTCTCTTATCTTTGCCCTGTGTGCTGTGAGCTCCCGCGCTTGATTGGCAAATATTTCAATTATTTTTTCATTTTGTCAATGAAATGTGTGGCAGGCGTTGCCACCGAAAATTTCTGTCGATTTGGCAAAAACATTTATAAATCTCATACCCAGAAAATGCACGCACACACACACATACACACAAGTACAAAGCAAAATGCGTGCGTTATTTATGGCCACAGAAATTTTTTATTCTCCCAGCGAAATTGTCAAACGTCTGAAATATATTTGCCCAGTGTTCCAGGGGAGCGATAAAAAAAAACATAAGGGGGAGTGCAAAAAAAAATGCAAATAAAATCATAAATTTATTAAAATGCAGTAGAAGCAGCAGCAGCTCCGCGTGCAGTGGCAGCAGCAGCAGCAGCAAAGCCAAAATACATTTTCATGTCCGTGCAATGGAATTTACATGCAAATTTAAAAAAGCAGAGCACAGTGCACTCTCACACACACACACGCAGACATACATACACATAGACGGGCAGACATGCATATGCAGGCAGTGTGTGAGTGTGTGGCATATTTGACATATAGCCGCGTCGGTTTTACAACGTCATTTCTGGTTCTGTTGAAATATTAAAATGGATGGCACACACACATACATACACATACAACTGCATATGGCTGGCTAGATGCAAAAAAAGGAAACTATGAAAAATACATATTTTTAGCGCTGACAAATATTTGCTTAATCGATTTATTATTTGTTGAACAATTTCATAATGAACCCGCATTAATAATACCCGAGCAGGCTTAATGCGCGCTAAAAGATTCATGAGCCACGCCAAAGAGCCGCAACAAATTGGCGAGTGTACGCTGACTTACCTCCAATTTGTGCAAATTACTTTTTGAGTCTAGTTTGCAGTTATAATTTAATTGTATCATCAATTTAAATGTAAGAATTCAGTTTTTAAATGCACATTTATTATTTGATTATGAGAAAAAATGGGGAAGTTTGTTTGAATAGAATATATTTCCATATTATATATTCTATTCAAACAAACTTCACCATTTTCCTCATAATCAAATAATAAATAGAATACCTTATGATATATTCTAATTGAAAAGGAAGGTATGTACTACGAGCTATATGATGTATTGCTGAGTTTATAGCCCTATAATCAGGCCAGTGTTTCTTACGAATTCTAAGATCTGTCGTGGACTGTTTGACCTTATGTCTTTAATTTTAAGTGGGTGACTTTTTAGTGTTGCACATCTATTAGGAACCAACGTACGACATAGTGTAAGTATGTGTACTTCTTCAGCCACTAATTCACAGAACCTGCACGTCGCATTGCTTACTATGATATAACGAAAAGATTAAAACACATAGGTAAACTCTGTCGGAAATTGAAAATATAAATAGAGACTTCAACTCTCTCAACCATTCTCTCAGTCATTTATTCCAATGATCTTCCTCTTATCTAAGGTAACTTATTACAGATACATCATAAACTTTCTTTCTTCCCATACTTCATTCAATATTAATTTGATATATATCACAACCTTAACCATTTAATCTCTCACACCTGCTCCAATATATTCCAGTTAATTCTTTACTTTAGCATGGCAGCTACACGTCTCTCTTAAAAATGAACCCGCTCGTTGTCCATCCTAATATTATCCCCGTGTAGTGTACATCGAGAAACTTGCAGAGCCAACAAACCCGCCCGAAACTTGCCACTCAGCGCAGTTAAGTAGCAAACAAACTCGACTTGGAGTACAGTCACTTTCTAAGCTGCTCCCAGCTGGCACAGCTGCCCCTTTCGCTGTCACTGTTCCTCTTGCTCGGCTCGGCCTCTGCTGGGCACCTTAAGCTACTGACTGCCCAGCTAACAGGCCAGGTTGGCAGATACGAAGGGCATGAGAGGGGGGACTGCAGGGCATTTGGGCGTTTGCCTGTTACGCCTCTTTTGTTTAGCTTTGATTTAACATTTTGTACGTTTACTTTACAGTTTAACAGCCGGCAGACGCACGACATGCTGCCCACTCGGGTCCCTGCGAGGCAACCCCTCTCTCCCCCTTGCCCCTTCCCACCCCCCTTCTTTGCCAAGCCTTGCCTGCATTTTTGTACACTTTCACGTTGGCAATTTCATTTGGTTCGGGTCGCTGTGGGAGTTCAAGCTGAAATGTGCTTTTAGTTTTTGCTTTTCTTTGCCGCCCTTCTCCCCTTGCCCCCTGTCCCTCTCCCTTTCCCTATCTCTGTGTGTGGCCCTTTACAATGTCTTGTGTCCTGGACAAAATAGTGTGCTGTAAAAGTGCGCGAAACTCGACCTAGTCGGGAGCTGTAGCTGTAGCTGTAGCTGGAGTTGGACTCGTAGGCGAGTTGACAACTTTTTTGCTGTCGTCGCTGGCGATGCTGCCGACGTTGTTTTTAGTTCTAGTTTTTTAAGTGTAGTTGGTTTTAGTTGCTGCGAAATGTTCACGATGTTCGTTTTCTTTTTTCTGCCCACTTCTTTTGCCAGCTTGTTCCAGAAAGTTAAATGTTTCTACGTCGCTGATGCGCAACGGGGCTGCACAAATGCGAAATGGCTACAAACAATTTGAAGCAATAAAATAAAGAGAGCATGCAAAGGGGTGGCTCGGGCAGTAAGCAGGGTGCGGCACTACAAGCACAGTTACAACTACAACTACAACTACAACTACAGCTATAACTATAGCTACAACTACAAGTGCATCGGCGACAATACAAGCGACTGCCGCAATATCTGGCAAGCAAAATAAAAGTGAAATTTAATTGTGAAATTGTTATTGTGCTCTTGGAGTGGCCGCTGGCAGGCGCTCCCGAGTGGTTCCCTCTGTCAACCGTTGCTGCAATTCGCCTGCACTCTATCCCCCCCCCCCTGTGCGAGGAGGCCAACCGCGTTTCTAATTGCCATTAGCCCAAGTTCTGGCCGACTAGCAGTGCACACTACAAGTTAATCAAATTTCCAACCAAGTTAAGATTCAAAGCGGCGAGACAAGCATATTATGCACCTAATTCGTAGCAATTCATTCGCAGCACAGCATGAGAAACAGTGCAACGCATATACCCTATATACCCCGCACATACTCTACGTAGAAGAAACCCAAGTGCTTGTCCAAGTTCTTGTCCTTGCTGCTTGCTCTATGGCAACAATTACATGTTTAATTAACTTTTTGTTATGACAAGCCGAGCAAGACGCTCAGCGTTCAACGTGCAGTGTTCTGTTCTCTAATTAGAGAAGAGAAAAAAAGAGAAAAGGGAGGGAAGAGAATAGAGAGAGAATCAGTGAGAAAAGGAAAGAAAGAGCAAAGAGTGACCGACTGCAGGCAACATGCTGAAAAATATGCAGCACAAATGTTTGCAGCTCTATCAAAGTCGCAGCAACTTCGTCAGTTTGCCAGCTTGCCACTTTGTCAGTTCTTCAGTTTGCCACTTAGTCAGCTCGTCAGCTCGCCCGTCGCTTAGTCAGTGTCAAATTTTAATTTAGATTTCATATGCAAATGGTCTTAAATGTTGCATAACAATCGCAAAGCCCTTGCACGGCCCGCAAAATGTTATGCATGCGAGAGTGCAACGGTGTGTGTGTGCGTGTGTGTCTTTGACTGTGTCTGTGTGCTAGGCTTAGTTCTGACAATTGCAAGTTATGGTTGCCATTTGCAGGCACAGACAGACAGAAATACAAACACAGAGAGGTAGAGAGAGAGAGAGTGAAACGGAACTTTGGCAGCGCATCCTGCAGCTTTGCGCCCTAAGCCCTTAAGGTGCTGCGACACACACACCTCCTGCTTCCTGGCTATCTGTGTGCATGTCTGTTAAATGTATTTGTTGAGCTGCTAACGACTTAACATTTATGATTAGTGTACTGGCAAATTGGTAGGCTCACACTTGGGAGCCAAACTGCACTAATTGCCAATGTGCGTCCTCCTCGGCTCGGCGCCCGGGACTAAATCAATCAGATTTATATGTATGCAGGAGTTTAGGTCTAAAGTTTTCTATGAAATTCGTATTCAGGTAGATTTTATAAACATAAAAGCGAAATTTATGTGAATATAAAATTGAATGTGAATCATCTACAGATTCTTTAGACAGATATTTATTTCCTGAATGTACTGTTTTATCCCAGTTAGTTGTTTATAACCCCTTCAATTTATCTTAGTATGATTGAATTGTATAATACAATCAATATTTTCCTTACAAGTTAAGTATTGAAAATTAAATAATGCTCTGCGTTATAAAAACTTTCTCTTCACTGTTTTTTTACTCGTATAGTTTCGCCAACTTGCATTTTATATGGAAAGTTTTGTTTTTCAATTTTTAATTTCCGAGTTTTCTCTCTTTTTGCCAGACATCATGTGTGCGATAACAAAACTTGTGTGTAGTTTATCAAATAATTGAAAAGAAAAACAGTTTGTTCTTGTCTGAATTTAGTCATAATCGATTTTCAAGCAAGATTCTTCTTCAGTTTATATGTATTTTATGTTTGCAATAGTAGGGAAATGTATGACAAATAATATTATAAGAGTTTAAAGAACTTTAACTGCATCTTTAAGGCAATTAATACGCTAGCAAAACACTGTAAAGCTTTGCTGCCAAGCGAATGCTTGACAGAACTAGCAGCTGAGTTAGGCGCTCATAAGTATGCAATAAGTTTTGGCGTGACGAGGAGTGAGACTCAACTGTTGCGTGTTTATGCATTCAGCCTGTTTATAAAGTCCAAATATGCAAATCCCCGGGACAGCAGTGCAAAGTGCTAAAGATTAATGGAAAACTTTTGCATTTTTCACACGGCCAAAAAATAAATCCCAACTTCTTGTTGAAGAGATTTTGATTTTAGCTGAAAAAAAAATAAACATACAAACACGACAGACAGCAACGAGAAAAAATAACTTGGCCGAGTCTTTAGCATACGCAACGAGGCCGAGCACGCACGACAGCTCATCGGAGGAGGAGGGACTGCGAGCCTGCAGGTAAAAGGCCGCAACTGTTTATTTATTTATTTATTATGCGACCGACACTAAAATGTAACTAAAAACACAGCCGACGTCGACGTCGACGCTGACGCTGATGCGAACGCCTGCCTGACTGCCAGCCTGCCTGGCTGTGCCGACACATGACGTCTACACATGTTGAGTGGCATGTGGACGTGTAAGTGGATGGGAAAGTGAATGTGTCTGTGGTTGAGACGAGGGTTGAGGCAGTGCAGGCGGGTGTGGGGGCGTGACTGCCCTGGTGGAGGTAAATTCTGATTCGGAGTTGACGTTGACGACGACGCTTTGACATATTATGCACGCTTGAGGGCGGCAACAAATAATCAAGTATCAAATTCCTCACGGAATGCTAACGAAAACACACAAAACGATTTTTTGTGCCCCGACCACAAGGGAACGAGAAGGACAAAGGCAAAGGCAATGGGAATGAGATTTGAGTTAAGGCTGCTGAGAGAGAGAGACAGCGAGAGAAAGGGAGCAGGGGACGGCTTGGCATGTCTTCTGCGTTGCCTTCCTAAGCTGCCAGCCAAATGAGGCAAACGAGAGAGATACCGGGAGAGGTCGCAAAAGTCCGCAAATTTGGTAGGCTGGAAAAACAAAGCCAACTCATCAGTTGGTTGCCGTCTTGCCCAGCTCAGGTGAAACTGCTCCCAGCTCTCAGCTCTACATTGCCCTTCCTTCACCCCCTGTGTGGTCTGAGTTTATGGCGCGTGCTACAAATAAACAAACGCACAGTCTGTAGACAATCTGACTCTGCCACATGGCAACAACAACCTGCCAAGCTCCCTTCAGCCACCTCATCTCACATCCTCATCCTCCTGCCCATTCTCATTTGCCATTCTCATGCTGCCTACCCCACTCAAGCCGAAACAGTCTTGTTTGTCTGAGCTGCTGGCTTTGTCTAGTAAATCGTCACGCTGAGCGTAAGGCAGGCAAAAATGCCTAAGCCGATTAACAAAGCATAATAGTGGCTGCCAGCTCAAAACTGGCAACTGGCAATGGGAAACTGGTGACTGGTCAATGGCAACTGGCAACGAACAACAGACAACGGGCAACTGCCCTGACAACTCTGAATAGAACTGGGCCACACAGATTGTGTTTAGGCCAGTTGGGCCACTAGAGCAGGGAACAACCAGCTGCAGAATCAATCAAAGTTGTTTGATTTTTCTTGTTGACTTTATGTGCGTTCAACTTGACACACACAAACACACAGACACAAAAGAGCACAAACTATGCTTGTTAGTTTTTGTTGGGTACCAGCAGCTTGCGATGTAGCTTGCATTGTGTCAAAGACAAATATCTTAGGGGATATTCAGGCTTCGCTCCATGCATAAATCATTATTAAATTTTCATAGACTTTATAGCAGATTTGTAGCTAAATAATAAACTACGATCAAGTGTGCAAAAAGTTGCAATATAGAAAATAGAAATATAAATATATTTACAATAAAATAATAACAAAACACAAAAATTGTTCAATATATTTTTTGATAGGTCAATGAAAAGCAAACTTTAAGTAAGTTGAAATAGTTTAAAATTTCTGTGTATAGTTTTGTATATATTCAAAAACTTAATGATGATGAAAATGTAAAACTAACTTTAATCATGCATTTAAGTATATTTTTCTAAGATTTTACCCTTTCCATTAAAGTGTATTCCAACTTCGTAGTATTTCTTTCACTTCTGCTGGTTTTGTTGTGTCTTCGGACACAACCGAATGTTGCCGGGGAATTTGCGTAGAAAATCTCATAAGTCAAACATGAAATTCCCATGCAAAACTGTTTTGTCATTTCACTTCGCCACGGCTGCTCTCGGCTTGCCTCTGCTCCCCTATTCCTGACTCTGGCCCTGCCCCTGCTGCGGCTTTATTTGCCACGGTATTTGTGTTATTTCTTTTCTAGCTGTGATTTATTAGGACCTACTTTCATTTCTTATGTGCCTTTCGTTCCCGTTTCGCTTTCGTTTCGTTACCGTTGATTCCTCTTTTTTTGGGTTCGGTTGCGGCTCGCTAAGCTTTATTTGTTCATTAGTGAGTCCCTTTAAGACTAAACTGAACAGTTCGAATCGAGGCTGAAAATATTGTTGCATTTATCAACGGATAGTGTGAGGGAGGAAGGGAAAATTGTTCCCTACTTTGCGCTGCTCAAAATGCTGTTTGAAGTATGTATTTATAAGCGGCGAGCTGAACTCTTTAGTTGTGTCTGGCAATCAGTCGGCTCAAGTGGGCGTAAGAAATGAACTCATCTCAGCTGTCAGGCTTAATGAGCGCAAATAAATTCAAGTAGGCTTAAATTTTTCACTGCTCGGCACCAATTGGCCACTTTTCCCACGTCTTTCTCTCTCTCTCGCACTCTTGGCGAGGGCAGCCGCAGAAATTCATATACAAAAATTCATCTAGAAGAGACAACGCAAAAAGCGCCATGAATATCAACAAGAAGGAAGCAGCAAGCGAGAGAGAGGGAGAGAGTGAGAGAAACAGAGAGAAGGGCATTGAATATGTATAAGAACCGCAAATCTGAAACTAAGCAAAATGAATTCTATTTAACATTTTGGGTGAAATTTCAATTTTTCTTTCTTTCAGCGAGAAATATAGAAATCAACGTTGGCCCGCATTGGGGCAATGTGGGGCGTGGGTGGGCTTGGTGGCTGCCTTTTTGTGACGTACGCGCGCCGTCTACTTAAGAAAATGATAAATGTCCTTGTAAGACCATGAAATCAATGAGTATGAAGGAGGTGGAGCTGGAGATGGAGCTGGGATCGAGCTGCGGCCGAAAAGGGAAGTGACTGAGGATGTGGCACAGTAATATGGGCTAGCCAAGGCAAACAGGGACAATGTCCTCGGCAAACAGCAAGAAATCACAACAAAAACAGGCAGCATTCGCTGCGTTTTAAGTGGATTCTCCTGTTTCGTCCGTATCGGCTTGGGGTCCTAAGTAGGCTACTCCAAAGACCCAAGCGAAAAAAGCACATGCAGACAGTTTGCCTCAAGAGTGTGTCCATATATGCGTGTCTGTGTGTGTGTGCGAATCGCAAAGAAAAAATGTTGACAAACTGCTCGCAGCGGCGACTTTCCCTTGCCGTTGTCATTCAGCGCGCTGTCAGTTTACTTTCAGTTCCAGTTTTCATTGCTGTTGCTGTTGCTTTTCTCGGCCTTCTCTCTTTGCTCTCGCTTACAGGCAACTTGCCCCAAAAATGCCGCCCCCAACAGCAGAGAGCTAAGCAGACTTAAGCAATGCCGGAATTTTCCTGCCTTTCAAGTCGAATCAGTGGCAAAAGTTTTTGGCCAGCAGCGAAAACTACACGCAGAGCGAACAAGATGAATAGAAAGATTGAGCGAGCGAGACGCTGAGCGCAAAAGGAAAGTGAGTGGGGTAACAGACAGTGCCAGTGGCAGAGAGGGTTAGGGGGGGGGTGGTGGGAAGGCATCCATTGTTGCTCATCACTTTTGACCGACTAAAAGTTGTTCTGGGGATTGTTTTCCAGCGACTCGCTTCGATTTCATGTCGAAGCTGTTGGCTTTTGCTTTTGATATCTTTCATTACTAAGCTGATTTTTGTGCTGGGTTTCTTTGGATTATTAACTCGGGGCGTGTGTGTATGTGTGTGTGTGGGCGTTAGGGCGTGGCAGCAGATGCTGTTGTTATTATTGTTGCGGCATACATTGGTCTGGTCAATTTTGTGTGCAAATTGTTTGGGTTGTGTCCGAACATCGATAATATTTTGATGTCTATGGCACGCGCACACTAACACACAGATACACCCATATACACACACACTCATACACATAGCGAACTCCTGCTAAATGTTTGAAAATTGTTTTGTGGTTTTGTGCAGCCGCTTAAACGAGCTTAACATGTGTGTGGTAAACAGGATTGTCCGAGCACAATGGGCGCAAAATAAACTAAACACACAACTTACCTGCCAAGAGATTTAACAGAGCTGTAAAAACAAAAGAAAGGAAAACATATTAAACAATAAGGAAATTAAATTAAATAATAAAATGAAAACCATACAACAGATTGTACGATAAGAACGTAATAATTGTTAAGCAAAAACATAACAAGAAAAAGAAGTATTAATTACGAAAACCAGTTTAATTTGTGTAACTTTATGTAAACTGAGAAATCAGAATACAACAAAAATAAAATCAATTAGGGAAAATATATGATATATCAATGTTTGAATTTGTTGTACTTTATTTGCGAATTGTAAAATGAATAAAAAGAGTGTAAATGCAGTAAATTTCTTCTCTGTTGCAACTGAATACAAACTAGTTTCGAGCTGTAATCAAATGCCTTTCTAGAACTAACCACAAACACACACACACACATACACTCACACAGTTAGAGGGAATTACAACTCCCATTAAATACTAGCAAAGTTTTGTACTGAGCAACCGCTTAGCAAACAACTCGTTGCTCGAGGGCAAGTGCAGCTTATGGGAGCGATATCTATATTCAGGCATAAGTATGTGCAAATGCCTGTACGTGTGTGTGTGTGTGTGTGTGAGGGCCAAGTTTACTGAGGCGGCTGGAACTTAACTCATCAGATTTGCCTCTAAATAAGCATTTATAAAGCTGCTGCTGCTGCCGCTGCTGCTGCTGCTGCAAATGGCAAACTTTGGCCCGAAAACAGGCAAATAGAGAACAACAACAAATTGAGCGTGCCCGCCCGCCAGAAAACCCAAACATAATTCGAAAGTTTCTGCTCGGAAATTTTGAGTACGTTGTTTTCATAGAAATGCGATAAATACTCGTCGAGAAGATTGGCGTAGCCGGCGGGCAAAAGGAAGTGGTTTTGTATGAGGCACTGGCGGTTTTGTCGGCTTGCAGTTAACTTGGAAAACATTGAAATGCCAAAGTGAAAAGTTTTCTCTGCTCAACAAGAAATTCAACTGAAAACATATAAAATCTAAATTTATTAAACCTTCTCCCTGCCACCCCCGCACAGCCTTTGCCAGAGTAGTAGGAAATTGTTTTATGTACGCTGCAAGAGTTTTGCGCACTGTTACCAACATTGGCAGCAAAGCGTTGTGCAAGCTACTGGAACAGGCCGTAGGCGTGTTTGTGCTCTGCTTCCTGCGTCCGGCTGGAGTCAAGTGGCTGTGGCAGCAGCAGTGGCTGTGGCTGTAGCTGTGGCTGTAGCTCAAGTGGCAGGCCGTGGCCGAAAACTTCTGTCTGGCCCTCTAAATTAGTTGGCAGCTGGCCATGCGGCGTATACGTAATGCACGCACAGCTCATGCGTCACTTTGGATAGGACGAGAGACGTCGAGCTGTGCGAGTGTGTGTGTGTGTTTTGAGTGTTGTTCCAACACTTGGGAGTAATATTTCTTCGTAGCTTTCGGGCCTGTGCAGGCTTGTGCACCCACATTACGCATACGCAGTGTGGTGCCTATAAATTTCTTACTATATTTAAATTTACTTCAACCAACTTCAAGCTTCACTCTGCAATTAGTCGTACTTCAAGCTGCATTTGCTTTATCATGTTGCCCTTTGCCTTTCCCTTAGTTTATGTGGCTGCCGTTATTGTTCGATTTGGAGGGAAAAAAAACACAGCCAAGAAAAACAAAGTTTGGCAAAAGTTTTCTCTCAGCGCAGCAAGAAAATATGCTCCAGTTGCCTTATTTATTAGCAACATATTATTATTTGGCCTGCAAGTGGGCGAAAGTGGTCGAAAGTAGCCCAAAGTGGTCGAAAGTGATGTGAGCCGGTGAAAGTTTGCCTTGCCCCACTGCCTGAGCAGCTGTCTCTCTCCCCTCTCTTCCCCCTCTCTCTCTCTCTCTCTCTTCTTTCTTTATAATAATAACTCAGCGCGCAGGCAAACAGCATCGAAAACATTACCTAAAAGCCATCGAATTGCCCAATTGCGATGCCAACAGCTGCTGCTGCTGACCAAGTTGCTCTGCTCGCCTGTTTATTTTTCTTACAAAGATTCTTGCACATTCGTCAAGCGGGGGGTGGGAGCTCAGCAGCTTAGCTGTGAATTTGTGGCAGCCATCAAAATCAATTTCACATAATTTAAAGTGTATTAAATTTGCACATAAACTTTGTGAAAATAAACCAGAGTTCTCATTCATTCAATAATGCAGCGACAAAGGCGACGCTTCCCTTGCCACACACGAAGCACACATTCATCTTGCATACACACACACAGGCACACACACACACACGCACGCACAATAAACTTTATGTTGATTGAATAAAAGTTGCACACGCACACAGGGGCATAGGCCGGCTTAACGGCAACCAAACTTTTCACTTTAAATTAAATTTGCCACACACACTCACACACACGCACACAAGGGTGCAAAGTAGAAAAACTGGAGCAGCTTTTGCCCCCAGGCGCAATCAATTTTTTCCAGCAGCAGAAGCACAAGAAGAAGAAGAAGCTGACTGCAGGGAAAAAAGAAGGCAGATTCTAGTTTGACTGAAAAAAAGTGGCAAGTGCAGCTTGTCAGTTCTGTTTTATACATATTTGCACTGCAGTTTATAGTACATAGTACATATTTCCACCAAGTTAAGGTGTTCTAAATGAAGTAGAAACCTGTATATGCAATTTATGTTGAATTAAATTATGTAAATGGACAAGTTGATACATAAACTATAATTTATAAAAGTAGATAAACATTTATTGTTTGAAATTTTAATGCAAATTCTTGGAATATTCTTTTCTATGTTTCCACTTTTCATTCTCTGCACTTTGGCTTCTTTAATTTACTTTCTATAAGTTAAATCTTAATTTCTAATTCACTTAGATAAATACTGTAAAAATGTCCTCAACTTACCGTTCTCCTCCTCAATGTTGCGTGTCATTGTTGTTGATGAGCTGGCGCGAGCACGTGTTGCTGCCGCTGCATGGCCATTGAATGTGGGCAGGACGAGGCACAGTAGCAGCAGAAGCAGTAGCGCTGGCGGCTGAGACACTGGACAGCTGAGAGACGCGCACATGCTGCCTTGCCTTGCTGTCTATTCCTTGGAGGTGTGTGTGAGTGTATTTGACTGTGTTGTGTTGTTGCACTCTGACAATGTGCTTGGCAGTCTTCCTGTTGCCTACTTTCGGGCGCACGCTATTATTGCTGCTGTTCTTGTCGTTGTTGTAGTGGATTTGATTTAATTTGGCATTTTTATATACGGTCCGCTTTCGTCTGTATGTAAGCTGCAAGAGAGGGCGCAGGGGGGGGAGAGTCAGCAAATCGTTGACATGTAAATAAATAAAACTGAATTTGCGATTTGGGATAATTGCCCCGGCAATGAATTGCAGTTGCAGTTGTCGCAGCAATTGCTGTTGCTGTTGTTGTTGTTGCTGTTGTTGTACTTGAAATTTATTTAATTGCCTTTAGTTTTGGCTCGACAACATTTTCTAAGCCGATTCACACACACATACATACATGCACTAGAGATTTATGCGATTTTTACTTATTTTATTGGGTTAATTTGTTTTTTTTTGTATTTATTTCAGTTAAAATTATATTTGCTCATTATTTATGTGCCCAAAATTGTTAATTTATGTTTGCGGGCGGCGAAAATATTATTCACAAATTATGCAAAAATTATTTGATGCCATTTGAAAAGCGTTTTGCATTTACGCCGTTTTCCCAGGCAACATTATCCAAATGTCACACGTAACTCGTATGTGTGTATGTGTGTGTGTCCCTGTGTAATTTATTGCCCGCTGCAACTCTAATTGTTTCCGACCAAGGGAGAGGAAGGGCTGCAAGGGGAAGGACAGGTTGTAAATATTTAAGCTATGCAAAATATGCGATTGCAAGTTTCAATTAGACAAATATTGATTGGCATTAGAGGAGAGGGGTTTTTCCAGCCTTGATTATGTAAATAATTAAGTTTATTGATTTTTTTGTAATTAACTGCATATTAGATGCTTTGAATATCATAAATATATAATGATTTAAATCATAACAGATTGAAAAGAATTTAAAAATCAAAGAAAAATAATTGAAATAGTATATTATAATTATTTACAATTACATAACTATGCATATTTAAGTAAACTATGTAACTGAATAAAGATAAATATTTATCATTTATATATAAATATATTATCTTAAATTTAGTGCATTCTTCATAGTTTAAGGTGCTTTCAGTCTCAAATAAATATTACTATTACTAAAAATTACTGGCACTAATTTACTAAGTTGCACTTTACACAATTTATAGGCATACAAAAAATACTACAAAATTTAAAATCAGTTTTATAGCACAATAAAGATAAATACTATAAATGCTGATCCCACTCAGAGATTCTCGTTAAGAAACGACAACAGACTCAACAGGAACTTGCTTTCACTTTATCATACACACACACACACACGTACGCATGCTATGCCTAGACAGCAGGAAATCAGAGCGTCGTCGCCTTGTCAAGAGCAACAGCAACACGTATAACGTGGGGCAGGGAGAGGGCAGGGGGCACCTTGCCGTGCCTCGATATTTTACAACATATTGCACTCTCACACCGAAGCGCTTTTAATTAAAGTATATTTATAACTTGGGTCCAGGTCGTGCGAGGTTCAGAGAGGGGAAGAGGAGGGAGAAGACAGTTTCGGGTGTTGTGGGAAATCATTTAAAATGCCGCTTGCGTACATATTTGTTATAATTTATGGTGCCCATATAAATGACTAACAACACACGAAGCAGCAGCAGCAGCAGTGGCAGCATGAGCAGCTGGCAACGTGCTGGGACGCAAAGGACGAATCAAGGCAAGTTGAGCAGGCCAGGAACAGGGCAGGAGGGGGTAGGGGAGGTGGTACCGGCAAAAGAATGGCAAAACATGTGCCCAAGTATGCGCGCGTGTAGATCTTTAAAAGGAGCCAAGGAAGCGCACAGAACGTGCCACCATCAAAGTTCAATATGACGACAAGACAGAAGATGAGGCAGTAGCTGAAGCAGAGACGGAGACGGGGACTGAGACAGAGGCAGCACAGCAGCAGCGCAGTAGCAGTAGACGTCGCAGTAGTAACAGCCAAAGAGCTAACGAGTGCAAATTTCTCTCTTTAGATTTTTCGTTTGTTTTTGTTTCGTCTCGTGTTTTTGCTGCTGCTTTTACTTTTACGTTGGCAAAAACTCAATAAGCGATAAACAGGAAAACGGAAATCGGAAACTGTATACATTCATGTTTCTAGTCCACACACACACACACAGACAGAGAGAGAGCGAGCGAGTGAGCAACTGTGTCGCCATTTTGCGCGACAGTCGCGGCAGTTCGACGTGCTTTTATGATATATTGACTTGGCTGTGCTTTATCGGCCACGTTTCCCTGTAGCCGGCAATGCTTTTAGCCTGCCGCACTAATTTTATTTCACCACGAACACACACAAGTACACACACACAAGTATATAGGCCTACATACTATATCTCACTTTTCATTCGCCCAGATCATAAATAACATTTTATTAAACTGTGGAGACTACCATAGAGCGACAACTCTGGCGCACCACAAACTGTCAGCTGAGAGGGAAAGAGAGAGAGAGAAGAGAAGAAGAGCGAGCAAGAGAGTTCGTTGAATTTAATAATATTTTTTCAAGTGTGGCACAATAAATCTTGATAAGTTTATTTATCATACGCCGCGTTACCGCGTTTGCTGATTGCACAACTGCTGGAAACTCTAAATGGATTTCCAAAATGCCCACACTAGTTAAGGCGATTAATGTAAATATTTCTGTGCGTTGCTAAATATTTATCAAAACAAAACAGACACACACACACACAAAACACGCGTCAAATTGATGAAAAATATTTTGTTGAAAAATGTGAAATCTGCTTTTCAAATATGCACAGTAATCGAATTTTCAAAATGTTTTTCAACAGCAAAAAAAAAGCAAAGTAAAAGCCGAAGGCGTGTTAAATGTTTCGACACATTTTCGATGGCAAATTTTATTCAATTTGCCAAACGGGCTTTAAAATCCGAATAACATATGAGCCTGATGACGACGAGGATGATGATGATGATGATGATGACAATGATGATGATGGATTTGACGAGGGGGAGGGTTGATAAGTTGTGTAAGTCAACATGTAAATATGCCGAAAAAGGGAAATATTTATATGACGAACTATGCATTTAATCAAACTAACAAATTAATTTACTCATTTTACTCATTTACTCATTTTGTTTGTATTGCAAAATTCAAAATGAAAATTTTCCCTTTTATTTAATTTGCAAAATGAATGAAAAAACAGCAAACTTTTACTACATTAGCTAATGTGTGAGTGGAGTGTAGCGTGTGGCGTGTGGCGAGTGCGAGAGTTGGAGCTGTTGCCCGCATAACGTGGCGTATACGTAACCCGACTGCGTGCCGGGTACGTTGTGCCAGTTTTCTCTCTAACGACGTGCACTTCAATTTATAAACTTGCCAGGAAGTCCACTGACTGCATGTGTGTCTCAGTGTGTGTGTGTGTGTGTATTTTCCGGCTGCAGATGCTGTAAAGTGTGTCGACGTTTTTCCATTTCCGTCGTCGTCGTCGTTGTTGTTGTTGTTGTTCTTGCAGTTGTTATTGCAGTGTAATGTAATGAAGTGTGTTTGCATTAAAATGCAATTTGAAGTGCAAAGTTACAATATTATTATGCCATGCTGAAAGGTAACTATGTGTGTTGAGTGAGTGTCAGCATGTCAGTGTATTGGTGTGCGTGTGTGTATGTGCCCTGAAGAGCCCTCTAGCTGAGCCACGCTCGTACCTGGCCTAAGTGCCGCGCGTTAGAGTTGGCGCCAGTTTCTCCTTTCTACTTTTTTTTCCTCGTGCGGTTTATGTGCGCTAAGTGAGCCTATAAAAATCCATGCATGGCTGCGCAGCTCCCTCTCTATGTGTCTGTGTGTGTGTGAGAGTGTTCAAGTACATTTTTATGAATACTAAAATTCCCACTGCTGCTGCAGCAGGAGCGGGGGGAGTGGTGGGGAATGCAATGACAGCAATAAGAGCGTTCAACACTTGGCATCGTCCTCAGGCGCAGATGCTGGTGCTAATTTTCATTGCAAGCATTTGCATGCCAGGACATGCCACTGCTGACCTTGCCAGACAGTTCGCATTACTTATGCAAATTGTGCACAATTGATGGCAATTGTTATGCCTGGTCTCGAGTTCGGTTTCAGCTTCGGCTTTGGGCCTCGGTTTCGTACTAGCCGCAATATAAATTGCATATTTAAATACATTTCAATACAATACAATACGCAATTGATGCACTTTGTGTGCTGCATTAAATGTAAGCACACATACACAGAAACGGGCACACACAGTCACACACTAACCAACACAGAGAGCACTGCTGTGGCGCACCAGTGCGGTCTCTTGTGGCCTTCGGTTGCATTTCATCTGCGTGCAGCATGCAAATTTATTGTTTTCCAAGCTGGTTTTAGTTGCTATTTAACTGTTAATTAATGCAGCTCAATTCGGGGGAGGGTGAGAGTTTCGTGGGTGTCAAATTTTATGGGGCAGTGCTGTGTTTAAGTATCTCTATTGACTATGGAATATGCGCTAAATTACGATATTGCAATATGAATTTGAATAGCATTAGTAAATTGATAACAATTTTAAAACATATTTAAAAAATATCAATCATAAATAGAGAATAATTATTATTATTTAAAAAATAACTATAAATTATTCATTATATATTTTAATTCAATCTAAGTAAAATGGAAGTGCTTAAAACTTCTGATTGATTTGTTTTCTCTTCCATTGGTAATTGAGGCATGCACTGTTTAAGATGATACTAATATTAGATATGACTGATATATGTTACTAATCTACAAATACGTTTCTTAATCAGTTTTGTAACATACTTTTTCCAATATAAGAATCTTTCAATGGTCTCTTTCATACTGTCTAACAAAATAAATTAAACACACATAGATTGAACCTTTAATTTTAATTTTAAATATTCTAAGTACAATCAAATAATTGTTATGAATTTACGTAGGTATATGGAAATAATAAATATGACATTCTATTAATTTTCTAAGTATTTAATTTATCATTATATTTAATAAGTTATTATTTTTCTAAGAAATTAGATATTGTGTATTATTTGGTAGCATCTCTAAAGTTTATTTTGTTTATTTAATGTTTCTATTTATTTCTACATAGTTTATTGCATTATCTGAATTTATTCATGTTATTTATGTTTTTCCCTCTACTCTTACTACGCATTTTCATGCATCAAGCGTAGCTTTATATTATATTAATTTACTTCTACAAATTGTAGTTGCATAGCTCACGCCAGCTTAACCATATCAAAGCAATCTCTATTAACAATTTTTCCTGCCTTGTCAATCTCCTAATCTGCCGCAGTATCGCGGTAGCCTTTTGTGCTGCTTCAAGTACCTTTGCTAGCTCTCGCTGCACATGTGTGTGTGTGTGTGTGTCTGTAATGAAATTACACGCACACTTCAGCAATTTACCAATTGAGCAAATGAACAAATGTGCAACACGCTCCCCGGGCGACATACACAACACTTTCATCTAGCATAAGTGGTTTCTCTATTCGATTATGGTTCACATTTGTAATGGGTGTTCTGTATAGTTCTCTGCGTATTTCAATGCCAGTAATTTAGCACTTGATGTAGCTTAGAAATAGATAGAGATGTCATTTATAAAAGGAGTAAGGGGGTCGCACAGGGAGGTGCATTGCATAAGAAATACACTGTAAAAACTGTCAACTGAATTGAATCGACAACAATAACGAATTTGATGCAATTTGTATGTGGAGCGACAACAAAAGGCTTGCGAAAACTATTTCAACTCAGCTCGAATCGTTTCATGTGCCGGTCGTGACACACACGCACACACACACAGACACACCTTACTGCTATACACGCTAACTGCCAAGTAATCCAAGCGACAACGACGACAATGACGACAACGACGACGACGACGACGGTGCTGAGATTCGCTTGCTCTGCTGGCATTCACAGTGTTTTCCATGAAAATGTTTTTCCATTGAGAACGATGAGGCGACAGAGACAGAGACAGCAACAGCGATAGCAATGATGCTCCCACTCAGATCGCATTGGATCGACTGGGAACGTGCCCCGGCGAGAGTCGCAAAACGTTGATTTGTAAATCTAGCAGTAACAGCAACAACAACATGAGCAACGACAACTGCGACAATGACAACAAATTGGACAACAACAACAACAAATCGAGAGCTTACATTTAGCCAGCTTGTAACGTGCAGAGAAAAAGAGATTACGCGGCGCACGCGACAATAATCACAGGCAAAAAACGTTTTCGGCTTTCATTCCTTTTGTACTTCTGTTTTAACTTTCTTTCCTTTTTTGTTTGTTTCTCGTTCCTTGCTTAGCGCCACATTTTGTTGCGTTTTACATTTCAATTTCGTAAGAATTTCAACACAACGTAATAAACAACAGATTCTCTACATTTTCTGATGCTTCTTCTTATTCGTTTTGCCGCTTACTAATAATAATTTATATTTATATATTTTATATTTGTAACGCAACGCAACGCAACGCACGAACACGAAACGCGACACGACGGAAAACGCGTAAGGGGCAGCGCGTAATGCAACACTGGTAGAGTCCCGTTGGTTTCGACCGTACCCGCGGGATCGCAAACTCTCACTGAAACGATTTTTATGGTACGCGCAGAGCAGAGCAGCCGAAAAAACTCTGCATCGGGTGTGACGCGACGGCAGCATCCCGAGCACGAGTCCAGCACGAACACGAACATGATGCGACGCGTCGCCAATAAGCGAGACGAACGAGAGAGAGAGAGCCGCCGCCGCAGCAGCCGCCGAGTGTTGAGTGAGCCGAACGGTTGCCACTGTAAACGGGATGCTGCTGTTAACAGCTTGACTAACAGCGTGCTGTTAACGCATCCTCCGGCAGCACTTTTATAGCAAACTTTGCTAACAGCAGGCCAAATGTTAGACGGTGCTATATTATGGCAAAGTTTTCTAAGTCTTGAATAAGTTTTAAATGTTTTATTTATTCTTTTAAAATTTATAATTAATGTAACAAACTGTTATTTATATTTTATAATTTATGGCTGCCGCTTAGCTTGTTTACATTTCTCTCCAGCCAGCGGCATCATTTGCTCTCTCCTACACTGCTGCTGCTCTCACTAACTGCCGCTCTCGGCACGCCAACTCTCTCACACTCTCTCTCTCTCATGCTCTCTCGTTTGGCGTGTGCTAAAAATCAGCTGTTCACTGTACTAAAAGATTATTTTGCTGCAAAACAAAAATTGTTACACTGTTTCAATTTGGGGCAAATACAAAATGTGAAAATTTGAATTTAAATTTTGTTTTATTTATAAAGATTTATAATAATACTAATAAATTTAACAACATTTTAAATTGTAATTGTTATTGCATGTTGTATTTTATTTCCTATTTGCTATTTTCTCTGTTTTCTGTTCAGTCCTAATCGATTCCATCATCGAGAGCTACACATCAATCACAGTACACACCTGTTGCTGCCTCCGCCTGACCGCCTGTCAATCAATGCAGGTGCGTTTAACAGCAGAATGCAAAACAGCACGATAAACAAACATAAACAAGAGAAAACAGAGGAAGAAAATAAGGGGAAATAAATAAATAATAAAACTATTATATAAATACTTTATAAACATTGAATTTACAATTTATATTTATTTTATTATTTATTTTGTATTTTATTTTGTTAAGGAATATTATTATTATCAGCGAAACATAAGACTATCCCACGACATAATTTGTTGAGCAGCCAAACAAATTACGAATAACAGAGCACTGTTAAGCAGGCCTTTCTCTTTCTCTCTCTCTCTTTCTGCCTCTTCTGCCTTTTTTACAGCTTTCTGCTCTTCGCTAAGAGTCGCAGCTCAGCTTTGTTTATGTAAAACTGTGTCAAATTTTGAGGAAACAATGTAAAGCTTTTTTATGGCTCGCGCCACGAGCCTTACAAGGTGCAAGTTGAGACGCGCAAATGTTAAGTGCAGGCCTGTTAAGTAGGCCACATCAGACGGACAGCTGCAAGAAGAGGGGGCAGTGGGGGGACAGCTGAGGCACAACGACATCAAGTAGCCATTTAACAGCCATAATTGGCTACCTTATGGCTTGAAATTATGCAGGCAAATATGCTAAGCCGACTTTAAAGCCGGCAAGGAACGTGGCTTAAAATTGCGCGAAAACAGAAGTTAATGAAAGAGAGAGAGGCAGAGAGAGAGTGAGAAGGAGAGAGAGAGAGGAAGAGAGCGACAAATGTTGGTCAACTGTTTTTTATCAGCTCATAAACATGGCGAACAAGTTCATTTCGGTGTTAAAAGCGTGTTTTTGCCTGACCGCCATGTGTGTCCCTCTGTCTATGTGTGTGAGTGCGACAGTGTGTGTTTAAGTTCTCTGTTCATTTTACAGCTGCAACACACTCGCACACACACACATACACAGACACATACAGCTGCTGTCATTTTTAATAGCAAACACAACACGCAGCGACTTTTGCGCATGAAATAACACCAACTAAATGTGCGATGTTGTACTAAGTAGTCGAGCGAAGTCCGTGCCCGAGCGGATCAGGCACAGTGGTAGATTATGTGAAAGTCTTGTGCAAAATTGAAAACTGTTCTTACCACTTTTCTAAACTATCATTGCTATATGGGAATCTTAAGAAGTAGAAGACTTATTATATGTAGATATGGATTACTTTATATACTTTTATATTATAATAGTTTAGTTCTCGAGATCAAGAGACTTATACAATACATATTTTTGAAGCTTTTCTATATTTCCTACTCTCTAATAATATTCAAAATCTGTTCAAAAGTTTAGCAAATATGAATTCTTCAATTCTTCCAGCCAACAATCTTTCCTTCTCCTTCTACAATTTCTATTCATATTTTAACCACTGTGCGCATTCCATAGTTGTTGTTGTAGTAATGAAAGTGTTTTTGTGTAGTGTGCCCAGCCGCATACGCAACATGCGTGGTCTGCTCGACTTCTACTGCTGCTCCCCTTCCCCCTCCTCGTCCTTCTCCATCAACCGCTGTTGCCTGCCCCTCCCTCTGTCTTCTTTACTGCCGATGCTGCCTCCATAAGCACTCGATGTATGTGTCTCTCTTCATCTGTGTGTGCGTGTGTGTGTGCCTTTGCTAGCTGAAATATGACAAAAAGCAGCTAGTGTTTTTCTCGCAGTGTTGTTGCTGCTGCTGCTGCTGCTTTTTGTCAGCTCTTCTAATAGCCAAAGTCAAAGGGTAGCGAGACGGCCAAGTCGCATTGCCAGCCCCATTGCTAACGGGACTTGTCGTTATTGTTGTGCTTTAGTATGTGTGTGCCTCAATGTGTGTGTCTGCCTGTGTGTGTGCGTGTGTGTGCAATAGCAATAAAAATATATTTTACAAACTGCTGCCAACAGTTCGCGACCCTTGCGAAGCATGAAAACTGCTTAGGTTTTTCTTCTCTTCCCCATTGCCAGTTGTTGTTGCTGTTGTTGTAGTAGTTATTGTTGTCGTTGTTGTTGGCTTGTTTGCTTTTTATGAAATATGTAGAGCAGCTAACAAGCACACACACACACACACACGAACACACTTGCAAAACAAGTTCGCAACATCAAATTATTGGAAAAGTGTGAAGTTTTCCGGGGCACATGAAAAAATATTTAAAAATCTCAACAAAAAGAGAGAAAAAACTGTCAAGGAAAACTGTGGAAAAGTTACCAAGCCAACAACAAGCGAATAAAATGTATTTCCATGTGTGCGTGTGTGTGTGTGGTGCGTGTGTGTGTGTGGATTGTGCTGTTGTTGTTGGCACTAAAACGCGTTTTGCTTAACGCGCTTGGATCGCTTTGGTAACTTGCTCCCACTTTGGGGTTTTTGCTTCTTTCTATTTTTTTTTGTTTGTGTCAACCATAACGATTTTCTTTTCAATTTAGTTTTACTGCGTATTTTCTTCTAATTTTATTGCGTGTATTAAAATCTCTCTCCCTCTCTGCGCTGCTTTCATATTTTTATACCCAGTAGGGGTTTAACAGGTGGGGTATAATAGGATAACTGAAAAGGAAACAGGTAAATGAATGTAGTTCTCTATGTAATTTATGTTGCAGGCTAAAATTTGTCTAGATTAGTTTATCCCTTTGATTAATAAGTCAATTTCACATTAAAAACCTTTGCATTACAGTTCAAATACGCATAAATCAATAGTCTTGGGAGTTAGATCTATAAAATTTTATTTTGTAAAAGTTTTCTATACTTGTACAATTTCACATTCCATAGAGTTTCATCAAAATCACGTAAAAAAAACCCTTAGTTCTTAGTTAAGAAAAGCATAACTTGTTCATTTTTTAAGTAAGATCTATCAAGTTTAATCCTGTTATAGTTTTCTATCTAGTCTATCCTTTTATAAAGTTATATCATAATCACACTGCAACTAGCTGAATTATGCGCTAAAGTCTATGTGGTATATCACAGTCGATTAGGCTCCGCTGAAACTAAGCTGAGTTTTTTTCCTTTTTGTGTGGGCTGCATTTTAATAGAGAATTGCCGTTCGTTTTGTTTTCGGCATTGTGTGGAGTGCTCTTAACACACAATTTGAGAGTCATCCACACACATACACGCGAACACACAAACACACCCACAGACAGACATAATAATAATATATTTTTTATGATATTTATAGCTCTGACATTTTGCTTAGCTGGCAGGCGATTTATATATCCTCTAACTCCTGTTTCTGTGCCTAACCTCCCCCCAATTCCTCATCCTCCCTCGTTTGGCGATTTTCTACCATACATATTTATGACTGGGCAACTCTTTGCCGCATTTTTCATAGCATTGTTTTAGTTTTCATTTCATTTATTTGCCATTTCTGCCTTTATTCCTGTTACTGTTGTTGCCTTCGGCTTTTTGTTGCATTTTTATGTATTGTTGTTTCGTCTTTTTTCGGGCTGTTTACAGTTATTGAATGGCCTGTCATATTGTGGCAACTTTTTATATGCCCCAACACGTTTCGATGGATTTTATTTGCGGGCTATTTTGAATACACTAATACACTGGCATGCTCCCTTCCCCCTCTGTTACGCATACATAGACACATAATCGCACAATCGAAAAATGTAAAATACATTTTGCAGGAAATCGCAAGGAGGATTTGTTGCATTTCATTCAGCATTTGTCAGACAATAGAAACGAGTTTCGAGAATAATACAATAAATATAAAATCATATTCGATGAAACCAAATCGCACACCTGTCATCAATTTATTTAGCTAATCTCCAATGGGATTTTCAATTGAAGGACAGTCGAAACATTTCCATCTAAGCGGTAACATGTCTATTGAATATATTAAACAATGGCACAGAATGATAACACTTTAAATAGTTGAGCTGATCGATCGATGCAGATGGAATCGAAACAGAGTCATGCTCACTCGATTGTAATATGATATATTGAATAAATGATAGTAAAAATACTCTCTTTTTTATTAACCTATAGGATATTTTAAAATTTGAAATAAAACCTTATCAGCTTCATATAAAGGTTATTTGCGATGAATAAAGAAATACAAATGGATTTACTATCAGTTTTGCTTATGTTCTGTTCATGGCCAGAGCATCCAGAATATTTTTTAAATTATGAGCCGACCAGTCAGAAAATAACACATTTTATAGCTATAGGTCTAATAAACCTTTTCACATATAGTTCCTCACAAATAACTTTGTTGAGAAGTGTTCAGGTAAACCAAAGAGTAACTTTTTCTGGAAACTAAAGCAGTTTGAGAGTTTGCAATGCATGCTCAAATGTTTTTCTGCCACTTTGACAAGTAATTGACTTTCGGGAGTTGGATGTAGGGGGCGTGGCAAGCAAGTTGAAGTTTATAAAGAGAGAATGCTTTGACTACAGAAAACCAAATTAAATTGTTTACATTTAATTTGTGAAAGAAAGATATATAGAAAAGGCAGGGAAGGCAAGAGAGAGAGTGAGAGAGTGAGAGAAGGCATGAAATAGAGACACAAGGAGTGGGAGAGAGCGTGAGGGATAGCGAGAGAGACATGTCGTCAGTCTGTTGGATTTTTGTTTTCGCTTTTTTGAATAATTTCAAGTGCAATGCCGCCACTTGGAATCTTTAGCTCGACAGCTCGGTAAACAGAATGCCCAGAAAGGGGGATGCGGCATGTGGCATGGGGCAGCTGGGCGAACGTGCGGGGATGGAAAACATTTGCGTGCATGTTGCCAGTTAATTATTGAGCAACGAGCACGTACAACTCTGACTAAGTGCGAGTGTGTGTGCGGGTGTATGTGTGCGAGTGAGTGTGTCTGTGTGTGTGGTGTGCAAGTCTGTTTGCATGTGTCTATGTTTAACTTAATTAGTGCTTCTATTCGCTGCATTTTGTGGTCCGCATTTAACGCAGCGACCGCCAAAGCGAGCACAGACGCCAGCGTCGTGTTGCTGTCGGCAGCAGCAGCAGCAGCAGCATAGGCAATGCTTTGGGCCACACAACTGTCCCTCTGTCTGTCTCTCTGTCTGTCTGTCTGTCTGTCTCTCTGTCTGTCTTTCTGTCCCTCTGTCTGTCTCTCTTTCTCTGCCTGCCTGCCTGTCTGTCTGTCTCTCTGTCTGTCCCTCTGTCTTTCTGTCTGTCTGTCCATCTGCTGCTACTGGCAAAATTTAAAATTGCAGCTCACTGCTTCCGCCAGAGCCGGCAGCGGTGGCGGCGTCAACGACGACGGCAGCTTCCTCTCAATGCGCTGCTTATTTGTTCAGTTGTCTCCAGTGGGGTATATAGATAAGCAGATATGACTTGTCACAAAGGGAATATTATAAACACTTTCTTGTAGTCCAGTAAAGCAGCTTAGCTACAGTTTCCTTTGCTACCTTTCTACAAGAAAATACAATATTGCTAAAAGATAAAGTACATAATTACCTAATATGATTTGATCTACCACATTTATTATATTTAAACTATATATAATATACATACTTCATAGCGCATTAACCCTTCATCAGCTCATTCCGACGTGCCTGCCTTATTTAGTTTTAACTATATTTTCGTTTTTCATTCTGCAATTCGCATTTCGCACACTCGTTCCAGGCAGGCAGGCAGGCACAAGCAGCACGTAATTTGCATTGTTGTTGCCTTTAATTGCTTAGTGTTAATTGCCGTAATTGCGGTAAACTAAACTGCGAGTAACAAAACACAAAAAAAAGTGGAAAATGCAGTGCAAAAACTGCACCAGCAACTGTTGTTGTTGTTGCTGCTGTTGCCTTGTAAAGTGGCCCTGGCTGAATTTAATTAGACCATGTCCTTGTCGTGGCCCCGGGTCAATCAGCTGTGCGTCCCTCGTTGCTTAGGTGTGCTCCAGGTGTTTGTCCCTGTGTGTGTGTGGCAATTCTGGTGTGGCATTTGTCATACGATCGGCCCCTGCAATTTATTCGGCTTTAATTTGCCGCTGTCATTCAATACGTTTGAGGCTCTTCATTAAGTTCTTTTTGGGTCGGAGTGCGAGGGGCAGCGGATGCTTGTTAAGCCCCATTAAAGGCAATGCCAAAATGTTAAGGCAACGCGCGACTTTAAAATGTCATCAAGCGCGACGAGGGCGTGGCAAGGGTGGCGCGGGGCAGGCAAGGGGCACTTCGGTCAGCGTTGCTAGCTGGCTGCAAAGCTGACGAAGGATGTGGGCTCAAATGTCACAGCAGCTGGCCATAAATTTGGCTCACAGGCAAACACACACACAGATGCACACACACTCACACATATGTAGCACACCCACACCCACACATCCACACATACAATCTCTTATACACAGAGCTAAATCCAAGGCCAATTGCGGTTCGCTTTCAGCTGCTCGTGTCATTTTTTGCGTTCTCTCTTTCACCTGCGAGTCTAATTTATTGGCCAACATTTTGCGGCATGTATTAATTAATTAATTACAGAGCGAGATGGCAACACAAACATTTCCTGTCCCCCACACACACACATACAGAGAGACACATTCACATACGTATTAATTATCAAAGTTTTGCCTGCCTCATTGTATGTTCATTATGCAACCTTACGGGGCAAGCCCCAAAGTCACGCAGCGGGACATGGAACACTGTCGCATGTCGTGGCAATCGTGGCTCGTGGATTTCAGCGGTCAACTGTGGTCACAAGGTTGACATCGTAGCCCGGCTCGCCTGTCATTGATTTGCCAATGATTCCGCCTCTGAATGCGCAATCGGAGCTGCTCATCAAAGTGACTTTTTGGCACATGATCTGCCCCTGCCCACAGCCAAAACGGAGTCGAGTTTTGGTTTCTCTGTCGCCAATATGGAAATTAATTGATAGCAAAATGATGAGAGCGCTACATTTCGAGCACTGTGAGCTAGTTCTTGTGAACTATGCATTCATATTGACAGGGAGTGCCGAGCTGAAATGAATATGATTTCATTCATTTGGACTGTGATGGAGGGAACTCAATGATAGAGAAACTTTAAGAGATTTCTTGAGGCGTGATTACTGCATAAAGTGCGATAATTTATTTAGCTCAAGAAGTTATATAGTGTACGCTACAGTAAAATAATGTATTGAAACTAATGGAAATTAAAGGAAACTAATTCAAATTTATTGAAACCAATTGAAACTTCTTTGATCAAAAATAAATACCATATGTAATATAATTCTATAATAATATACTACATTTAGTAGGAACTGAAACTTTATCCCTTTAATCGAACTCCGCAAATGGCAACCCCTTAAACAACCCTGCAGTTGGTAGGCTTGGCAACTAATAAAACCGCATGTAGAACACAATCATTTCACGCCCACGAATTAACAACAAAAGTTCAAAATTAATGCCCGCCCACAGTGGGACAATGAAAAGGACTCGCGTCTCCAATTGGGAGCGACAACTCTGGACGAGTAGGCTCGTTGGTGGCTCATTTCTAGGCGCAGTCCCCGATGGAACATAAAAATTATTATTGCGCTGCGTCGCGCGGAAGCCTATCAAAAAGTAAATGATTTTTTTACAAGCAATTTGTCGAGCAGGCTGAGCAGCTGCCCGCCTGGTCAGTGACAGGAGGCGAGTAATGAAGGCTGCTGGGGACTCTCTCTGGAGGAACACTTGCAATAACCGAAGGCGACGTAATGATTATACATTAAGTTGTCATTAAAAAATTAGCTCGATTAGTTCGCACTGACGTCAGACAATGTCGCTATATTCTAATGAATTGATTAATTGAATTACGATTCTGTCTCGCGCAACTCCACGAGCTCCAAGTTCTGACAACACCATGGACGACACATCCTTTGGCTCAAAAACTTGCAGTGCGGCTAATAAAATTACAAATTAAATTAAGTCGCACTGTTCGGGCAGCCATAATGCATGATTGATGATTGATGATTGATGCCCTTGTCTGTTGACTGCTTTGCATTAATGTCTTAATTACAACTGTGGGTCATATCTTGCAAAATACAGTAGGATAAGTTGGTACAACTCGATTTTAATGCAAATCTCTCTATATATGTTCGTATGAGCACCTTAAACTCGGAGAATATGAGAGCTAGGGCTACCAAATTTTCTTAAATTATACACAATTATTGTGCGCAGAATAACCTTGTTTCAAAATTTGGCCACGCCCCTTCTGCCTTCGTAAATCGAATAATATTAACGAAACTAGTTCAGTTAAGTGCAAAGAGAAGATAAATATGAGTTTTCAAAATGTGTAAAGTACTTGCAAGTGTATTCAGTGAGTGTATCTATAGAACCTGTTTAAACCTTATTAACATTTGATGTTTATTTGATTTCATTAAAATGTTTCTTTTAGGTGCCTCCTAAAGTTCACACTGAGTTCGCACTCGGCCATTAATCAAATTCCTAATTGAGTGCAGAAGTTGAGCAGCAGTAGTATGGGTAATGGAATGTGAGGACGGTGGAAAAGGGGGGGTGTGCCGTAGCTTATTCTTCTTGTTGAGGCTAACAAAGTGTTGACAAGCCGTAAAAAACCGCTTACGAGGTACAGGGTATAAAAAAAGCGCAGACAAAACCACTAAACGATAATTCTGTCTGCCCGATCTAGCTGGCGTCAGCTGACTGCCCCCCCTTCCCCTCCCCCCCACCCTTCTTCGTCGCACTCGCACTCGATTTATAACAATTTCCATTTGAATTGTGACGTCGACTGCATTCGATTCGATTGATTTAATTTGCCTCTGCGTCGTTTGGTGGTTATAAAAATTCATTGCGAACGTTTTTCTTTTCATGTTCGTCTGGCTCAATGTATGTTTGTGTGTGTGTGTGTGCGTACAGCTGTCCCGTTTCATTGCACTTGCCATGCTCAGATTTCTGCATTTCGGTTTTCAGATTTGTTGTCAAATCATTCGTGTGCTCGCTGCCAATAAAACGTGTGCAACTCGCAACTTCCGTTTCATTTCATTTCATTTCATTTTTCGCCATAATATGCGAAACCAGCGATGTCAGCGTCGACGCCGACGTCAGCGTTAGCGATGAGGCCATTCGACATGGCATTCTCATCATTCGCATCAAACTCTTTTTCGGCTTTCGATTCGCCACTCAACGCAGCTCAACACTTTTGGCAACAATGCAACCAGCCAGCCAGCAACAGCAACAACAACCAACAGCAACAACAATCAGTAACAACAACCAACAGTAACAAGAACAACAACAAGAAGAAGATGCAACGCGAATCGTTTGCCATTTACATGCATTTACGCTTATTTGAGCACAATAATTTTTGTTTATTGGCCACAAAAACTGTGGCGACACGCCGACAGTGCCTCAAAATGTTGCAAAAAGAAAAGTGACAGAAAGGAGGTGAGAGAAAGAGAGGGGAAGGGTAAGCAGGGGTTGGGAAAAAAGAGTATTATATGGTTCTTAAATATTTAAACGTGCCATTTTTTGCGCTCTTCTCTTTTGCAATTTGTTGTTGTTGTTGTTTTTATTTTTGCATTGCATTTTCGATGCGCTTTTTAATTGCTGCAAATATGCATTTTACATATTGCGCACTTATGCAGTAAATATTTTGGACATTTATTACTTTATTGACACACAGACACACACCCATTCAGGCATTGCGTGGAAATTGGAGTTGATTTCAAAGGGCGATGCCAATAAAAAATGCATTTGAAATTACATTTTAAAAAAATATTTACCAAATGGAGCTTTATAAATAAAGCGCACTTTTCGTTACATTTTCGAGTATTTTGTTACAATTTTTTGTTAAATAAGTGTTTATAATATCTCAATTTACATTAGTTTAACTCTATTTATCTTGGAACTAGGTAGTAGCGATATAGGGAGAGCAAAAGTGATTGACATTGACTTTTAAATTAAATATTTATTAACTTTATTTTCTCTGAAATGTTAGGAAATTTATAAAGTTTTAAATAGTTAACTATGTACTTATAATATTAAAGAATTAAATAATTTGAGCCCGTATCAAATAAATAACTTAAAAATGTATTTTACTCAGAGAATTTACTTATAAAACAAAACAATATATTGATAACCTAAATAGTAAAAGGATTTCCTTCAAATAAACACACTTTCTTAAGCTCTTCAATTATTGAAATTCTTTGTTATTCTATTCTAAATATATATATAAGTTCAAATATACCAAAAGAAACTTAAACTATCATTTTGAATGTTCGTCCAATAGTTCCCTTACTATTCTTTATCCAAAAAAAACCCTTTCAAAATAGTCAAAGTTACAATTGGTCACTTAGTAACAAACTCACATAAAATATGACAAAACTAATGTGCAATTTTAGTCTGCACTCTCACAGTGTCATTAGCCCTGGTCAACATAGAGAGAAAAGAAAGAAGAATAGCCATAGAGACAGATGGAGAGAGAGAGAAGAACCTAATCTAAACGTTTGATTGAACCTAAATTTCTAGCAATGAGCGAAGGAAATTTGCATTTGTGCAAAATAGAAAACAATTTGAACAATAGAACATTCACCCCTCTTCTCACTTCCCCCTCCTTGGCTTGATCGCCCACTCAAATGTAATTTACTTAAGTGTTTCAAACGCACACACATAAATTTTGCTTTTATTCGTAGTACGTAGAACGCTGTCCGCTGTCTGCCTGGCTAAAAAATATTAAAAATATGCAAATTTGTCTCCTTAGCAAAGGCGAGTTGCCTTTTATGTGCACGCACAACCCTTTTTATTTGTCCGGCAACAACAATATCTACATATATATATATCTATATCTGTGTATGTATGGCTGTATCTGTATCTGCATAATAGAAAAAAAGAGCACAAGGTTCTCGCATAATCCCGACTAGTTTCTGAGCTCGCTTCCACACTCCATTTGGCAAATATAATAAATGTTTTGCTTTATGAAAATTGTTGCCTTTTCTCTGACTGGTGCTATTGTTGTTGTTGTTGTTGCTATGTGGGCCGTAGGCAAATTTCATTTTGTGGCCATTTTTCGCATTTTTGGCATTTGCCTGTCTGGTCAAGGCAGTGAGATAGGCAAAGCAGGAAGCAGGGGGAAGAGGAGACAGGCCTAAAATGAATGTGCGAAATATTTTAATGCTGCATTTGACTGTCGTGACATTATTCGGAGCTGGCCAATTGAGCGTAATAAGTGTTGCAGATTTTGGCAAAGCAGCTAAGGCAGGAGAGTGCTCTCTTTCTCTTCCTCTACCTCTACCTCTCCCTCTTTATCTCACTTGGTTTTCTCTCCTTGCATAGTTGCTTCATTCTCTGTTGTCAAACAAAACTGACTCTCGCATTTTTCAGCTCAATTTCTCAATTTCAGTTCACGTTCTCGGCCAGAGCTCAAACAGAACTGTGTCAACACAGGAATCTCTATTTGTACAACCAATAATCATCACATTTCCGCAAACACTCCAGCAGGAGGGAGAGACAAAGACAGAGAGAGAGAGAGAGGGAGTAAAACAAAATTGCCGTTGGTGGTCGCATGAAAATTTCATGGCCATCGTTTGGCACTGCAACAAATTCAAATACTCATAAACGACGAAAAATGACAGATTAACACAAATATTGATACAGCGGACAGCAAAATCGACGGAGACCCACACTCAGACACACACACACGCACGCGTACACACACCCAAGGGCCTGGCTAGCACTTAAGCACATTCAGAGCGCGTTGACTTTCGGCTGTCACGCACTTTGGCCGCAGGATACTCGTTGAAGTCCTTCTGCTGCTTGTGGATGCTACTCGCGTTTGCTGTAGCCCGCATTGTTTTGAATAATTTGCACTAAACATGAAATATTAATGAGCATTTTTTGCGGCCACGCTGCGTATACGTAATAAAATTGAAAATGCAGCAAATGAGGCACAGCACTTGACACGAGGAGGGAGAACAGATAGAGAGGGAGAGAGAGAGATGAAGAGGGAGGGCAGTCAGCTGGACCACAGATAATCACTGTGATGCGACAGCTGAGATTTGCTTGAGATAAATAACTGAATTTGTGGCATCAACGAGGGAATACAATAAGTACAGAACAGATAATTGTGGAGACTATTGAAGCAGCAGAAAATAAATCGCACTGCAGAGAAGTTCTTCAAAGTGAGTCCAAGCATTAACTTGATTCCACTTCGTATCCTTTGAGTAGCTGGAGAAATAAATGCAATGCGCAGAAAGAAATATTTTGCCTGCGTGTGCAGAAAAAGCAAAGAAGTTTTAAGAAGAGGGAGGAAGAATGTTGAGGGGAGTGTAAGCGGGGTCTACATAAATTTAACTTTTAATGCGCTGCGTACGCGAATGTGTAAAAGATTATCTTTATTGGCCATTAATTCATATTTAAGCTGGTGCGGCAAAAGAAAAAGGCGCCATTTGCCTCAGCCTTGCCTTTCCTTGCGCCTCTCCTCCATCTCTCCCCTCTCTCTATCTCTCTCTCTCCCTCTGTTGCTCTCCTTGTTCTCCATTCTTTTCTGTTTGTGTGTTTCGGAAAACGTTTGTAAAACACTGGATTTACGAAAGGATAAAATTATGCTTTGTAAAACAATTAAGTGGCATTATTTATGGCCAGCTGACCCCTGCGCCTGCCCCTGCTACTGCCCCCTGATCCTGCTCCACAACTGCCACACAGCCTATGCCAAATTCCAAATGGTGCGTTAGTATACGTAATTGCTGCTCCGAGCTGTGCCTCAAGGGTTTATTTATGAACCCTACTAATGGCCCTGCTGCCAGTGGGTAAGTTTTCATGCATGTGTGTGGGAGAGGGAGAATGTCCTACAGAGCACCCACAAGAAGTTGAACTTGCAGTGGATCTGCTGCGGTTGCGAGTGATTATTTGCAGAGCTTATTGTTTAATTAGTGCGACAAATGTGGATATTTAATTTAAACAAGTGTTAAGCATTTGCCCGCAGTGTATTTATGTATAATAAGTATTAACTAAACTTGGGAATTGACATTCGTGGGTACTAAAATGAATAGCAAGACAAGGAATACGAGAAAAAATTTAAGATAAAAATAAGGAATCAATGGTAAATAAAAGAAAATTCTATGAATGAAAAAATGAAGCCATTTAAAATGTATAAACTTATGTATTATTATTTTTTCATACAGAAATATTAACAAAACTAGAAAACTGAGTATGCAACTAAGTAAGATATTTTTGAAGTAACTAACTACTTTAAATAATTGTTAAATGCACTAAAAAAATAATCGATTTTAAAGCTTATAAATAACTCTAAATGAAAGAACTTAAATCAGTTTAAAATACATAAAATATTTCAGATACAAGCAAAAATAAAACTAAATTCCTTTCAAGAGTGTCTATTTATTTGCCGTCAATCTTTAAACTGTGCAGGCGTGTATCAATTGGATCATTACGCTGCAGTCCGTTAGGTATTCACAGACATTTTTTTACGCATATGTACATTGACTCCCCTGCTCTGGTTTCCTTCCCTCATGACCCACTCGAATCCTTTCGGCAAATTTACAAATTTCCGCAATAAAGCAAATAACTAAAATAAACACACACACACGCACAAAACATTCACATTCAAATGGCAATGGCAAATCGCAAATGCCAAAAACAACTTCAAATCCCAATGCCAAAAGAGGCGAAAAAAAACATGAAGAAGCAGAAGAAACTGCTGACATATGCAGCATACTTTCCGGGGCTTTCCAAATTGGCATTGGCAACTGTTGGTCCAAGTGGGTCGACGACTCGCGCAGCGAGTTCACAACTTTGAAGTGCGCAGCGTGCCGCGTGCAACACACGCCAGTCTCCTTTTTGCTGCTGCTACTGCTGGTGCCAATTTGGTGGCGCCTCAAGTGGAGCAGCTGGAAAATTTTAAACACCTGACAGGGGAAGAGAAGAAGGGGACCTGCTTAAAGCTTAACTGGGGAAAACATATAACAGATACACAACAACATGCGTGACACGCCCCTTACATGCGCTGCCTAATAGTAACTACCAGCCAGCCTGCAGGATATCTTAAGAACACCTTCCTCCCCTCTCTTCCCTTCCCCCCTCTTAACCACCTTTCTCTACTGTTGTTGCCGCATTCTCAACTCGCTGCTTCAACTTTTTGCTTCGGCAAATGCAAAAATTGCTCGCTGCGGTAATGAAATTTATTAGATCATTATACAGACTGCCTCCGTTCATGTTACGCCCCGCCCACGTTGCCCTGCTGCCTAATGCCTCGCCCCCCCTGACTAAATATGTTGACGTTGATTATCATTTTCAAGTTCTGACTTTTCATTTTCAATTTGTGCGCCAGGCACAAAAAATGTTGTACCTTCTTTGTCTACGCAAGGTGGAACGACAGCAAGCTCAGCTCTGGCTTGCTCTCTGTTTCCTCCCTCCTTCCCTTCACAGTGCCTGCTCCTCGGTTACAGGAGACGACCGTTAGCTGGGCGTTGCTCTCGAGGCTCAGCGCAATTTGCGGTATTCTTTATTGTGCTCAGGCCTGTCTGTTGTTGCTGCGCTGTCGGTGACTGTGGCATAATTTAACTTAATTTTTGGCACAAATTTGTAATTTGCATTAAGTTTATTAAGGCTGAGTGCGGGTGCGTGTTGCCACCTCCCTTCCTACTACCTCCTTCTCCGTCTCCCTCTCAGCCAACGAAATCTTTAACTTTAATGAACTGCACATTTGCTTCGAATGTGCTCAAATTTATAGGAAACTCATCTGTATGGCATGGGGTAAGTAATAGAAGAAACCCGCATCAAATCTGTGGCAAGCAGAAGTTGCACATGCGACAACTTTAAAACGGAATTGACAATGCTGTCAAGTAGCTCTCTGTGTGTCCCACACCCTCCATCGCTGCCTGCCAGCCAGCCTGTCTCACTGTCTCTCTGTCTGCCCCATCTGTCCCTCAGCTGTCCCTCAGCCTAGTCAAAAATTAGATGTGGACCCCGGAAACGGTAAGCAGAGCAGCAGCAGCGTTGAATATTCCTGCGGGAATTCGCCCTTGCCATGTTGCCAGAGAAATTCGCTTAATAACTTTCGCTCTGTGTGTGCGTGCTCCACAGCTCCACAGAAGAAGGAAGCGGATTTGGTGTGCCAACCTCGAACCAGCGAAGTAATCCCCCCGCCACTACACAGTGCTGGCAGGCAGTCAGGGAAGTAGGAAGGAGGGCAGGCGCGCTGGCATTGTGGCATTGGGGACCCCAAAAACAGCAACCAGACAGTAATTTGTTTTAACAGCGCCTTTTAAAGATATTTACAGCCAGGTAGTAGCCGTCGCTGTAGCCATAGCCTGAGCTGTAGCTCACTCCCGCATCGGAACTGACTGACTCCACCACGCATACACAACCTGTCTCCCACTGCCTCCTGCTGCGGCCGACGACGCCATTTCATAAATTATCCGACACGCGGCGCTAATATGGCGCAACATCCTTGGCGCGAGCCTCCTCTACCACCTTCCTCCATCCGCTTCTTTGGTCCGACTTTCTGCGTTTGTTCACACGTAACCTGGAGTCAGTCAGTCGCTTGGGCACTGGGGCATTCTGAAGTTATTCTGCGTATCCCCCCCGCAACTTCTTGCTGTTGTTGTTGTTGTTGTTGGTCTTGGCTAATGCCGAATTCTCTTTTCAACTTGTGTTTACGCTGTTGTGCCTGCTACACGTGTTTGTGCCTGCGAGAGAGATACAATAGGGACAGAGGAGTAGTGAGAGGTAGATGGAGAAGGAGGAGGCGAGGGGAAGCAGGGGTCCACCTTGCTTGAGTGTCTACAAGTTGCGCTTGTTGCGCCTCATTTGTGTTGCCCAGGGGCAGCCCATTCAGACGCTACTTGACAGGCTAAAGCGCCCGAGGCCAGCTGAGCCTGCAGGGCTTTTTCTTCGCCTGAGCTCTGCATTTGCTGAGACGTATTGAAGTTCCATTGTTGCCACTAAATGTTGCAAGCACACATTGTCTTAAGAGATCTGTGTGGAATAGGGGGCAGCTGTGGGGAGAAGGTAGAATGGTATACTTTGTACTTGAAGTGAAGTTTTTGTAGGTTACTTATTTATTTATATCTACATATTAATAAATATGTATGCTTTCAATTTGTTATTATTAATCTATACATTTATCTTTATATTTATGTATTAATTTATATATTTAGATTTAATTTAAATTAATTTACTTATTAATTTAGTCTGTATACATAACATATCTAATTTTCCAGTCTCTCATCGCAGTTGAAAATCAATTACAAATACTCTTAAAGAGGCATCCACTCAACCTTAACTAAACTGGTTGCACGTAATAAAATCAAGATATTTATCTGTATGATGATTTATGCCTTTCACCGATTACCCCAAAACAAATTACACAAAACTTGTTGCATTTATTTCGATACAACAATTCTATGCGCCGCAATTTATCGCGTTTTCATTCAGACGATAATTCGCTTTAAATTTATTTTCAATTTCGTCTGTCATTAAATAATAATTTACGAGCTACGGCAGCAACAACAACAGAAATGGAAAAGCTGCCTGCAGTTGGCGAAAGTCTTTCAATTTAAAGCGATTTCCTTTGTTGACCTGAACCTGAACCCGAAAGAGAACCCGAACGCGAATTGGAGAACTGACAGCCTCAAGAGCATGGGCACGACTGCAACAGGAGTCAGTTGTGGTTTCTTGTGGCTGTGTGTGTCTACTCAGTGTCTCTCTCTGTGTTTGTGTGTGTATGGCAACAATTGTAAGCCCGCGACTTGGAGAACGCGCCCGCATAGACCTTCAGCAAACAACTTTGACATTTGATTGTTTTAAAGCTGCACAATGAGCGCTTTCGTTGATTTTACTCCCACTGTTGCTCGCGTTGTTGTTGTTGTCAAATTATAAACAAATTTATTTTAGATTAATTGCGCGTAAAGTTGCAAACAACAGCAACAACAACAAGAACAATGCAGCAAGCAAAACAGAGTAGAGCCGCAGCAAAGGAAGTAAGTCTGTACCGCAAATTTCGGGGAAGCTCAAAAGCGATAGAGGGAGGGGAGAGCGAAGGGGCCTTCGTATAATCTAGGATGTGGGGAGTTCTAAGGGGGGAGGGCAGGCAGGGGTGCTACACTGTGCTACAAGCGTGCAAATGCGCTCATTTTAAATGCGTTGTCTTCGCTTTGAGCATCAAATGGTATTATTTATTATTTTTTCCAAGAATCCCCCCTACCCCGACCATACCTCCTCTACCCGCCCACAACTTAGCGTTGTTGTTGTTGTTGTTTTAAGGCAAAGGTTTGGTCTTTTGTAAAGCTGTGGTCTGCGTGCTGTTTGTTGTCTTTTGTTTTATGTTGCGGAAAATAATCGGAAATTTTTCTTCTTACTTATATAATGTTAATAGTTATCTCCACGCAGCCTCCTTTTCGCTATCCCTTCCCTCTCTCTCTCTCTGTTATCCTCTTTCGCTCTCCCTTTCTCTATATCTCTCTGTCTGTATTTCTTTCTTGTCTTGTTGGAAATTGTCATTATGCCGCAAAATGCTGCGCGTCCTCTTGCGGATTTCTCGCTTCAATTGTCCCGACTTCGAAATCGACTTCAACAACAACTGCGAATAGTCCTGGTCCAAGACGGACTTTTCCTGCTTGTGTGTGTGTGGGTGTGTGTGTGTGTTTCGTGCCTTGTGCCTTGGTTATTTGTAATTTATGTAACTATTTCAGTTAATCGAGCGTAATTGATTTTATTTTGAGCTTTATTATGGCGCTCGGCGATTGACATTTTTCTCGCTTTTATATTTTGCCCGAAACTTTTGCTGAAATGGAAAAGGGAGAATGGAACTGTGACAGTGACTTTGACTTTGATGTGTTGTTTGATATTTGTTTGTGAAACTTGAAGTGAATTTGTAGGAATGTGTGACATGCTATGATAAGAGAACAATATCTAATAATTAGCCAACTAATGGAATATTATGCTCAAGGAATCAATGAGTAAAATAAGAATAGAGAAATAAACTGAAATTCTTTAGAGATATTATATACTTGTATATTTAAATGAGAACAAAATTAGTTAACAACTAATTGATGGTTGAGTAATTAAGTTTAATATTTTATATCCTACAATTAAAGACAAACTTTGAAGCTGATTTAAGTTTATGGCACGAACTGCAGACCTTAATTTAGTCGAAACAACCTTTGCTGTCTGTTCGATGACACCCAAAAAAAGTGTAGCATGCTTTTCGGGGCGTCACTTAATATGCTTGACCCCGGCAATGTTTTCCGCATACACTGGCACCCGCTGTGCCTGAGCCTGCTGCTGTCACAGTGCGATAACAGTATTATGCACATTGACAACAGACCACACACAAGAGGGAGCAGAGAGAAAGAGACAAGGAGAGGGAAAGAGAGAGGGAGAGAGACCCAACAGAGACTACGCGCTTAAGCGCCTGGCAAAACGAAGACCAGCGCAGTCGATTGGCCAATTTCATACAACAAATATGCGGCATTACAAAGGCACACACCCACACATAACACACACAGGCATACACACCCAAAACAAGCAAACGCACCAGGCTTGTCTTTCCTGTATTATTTAAAAATTTAAATTTGTTTACTCCGCTGTTGGTGCCCACCTGCGAATGGAAGCGAATTTTCTGTTTATTTGCACTTCTCTGCGTTTGTTTGTGTATGCGTGCGTGTATATTTGTTTGTTGCTGTGTGTGTGCATATTTGGGGTTTTGCAATATGCTTTCATGATGCGCGTTTTACGCTCATGAATTTTCTATAACAGGTTAATTCAATAATAGCACAAGACAGTGCGTTTCAGATTCCATTCCAAATTGATGCTATAATTGCAATGACCGCTAGTAGGTCTATCGCTATTACACACTCACTCACACATATACATATACTCATTAAGCATTTATTTAAATGCTGTTTAACTGATTTGGAATTCAATTTTCCCAACAAGGAAAAAAAGAAAACCACACGCGCTTTCAGTTTGTTCCCTTAATTTCTAACTCAGCATGTTGTATTCGGTTTTGCAAACAATAGGATTTTCCCAGAGAAAAACAAGGCAACCTCCAGTTCCCCTTGTTCTGTAGCTGCCCCGCTTTACAATCCACGAACACCATAACTCAATTTTTCCATTTGCATGCGCTTTGAATATGCAATTCCTATACGCATATTGATTTTCATAGTCGACGCATGAAGAACAGAAAGAAATACCAAAAAAAAGGGAATCCGTGAGGTAGCAGAAAAAGAAAGCGAGCTGGCTGTGAGCGTCACACAGAATTGTTTTTCGTTCTGTTCACATTGCTACATTTATTAAAGTTAATTTACAAAGAAAACATGCTGAAAATAACGCACACAGTTAAAAATACATTGCAAAAAGGAGCAGAGTCTCTTGAAACAATCACAAAAAAAATAGCGAATTTTTTTCTGTTTTGGTGTTGGTCAGCGCGCACACACACACAAGCAAAATGCTTGCAGCTGCAATTGCAATTTGTGCGTCGAGGCAGCTGTAAAAATATAAACCTTAAAGTTTTTTCCAAAGCCAGAGAAATGCTTAAGCCAAATTGCGTAAGGCAAAACGAAATGTATTGTTTATTCAAGGATAAATTAGAAAGTATGCAAGGAATGGTATTAATTGTGATTATTGCTAAAATAATAACGAATGGAATGCATGAATAAATAAATAACAAAGAGTAACAGAATAAAATAAAATTTTGGAATCAATTAACATGTTTTGTTTATGTTCTTGGAAATTCTAAAGACAATTTTTGTTGAATGTTAAATGATCAATGCTGAAATATTTCTTAAACCTACAATATTAACCTTTTTTAAACCCAGTTACCCCCAATGAATAGAAAAATTGCTAAATGTAACCCCTTTATTATTTCAAATCCTACCCAGCTTTTTTTCTTTCATCTCTGTTTCATCTTGAATGTATTTCTTATGTTTTTAAATGAGTCGTTCTAAGCATTACCTTGACAATAAATTCCACACACACACACACGCCAATATATCGCAGCAAAATGGGCAAAAATTAGCCAAATCCTGTAGAGTACAAAACTCTGCACAAAACGGGCCGTAACAAGCGGACCGTAACCCATAACCCCAACCTGCTACGCAATCAGACTGTGTCTAAGCCATTCGTAAGTTGGCGTTGCCGTTGTTCGCCGTTGTCCTTCAAAATTAGCTAAGGCAACAATCATTTATGGCGGACTTAGCCACAAAGTCGGCCAATCAGTAAAGTCGCTCAGCTGCTGCTGCTGGCTGTTCTAATGCTCAGAAGGGCAATCACCAAATCGTGTCTTAACATAATTTTCTCTACTGGCCCCGTTTGGCCTGTTGGCCTGTTGGCCAAAACATGGACACAATACGCGGCAAGAGAAGTATACAAAAAATTACATTTACGTGCTTCCAATGTGTAATTAAGGATTATTTTGTGCTCAAGTGGCTCTGCCTCGCTGCCGAGTCCTTTGCCTTTTCTTTGTTGTCTAGGCCCAACAAATCAGTTCAAAAAGCTCAGCTTCGTGACTGCATGGGGGGGAGAGGACGAGGACTGCCTGCTTCCACTGCTTGTTGTTGTCTCTATGAAAATTGATTAATGACTTTGGAGCCGGGTCTTAAAGAGTTTGTTGGCTTACTGTTGCCAAGTCGCTTAAAGAGCCCTCTAATAAATGGTATTTGCAGTTGAGAAACTGACTTAGGCAAAGATTGCAGAGATGACAATAGATCCACGCTCGATTTAGTTGCAAGCTAATTAATATCAAAGTGAATCTTCGCATCGTTGTTGACTCTTCGTTTGACATGAGAGTTCACAACTATAAAGAATTATTTATAAATATTTATATGTATTTGTTTTATGTCACTTTATGATGCCAGGTTATTTTTGCGCTCTCAAGCATTTCACTGAGGTGAGCTGAGCTGAGCTGTCCTTGTGGACAGCAGAGAGAGAGGAAGGTGCAGGCAGAGGTGTGTGAGTACAAGGCAGACATAAGCTGCCTTATGGTGCGAAGCTCAGTAAATCCCAGAGCTCGATACCTGATGGTCGGATGGACATGAAAGGATATCGATGGATGTGTGTGAACAATTTGCATTATTCACATGTTTAACATGCAAAACGCCGCTGGGACGCAGGCAACGGCATGCTTGTAAGGATATCTTTATGCATGTCTATGCACGCACGCACACACATACATACATATATGTACTTGTGCACGTGTGTATGTGTGTGTCTGTTATATGAAATGCTTGCAAATTGTGTGTGCAGTTCCTTTAAAACTTGCAACGAACTTCAAATGCCGTTTACAAATAAACCACAATGCCAACAGAGACTGCGGCAACGGAACAGTAAGAGATAGAGAAAGAGAGAGACAGAGAAAGGGAAAGAGAGACAGCATTAAGCAAATTCATTTCAATCTAATCAAGTTGGTCAAACAAGTTTAAATTGATTTCGGAAAGCCACAAGGAGCTACAAAAAAGGGACATTTTTAACGGACAATTAAAATTTACGCCGCAACGACAATGATAATGAGATTTTTAATAACCTCGTAAAGTGCTGAACCCCCCCTCCACCCCTACCTCTATCTCTTGCCTGCAGCTGTCAAGCTAAACGGCGCGCCGGCAACCGGTTAAGGACTTGGCACAATGGCAAAGTTAAGAAAGCCGGAACGACATGCGCGTCGTTCCTGGCCAAAAGAAGTGGCCAAATAACCTCAAGCGACTCTACACAATTTCCCCCGCCGCCCCAACTAGCACTGTGCTGAACCAAGCTCAGCTGAGGTAGACACACCACACCGCACCACACAAATCTCCCCCCCTTCTGCAACTTGATTTTTAACATTATGTGGCTTTTTGTTTTTCCACGGCTCTTTCACTTTTTGTCTTCACATTTCTTGGCGGCGAAACGGAAGCGCAAAAGCAACAGCAGAAACAATTAAAAGTTTCCGTTGGCACTTGGACTTCCTGACCATTTTGGCCATGCCACGCGATCTGCACGCCCCATAACACCACAATTGGCTAAGCATGCGTGTGTGTGTGCGTGTGAGTAAACTTGTGCTTACATGCATGTGTGCATCGAGGGTTTATTGCGGAGTGAATAATTAATTTAATCAGCATTACAAGCTAAACTAGAAGTGAAAATATATGCAAAGGATGCAAAGGGAAAGGAAATAAAAATATTAAATTGAGTTTGTAATGAAAGAAGAAAATACGAAAATGAAATAAAGTGTTTACTACATTTAATTGGCAATTGTGTAATTGAGAAATTATTTAAAATATTTTTTTATATAACTGTTTAAATAAGAAGTCTTAATAAAGGCATAAGGAAATAAGTTACGGAATTAAAATAATATTGAGTATTGTAAAACTTATAATGAAATTATAAGATATGTAGAAAAAATATATAAAATATATGTAGAAGACATGAATTTCCAATTGTGTTAGAAGAATTATATTAAATAAAAACTATTGTGATGAAATTCTGTTTGCATTTATACCTTCTTTTAATTATTTAATTTGTTTTACCTAAATAGAATTCAAGAAATTAATGCGTTTCTTTAAAATATTCTTCGCTGTTAATATTAAATTATAATTATATATATTCAATATTAAATAAAGAGTATAGTCAATTCCACATCATTCCCTTTGATTTTAATCTCTCTGCAATCATCAACTCAACGTTTTCATTCACTTTGTTGACATTCTCTCAGCTAACTCGACTGCCATTTAAGCGTGAAATGAGTTGCTCTGCGTCGTAAATTAATAGTTGTCTTAATGCCGAAAGGAGGGGGAAAAAAATCAAGCGTGCGAAGAAGAATCTCCTTAACGACTTAGCAGATATTTGCTTAGGTCAAAGCTCTCCTAAGCTCAACTCAAATTAGCCAAACGTCAATTTAGATTATGCGACAAATCTGCTGTCAAATTTGAAAAGCTACTACAATTGCAGGCCAGGTAGTATGATAATATTATATGTGGTTGGCCTTAATATCTCTCTCGAGTTACCAAGTCCAGATAATCAAAGGAGAGTTCGAAATATGATACCAAGTGAAGCGCGTACTTTTTAATTACCCACTCGAGCAAAGGGCAACAAAGTAAAAGCAAACGAAATGAGAGGAAAGAAATGAAAGGGCATAAAACGGAAGGGAAGAAAAGAACAGAAAAGGGAAAGAAAAGAGAAAGACAGGAAGGCAAGAAGGAGTAATGTTAAGTTTCAATTGCAGAGGCTGCTTACCCGTGTCAGCAGGGCAGCGCATCGGTGATGGGGGCGGGCGGCAATGACAGCCTCAACCGTTAGTTCGGCACTTCATCAAGTCGTCGTGACGTCTGGCCCGACTTCGAAAAGGTCCGCTGACAACGGTCTCCAGACGGACGATATGCAGGAGTCCAACGAAGAGCTTAAATTAAGTTAAAACGAGAGAAATGCGAAGAAGCTGAAGAGTCTGTGAGGTAGGCCAAATAAACAGCAAACTTAAATAAAGTGAGCCTGTGAAGAGGGTTCCTGCCCGCAGGCAGGGGAGAGAGAAGCATACCGAAGTGCGCTAAAATCAGATAGAAGGTTTCCTTCCCCATTCAGGTGTGACAACACAAAGCAGAGTTGATTGGCAAATTTCAATTGTCGAATACTTTAAGCAGAGTCGCAGTTGCACGCTGCGTATGCTTGATATTTGCCAAGCAAAAACAACATTACACATGCGCTGTGGCGGGCTGGCTGCCTTCCCACATAGCTCTTTTATCAGCAACAACAACAATAAGAACAGCAACAACAATGAACAAAGTAAAAGAACAGAAAGAAAGAGAAAAAATGCAAGCCATGCCACATAACTCATTGCTTTGCAGCTCCCTCTCGCTCTCTCCCTCACTCTCTCTCCCCCTCTCTCTGTCTTTCTCCATCTCTATATATCTTTTTCCGAGTAGCATCTCCGAGTCAGCGCCCCAAGTGTTAAATGTGACCACTTAACAGAATGACAATAGTTTTTAACTTGGCTAGAAGTTTTGGCGTCACCACAAAGTGGTTTTAGTGCAAATCTCTTTCTCTCTCGCACACACACACACACCATAACACACACGCATGCATGGTAAACTTTTCATACAGCTATCTTGGCTGCCAAGTCGAAGTCAGCATCGGAGTTGGGTCAACGATTGCATATGTCGACGGCAGCTGCTGGAAGTGACCCAAAAGCAAAATATGCTGCTAATACCAGCAACGTGCAATGGCCAAATCTGCCGGCGGCGCATTAAATATGCATGTGATCCGGAGCCAGAGCCAAAGCAAGAGTCCGTGATGGCCGCATTGCTGATAGCATCGGTTCGACGGAGTTGCTGCCCCGACCTGAAGCACAAAGTGCGTGCCACAAAATGCTGCAAGAGACGATTTCCATGAGAAGAAGGCGGCGTTATAAATTTTGCGACAGCATTTGAAACAAACACAACCGGACACGGCAGGATGCGGAAGCGGCATTTGGTCATGGATTTCCTTCCGGTTCGCTGAATGCGGCTAACATTCTGCGGTAAACCTGCCGTCTCTACTCCACAGCTCTGCGCTCAAAGCCCAATTGGAAATTCTCACTCTGCCTCCGCACACACATCATCCACGTTGATATTTCAATTTCAGCGCATCCTTGACAGACAGGCGGACTGACAGGCAGCCAGGCTGGACTACAGACAGACAGACGAACAGTCGGGCAGACAGACCGCATTACTTTCGGTTGAGGCCGAGGTCAGTTGGCGTGTTGTTGATTGTTTTGCAATGATTTCATTACGCAACCGGAAACATCAAATGCGACAGATTGTTCAGCTTCAAAAGGATGTTTTTCTTCCCCCCTTAGATTATGAAATGCGCAGCATAGCCTGACATATCTATTTTTATACAGTTGGAAATGCTTAAAATTACACAGCGACTTAAATTCACAGTACGATATATTCAAAGAGTAATTCCATGTCCCTTGCCAACTCAACGCGATCTCGAGTGTTTTGATTAATTCGAAGAAATGCTTATTATACAATGCGAATAATGTTTCGCATCATCTTTCATTTCATACATTTTCCGGCTTCTTGCACATGTGCGCGACCTTTCTGCCTGTGCTCTGCGTGTGTATTACGTATACGCAATGTAAGCCACATCAATAATTTATTTCAGTAAAATAAACCGTTCACCAGACAATGGATACCCTCAGACAAAATAACAAGCAGACAAACACACGCAAACACTCACACATATAAGAGTTGAAAATAATATTGTAAAATTGTTGTATTGGCAGAAAGTAAGAAGTGCAACATGATCTGCACACTCGAATTGTTGCGCAAGTTAAAAGTGCATTGAAAATTAAATATTACACAAATGAAATGCACATAGAAGCAGGTTATACAACACTTTAATTGGCAAGGATTGAGGGAGAAACTGCAAATAATATACGTACAGAAACATATAGAAAAGAGCCGTCTCTTAGTCTTGTCTATGGTAACAAGTAAAAATATATTAATTTACCTAACTTATTTTTGAGGTCAGTAACAGTCAGCTGCGCTGCTTTAAATTGTGAGGCTGCTTATATTATTTCACTTGTCACATTTATCACACATCACAGAGCTATCATATCAACACGACCTCTAATACGTATACAGCACTTGGAGAAATGTCATGTCGCTGTCAGCGTGACAGTAGACAAGCTCGAATCCAAATCCTAACCCACAAATCCAAACCCCAAGCCCAGCCATGCCAAGCTCAATGGCAATCCGTGTGCCAATCCACACACAAAAATGTTAACTGATCTCAACTGATTGGGTGTCAGCATTTTGTCCGTCCAACTCCAGACGGAAAACAAAACCTCTAACATGTCAATATTTATCAAAGATATCTCCTGTCCTTCTCTCACTCTCTCTCCCTCCCATGCAACTTATTATAATACATAATGCCAAAAAATCAAAACAACAGTAGAGAAAAAAGAAGATACTGATATTTTCTTTATCAAAGCACACAGGCAGGAGTGTTTGGTTTGTGCCTTGTTGTTGTTGCTGTTGTTGTTGCTTTTACATTTAATATAAACACATTTAATTTATACGACATGACAACGACAAGATTTTGGGGCTTAGATTGACGGCCCATAAGCAGATACGAATGTGCGTCTTAGTTGCCTTTCAGTTGTGGCTCCCGAAGCGCGGCATAAACTTTGCCGCACACCCACACTAACACATGCACACACGCACACCCCACACACATATTTATACCTTAAGAAACTTGCAAATTGTCAGCGTGTGTGTGAGAAGGGGAAACAAAGTTCGTCGGTTCGTTCATTCGCTCGGTTCCTTTTTTATGTTTTTAAGTTTGTTTGACATGCTTGTGTATGCGTGTATGTGTGTGTATGTGTGTGTGTGAGCAGTGGGGTGCGTGTGTATAAAATTGGAAATACACTGGGATTATATGCTGATTTAACGCATGGAAACAAAAGCATCACGTATACGCATTTTATATTTGTTTTCTTCTCTGAGGGGACAACTTCATGGGTGTCTCTGTGAAATTGTGCAACTGATAGGGAAAAACTTTTCGCCACATATCTAGGCAAATATGTCTTGGCTTTCATTTAAATATTTAGTCAAGCTTTAGTTGACTTCCCCCATTTACTTTCCCCACTGCCTGCGTCTTCCATCTTTGTGCATTAAACAAATTAATGTCATAAAAATCAACAAAACAAGAGCAAAACACACACAAAACTTTGCCATTTATAGCGTTTATTTCGCAGCATTAACTCACACACTAGCATAGACACACACACACACACACATTACTCTATATATATTATTACTGAAACTGTTGTTGTTTTGGCCACATATTTTATGTTAGTTGTGGCATAGTTTTTATGTGCTCGGCTTTTATTTGCTTATTGAAAATAAACAAAATTTATTAACAATAAAAAACTTGGTAAACTCCAGCGAAGCGCTTAAAAGTTCGCAATAAACCAATGGACAAAAGTCAATTGGCTGCCTTAAGAGATTAAACTGGGCACACTCTCTCCCCTCCCTCTGCCCTGCACATACAAAAAAGAAAGAACACAACGCATTACGCATACGTTGCGTGGGCCGAAAGCAGTGCAGCGCTGCAGCGTGCGCTTGGACTCAACAAAAAACCTCAACAATAACCACAACAAAACAGAGCAACAGTAAAAACAATAACAACAACAGTAGGCAAGAATAACAACAATAAAATGCAATTGTGGCATATGGAAATTGTTGCCTGTTTTGAAACCGAATAAAATTAAATCTCTCTCGTATTCTCCGCTCACGTTCATGCCTATATACGAGAGTATATTTGCACACACAGACACACATACAGAAACATAAAAGCCCTATAGGGCTACACGCACATTCATATATGTGTGTGTATGTGTGTATGTGTGTACCTTCACTCTGTGCATTCCGATGCAAAACAATTAAAAAACATTTTGTATATTGCGGCATTGAGGCACTCATTCGCTTCGCTTTGGTTCACTTCGCTTCGGTTTGGTTTGGTTTCTGTTTTTGTTTTTGTTTTTGTTTTTGTTTTTGTTTTTGTTTTTGCTTTTGTTTTGTTTTTGTCCGTTTTGGTTGGGTTTTTGGTTTCGGTTTCATTCCGGCTGCGGCTGTCATCCTGCCCGTGATGCTAGCTGCAGTTGTAGTAGAGCAGAGCTGCATTGTTTACTACTCCACTGGCACCACACAGTTGCCACCGCCATTTGTAATTGAGTTGATTCCAGCACGGTGTTCGCGCTGCACGAGCATTATTAGTTGAAACACTGTGGAAATTTGGTTGCGGTTCTTTCATATTCAACCTCGTGTTTACCTCATCGAAATTAAATCAATTTTTGATTGCACAACTAACAACCGCGACCCGTTTATAGCTGAAATAATACTCACAGTTAAGCCAAGCCAACTCTAAAGCATTAAATATTTCATTTCCTTTAGATAATAACACTAATTTCAGGGCAGCAAATTCTATTTGCATAACAGAAGAAGCAAACAGACTGCAGTTTATTTAGTTATGCGAAGAAAATCTATTAAAATTGTATTTCTTTTGTGGCATGAAATTATGTATAATTGAGCACCATAAGAGGATCAATGGGTTGCTATAGCTCATGGATTTATGGGAAATATATATGGGATGAATAGTAAGAAGTATTATTATGTAGTTGAAACGAAAATTCGACTGCGATGTACTGTTTTGCATCCTGGAATTTCACCTGATTGTCAAAATAGGTTGCTTCCTTGTTAAACGTGTTTTGTATTGCATACTTATATGAGTCAACTGGTATATTCTGTAATTCTTAAATGAATGACATTTATGTTAATTATTCGATTCTTACAAATTTGTATAAATGATTTAGGCTAGCATAGTTATTATTTATACTTAAAATTAACGTTCTAGCATGAAAATTACACTTTCAAAGCGAGGTTTATTGGGCGAATTCTAAAGGAAAATTAACGTACGCTCAGAAATAAGACATATTATTGATGTTGTAATTATTTGTTAATTAAACAATAATACCAAAATAAATAATCAATTAACTAAGCAACAGTTTGACCTATGTAAGTAAACTTTAGTGCATCCAATACAGGCCTGCCTTATAACAGCCTTGCACACCGTCATCAAAATCAATCTTAGCCATCCAATCAATATCCATTATGGTCCACATAGGTTCAGTGTCCACGGGCCAAGATGAAACCGAGACGAGGCACAGGAAAAAAAAAAGCAGCCAAGGCGCGATTTATTGCACCTCGCGCGACAATTTCCGTTGCAGGATTCACAGAACTCGCAGGAGTCGCCTGAACTTTGCACAGATTGCCGTCATTGTCAACATGCATCCAATTGCAAGGTGCCTGCTTGAGTGAGAGTGTGTTCTGCTGTGTTGTGCTTGTGTTTGTGTGTGTGTGTGTGTACAAGTGCATGAAAGGCTTCGACACTATTTCATACGCTACAGACTTGGCCAACAAGTTTTTATTGCTCGCCGTCGTCGTGCTTAAAGTGCCACCAGAGCCAGAGAACTGGCGACTGAGCTCTAAATTGTTTTTCCATTCCAGCTGAAACTGTTGCAGCAGCAGCAGCAGCAACTCCTACAGCAGCTCAGACAACGAATTGTATTGTATGCTGTGTGCAGGCAACAAAAAAAATGCCGCAAATAACCCGAGCAAGGGCTGTGAATCCACCGTAAACTGGCAACTGTAAACTACGCTGCGTAACGGATGCGGAAACGGAAATCCGATATTATTGCGTTTGTATTGTATTAGAAGTGCGTCGATGTCGTTGTCGTTACTCGCTCTCAGTTGTTGTTGCTATTGTTACTGTTGCTGCTGTCGCTGTTGCTGTTCCTGTTGTCGGTCGCGTTGTGCAGGTGTCTCTGCGGCTGCGTTCACCATTGTTGATGAAAATTGAAATGTCATATTGCTAGCTTGCCATTTGATTCGAGCTTAGCCAGACAAACGGGTCACGCAATTTTGCGGCTAAGGGTAAAATACGACTGAAAAAAAGGCAGTAACAGTTACACAGACACAGACACAAAGAGACGATGTACGCAACATGCTGCAAACAATCTGCAGCACATAAAGCACTTAATACCAGGAACTGATGGCAGTGCACGGTATATTACAAAGCTCGCTGGCAAAAAAAACGAACACCTAAAGACTGAAAAGCCTTAATATTTTCATCAATTCTTGAAGTGCTCACTCCGCCACGCAGGCAGCATAAAATATTACAAAATTACAGTGAATCAAATTGAAGAAGAAAGAAGAAACAAATTTCCTATAATTTCCACGTAACATCATAAACTCGTAGTGGACATGGGACAAAAGTCAATGTAATATAAACGTAAGTGGAAGTGATGGAGAGCGAGAGAGTGTTGGAGGCAGGTGAAGCAGGAGGCAGCTGGCACGAAACATGCCGCACAGCATGTTATTTATTGCGCTTCAGGTTGTTGGGGTGCTAATAATGTGCGAGGCGCCGGTCAAAGAAGAGGACGACGACAACGACAACGAGGACGACGACTTTGACTGCGACTGCGAGTGGCAACGCTATGAGCGCCCCGGGCGGCAAAGTCCCCCGTACAAATGAGCAACTTTGTTGACCAACTTTGTGTACAACACGTGTCTAGTCTCGGCACAGGTGCTGTCAGTGTACAGTCCACGCCCCCCTGCCACTTGCCACTTGCCACTGGCACTGTCCTCCTACACTGTGTGTATGTATGTTGACCTTCAGCTCAAGTTGCACATTTTCATTTTGTAACGAAATTTATTAAGTAGATTCTGTAGACTGTAACAGGAAGCTGTGCGCCGACCCTTGACCTCGTCGGCAGTCTGTGTTTGTGTTGTTCAAAATTATCTAATTGCCGCAACAGTGGAGAAATTAATGCCGCACATAATGAACATATTTCAAATTTAATTTATCAAAACTGAAAGCATAAGAAAATATGCAAAATTTATCGCCCACTGCGGCAGTAATTACATTTTAATTTTCGCTTTTATAGCAAGATGCTTCTAATGTGGTTTTTGTCTTGTCGCTTCTGATAGACATTCTTGTAATTATCTCATCAATTTGCGCATTCCTTTGCAGACTTGTGTCTCAAAATGGGGCACAACTAACCCCACAAGATCTCAACTAATTTCATCATAACTTGCCGAGACACAAGACAAGGCTGACTACAAAGCAGCAAACATGTGTGTGATGTCTGTGCGTGTGTGTGTGTGTTTATATTTATGGCATGCACAAATTACCATATATAAATACAAAGTAATCTGCAACTTAAATGAGATTGTGGCTAGGAGGATTGGGGAAGTGGGGGGAGGGGGGGAGGGGCAGCTGCCAAGACAACATTATAAATAAATATCATTTCGAATAAACTCTTAACTAACCTGTCTGCACTTTGTGAGTTCGGCACTTGAATCCTTATTGCAGCTGGCGTAACTTGACTGAAGTCAAGTCGAGTGCAATTTCAGACTCACACACACACACACACACACAGGCACACTCTTGCATCGTGTATCGTGTTGCGTTGCATTCACACACGAGCGTATTAAGCGGCTGCTGTGCTGTGTAATTACCCATTAAACAGTACGCCAGGACACACGAGACGCAGCACAAGACGCAGCAACTGCAGAGGGAGGGGGAGGGGGGGAGACTCAACTGCCTACTTTTCGCTTTAAGTAGTTTCGGTTAGATCGAGGCGTGTGCTGTGGGCTGTGCTGATGTGTGTGTGAGTATGTGTGTGAAAGTAGTTAAGTGCATGCAAAATGCTTGCCTCGCACTAAGACGCCATTTGGCTGCTGTGGCGAGCAGTGTGTGGCAGGGGCAGAGGCAGGTTCTGTAGCATGGGGAGCATTCGCATTATGCAGTTAAATGTAGTAAATAAAATGCTAACGCCATTGCCATTAAATCTGAGCACAGCCGACGTCAGCACGTCGGAGCATAATTAGTTTTAAATGGGCTTGTTGATGGCTCAACTTGCGACGAGGCACTCGTTCCACTTCTTCTTCTTCTTTTCCTTCTACTTGTAGTTGTTCTTTTTGCTAGCCTCGCGTCCTGCTCTCTCTCCCTCTCCCGCATTGAGCTTTGAATGTTTTCAAAGTGTGAATAATATTCAAGCTACTTTACTCTATTCCCATTCAGCTCACACTTCTGCAGTTTATTTCGGTATTAATTGAATAACTATGGTTTGCTGCACAATACTTTTTATAAAGAATATTGAAGAAAACTTTGGGTAATGGAGGAGACATTCGATATAAACACATAGTTGGATTCAATGGCAGAATGGTATTATGTTGTATATAAAAGAGTTTATGAAGGTAATTAAACTTGAACACGGTGTCTAAGAACTCAAATGGAGTTTAGCATTGAGCTGGTTTATTTATTGTGTACATAGGTATAAGTTAAATATGTATTTGTGCCTTTAATTTGCAAATTGTTGAAAATATTATTCATTTTGATTTAATTTCACTAACAAATTTTAAGTAAGGACTAGGTTATTAATATTGAAATATGAATTATGTAATATACAATAAATAATAAATAATATTAATGTAATGTATTCTAATAATAATTTGTAATGTAATAGTAATGTCGATGTACACTTTATTCATAAACGAATCTTACAAGATCCCACAAAGTATAGATATTCTTGTTCAGGATCCCCAGACATTTATGCCATTTATGCATGAAGGTAGCTGTACATATTTTCTAAGCAGATCAAGTTTATTTCATATGATAGATGTCATGCCCACCTCCCCATCAAATCAATAAATTTATGTTTCAATTAACTATTCAATCATCATACATCGACATAATATTGTAAGAAATACAACTTTCAGCGTTAGTCTGGATTTTGTTTTATACATTAGTATAAATGCTTTAAATGCATTATAATAAATATAAAATCATACAAAAATAGTAAGTAGTAATATTTAATACCTAGCAATAAGACAACCAACTGCTAAAGAAGTACCATAAAAATCGTAGTACCATGAAATCGTTTTGATGCTGACGCACTTAAAATATTTGTAAGCAATGCTCATTCCTCAAGGCTCCGTCACACTGCGGTAAATGCGGTAATCGCGCCGCAGCAGAATGCAGCAGTAGCAACATAGGCAGAGGCAGCAACATCAACTGCTTGTTTATTTACAGAATGCCAGTCAGGCTGGGCAGGCAGAGCAAGCTGACTGTGAGGCAGGCAGGCAATGGGAAGCGTCAAGGTGGCGACTGTCAGTTGCTGGCCACACGCACAGGCTGGCTGACAGGCAGTCGGGGCAGCATCGAAAGGAGCCAAATAGGACAGAAAAGCAGCCTGACTGGCAATGTCGCTGTCGCTGTTGCTGCGGCACATTTAATCAAGTTTTCAACTGGGCTGTGTTTATGTCAAGTGTCTATTTGCCTATAACAAACAGACAGCGCGACACGCAGATGGATAGACAGCCGAGAGGGGGAAAAGGGGAGGGAGACAGATGAGCAGGCACTTTGCAGTTTACAAGGCAACATTAATTAAACAAATAAAGTGCACGCGCGCTGGGGTAACCCAAAGGCTGCAACCGCAATGTCGTGCGGTGTCACACAAGACTGAAAAATGCGAGACCTCCCATATTGTTTGCATAGGACAGACCAACACGCACACACACACACACACACACGCAAGCATATAAACCAATGTGTACTATTGCTTGTGGTGAGGAGGGGAAAGGAAGGGGGGAAAGGACGCCAGCTAGCTAGGGCGGCAACAGAGCCGTATTACGCATAACTGTCATTGTTCACTTTGGCCTCCCCATGCTTGGCATTGCTCATTTTATATAGCATACTTACCTGCGAGTTTATTTAATTCCCTGCCTCCTTGTACCTTTTGACTGCCTACCCCACAAAGCCTTGGCTGCCTGTCACAACTCGGGTGCCATAATTGAATTTTTTACGCACGCTCATTTGTGTTTGCGTTTTTATTAACAAAACAGACAGACGGTCTCAAGCTACATTGCGCTCTCTCCTTTCCCCTCTTCCCCGTTTCCCTATTACTCTCTCTGCTGCCCTTGCTGGCTGCAAAAGTTTATAAAAAAAAGGAAAGGCTCCTGTCAACTTTTAGGCGCCGCACACGTTTTGCAACTGTCTATCAATTATAACGTGACTGCTCGGCATCTGTGTGCGTGCTTGTCTTTGTATGCGTCTGCATGTGCATGTGTGAATGTGTGTCTGTGTTTGTGTGTGACGGGAACATGAACTTTATTTGAATTCCTTAACTGCCGCTTGCTGTGGTTGCCAGTTCTGGCCACTTGACTCTCGGCACCCCTTAACCGTGAACCCTGAACCCTGAGCACCTGTTTTCCACAACCCCTTCCTCCCTCATACGTCTGTCAGGCAGGAAATTAAAATTTACTTGCAAGTAACAAATGTAATGAGTTTTAATGTGTGTGAAATGAGCTCTCGTGTCGTATACGCAATATGAATTTGTGCCCGCTTCAGCGCAGACTACACAAATTTTATAAGCACAAATTTCACGCTGTAAACACTTGCAGCTCCAATGTCAACACACACACCCAAGGCTGAAAGTTTTCCCCCAGTTGTGCAAGAAAATGTTTTGACTTTCAGCTACAACTTGCAAGTTGCTTTTGATTCCTGTTGTTCTTGCTGTAGTGAGGGCAACGTGTGTGTGCTTGCTGTTGATATTGCCACGGCTGTTGGGCTATTAATTATCACAGCTTACACCTTGCCAGACACTGTACAACAGGCAAGTGCTTTTTGGTGCGCGATCTTTGCTATAAATATTTATATTCTAAATTTGTATCTGATTCCTACTTTTCTTTTGCTTTTCCAATCTGGGGAATCTTTTGTTTATTTTGTACGCTGCCAATTGCAAATAAATAAATCAAACATTGTGCTCTCTTTGTTGCACAGTGTCAGGCAATAAGGCACTTGTATTTTGCTGGCTGCGCCTGTGTGCTTGCAACACTTTTTGCGTGCCATATTTACACTACACTAATTGAAGTCGGTTGTTGCACATTTGTGTGTTGGCCACGCCCCACAGCAAGCTGGCGAGCTGCCGCCTGCCACAATTTGTTGCAATTTCCGCACTGCCTGCTCTGCCTCTTTCAGGCTGTCTTCCAGGCTGCATTCGAGTTGGTTTGTTTTTGTTTTTCTTGAGATCAGTTCCGGCGTTGGCAGTGATTAAACATTAATGTAGTTACTCCCGCCTGGTTGTCTTACCACTCAATTGCTTAAGGAATTTTTTTCAATTTTTTTATAATTTATTAGCTAAATACTTTGAGTTTGAGGGATTTCCAATAAAGTTCTAGGGCCCCCAATCACGACACAAGCTGGACTAAAACTGCTCCATCCCCTCGCCCCACGTTCTAAGCTGTGAACAAAACATGCAAGCCGCTTAAGTCCTTAAGTTTATCTAGCCCAGGGCAATCGGATGAGGTAAGGAGCGGGAGGGAGGTGGGTATATTGAGTCGATGGCGTGTTTGAAGTGCCTACGCAGGTTTCATTTCGACTCGCTCTCGGTCAATCTGCCATCGTCTGCTGGCATGACAATCATATTTACGTGACCTGCATGTATAATTAATTTCAAGGCTCAATCCAGGGCAGGGCAGGGCACCCCTCGTGAAAGTGACTTAGGCAAAAACTTTGCCAAATACTGAAACAACAACAGCAACAACAACAAAACGAAGTAGAAGTCAAATCTATGGCAAGTTCAACAAGAGAAACTGTTGCCTGCTGCTGCTGCTGCTGTCTTTCTTCCTTTGTCGTTGTTTGACTTTTTTGTTTCGTAAGCAGTTTCTGTTTGGCTTGCATAAAGGCCACACTCGACTCCCAACTCCCGACTCTCGATCCTTGCCTGCTTAACTTTGGCCTGCTGCGCTGAGATTTTGGCCAAAGACGAAAAATTAAGCCCTGATAAGTTTCTCCTTTTGCCTTAGCTGCCTCCCTGGATAATTAAGTCAGCCATTTTTCGAATTCCTACCCTCATTCTCTCTCTCTATATACCTATCGCACTTTGCTATATTAACATGTAAATATGTCATTATGTCAATGCTCCAGCAGCTACAGCTACTTAGTAGATAAGCCCCCATTGGCAGCCCTCTAATCGCTTTCTATAAGCAGAGCAGGATTTCACGCATACACACGCATATTATAATTAGTTTCGACTGCGCTAATAATTGCTGCACATATTTAATGAAGCTTAGCCTTAGCTGCCGTTAATTATCCGTCTTCCCATTTGCCTTGACTTTAACTGCATTTGCAGTTCGAATTTAATATTCAGTATATTGCGAAATATATCGTAACCACAATCAAATATCAAAGCACAAAACATCAATATACTGAAATAACCTTTTGGAAACAAAACCAACAACTGTCATCAACTTTCAGCAGGCTATTTGCTGTTTCTAATAATTGTTCGAGTTTAGAAAACTGGCAAACAATGTAGCAACAACAAAAGCAACAACAATAGTTACAACTTTCAGCCCTTTGGCTGCGTATCAATTTTAGGGGAGCGGGACTCTTCCCCCCTGCCGGTTATCACTCGCAGTTGTCGCAACCCTCACAAGTTTCGTGCTGATAAATGCAGTTTTTAGCACCATTTGTTGGTGCTGTTTACTTTTATTACAGAAAAGCTACACGCTCTGGTATGGCACGGCATGCCGTAGTCCCTAGTCCGCTTCATGGAGCACACGTTTCACATAGTTATAGTTATTTTAACCCATTTCCGCAACCGACTGCTCATTATGACTTTGTGTTTAATGGGCAATATAAGCAGTGGAGCGGCAACTGGGCACGGCCCGCAGCACGGCATAGCCAATTGCCCCTGGAGTATTCGAGTGTGCAGCTCAAACATAATAACCGTGTAGCATCCCGACAATCCTGAAACGAATCCTCTCCCGACATTTATCCCCCTTTATCTTTCTCTTTCCCTCACTGTCTATGTGTGTGTGGCCATCGTTAACGCAACGTTGCCATGGAAGACATTAAAATAAATATTTGCGCTAATCTGTCATTTGTCGCCGGTTGCTGCCCTCAAACTTGCGCCCCTCCGTCTGTCTGCCCACAACCCTTCTTCCTGTGCCTGTTCCTGTCCCTGCTTTTGTCTCTCTCCCTTGTTCTGTTCCCCATTTCCGCCAGGTATGCTATCATTCGCAATATTGTTAACTGCAGGATTACACATATAACTTGTGTTTTTCGAGCATAAATTATATGATTCTTTAGGAATATACTTGAGATTATTCCTAGTGTAATTTCACCAGCTTGGAGACATACCTATTGCATTTATTTACTTTTATCTGCTATACAAATTGCTGTAGAAGATATATTAGAATTTTCTTCACAAAGCACTTTAAAATAATCAAATTTATTCAATCTATCTTTTTAATTCTCATACTATGCTTTGTAGGCCTGTTAATGATTCTCCCCTTTCTTGTGATCTGATTTTATACTTAAAAAAACATAATACTGAATATATCTAGTTTATCTATTTCTGTTCCTTAATATAAAGATAATAAAATTACTTAATTTACTTACCTTAAATTATTTCTTTTAAATTAACCTCTTTACATTAACGTATTTCTTTAGTTTGTTAGCAAAAGATTCAATTGAATCTGGACAACCTTTCATAAGTTAAATATATGTATAATTTATGTAGTATTCTTTTAAAACCAAGTTAAAATCAGTCGTCTTAAAACGTTCTAAACCAGTTAAATATTGTTAATGTATTCCTCTTCCCTGCATCTTATTTCTCTAATTTGATTCCGCGCATTTTTTAAAAATTGCAATGTTGGCAAATGTTTTAACAGGTGCGCAAGTTTTAATTGAGTTTTATAACTTTTTTAACTAGCCAGAGTAATTAGCTAGTGCACGTTATGTGCGTGTTAGAATGGGATAGCAAGAGCAAAGGCGTTAACTTGATTTATGCAAACTGGGCTCAGGGCTAACTGAACAGATTATGCGCCGTTGCAGACCGTTTGTCATAAATATAATTTTATTGCCGCTACCAAAAGTGTGGCAAAGTGTTTGTTTGTCGCTCTGAATATTAATATTATATTTACACAAGCATATATACAATATAGATGCGATATATGTATAGCCAACTATATATCACATTCGTCTGTATTTTCACTTGGATCAGCACTAAGCTTGTTGGGGAAAAACAGTAGTTCGACTTCCGAAGGAGGAAGCCAACATAAAGGACGGAGAAAAAGCTGTGCAAAGTTTTTATTGCCCTGACACCCGCAACGTTCTAGGTGACACCCTTTGACTTGGCTACAACCTCTGGGCACCCTTCTCAAGCTCCTCATTTTGCTACTCCTTCTGCCCCTTTCCCTGTCTCTGTCTCTCTTTCTGTTTTTCTTTCATAATCGCATGTTTGACGCTATAAAATCAATTCTTTATCTCGAACAACGGGTGCAAGAGAGAAAGAAGAAAGCGAGTAGGATGGAGCGAGCGCACTAGAGGAGCCCCAGCGCCTGGTGCGTGTCATAAAAACGATTTGGCCCCAGCCGGCCCCGGTCCCCATCCCCCTGTCCGGGCATAAAAATGATATTACGACAAGTGTTGTTATTAAGGCCAACTGTAGTAGTCAGCATCGCGTCTTGCTGTTGATGAAAGCATCCAGCTGAAAGGACGACCTGCTCTCCTCCGGCTCCCTCTGCATGCCGCCTCAACGGGCTGCTGGCTATGATAACCGTTGCTATAGCAAAATATATAAAGTTTAGCTCCAAATGGCGATGGCAGAGCAAGCAAAACTTGCCATTTTTATTTCTATTTGTAACTGCGTGTGTGTGTGTTCATCTCTGTGTGTGTGTGTGTGTGTATGTCAATGTTAGGAAAACAAAACAAATTGAAAAGCTCACATAAGCAGCTGATGGTGAAAAAGGTACATAATGGCGTATGATTATTGCGCGTCGAACAGCAGCATAAACATTCACAATCCAGCACGAAACTGAGCGTAAGGCAAAGCAAGTAAAAATTAATTAAAGTTCAAATAGTTGAGGTATAATTAAATAAATAGTTTAATGAAATCAATGACTAGATAATTACTTTTTTTTTATATTTATGACAACAAAATTCCAGTACGAAAGAGTATTAAATAGACTGCTAAATTAGCTTCAGTTATCTAACTATATTACATTTTAATTATGCAAGTTGTGTGGAGCAACTATAACTGCAACTTTAAATTAGCCTTGCAGGGCGAAAATAGTTGCTGAAAATTAAATAACACGAACAATACTTAAATTATGTAAATTACCAGATTTAATCAAAAATTTTCTGTTACCAAAATGAAAAAAAAAGGAAAAGAAATTGTGATAAAAACCAAAGCACAAATGTCACTGAATAAAATAAAACCAAGCAAAAAGAAAAAAAAACAAAGAACTCGCACCCAAAATGTAAATTTGTTTATTATGTTTTGATAAAAAATATTTTCCAAGCATGAATATTTTATGCAGCGCAAAGGAGAACTAAGAGAAATACCACGATTCCCTTGCACTCGCACCCGGTACAGGTCCCACTAATAACACTGTCAACGCAGACGCCGACGCCGGCGGCGACATGCCATGCAAATCCGTGTTGACAATGTTTAGCAATTAAAACAAAACAAAATGCTGCTGCACAACCCACAACCATGCAGGAGTGTGTGTGTGTGTGTGTGTGTGGTATATGCAGCAGACTGTGCCAGACACAGATTTGTTGACATGTTGGGCTGATATTTTAATCAGTTTTCGCCTGCCAGTTAGACAAATAAAATACGGTTTCGCTGTGTTCTTGTAAGCGCATTTTTAGTTTTACACTGAATGGAATTAAGGTCTTTAACTCTTAGAAATAATTTTAAAAATGTATTCACGTTAAGAAAGCAGATAAAGACTGTCTTTGTAGATTGACGATCATAAATTGTTTCTGTCTGATCAATTATTTACTTTTAAAACGAGAATCGTATTAAAGCTTTAAGGGAAGTTAGCTAAAATAAAGGTAAAAGTAAGTAGTGTAATGTATTTCATATTGTAGTAATATATTTCAATATGTTTTGATAAATCCAGAATAAGTAACTTAAATTATTTAATCTTTATAACTATTCAAATCAATTTTAAAAATGAATAAATCAAACATAATACAGGATCATAGTTTCTCTTTCTTTATATATTTCTTATATACTGATAACTAACAGACTCATCCTATCCCATCAATCCTTATATAGACAGACAGAACATGCAACTCGAGAGGCATGCACGCTGTCTTGGCCCACTGACTCTTGGTATCAGCGTATTTATTTGTGCCATTGCAATTTGTTATCGATATTTTTTTTATGATATGTTGCAGCTGCAGTTTGTTATGGCACACGGCTTACGGCATGTACGAGGTGAATAAATGCGCCTTTTAAGCTATAAAAATTGTTTTTGATTGCGCTCGTGCAGCAAATTGCATAAGGTGTACAGGGAAATAGGTAAAATAAAAACTGTACAGGCACGTTATAGCAGAGCATAAAGTCGATTCACGTTTGAATGTGGTTTTCGGTTTTGCACGATCTTTAAAATATGACTGGAGTTCTGTATGATTTATACAACTGCTGCTGGCGTGGCGCAAGTGCAACAGGGAGTAGAGGAGGAGACAGTGAGAGAGAGAGAGAGAGAGAGAGAGGGTATTGGTAGCTCCCATGGCAATGGAAATGGAATTAATGAGAGCCACATGCAGCGTCTGTCTGATGATTTCGCTGCGCTGATGACTTGCCAGCCAGCGGGAGTTGAAGCTTCATACAACGATTACCCAGAGTCTGATACCCATTGCTGTTAGTTTTACTACCCTGGAATTGATGGGGGTAAAACAATTAAGATATTCGTATTTCTTAAATTGATTTAGGAAATGAGGAAGTTGCTTCTGCTATTGCATTCTCTATGTGCCAGGCATAGGTTACTGTTTTTAGGGTACTTGAAATTCTATTAAACAAATATAACAAATGAATATTATAAATATCATTTAAATCCTACAAAAACTACTAAATAATATTTTACAATAATTTATTTGACTTTTTCTTTCAACTATAGCATATCTGTTAGTCGTTCAACTGCACTTACTTTTGTTGCCCACTCTGCAGTTGTTGCTGCATAGTTTCTGGGGCCACGTGTAACGGTTTTCATTGCAAACTGCAGCAACTTTAGCATATCATTTGTTATTGTGGCCTCTGGCTGGCAGTTCGTCGTGCACTTATTTTGTCATCGCAAATTGCTTTCGCCGGGTTGAGATGCCATAAATAATTCGCACGGCCAATTGGCCAGGAAGAAAGAAGGAGACGAAGATGGAGAAGAAGAGACAGCCCCAAGTCACTTGGCATCGCAGCTCAAGCTAAACTCGAGTTTTAATTAACTTTCTGAGTGTTCCCAAGTAGTTCACACAAAGTGTGGAGCTTCGCTTTTAGCGCAACGTAACTTATCGATTTGATTTTAATAAGCAGCACAAGCTCTCGCACATTTTCACACACACACACACACACACACGTACACAAAGTAATGCAATCAACACATCTGCGAGCAGAAACCTTAGTAGAGCGAAGTGCAGTCGTTGTCTGCGCACAACTAAACTAATCAAGTGCGCAAGTTAATTGTTGTAATTTAGTGCAGACAAAAGCAATTAGCACAATTAGCTAGTTCATTCTGAATTTTCAATGACAAGGTGAAGCTGTCGCCCGAGAAAGAAGCCAACTTAGCACACAGACTGGTTAGAGAGCTTACACATGTGTGTGTGTGTGTGTGCTTATAAACATGAACACATACTCCACATACCTCTCTCTGCACCACGCTGCGTATACGTACAGCGCACATTGATTCTGATTGCTTCATTTGTCTGGCAGTGCAACCGCCTGGCCGCATTGTGCAGCCAACGAGTTACAATTCGCCTGCCAATCTTGTATAATTTTGCAATTGCGGGTTGCGTTTTTAGCGAGTTGCCACCCGTTGCCGGGTTACCTGATACCTGTTTGCTGTTACCCTGTTAACTGTTTACTGATTCCACAGCCACTGCCACCAAAGGGCGTTGAGCTAATTGGCTTGCTGGCAAAGCAGAGATAAGTTTACAAAGCATCAGCGAAATGAAAATATGATGAAAACTAAACTGAACTGCAGTTGTAATATAAATTTAACTTTAGCAGAGATACATATCTAGGTAAATCTATAATTAACTTAGATATGGTAGAAGGAAATCAAAGGTCAAAAAAAGGATTAGAATATTTAATAATTACTTTCTAATGTATATTTCCAGCTCAGTTGAAGGTTGACCTTAAAGTTAAGAGCAGGAATTTGCTCTGCTTTATATGTTTACTTAAGATTAAATTAATAGATAAGTTAGATAATAAACTGTTAACCAGTCATACTCTCCACCTTCCTTCACTTAAATTTGTATAGCACATTAGCCAATTTCAAGCCGAAGCAAGCAATCTCTATACATGCATCAGTTTCATTTAGTACGTTTCGTTCGATACACACAAAGTAAGCTCGATACTTGCTGCCGTAGTTGCTACGCCCCCGCAAACCACTTTGAGATGAGTGTTAGAGGCAGCAAAGGAAAGAGAGTGGTAGGGCAGCAGAGAGAGAGGGAGAGAGGGATACTGCAGGCAGACAGGCATTACATTCGACACTGGCGATAATGTCGCGCAACTCAATTTGGATGCGGTTTTTTGCCTGCACGCTATAAACATTATGCGCGTATTTCCTATTTGCCATGCAGACCAAAAAAACCTACAAGCCATGCCGCTCTACCACTCTATGGCTGTCTGCCTGCCCCCAGTCCCCATCCCTCTCCCCCTCCCGTTGCTCTCCTTATCGCGTGCGGCACATAGCGCATCCATAACCAGCGCACTGCGGTCTCTGACATAGCTCATTGTTGTCTGCGTACATTTTGTGACCCCTCTCTCTGGATGCAGCTGACCAGCAGCTGGCGCAGCACAGCCCCTCGTTTGCCCCTCCCTGCACCCCTGCATTGGCGCAATAAGACCACACTCATTGTCCATTGCTCCAAATAATGGCATTTTCATTGAATTTCACGCGCCAAAGTCAAAAAGTTGTTTGCACGAACTTTTGCAGTAATTGCATTGGGCGGCAACATCGTACATACATACATATATGCCACGCCCACGCGACAGCCCTCAGATGTGTCTAATGAAGTTGAAGCATGGGCGCAGGCCACAAAATCGTTGCCGCACCAAATGGCCAATGACATTTGAAAAGTGCTTGCAATGCGTACGGCTAATGACCAGTTTCGAGAGCTCAACTCAACTCAACAGCGAAGTTCAATGTCTGACTGCGGGCGCCAGTGAATTATGAAAATTGCCCACCCCCCGCCCTGCCTCCCTCTCTCCCCCCTTTGGGCGGCACGAGTTTATAGCAAATTAGGCGCACAGCAGCGCCCTAACATCTCTGGCATTGCAAGCACGTTGTACAGTTCACCAACTTGTGGAACACCTTGGCAACACACACGCACACACCCACACACATGTGTGTGCCTTTGCGCGTTCTCAAACTTTTTTGCCACTGCCTGAACGGGGAAAGGGGGCAGGAGGGGGAAGCACGGCTACTGGTGAGGAACTTCACCAAATCACTTACAATATTTGGGACCCACAGTACGTGCAGGGCATAGGAATCGCCTGCAACACCCACTGTCATACGCATCGAAGTATCTGCTACTCAACACCCCCCGTGTACTCCCTTACTCCTTACTCCCCATACTCCCCCCTTCATCCACAGAGCAGCGCACTGTCCCTGCTGCTGCTGCTGCTGCTGCTGCTGTTTCTCCGCCGGCTGTTGGTTTTCGGTGTTGCCGCTGTTACTTTGGCAAAGTTAATTTTCTTAGCGTCAAGCGTGAAATCGATATGGCCGGGAGCTGTTTCATAAGTTGAATTGAAACTCTGGAAATTGTTCAGGTTGCATTTTTTCTTCGTTTTACTTCTTCAGCTCCGAATCTTGTATTCCTTTTTTTTTTTCTTCACTTGCTGCTCATTTTTTCGCTTCCCTTTTTTTTTATTTTGTGGGTTTGTTGAGCGTTGCGTGAGTTGATAAATAAAATACTCAGAATTCCTGACTTGGCCGTAGGGATTGATTTTCTTATAAGTATTTTCTCTGCGCGAGCTGGAAAAACTTTGCACGCCGCAAAAGGCAGCGGCTAATAAAATTTTTTTTTCTTCCCTTTTTTTTTCGATTTTTGTACTTTTGCTCTTGAGCAAACAAGTTTCGTGCGCTTTTTATAACTGCTATTTTATGTTATGTCTTTCCCTTTTTTTACACTTACTTATATATATACAATATATATATATCTACTTCTTGTTCTTCTTTTTGGCGTAGTGCAAGTTAAACTTTGCCGCTTTGTGTTGCGCCAGCAAATGAAGTTAATAATAAAACAGTTGCTGGGGTTACTTTAGGGTTGTCGCTGTCCAAATATTTAGCTGTGGCTCCGTGTTGCTGTTTAATTTGAGATCGCAGCGGCGGCCGCTTTAAAACTTTTCCACAGCCATTTTGAATTTGAAATTAATATTATAAACTTTGATTTATTGTCGCACTGACGCCGCCAAGTCGCCAAGAAACTCATGCCAAGTGGCCGAGAGAGAGAGAGAGAGAGATAGAGATATCAAAAATGAATACAAATAGCACAGCACACACGACAACAGCAACAACAAGAAGAACAACAACAACCAAGTGCGAGTATTAACATAATGTTTTGCTTCAAAATTTTTGTATTTTATTTTATTCCTTTCGGGCGACAGTCGATAACAAAAGTTTGGCACCACAAACTCGGATAAAGCTAAACGAGGAAGCGATATGCGCTCATGTATGTGAATGTTGTGCACACATACGTATACATATGGGACATACGAATAAAAAATGCTCTACAATAGAACAACTTTCAAACTAGAACTAATTTTAAAATCTATTCATAAATATTATGCTTGCCCTGAGTGAATAATAAAGATATAAGGAAATCTATATTCAATATTTATTTGTTTAACATAACAATTAAACTTGAATAAATTATAAAAAGAATAAGGTAATCAATTAAAGAAAATATGTAAAAAGTATTTGAGAATTAATGAATATTTATATTTTACTTACTTTTCTTTCTAATTTAACTTTTCTGAACTTAATATCCTAGGCTAGAAAAGTTATGAGAATTTAATTCTTGACAGTTCTTTAAGCTACGAAAATAATTAATTTCAAATGTTTAATAATAATATAAAGTAAACATATATTAGTTTCAATTATAATCTGTAACAGTTTAATTTTATTTAATAAATAAAACTTGAAGACAGAAAAAAATGATGAAAGAAGCAGTTTTACTTGATTATTTCAATTATACTCTAAATTCAAAGGTAGATGCAGAAAAGGAGTGAAGGTTTTCATAGGAAGAATCTCAAATACAACTAAACATACATATGTTATGTATAATACAAGGCAGTTCCCAAGGGGAATTAAATACTGAGAAAACGAACCCCTTATTGAATTATTCAACTAAGATAGGCACAATTGTGGCTGCTTGCTGTGGTTGCTGTGGTGGTGCAAGTCGGAAAATGTTGCCCACATTGTCACCTTAAGGATGAAACAGGGAACTTGGAAAGTCAGTTGCCGTTTAGGCAGCATTTTTATGGCTCATTAGCGCAGACGTGGCAAATAGCATAGGTGAGCTTAATTTTTGTCAAAGTTCTTTGATCTGCTGCTCCATTTCCGCAGTTGCTAATGATGACTGAGCTGCTGATAATGATAACGATGATGGGGCTGATGATGACGCAGCCAAGCAGGCAGACAGCCAGGCAAACTGGCAGCAACTTGGCAACCAGTCAACTAGGCAACTAAACAACCAAAAAGCAACCACTGGGAAAGCAGCATTCTACATGTCACGCATACGAAATGAAGCCCAGATACAGCGGATAAGTTGCAAGTCGAAACGAGTCGAGTGTACGCCGTAAAAAGTAGCTACAAATTGGTTTATAATTTTCCCAGATACCAACAGAAAAAAGAAACCCAGAAGAAATCTGTTCTTCGTCTTCTCTATTCGATAGTTTTGCTGGCAATGATTTCAATAACAGAACAAATACGCAGAAAAACCACATGAGAGCTGTTAAAATTTGCATTGATTCTCGTTGAGATTTAGAAAAATTAATGCAGTAGCAGCAAAGAGTAAATAGCGAACAATAGGAAAAAACAATTGAATACTGGGTAAACTTGTTCGATTGTTCTGTTCATGCTGCAAGTGCTGAGCAAATACTTCTACTCTGCCAAATCGAATCGTATTTAAATCGAAATGCAAAGCACAAATATTCTGGTAGTTCATCAAACTAAATTGAAATAAATACAGTATACAAATTGTAACATTGCGCATACGCCCAGTGGTCACTCACTGAGCTCAAGGGTTGCCACAGCAGCAAAGAAGCTTTGTCCACCACATTGTTGAGAAAGGCTTAGCCATTTTAATATGACACTTTTACAGTTGATAAAGGTGCACAAAACGTTGACATTTAGTTGGATAAACTTAATTAACAGCAGACTGGGAAAGTGCCCGCTGACTTGCAGCTGCAGCAGCTGCTCGTCAGATTGATGGCACATTTTACAATTCTGACAGCGTTGAGTTGGGTGCCCTGAGCCTGGACTAGCCTATTTCTGCGATTTAATTAGAGACGCTTAGCTTGTTTGCGTTTAATTTGCTTTTATTTGCCAGCTACTTTAAGCCATTCTCACGCATGCATAAATCTTCGGCACGGTCACTAATTATCTGCCGGCTAACATCAGTTGGGCTCCTCCTACTCCCCCGGTTTGGCCAGTCCAAGCCTAATCCCCTAGTGCTTATAAAAACACATTGCCACACACGCACAACAGAAAACAGGCACGGGAAAAAGGTAACGGTGGATAGGGGAAAGGGGGGCCCGAACTCCGTAAGCATATGTCCCCAGTGCTGAGGTGATAAATTACCATCGGCAAAGGTGTCATATTAAAACACACACAAAACCCCAAACATGTGGCATTGGCCTTTTAAATAAACCTTAAGCCCACTGCTACCCTCCCCTCCCTTACCCGCTATCCAATCCCCTCTGCTCTATCTGTTTCTCTTTTGGGGCTGAAGTCATCCCTTCGCATAACTAACGAGTTAAAAGGCAAGCAGGATGGGAGGGCAGAGACAACCGCAAATCCTGCAAACCAAATCAAAAGGGTCTGCCCTGCTTATCACGGCCATAAAGTCAGTCTCTAGTTTTACCTCCCACTCTCTCTCTCTCTCTCTCCCTCTATATCACTCCCCTTTCCAACTCCCTTCTACTATTCCTGTGCGATTTGGGTTCTCATTCAAACTATTTAATATTGGCACCTGCCCGGCGCTAGCCTCGGCACAGGGACGCGCACAACTGCCGTGAGTCCCGTGTCTTGGCCACTTAAATAATTTAAAACCTGCACTAGAGATGGCAGCGTGACACGGACAGAGAAATTTTAGATAATAACTTAAATAAAACGAGGTAAATATGTTCTATAAATATTAATTTAAACATATTTGTAAAATATCTATAACATGTCTGTAATATTCGTGTAACATATCTATAAAATATGTAGCTATAACATATCTGTAACATGTCTGTAACATATCTATAACATATCTATAACATATGAATAACATATCTATAACATGTCATTAACATATCTATAACATATCTATAACATATTTATAACATATCTATAACATGTCATTAACATATCTATAACATATCTATTTGTTTCTTCATATAGTACATTCGATAGTTAATGAACCGCGCAACCTTTCCTCCTTGACTCACGCTGCCATCTCTAGCCGCACACTACTGCTGGTTGCTGGCCAAGTTGGCACACATTTATTTGCGTTACCTTTTCGTGCAATCGTAAATTTCAATTCCAGCCACTTAACGTGGTGCAAAAAGATTATGCGACAGCCACCTTGGCTGGAAATGAAAGCAAATGGCAGCCCGAAAGGGAATCGAAAACGGACGAGACAAGATGCGGCGACACACGGCAAGGACACAAAAAGATGCAAGAGATTTGTCCATAGCAAAGCTTAAATTGCTCAAATTGCCTGCCAGGCTGAAGGCCTCGCGTTGGCTTTTAACTAATTAAATTGTTGACGCTGCTGCGTCAAGTTAAGACAACAAAAAACGAGAGAAAAAACATAAACAAAAACAAATAAAATTTGGGGCAACAGGGCATTTTTAATATCTGGCAGAGAGTGAAAGGCAGAGGGCGAGTCAATTTCAAGAACAGTATAATAAATAAAATTAGGCAAGGAAAGCACACACGCACACATATACATACACACATATGTGAGTTGAGTGTGTGTGTGTGTGTGTGTTTGTTTACGCCTTTTAACCCTTTCAAATCAGACTCGACCGCAACGCTCGTTGGCTATGTAAATACATTAATCATCCAAATGCCACAGACAGAGATCGAAAGTGCCACCATCGAGACTCCTTACGCTCTCTCCCCCACCCACCCTGCCACCGAGTGCCACTGCTTCCTGTTTCCCTCGACGCACCCCTGACTCCTCCTGCCTGCCACTGCTGCAGGGCAGTTTGGCAATCATAAACAGCACACCGTGTAGGAAATTAAAAGCAAAAACAAGCTCATGCAAATAAACCGACAGTAACAAAAGAAAAAGTAAAAAAAAAGAGAAAAAGAAAAAGAAAATGAAACCAGAACGAGAAAGAGGACACAACAAAATGAGCGGAAATAACGGAACAACGGTCAGGAGCCAACGACGGTAACCCTGGCACGTGTGATTATCTCTTGGGTTGACGTCACGACGCCAGTCATACAATATGCAAATACTTCTGTGTTCCACAGTGTAGCTATGCAAATTGACTCCGTGTGAACCCCGATAAGGCACTCTTTCCGCTACTTCTTCTCGCTTATCCTCCCCACCTACTCACGACCTTCTCACATAGTGCACAGCAAGTCATTTTGTACGTTTTGTGGTTTGACTCGTCTCCGGTTAACAACAGTTATTATTACATTTCAACTAATTGAGTTGATTAAAGGAAATTGAGCAAATGCAGAGCCAAATGGAGCAACAACAAAAGGACAACAATTTGTTATCTTCTGTCAGAATGTTAATTCCGACATAAGGCAACATAATGGAGTTAATCACAGTGTAACGAGAGGTGCAAATACTATATGAATTGTAACTTGAGTTTTTCTCTAATATATAAATTTTCCTATAAAACTTACAATTTTCTGTCTGTACTTGCTAGTTCTTTTGTATTTGCTAGTTCTATGACCATAATCACAGGGTACAACCAACAAGCTAACCTTATCAAAGCACCGACCTATCCCAACAGGTGCAAAGTATACTAAAACCTCTGATAAGCAAATTCTTTAACTATATTTATATTCCCAAAAAAAGCCCTTATATGAGTGGTTTGCTCTGCCCCTCTTGCCCTGCCTCAAATAAACATTCTCTCCCATTCATTGCTTTTTCGGTGCGACTGCTATCTACGGCAAATGTCGAACAATGTTTATCGCTAGATTAAAGACTATAGTAGTAGCTGGAAACGAGTTTTTTGCCTTATCACGATTAAACACAAAAAAACCCAAACTGTTGATGCACAATTAGTCAGCAAAAACTCAAAAATAGTTTACAAATTTTCGAAAACTTAGTGTACTTTACTTTAAAAAAGGTAAAGGTATAAACTGAATAAAAAACAAACTTATATTCAATTGAAATATTTAAAATCTGAACTTATTTTTAAATAAATCCTTATTATGATAACAGGCACAGCTTTATTTTATTCAGAGATCATGTTATTACACAAACTTAATTTTATCCACAGATTAAAGTGATTTAAAGTACTTGCATAACTCTTACTGAATATCAGTTTCCACTTTAAAACTCTTCTAAATTCAATTGTGCAAAGAAAGAATTTGTTCAAAATTGATCTTTGAGTTAATCGTTCGATGATAATCTAATCAAAACTATTAATTATGGCCTTTTAATCTATAATTTTGTTGCCAGATGTGGCGAGCTGTACAAAAAGACCTCCTCAAAGAGTAATCAACCTGCAGTGTCTCCACAAAGTGCGTCTTGCTCAGAGATGTCTGACCGAGAGTTACTTTAATTGTGAATGCAACCCCCAGAGCACAATTAGAGCGATTAGCCAGCTCTAATCCAAATAGTTTCGTATTTATAAACTCCAATGTAGCGCGCAACACTCATATTACAAGCTGATTAGCTGCACCACTTGATCCACAAATCAAACACAATAATATTAAGCCCAAGAGCCAAACAGTTGGCGATAAGGGCGACACTCTTATCTTATCAACATTATACGAGCAGTTGGCTCATCCGAGTACAAAATCCACTAGTCCATCGAGTGAGACCACATAGTCGAGTATTGGCTGCACAAGAGAGCGGCTGGCAGAGCTTCTATATAATATTTGTATTGGAATTTGTGTTAAATAATTACGTTTTAAATATTTGTACAACTGCAACATGTGGCTGGAAATTGTCGCATTGCTGTTCACAGCTCTTTTTCTCTGGGATCAGCTGAAGATGCGACGACAGAACAAGTTGTTTGCCGCAGCTGGAATAAGTGGACCTCCGCAATATCCCTTTCTTGGCAGTGCACCGATGATGATGTTGGGAGAATCAGCGGAAAGTAAGTGACGAAACCCTTATACTGTATATAGCAGATGTACTAATGATATTTTCTGCAGCCATGTTGGAACTGGAGAAGCGTCTGATTGATAAATATGGCAAAAACATACAAATTACCTTATTCCAAGAGCACGGCTTTATTACGGCTGATCCACGGATGATTGAGGCTATCCTAAATAATCAGCAGACCATAACGAAGAATAATCTTTACAATCTGCTGCACGGCTGGTTGGGCACGGGGCTTCTGCTCAGTACTGGCAAGAAATGGTTCCGTCGTCGTAAGATTATCACGCCAACCTTTCACTTCAAGATTCTCGAACAGTTTGTCGAGGTCTTCGATCAACAGAGCGCTATAATGGCCGAACAACTGTACAATAGAGCTGATGGCAAAACAGTTATCAATATGTTCCCAGTTGCCTGTCTGGCTGCTCTTGATATCATAGCAGAAACCTCGATGGGCGTGAAAATAAATGCGCAGAGTACGCCCGACTTTCCCTATGTGCAGTCTGTGAAAATGTATGTAGACTTAACATAATATTATTATGGTGTCATGTTAGAATTATATCTTTTTTATTACTTTTGCCAGTGTGTCCAACATGATGGCCGAGCGCTTTATGAATCCTCTGCAACGTTTCGACTCAACGATGAAATTGTTATTCCCCTTTTTTGTATCGCAAATTGATGAAGAACATAAAGGTGATGCACGACTTTACAGATAAGGTCATTTCGGAACGACGTGATACCCTGCAAAAGGCACTGAGTGAGTCTAACGGCAAGGCAGACAATGTGGAAGAGGATGACGTGGGCAGCAAACGTCGCATGGCCTTGCTCGATGTGCTGCTGCAGTCAACGATAGATGGAAAACCATTGAGCAATGAGGATATTCGCGAAGAGGTGGATACATTCATGTTTGAGGGTCATGACACCACAACCAGTGCCATCTCGTATACCCTGTACCTGATAGCCAGGCATCCAGAGGTGCAGGAGCGCGCATTTAGGGAGATACGAGAAGTTATCGGCGATGACAAGACGAAAGCGATCAGTATGCGGGACCTGGGCGAACTCAAATATTTGGAGTGCATCATTAAGGAGTCTCTGCGCCTTTATCCACCAGTTCCGATGATCGGGCGACATCTGGAGGAGGATGTTATGCTGGGTAAGTGAATTATTTCATTATTCCCAAATCTATATTCATCTGAGTTTTATCTTTCCACAGATGGCAAGCTAATTCCCGCCAAATCTAATATTATATTGATCACCTACCATGCTCAGCGTGATCCGGAGTTTTTCCCAGATCCCGAACGATTCGATCCGGAACGCTTCAGTCTGGAGAACAGCAGCCAGATAGACGTCTTCGCCTATACTCCCTTCTCGGCTGGACCACGTAATTGTATTGGGCAAAAGTTTGCTATGCTGGAAATGAAGAGCACGGTGAGCAAGATGCTGAGACACTTCGAGCTGTTGCCGCTGGGTGAACCGGTTCAGCCTGTCATGAACCTGATTCTACGCTCCACAACAGGCATAAATTTGGGTCTCAAGCCACGCGTTTATTGAGTTTCCAATTTGGAGGTGCTTAAAGGTCTCTAAGGGGCTGACTGAGTGTGTAAATAATTTTTCAGGGAACTCAACTGTGTATATAAATTATATAGTATGTTTGCAGGTCTTAAGAATAAGAAATAAATACAGATCAAAAATAATTCAGTGAACTCTTCATTGCCACAAAAGAAAACAATATGAATATTGTAAAGGAAACTATCCACATTGATCTTTGAACGATCTACAAAACGCACATAATCGTTTTTTGCAGAATGCAAACTTTTACGATCGTTCTGGAAAGTGCAACTAACTGTTATAAGCTATATTTTAACTGTAATCGATCAATATATGCATATAATCGTTAGTTTTCAAATTGTTGACTCTTGTTATCGAGTTGAAAAATGCAAATAACCGTTGAATACACATTTTTAGCTGTTATTTGTCAATTAATGCAAATAACCATTAATTGCAGAATTGCTATCGATATTGGGTAAGTATTAAAGTACTTACTGGGTGACATATCGATATTTCTCTTTCTCTCTCCAACTCTGACACAATACTCACCCATACGGCCAACCAGCCCCTCCCCTTTCCGGCTGATAACTTACTTGGGTAATACAGTTATACCCCCTAAGACAGTATCCTCCTGGCCAGCTGTCAATATAAATCACAGGCACGCACTCGCCATTCGCAATCAGAGGCCGACTTTTAAGCTAATTAAATTATATATACACACCTCAGCTATATATATATATATATGGTATAGGCAGCGTAGCACAGGGTTGCCAGGGCTGTGTGTGTGTGCGAAACTGTAACCAAAAGTAATGGTGACGACGCCCGGCACGCCCAGTGGCCCATAATAAGCCACTTACCCAAGGCAAAAGCAGCAAAACTTTTGTAATACTACTCGTCGCAGTTTTTTTTGTCTTCGTCGCAACATGGCGAACCAGCAATAAGTTGACAATTTGCAAGTTATGAAAGTAAATAAGTGAAATAGTTTTAGCCGATGGCTGGCAATCTCTTTGCAAGAGTCCTTGAATCTAACCACCACCATCACCACCACCACAACAAGAACCACTAAGTCTAGAGGCTTCTTCCTTGCTTTCGCATACGAAAACTTGTGCAAATAAACACGACTTGCAACAAATTGAAATGATGTATTAGGCCGCAGGGGATTAACGCCCAACTAATAAATCTCCTTGGACAATGTCGAGGGTGGCCAAGCCGGGCCGGGCCTGGCAACTTGGCAAACAGTCTAATATCCTTGCGTGGAACAGACTGTGTGTCTATTTGTGAGATGCATTCATACACACACTCACACACACGCATATGAATTTATATGTATACTTATATATTAATAAGACACAAAACGTTCTTATCAGCCGAAGAAGTCGACTTTTCCATATGTTCCCAACTTATTTCACGCTTTTCATGCAATTTGTCGTATTGCCAGAGGAGGTGGCATCTCTGGGTCAATAAACCCTACATAATATCTTCATTTTTTTGATGGTGGAAAGGGGGTCGCTGAGGTCTTTTGGTTGACATATAGATTTGTGTGATGCGTGGCGAAGTGCGTAGATAATGCGAGTAATTTGAGTTTTTTGCCAAGGCACATAAATTCTAGGCTGCCTGTCGATGACGTTGAGTTGAGTTCGGAACTTAAAGATGAGCAATTTCGATTGGGCACTTTGGGGAACTCGATGAGTCCTCTTTTTCACATAGTAATGAACTAATTATCTCAAGAAATATGTTAAAATTGGGTAATAATAAATAAAATAATGAAAAGGAATTGAAGAAGATCTGTATATTATTTGCGTCAATTCATTAACTGTCTCAGTATTGCTCAAAAGTAAAACAAAAATATTCTGCAGTGTTAAAAAAATTCGGGGAAAATTTTAAAAGTTTCCTTAGGATATTTAAAAGTCAATAGCAATGTAAATAATGAAATGAGTAAGGTAAACCCTAAACCTGAGCCTTGTTCTGTTGAAAAGCAAAGTTAAGAGCCCTGAAATACTCTCTCATGTCTGCTATAGTACAAAAGTCGCACGGTAATCTTTACTTACGAGTATAAGATATCATTAAAAATCAAAGCGGCGCGTTCTACCCCCATAGAGAAGAGCGGGCTGTTCTTCTGCTACTGCTGCTACTGTTGCTGCTTTTCGTTTGGCTTTGGCAAATGCACGCACACACTCGCAACTTGCGGCAACTGATGAATGTGAGGGAAAACTTCAAAGCAAACGCTGGAATTGTCATCGTTTTTGGTATGCTGAAATTAAAGTTAATTGCATCAGATGGCGCTGACATCAACCAACTCACATTGACGTTGTTGTCGCGTATCGTCGACGGTTTACTGAGGCAGCGGCATTGAGTGGCCTCCGCTGGTAGTGCCATAGTGCCTGTGGAAGGATATTTTTGGAAGTCTGACAGTGCACACGGTCCACGTTCATTTGCCGAGCGCATTGTGTGAACTGATGTGAAGTGTTTGGCGCTGGCCAACAAAAGCTGTCAGCCCGGCACGAATTATAAAAAAAATACAAACCAGAAGTGGAAGAAGAAGAACGGCAGTTCTCTTGTTAAAGTGTCGTCGTCTACGCGGCGTTACAATAACAATAAAGTCAACAATAATAACAACGACAACAACAATAGCAACAACAGCAACAAACACAACAATGAGCGTGGTATAATAGCAAAAGCTTTTCATATGAGTTCAAGTTTCTCTTTTCCACTCAGCCCTCAACTCTCTCCATGCCCGAAACTTCTTCAGTTTGCTGTGTTTGATGAGGCGTGGCACAAAAATTGGAAATTTATCTTTGATCTTTTTGTATATCGTTCGACGGAGAATACAATCCAAAATGAGACAAAGTATTCGCTACCCTTGTTATCGACACCAATGCCTATGAGAAAGGGCATTGAGGCGCTTTAGATGTCAGCAACAGGAAAGAAGTCAAGTTGGGAAAACAAATTGATGTTGCCTATGGAATGGCTTTAAGAAGGAAGGAAAGAGTGCGCGGATATGAATTTGATATATTGAAATTAGACATTATAATAAATAACTCAAAACTGCATTCATTTATAAACTTTAAGTTCCTGAAGTATTTGCAATTGTGCTCCACTGAACTTAATGACATCCAATTAAAAAATATGAATGCTCAGCTAAGTTGCTAGATATGAGAATCACAGGTAGAGGAACAAACATATGATCAACTTAAGTTCCAAGTATGAGAATCGCAGAGAGAGGAACAAACCTCTGCCTCGCTTAGGTGCCAAGTATGAGAATCGCAGAGAGGGCATGCTAGACCAACCGCCAATTGGGAATGCCTCTGCAGAGCCATTTGTTTGATATCTCTTAGCTAATTAGTTTTATAATTATGTGTGCGATATAATTTGTTATGATATATGTCTGACAGAAACAGAGCCAACACAATGTCTCAAAGCGGCAGCTGAGCTTTAAGTTGTAGACACACGGTCAACGACAGCGCGAGTGGGAGAACGAGACAGAACAAGAGAGGGAAGCACTTCCCCCGAAGACAATTGCATGGGACAGGCAGCAATTTGTTGTGCCTGTTTGTGTCGCAATTGATTGTCTGGCACTTGAAGTGCCATTTGGTGTTGTTTATACTGTTCTTGTTGTTGTACTTGTTGTCACTGGTCGTGTAGCCATTCATGCTGCCACTGCTGCTGTTGTTGTTGCTGTTGTTTGGTCCGCCACTTGGGCGACAGCATTGTCCTCGGCCAAGGACCATGCAACAAAATAAATTCCTGCCCACTGAAGCGCACACATTTAATGTAATTTTTTAAAAAGCCATTTTTTTTAGCTAGCCAACTTCGATAAAATGTACTTATATCTATATATACATACATTTATTCATGTATGTGTATGTGTACATGTTTTATCTGTGTGGGCCCAGACCAACATAAACAATCTAAGAATTTCAAGTCGAATTTATGACAGTTGCCGCACTCTTGACATGTTCGAAAGACTAGGGTGTTGGCTGTGAACCGATGCGGGAGCGGGCCTGTCCAACACCTAGACAATGTACCTCCATCTTCTACATAAAAGTGTCGCCAGTATGACGCTTCAATATCAGCGCAAAGAAGACAGAAGAAAAAGATACTTCGAACTTTAAAGCTTCCCTTGTATCGGTTCACAGTTTCCAGCCAGTTGCCTCTTTGCCAGTCTCCAGTCTCCTGTTTTAGGTTTTTCTTTTCGTATTTTTTTTTGTCACATTGTAGCTGATAAGAGTTGTGCTTGGGTAGTTTTTTAACTGACTTAGTTCTTGCGAGGAAAGCATATTGTTTTTTCAGCGTTCGCCTGAGCTTCTTTATGACACTCTTTCGCACACAAACATCGACATAAAATCTCTGTCACAGTGCCGCTTGCTTATCACAGCCAGGATCGCAGCGGTCGCAGTTTTTTGTGCGTTCACAGGGCGCAATGCTGACTTTTCCAAGCAGGTCCTGACAGGACTCACGCCCAAGGATAGGCCATTTGTAGTAAATTGATTGTGAAGTCAATCTGTTTTAGAGGTTTGGGCTGCGCGAGCGCTTCAATTGATTTTGGCTTGTTTAAATGACGTTGGGGGGAAGGAGAGATAATATTTGTGGCATTTACTACATTTAAGTTGAAATAATGAAAAAAATATCTATATATTTATATAATTTTAGGCATTTATTATCCCACTGTGTCTCTCCCTGTATGCAGCCTCTCATTATCCACAGTCAATCACTCAATTTGCAACTTTTTGGCCTCTGAGTGTTTCACTTAGAACGCAATTTAGTTATCTACATCGGGAACTTCATTTCACAGGCCTTTTCTGGCCTATTTGCAATAATTGAATCTCATATTGTTAGCTGCCGGCGGCAGCTGCACACAAAAGGTAACCAAACTGTGCCCCGTACTTTGCACAAAAGATGCCAGCGTGATTGGTGGGGAGAGGGGAATGGGGGAGGAGGATGACAGGGGGAAACTGGATAGTCCTTTGATGTAACAAATTTCTCGGACACTGAGCGCCTAATTACTTTATTGGTGACCTTTTTTGTTGTACGAACTCACCCAACTCACCCCCTGTTCCCAAAAAATATATTTTGCTAGCAACTGTCAAGTGCGGAGGGGGGAGAGCGATGACAGAAAGAGTGGGAGAGGGGGCTGGGGTAGATAACTAACCTTTTAACCCTTGCTATGGTTTCAATTATGAGCCGAACTGTCTGACGGGCCAGTTCTGTGTACTATTGGCAAGTTAATTTAATTATGTATACGCCATGCTGTCAGCTTGGAGGTTTCTCATTTCTAGATTTCTATTGTTCCGAAAAAAATTTAATTTATCATCGCAAAATGGAAAATTAGAATTTCTCTTTCTATAAAGAAAAAATAGAGAGATATTTTGCGCAATGAGCGAAGCATTGCTAAGCAAAGCAAACATGATGTGGCATAATTTAAGTCACACCTAACAAATATACACACAAATAAAAATATATATAAATATATTTGTATGTTTATTTATATGCATCACATTAATCAGTATGAATGAATTCAGACTTTTGCTTAAGTCACACAAATATGACCGTGGAAAAACAAAGCAGAAAAACAGCAAAATAAATACAAATACAAATACGAGCGCATAAATCCATATAATCCCGATAAACTAAGTAGATGGCAGGCATAAGAGAGAGGAAGAGGGAGAAACAGAGGGAGAGAGAACAGTGGCAGTGGGATACGTGTGTCCAGGTTTATCAATTTTCATTTATGGATCACCTCGAATTGCTGTCGATTGTTCTTGTTGCTGCAGAATGTTTTCCTTCTGACTCGATTGTTGTTGCTGTTGAACTTGTGCCTGTCATTCTGCTTGATTGGCTACTAAATACATTTTGAGTTATGAGCTGAAGCTGCCTTCTTTTCAGCAACAACAAGGCAAAGGGGCCAAGGTGTAGAAGTGTGGATAAATGGATGGATAGATGCTACCATATGAGGATGCTGGGATATATAGATGGATGTAGTAAGTGCGTATTGTGCGTGCGTGCGTAAGATTTTCGGAAACGATAAATATTGAATTATTTTCAGAGAGCCAGCCAAGTGTAGCCAAAAAAGAGAGAGAGAGAAAGAGTCAGACTGGAGAAATAGCGAGGAAGTTGGTGGAGAGTGTGTGCTGCAGAGTATACGCAATTATCGAGACAACCGATGGATGTGTGTTTAAAAGCGAACAATCAAATGGATACTAATTGCTATAAACCTACATAGAAAATCAGTTGGCTGCAGTAAAGAAAGGTTCAACTTGAACAAATACGAAACAATTAGACAAACCTCAGTTATTTTTACTCTAAAGTTAAAAAATTATTGAAAAAAAAGTAAATAATAATAAATAATAATTCAGCTTACATTTTATTTAGGATATAAACTAAACAAAGATATACAACATTCATATTAAACAACAATGAAATATTAATGTTTGGAAACGTGTTTATAAAACTAATTATAAGTTATTAATTGTACTTTTTTACTTAATATACATAATATAATAAATATATATTTGTCACTTAATTATTATTTTTTAATTTATTTAATTTCACCAACAGAATTTTTAATCAACTACAAAGCTCTTAAAATAAAGAGAAAATGCTGTCACTTTGAAAGCAAAAGAGCACATAAGCCCGCAAGTTAACAGAAAGCTTTCGCACCGAGCTAACAGTGCGCCGTTAAGGAACATAAGCAGCGGCAGCACGTGCAGAAGCTGTTGCGCTGCAAAGTTTTGCGCAAACGAAATACGACAAAAGGCGTGGAATGATGCTATGGAAATGCAATAAATGTAATTTATTATGACCAAACTATACAAGGATGAGTATTGTAACATATTGAAGTCGGCGTGTGTGTGTAGGTGCTGCAGTGAAGTTCACTTGAGGCATGCCACTTGAACACCCAATCAAGCAAAACAAGTTCATAAATAGGCGCCAGGGCAAACACTAGAGAAGTCAGCAATTATGCAGAGCGACGAGATTTTAATAATTCCCGTTATGAGCAAAAAACACACACACTCACGGAGACATATATATATAGTCTATGTGTGTGTGCTGCAGTCGGGCAAATAAAATCACATATACACAGAGTCAGACATAATTGCAATTTAATGTAAAAGCAACAGCACTCGAGCATATTAAGTGGGGAATGGACTGGACTTCGTGCTGCCAAGCAGGCAAGTATTTGTAGTCAATATTTGATATTTGCACAGATGTTCAGCTGGCAAATTGAATATGGATTTTGCATAAAATACACGCACACACACACACCGAGATACTCGTATGGCAAACAGGCTGATCTTGAGTATGAACAAAAAACCCAAATAAATGCCTGTGTCTATGAGAGTATGGATGTGTGTGTGTGTGTGCACTGTAAGTACTATAGATAAATATTAAAGTGGACTGACCGGAAACCAAATTGAAAACAGCAGCTAGCGATGCCGCACACCACATGCCACACGCTGCACGCCGCAACCTCTGCCAGTGACCTCAATCGAAGGTGGAAAATGAGACCGGACCGTAGCTAACTGTGTTTCTTCACGGCGATACAAGTCTGCTTGACCCCACACTCACACACACACACAGACACAACATGGTCACATGCGTTCGTAGTCCTCTTCATCTATACTTCCCTCGCCCCCTGTGAGTTCCCTTCTCTCGCACTGCCCTCGTCCATGAATCAATAAATGCATGTTACATTATTTTCCAATCAATTAATTTTCGGGTCACCAGATTTGCTTACAACAAGCGGCAGGGCTGCAGCCAGATGGGACGGACCAGCGCCTCTGACTTGATCAATGAACTGGCGAGTAAATCATATGGAATGATTTCATACACACACACACACACACATACACTCACACACCACAACACACATCAAACTGAGCACATACAACAACAGGCGGTCATTGAGCATAAATGTTTAATCAAATGAAGCATGCACAAATTGGGGTTCACTTTTGGACGGGACACGGGGAAGGGAGCTGCGTGGGGGTCCGCTGAGTGTCCTGTTGAGTCCTGGGCCCGTGCTGGACAGTCGAGTTCAGTTCAGTTCAGTTCGGTTCGATTCAGTCCGCTCTGTCGGCTGATTTAATAAACATAAAATGTGTCAGCATTGTAAAATTATTTTGTCGCCCTCAGGCGCAAACAACAGCAACGGCAGCAGCACGATGAGCCGGCAGGCCAGTTGGCGTCGGGAATCGGGTGACTGGTGACTGGGAGTCAACAACAATCGGTTACAAAGTGTAGCCTTAATGTGTTTGTTTTTGTGTATGACAAATTTTTTTTTGCAATTTTCCAATACATTGAACGCCGTCGTCTCATTCAGTGCCCCTGACATCAACAGCAACAATAACAACAGCAGCAACAGCCACAACAGCAACAATTGCCACTGCGTCGCGTGCATATCACTGCGTATACGTAATAATATTCTTTTTGTCATGCGAGTTAATTTCCAGTCACTGCCACCGCCCAACAACACCAACAACAACAACATATTGAGTATGCTGCACACGGACAGTTTGAACAGGCTACACTGCCAACGCTGCAGTGTGTCAATTTGTTTTATGTAATGAGCAATAAATAGTTAATTATTAAATTCAATTTGTTGTTGTGGTTGCGTAAAGTGCAACTGCCACAAACAATTGTTAATTATTACGAAAACAATTGAAGTTGCCAGCCAGCAAAGCCGATAAAAACATATTCAAATGCTGGACACATGTTAAGACCTGAAACAACACACATAACTCTTCACATATATAATATATAACATTTAATATTATTGCGTAAATTCAATATATAACGGGATAGATTTTAATGGAAATTCTACAAAAGTTTCAATGAAGTCTGAAGGTATTTTAAAAAAAAAGGAGATATATATTTTAATTTATTTAGTATACAACACAAGGTAAGTTAAATAAAGAAGTTACATAGTAAGGAAATACAATAATTTTTGTCCATGATCAGGTCGGCTGTTTAACAGGCAAGCACATTCGATTGTAGTATTCTTAATTATTTACAATTTTAAATTGTTTTCTTTTTCAGTAAAATTGAAGTAGATTTACCGCAAGTGGAGATCAATTTTCCATTTGTTTTCTAAAGAACAGTAATTGGAAGTGATATTCACCGTTTAGCTTACGCATTAAGTTGTAGTAAACATAACATAAAACGTAACAGAATACTAAGAGTAAAGTTAACAGAGATAAATTAACATATGTATAGACAAACAGTGCTGACACATCATGAGTAGATCTGTAGTTACTGTTAGTTAGTACGGCAATGGTTGGGGGCCAGCTGTTCCTGTCGCTTTCGTTTCATTCTTCTAAACAATTTTGGGAAATCAAGTGCACAAAACTTCTCAATCAAAAACCGTCTCGCCGCGCAATTTGATCAATTCCCTTCGAATTTCAATTGGAAATTGAAAATTGATGTATCAGCAAGTGAAAGTAAAGTGAAAAAGTAAAGCAACAACAAAAATGAAGGTCAACATCGATAAGGAGTTACTGCCCATGAAGGCGCATTACTTTCTATTTAACGCCGGTACCGCACCCGTTGTACCCTTTATGCCCCAGCTGGTACTGCAACTGGGCTACTCACCAGTTGTTTTGGGTACTATTTACATGATTTTGCCCATTGTCGGGCTGCTCGCTAAGTTTCTGGCATATCGCTATCACCGGCATCGTTTCCTCTTTCTGAGCGGGCAACTGCTCACTGCCTTGGCCTTCTTCATGATCATGTTTGTGCCTGCCACCGATCCCAAGCCGCAATTCCATTGCCATGCAGGAGTCTCAACCATTCGCTACTGCTCGCAGTATGCAGTAGATGCAGAGAAAATGACGCATTACGGCAATAGTACACTGAGCTGCAAGATGCACTGCAGGATGAAGCCAGCCATGTGGGATATTGTTTGCCAGTATTGGCTGAATAACGAGCAAGCCAACTGTGCGGCCAACAGCAGTAAGACGTGGCACGATTTTGGTACCTACATCAGCAAGCGGGAAATTATCGAAGACCAGGGAAGAGACAAATGCCTCAACTTCCTCATTCGACATGATCTAAACACACTGGATTCGAGGAATGTCACCCTGTATTGTCCCAAGAATATGGATATGTTCCAGACAAGATGCAAAATGGACTGCAATACAACATTTCTTGTGGGTCAGCTGCCGGAGAGCACGACGCTTAACACGCGCAGTGCAGTGTCCAAGCCAGAGTTCTGGTACCTCTTTTCCATGCTCGCTCTCAGTTGGGCTGGCATGGCAGTTGTGGTCAGCATTGGAGATGCCATTTGTTTTGGTATACTGGAGGATCGACATCATTTATATGGCAGACAGAGACTGTGTGGCTCTCTGGGTTGGGGAATCTTCGCACTGCTGGCCGGTCTGCTGGTAAATATGGAGGGTTTGTCGGATAAGAACTATATTGTATTCTGGATGACGCTGGTCATAATGGGCTTTGACATGCTGATCTCCACCAAGCTGAAGCACACCCAGACACACATGTCGTCGATCATACTGAAGGATGTCGGTCAAATGTTCCTCTCCCTGCGCTGTGTTATCTTCTTCGTATGGTGTGTGGCCATTGGCCTGTGCACAGCGCTAATTTGGAACTTCCTGTTTGTCTATTTGGAGGAACTGGCCGAGGATAACTTTATGAAGACTCTTGAGGGTCTTGTCATGGCCATTCAGTGCTTTGGCGGCGAGTTGCCCTTCTTTTTCATGTCCGGTTGGATACTGAAGCGCATCGGACATGTGAATGCGATAAGTCTTGTGTTCTTTGGCTTCGGTGTACGCTTTATTCTGTACTCCATGCTGCAGAATCCCTGGTACGTGCTGCCCATTGAGCTGCTCAATGGCATCACCTTTGGTCTCTTCTATGCGACAATGGCTTCGTATGCCAGCATTGTGGCTCCTCCTGGCACTGAGGCCACTATGCAGAGTCTCGTCGGTGCCATCTTTGAGGGTGTCGGTGTGTCCATTGGTAGTCAAATAGCTGGACAACTTTTCAAGGCAGTCGGTGCTCGCACCACCTTCGAGATCTTCGGCATTGGTGCCTTCATTGTCTTTGTTATCCACGTCTGCGTGCAAATGTATTTGCAGCGCAACGGAACTGCTGCGAATGGTAAGGGTAGGTCCTCGTCAGCCTCCGCTTCCGCCCCTGGCTCAGAAACTAACAATGCTAACGAGGCAGATAACACACTTAGTGATAAGAACACGTCTAAATATCAGTTCACGTCGATTTGAATGAATCTAACTGCTAATCTGAATGAATCTAACTGCGTTCTCTTATGATTTCCAAATGGAACTCAATGTCATTCATTTACTTACAAAGTATACCTCCAGAGAAAGAGTTTAACAATCGAACTTTATATGAATTTATTTTAGATATGAACATACAATGATATAACATTCATAGCTAGTGTTTATAGTTTATAAACTTTAAATATTTATAAAGAATATTAAATATTCGCTATCTATATGAATATCTAATATTCTACACCATCAACTATAACATATTTTATTTTTATAGTATTGTACAAAAACTGTGTGCTTACGTTTTTGTACAATACTATAAAAATAAAATATGTTATAGTTGATGGTGATTTTATTATTTGTAACCTATTAAGATCTATAACGAATTTAACTTTTTATTTACGAACATTCTGTAAGATTGTATAATAAAATCGAAGTACTGAATATTTTTTATACACATTTTTTTTTAGAAATCTAAATAACTATTTAAAAATATTCAACTAAAATTGTTCAACAAAAGTTTTCATATCATACTTAACTCAACAATAACATTTAATTGATGAGCCTTGTGCGTAAATAATACTTACAAATTGGCTACTCTCCTGTTTTTTAATGTATTCACTACAACTTTATGTTCATTTTATTAAGCATAATTTACTAAGGTGCTCTAATAAACTGACTGAGCTTGACGTGCTTCAAAGTGCAGCACAATAAGACAAGCTTATAAGGCTCTGGCATAATCAACAGCGAACTCAACACAGCTGCCGTCTGCCATATAATATGTTATTATCTAATGATTACATATGTAAATACGCATTAAGCCATACAAAGTTTCAGGATCGCGTATTTGTTGCCCGGCAACGGGTGGCTCGAGCTGTAATTAAAGTTTAACACGGGCAACTTTTCACCATTGACGATGCTAACAACAACAAATAGTCATCTGCGAGTGCGAAGGGAAGGGGGGAGAAGCTAGGCGACGCGTATTGCATAGTGGAGTCGAGGTCTATGTTTATGCCACGCTTTAGATGGCCCCTTGATAGCAATGCAATCTTTTTTGAAACATTTCTATAATAATGCGCCGTCGGCGGTTGCGAGAGATGGTGACGGGGTGATGGGGCGATGAAGGGGTGACCAGGGAAGATAGACTGTGCTCCAAATTCGCATTCAAATTCAAATTCATAGCCAAAAACGCAGCACACACGCACAGGATGTAAAGTTTTCGCTTATCGTTCCAGCAAAATGTTAATATTTGTTGAAACGAAAAACTCAGAGAACAGAAGCAGCAAAGAGGAGGGCAGAGGGAGAGCGAGAGGGAACAGTAGCCGAGGCAGCAGGCAGAAGCAGCAGCAATGCGGAGACTCACTCCCTCTGTGTGTGTGTGTGTGTGTGAGTAAATATAAGCCGCATAAAATGGTAATTATAAAACTAAACTACAACAAATACACTACAAGCACAGATACACACACACAGCTGGCACACACACACACAGTGAGAACAGAGCGACATTCAGAGTGTTATTTGTAATAGATTTTGTTGTATTTTTGGCTGTGGTTGGACTGCCAGTGCCTGCTCAACTCCTCCTACTCTCAGCCTGTGCAACTGTGCGTATGATTATTATTGTAATAATTGTTGGGCTTCAAGTAATGCGCTCTTGTTCGACGCTTTTAATGACTTTTCTTTGCAAAATGAGGAAAACTATGCGCCCTGCTCTCCTCTGTGGCTGTGGCTTATTGTGGTTCGTTAACATTTGCTCGCCAAGTTTTATTTGTCTCTGATAAACTTGGCATGTACTCTATAAGTACAATACATATGTCTGTATGTACTGTATGTATATCAACTTTTTGACTACTTGACTGCTGGCGTTTTTCCTTTTATGTAGCGTAATTTTATGTATGTATGCAAGCGGGTATGAAAAGCAAGTTCATTTTACATTTTAAAAGCGCCTTTTGTTGTGCACATTTCCCTCCCTTGCCCCCTCTTCCCACACACACACACACCTGCATGCACTGTGCCTGTGCCCCAGACTCACACACTCGCTAAGCCATCCCTTGCCACGGTTGGGGCATAGTCCGAGCATTTGTTTTTATGCATTTCTTTATGCTCTTTAGCATTTCCATTTATTGTTGTTTTTAATATTCCTTTGTTGCGGATTAAGTATTTATTATCATACGCACCAAGTGTTTCCGACAAAAACAAATAAATGTTTTATATGCACACGCACACAGACACACAGACACAGATACCGGCAGACAGACAGACAGCCGGGCTGGCAATAGTTTTTCCTGCACTTTAGCTCGACTGCCATAAGTATTTCTAGTAGTTCTTCTTGCATAGTACATACGAAAGTGTTCGTCTCTCTCTGTCCATGGTCGGTCTGTCTGCCCTGTCTCTCTGTATTGCCATTGTGAAAGCCCTCTCAAGTACCACCCACTTCTCTTATATCTACCCCCATTTCTCTTTGCTTTTCTTTTCTCCACTCCCTCTTCTCCCTCTCTGTTGCCTTGCCAACTGTCGTTTGTAAGCGTTTTTTGTTGCCTGCTCTAAAATATGTTTTATTATCGTGTTACTCGCTTGTTGTAGGTAAGTTTATATGGTTATAGAAATACGAGTGCACACTGCCATACACACACATACACCACACACTCACACAGTCTTGTGCGTATTCATTTTTGTGGTTTTATTGCTATGGTCTGGCATACTTCTCTTCGTGTGTGTGTGTGTGTGTGCCGTGAGTGTGCATTTCTTATTGTTAAGCTACTGTGCCTTTTGAAATTCACTTGTGCATTTGCGCGCGTTCAACGCTCTGATTAGCCAAAGTTGCCACAGCAAGCAACATAAAGGTTCAGCAATGAATGCATGCAAAATGGAACGCAAAATGGAATATAATATAAAAGATTGCCAAATGCGTTTTATACTTGAAGTATTTCTTTAATATTTTTAAATGAAAAATAACTCAAATAATAATAAGAAATGTTTCTTTTTGTGCCATAAAATATAAACAATTTATCAATAAATATCTTTTGACTAAGATTGAATAATGTTTTTTTGCTCAATGAGTTTTATATAAGAATAACTGAGCAAGTCTTGCTTAATATGCTCTCTAAAAACTCATCCACCCCTTAAATTCTCCGCATAATTTAACTGCCCAATTTATAATCTTAGGCACATCATTATAATAATAATAAATCAAAGCAATTTGCCAATAATTTAGTTCTCAAATTGAACAACGATAGAGACAGATACAGCAAAAGAAAGAGAGAGAGAGGAGAGGAGGAGTAGCAGGGAGACCAGCTACTAAATAAACATAGTCCATAAATCACTTATTGTTAGTCTGTCTGCTATGTTTCAGCTGGTAACTCGCTCAGTCTGGCCTAATTAATTCAACAAAACTTACGGACTAACTTTTTGGCATCTTATAAATTTTAAAATACTTAACTGCAATCCCCACACCCCCCACCCACACCCACACCCTGTCCTACTCCTTTCTGCCAGCCTCTATCCGACGAACGTCAGCCCAAACTGTCCCCCGAGTCGTTTTAATGGCATGTTGCTAATCGAATTTCATGGTGTCTCCAGTTTTCTTACTTATTTGAATGCTTCACTCTGGTTCTCTTCTTTTTTTTCTTTTCAAGACTGACAGTTTAGTCGGCAGTAGTTTACATTATATTCTCTTTGCTTTTTTCTGTTGTATCACCCGCTGAAGTCGCGCTCAAGTTGGAAATCCATTTAGCGTTACTCAACACTTAAGCATATTTCCCAGAAAAGAGAGAGAGAGAGAGGTTGCTTCTTCTGCTGCTGAGTTTCTTTTTTATCAGTTCTAATATAAACTTACAGTCGGCTGACAGCTTTTTTAATTTATTTCATTAAAAATTTTCGCGCAAAACTTTTTCAATTCGCATGCAAAGCGACAGATTCCATTGCACGAGGCACGCGGTCGCCAATGAATGAGGAATTTTTGGAAGGGGTGCAGCATAGCCGAAGAGGGGCGAAGAAAATCGCATGGAAATTCTGCAGTTCATTAGTTGTGCATTTTTGGCTTGATTAAGTCGCATTTACACGCATTAAACTTAACCCCAGCATAGGAGTGAGAGCAAGAGAAGTAGTAAGAGAGAGAAAGGAAGCCTGCCTGGGGTGAGTGCTGGTTAACGACTTCAAAAAGGCGCAAAAACTCATTGAAAACTGAGCGTGTGGCAGACAGAAAGACAGACAGTCAGACAGACAGTCAGACAGACAGACAGATGGAGGGGCAAACAAACAAACAAGCCGAGGCAAAGAGCAGCTGCACACTTGACTTTTCCCACAAATGCCCGCAGGCGCAGCTCAGGACTTGCCTCATTCCACACCAATGTCAACTCAATTAAATCTTATCAAGCAGCAGCAGGGGTAGCTGCGACCATAGAGGGGGAGGGGGATTAACTGGCGGGCTGACTTCAGTGCAGGGCAACCAACACAAATATCAAACAAACTAATGTCAGTTGTCATAATAAAGCGCAAATACTTTTGATGCCACTTGCTGTACACTTGCTCACCCACATGCTGCCTTTTTTCCCACTCTCCTGCCTACATTCTTAAGTGTGGGATAGGGGGCACAACACATACACATATACAAACACACACACACATATGTACAAAGTGAAATGCAAACAGCTGCGCAATTTAACGTCGAGGAAAGTAGAGCCAAGGGCATACAAGGCAAAAACGCAGGCGGATAAACAGACAGACAGACAGAGAGACAGGGAGACAGAGATACAGTGAGACCGAGGCAGACCGAGACATACAAGCAAATACTACACTATATGGCTATAAAAATATCTCCGTGTGCGTGGCAGAGATATCTCGCTGGCGTGACTGTTGCTACTCTGACTGGCGCTGCCTCGTCTGCCTGCGCGCGTTTCATATTACATACATATTTATAATAACTTTAATTAAGATTTTACAAGTAGATTATTTCTTAATAACAAAAACAACAAGCAAAGAGCAACTCGCTGAGGGCGTAACACAACTGCAAACCCACACACACACAGTCTCATGTAGAGCTTAACACAGACAGATCGCGATAAGAACTACAAATACTACAACAATATGAGAAATACATCAAGTACAACTGCTGTTCTTGTATTCCCTACAGCTGTTCTTGTGCTTCTTGTTATTGTTGTTGCTGTTGTTTATCTTGTTGCTGTTGTTGAGCTGTCATTGGTATTTTCTGATCTGAGCAAATGATTTTAATTTATATTTAATTTGATTTTTAATTTTTAATTAAAATTTTATCGAAAAATACGAGTTATGCTTCTTTTGAGATATTGAGCTTGTTATTTATTATTGTGGGATAGTTTTCTTATTAGGCGCATGCTTTATATAAGGAATTTGCAGTATTGATTATTATAATAAGAGAAGTATGATAAGATATAATAAGATTTAGTTGAAGTAAACTAAATAAAGAAAAGTAAACAGTAAAAACACTAAAATTTACATATAATCAGAAAAAAAGGCTTAAAGCCACTGTGAAAACATATTAAATGACATATAAGAAGCAAAAAATTGAACATTATTTATATTATTATGATTCGAATATTATTTTATTGTACTGAGAAAATAAATAAAGCATAAAAGGCTACAATTGTTTGCGTAATATCAAAATTACTTATATACTCGTAACCCTCAATATAAATAAATATAATTATTTCAATTAATATAGAACACCTTTCAAACAAATAGGTACATTAAACTAAATTTACTACCACATATTTTATTAAGTTCATATCTTTAAAGTAAGATTAAGTTTATATCAGTAATTGTTTTTAAACTGCTCATTATTCACCCTTCCTAATAGAGGTAAAGTAACTCCCATGAGCTGTTTCCACAATTTCCGTTGGCCAACAACCTTGCAGAAGATGCATAAGTTCTAAGCATATTTCCCCCTACGTGCATATGGTAAACTGATAAATCTGGCTGTTGGTTAGCGATTGCAACATTTCGTGTTAATAAATTTTCATTAAAGCAGAGCAAACATAGTGTGCAGCAGACCGTTAGGGGAACCAGCACCCTCTGCCATCAGACCCAACATGCACTGCGACCACAATGCAAGTCTTGAACGGGTTCAGGTACTTGGCAAACCGTTCGATAGACCCGCAGACAGCAGGCAGCAGCAACAGCAGCAGCAACAGTAACAACAGCAGCAGCAGTAGTAACTACAACAACAACAGCTGCGTCTAATTTCATTATGGCCAGCAAATCAGATGTACATAATTTTTTAGCATTTAGCCGCAGCTGACTGCCAGAGCGCCTTGGAACTTCGAGAGTGTTGCTCACACACAGACACACACTAACACACAGGGGATACACACACAAACAGACATAGGGGCATGTGCTCTTCTAGCTTGTCCTACAGGCAGCTAGCAGTGGCACTTAAAAATTAATTAGAGAACTTATAAACAAGTGCGGCATGTGCAAACTAACTCGAGCGGCAAATCAAACGCACTTAACATCGTCGGAATGCAACGAGGGCTGCCACTGCTGCTGCTGCTGCTACTGCTGCGGTGTTGCAAGTGCTGCTGCAGTCTCAGATACCGAATGCCTTCAGCCCCTGCGCGTGCCTCAAGCTCCTTGCCTGAGCTACCTGTGCTGCAGCTGGCATCTGCTGCCGACAAACATTTGGCGCCGTTGCACGTTTATTTAATGAAAATTGTGTGTGTAATTATGCATTAAGCGAAGCGCAAGTCGGCTTGCTGTTTGCCTAGCACAACTGCACACACACACACACACATACACTTGAGATGTGAGCTCAGACGCGCAGGACAAAGCGTGTTGAAAATATGCTGCATACTTTGCGGCGCTAGTTTAGCATAAAATTTTAATTAGTTTGACTTGACACGTCACTGTCAATTAGACAGAGAAACTGTATCTCCTCACCTCCCGTCCCTTTCTAGCCAATTGTCTGCTGTAAAACATTACGCAAATATTTCCTAATTCTGTGGTCAATTAGGAAAACAATTAAGTTTCCATCTCCTATTGCCAATTGAGCACGCATATTTCAAATTACTTTGCAAAAACTATTCCTGAACCATTTCGCCAGAAAATCTCCAAGTGTGGAGCAAGAATTATTTACAATAAATTCATATTAATAATGAGATTATTTGCATAATGATTAATATGTAAATCGGAACAACCAAGATTCCAAAAGTAATTTATACTTATGGGAAAAGATAGCACGACACTGCCATAAGTCTTATTGCTGCTGATATTTATGTCAACTGAGACACACACACACAGTCACTTACATACGTGCACACAGCCCACATACACGCACACACTGAGTCGCATTGACGCATCTCTTTAGAATGTTCCAAGTAAAACAAAATGTCGGACAATTAATTTACGATAACATGTAATCGTGATAACTTAAGTAGTTTTGTTTGTAATGCCTCTCGATGACAACGATGCCGTCGTGGACGTCGATGTGGCCGAGGTTAGAGCCAACGCCAACGCCACGACGACAATGACAACGACAATAAGTCGTACAAGAACATAAGGCAGTTCAGTTCTAATGAAATTGTTGTCGGCCCAGATACCGCTTGGACTTCGGCTCCTTTCGGCCTTGGACCACGCCTTAAACTATGTCGGTACATCTGTGTTTGTCTGTCCTTATGTTGCTTGCATTGTCATGCCAATTATTTAATTTGTCCTCTGCTCAAACACAAGAAAGAAATGTTGCTTGGCCGCTTGGTACCCCTGAAATGTGATTAGAAAAACTCGTGGCATGTGCAACACAGAAAGAACTTGTTAAGCACTAGGGGAGGTAGGGAAAAAACACAACAATTTATAAGTTTGCAGGAAGTACATCAAAGTCATTGACTGAAAATACTAATTAGACATTGTTGCTCAGCAAAGACAATTGAAATCTGGAATGGGAATTAAGACGGAAGTGAATTAGAAATTTAATAAAATACGAGAACGATGACCAATAGGAAATATTTGATTTATACTTCACCTGAAGAAAATATGATCATTAATAACAGTATATTATTACATTAATATTGGAATTCATATAGAATTCTTTGTGGATAGTTTGGCAATATTAGCCACTTGGTTAAGCCGCCAAATATATGTCAAAATATTTGGCAAGTGTCTTTTGCAATAAAATTCGTCATATTTGACGTGTGCGGCGAGAGGAAAAAACTATATGTCAAATTTTGTGTGCAGATCGCTGACTTTCGAAAGGCCCGAGGAGGTTTCAGCCCACACACACACAGACACATATACACGCTTACATTGCAAATTACGTATTGCCTTGTAAAGCAAAAGTTTTTCATAACTTTTCATAAGTTACGCTTATTTATACGAGACCACAATTTTCTACTTTGCATTTTCTTTATTCCCAACATCTTTCATACTGCTCCGCGTTCACTCCATCATCCTTTCCTACCAGTCTTATTTTCTTTTCTATTTTTCTTCTCTTCTCCAAGACACACCACTCTCTCTCTCTGTCTTTCTCTGCTACTGCTTGTCGTTTTATATGCTGGCGAGGAAATTGAAACTTTGCTACTATTTTGCATAATTTTCCTATGGCAGCAAAAGACGCAGCCAGTAAGTGGAGACGAGAGAGAAGAGCGGGGAGGAGGTCTGGAGGAGCATTCATATGCTACAGTCAGTTGGAGATGTAGAAGATGTGCATGCAATGGCAGACGAGCCTTAGTCATAGTGCAGAACTATGTCGACGCCTTGTCAAGAGGAAATGTCGCTGCGGTTGTGTAGCAAAACCAACTAAATTTAGTATTTACCTTAGCACATCCTTAAGCTGACAAGCCTAAACGAGCCGCCTTCCATTTGCATATGCACAACCAAACGTAGCCATCAGTTTGTTCCATTCCAGTTTGTGATGATTCTGTGATAATGCCACTACAGTTCGTTCACCTTGCCACACACAGTTGCAACAGTTTTCTTGGCCCCAGTAGGATAATTGCATTAGCAGCTGCATTTGGCGCCTTGGTCTAAGTAGCTTCTGGGGTCAGTAAAACATTTGCAGCTTCTTGTGGTCTGCACGAAATGTGCATTGGCCCGAGTCCTTGCCAAAAATGCACTCTCTGAGATGAGTTACGGGCTACTAAGGGAAATGTGGGGAAGGGGAAGACCAAAGACAAATGCTCTGGCAGTGGCAGTAAAAATGGTCGCAAAAAATGCGAACATGAATTAATTACAAGCTCAAAGTATATATAGAAAATCTGCTTACAAATCAGCGCTCATAAGTCAATATGCCAAATGCCAGAACTGCCAGAAATGCCGAACTGTCCGACAGTCACCAGTCGGCAATAAAGTATTTATAGAGTTGTTGTAGAGTGGGAGATCTTCGGGCTGCCTGGCTACCCTGTCGAGAGTGGTGTGCTCTGGAATTAATTGAAAGGCTTTCGCCTGCTTTCGGCCTCAGCTCAGAGTGATAAATTAATGTGTCGATTGTGCGTCGAGGATTAAAAGTAACTCGGCTATGTATGTGATTTTTATTTCGTTCACTCGGTTATCCCCTCCACCCCCATCCCCTTACAAGTAAACGGGCCTGACTCTGGTTCGTTTCGACTCCAGGACTTGTCGGATTATGCACATGTTTACAAGCTTTCAGTTATTTATTATTTTATGGAATTTCTTCTTGTTTTTGTTCTGTTTATGTGTGGGTCTATTCCTGGCATGGCTCTCTCTTCACATGGCAGGTTTATTAGTTATGCAGTTTGGTGTACGAATTCAGTGAATTATTAATAAATAAATTGTTATTTTCTTCCTGCTTGTGGCAGCAATAAGATACCACCACGTGCCACAAGGAGCACACACCATCTCTCTCTTTCTCTCTCTCTCTTGTTAATATAAATAACCTACCAAAATTAAACTTATGTTTTCGTTAATCATCTCAAAGCTAAAATGACTCACTTCAATTAAAGTTTGTTAATTGTTCCTGACATATTGTTTTTATTTCACAATCACAGGGTTGCACTTTAAATTGCTTAATCCTTCACAAAGAGCACACACCAATTCTCTCTCTTTATCTCTCTTGTTAATATAAAAAACCTTCCAAAATTAAACTTATGTCTTGGTTAATCATCTCAAAGCTAAAATGATTCACATTAATTAAAGTTTGTCAATTGTTCCTGATATATTGTTTTTATTTCACAATCACAGGGTTGCACTTTAAATTGCTTAATCTTTCACAAAGACCTTATTTTTTTTTGGATACAAAGTAACGTGTTGTCTCCGTATATTAATTCTCCAACATTAAAAAATGACTAACCAAAAGCTGAAAAGTTGGGAAAATTACTAACATTTTCCCGTTCAGTCTGTGATTGCACAACACCCGTAGGACAATCGGTGGGTTGGACGCAAGCCGGTATACTACTATCGATAATATATTCCTCTTTACATGCGCAGGGTCCTGCACACTTGAAGATGCAACTAAGATTTATATTTTTGGCCTTGTCTCGGGACAGGCCGTTGCACAACCGTTGGCCGTGCCGTTCGCAGTGCAATCTGGCTCCGGAGATCCGATACAGAAAGCACTAAGAATAAGGCCGAGAAAGAGTTTAATCTTCGTATTCATGATTATTGTACTAATGCCGGAATAAAACTCTTTATATGATCGAACGAAAGTCTCTATTTATTGAAAAATAAAACGTAGTTCATTACTTTTCATTACGTATCCATTAAAACTCAATTTTAAATGGTAAAATCAATTGTATAAATATCGATATACCGTAGCAAAGGCTATTTTCCATGTTTGTTATGCCAGTTAAGTAATTATGGCTTATATAACTTAGTTCTGTCAGTGCTGTAAAGTGCACTTCTCGCTTAGTTACTCATATACATAAATACACTAGCATGTTTAAACATTTACAGCTATATACTATATGTATATTGTAAGTTGTATGCAACTCCATTATGAAGGCAATAACCCAAAGACATGGGCCACAGGGCTCCGAAAGTAGAGATACTAGTTTATAATTTTAATTTTTGCAATTTTCCTGGCTGTCGGCACATACAGTATCAAAAGGCACACACAGTCACATACACACATTGCCAAAAAGTGAGGCAGACAAAGTCATAAAGATGGAAGAAGCCACATAAAAAATTAGCATACCACATAAGACAATTGCCTGTCAAGCGATGTTACAAAACAGTCTCCGGTCTCGGTTTCTCGGGTCGAGGAGCAGCAGTCTCCAAAGGGTTCTTAGGCTTTTGGGGGCATACTTGGTTGGGCTCTGGGTTCTTCTGCTATTTGATTAGGCCAAAAGCTTGTTAGGCAAAATTTGACTGGCAACTTTGAGTGGCTGGTCGGTTGTTCGCCCCGCCAGGCAGCATAATTTGCATATAGTTTTGCCATATTTTCCCAACGACTTGCCGACGAATTCTTTTTGCCTTTCTTTGAATGCTGCGTAAATTTTGTTCGAATTTAAGTTTAAGTTGTGCATTTTGCCAGGCTGTCAGGCGGACAGGCAGGCACGGTTCGTTGGCCACTGCATAAGAAAATTGAAAACTATTTTCCGAGTGCTAACGAAGGTAAATATTATTTCATTATATACTATTTGTATACCCAGCTCAGCAAGGCAATACAATAGGGTGTGATGTGATCGTGAAATGCAACAATATAGAAAATACTTTATTTAGCATAATATATATAATATTTATCTATAATTTAATAATAAAGAATTCATTAACTTAGAGTATTTTAAAGTTTAATCTTTTAATCTTTTAGTTGTTGGTTGAATAATAAGTAAGATTACAAAAAACAACTTCAGTTTATTTGTTTGTGCATTGTCCGAACATGAAATCTAATGCATAACATAAGCATGAAGAAAACACACATATACACACACACATGCACACCTACAAACACGTAAGTAAGTAGAGTTCGCTTTTTGTAGTCTCCTTATTTGCCAGCCAAAAGCATTTTTTTCCAGCTGTATGCAAAAGCTTTTAACATCTCTCAATGTGTGTGTGTGTGTGTCCGAATGTATTTTTGTTTGAATTAAATGCAATTAAAAGTTTCAATTAAAATTAACAACGGACATAAACCGACCCAGAGAACTTAACAAAGTAAATATTATGTAATTATAAATAATTGAAGTGCTAAAGTCACGTACGTGATGCGCATAATTCATGCACTAAGTATATATATACACACATTCACTCGGACATACACACACATACTTATATGCATTAATAATATAAAATATATAAGTATCACTCCGATGGCATGACGAATGAAGTGCCGGCAAATAAAACTGTAGTTCATATTCAGTTGGCCTTGTATGTCTCGGAATAGTGCCCTGGACAACCTATAAACGTGCACTACAATCCGGTTTCATATATTTGTTGACTTCAAAAGAGTTTATAGGAAATAATGTATGAAAGTTAATTAAGATTTTAAATTTAAGTTTTCTAAGCAATATTTTCTCACATATTTTTCAACATTTTTCTTCCTTACTACACATTTTACTCTATAACAATTGCACTCAACTACAGCTTTACTCTCTCTTTCTTTCTCCTCTTCTCTTCTTCGCCGTCCCCCCTCTTTACTCTTTATCTATTTCAGTCACCCTTGACCCACAGCAATCGATTGTTTGCAAAGTTTCGAATTTCGCACACCAGCTCAACCATCCCTGGAACAACGCACTCAACTCTCAAAACCCAAAACCAAAATCAAACATTTTAAATGTCAATTTATAAGTGACAATTGGGCCACACTCCACGCACTGTCTACTGTGCCCACCTCCTTTCTAGCCCACTTCTTTTTCATTCCTACACACTGTCTGCTGCTGCTCCTATCCTATGTCTACTCACCCCCCTCTGCATAGCTCGAAGCATGTGCTAACAGTTTTTGTGTGGTAATATAATATGCACAGCATGGCTTATAATAATAAAAACGCCAGAAGGGCCTGCAGTAGCAGTCGCAGCAGCAGTCGCAGCCGCAGCAGCGACGCCAGCAGTGGCATCGGCATTGGCAATGATACCAATGGCCGAGCATCGACAGCCCGCGGCTGTCATACGCGTGATTGTCCCTTTGAAATATGAGCGGAGCTCTTTTCAATAACACTCTGATGTCTGTTGTCGGCACTATGCAATACACGCACTCTCCTCATGTAAGTCTGAGTGCGTGTGTGTATCTGTCTGAGCGTGTGTTTGGCTGTCTGTGAATAAGGTCAAAAATAATAAAACCAGCCACAGTTGGGCAGTATATAGCAGCAGAATCAGAGTTAAGCTCGCATTTATTATGCCGCAGCCGTCGGTCTGCGTCGGTGCTCAGCCTCAGTCAGTCGGGGCCAATTCTAATGTTTCGTTTATAAATTAACTTTATTGCTCGCGGCAACGAATATGTTTACCTCAAAAACAACACGCTTGTATAATACCCTGTATTTGTATATTTATCTGTACTTCCTTCTGTATCTGTTTCAAACATCAATCACTTCGTGATTCTCATATTTTTGTTACAGTTGATTTCTAGATATGTAAATAAGAATAAGAAGGACAGCCCCATTACGGCTTGAGCATCCTTGCTTGTTCTTTTCTTCTTGTTCTCCTTTTGTTTTGTTTTTGCAGCAAGCTTGTCGTGTAGTATTCGAACGAATCTAATGCAACGCATGCTTGGAACTCTCATCGCCTCATCGACAACATCTTCGCGTCTTTTAGCTCAAGCAGAACAACAACAAAATTTTTAAATTAAAAAGTTTTCAGTTGCCATTTGGCACGTAGCAATACGCATCGACAACGCCACAGACATACATACATGTATTTGTACTTATATACTGATGCTTATATACGATCTCATTCTATATACAATGTATATAGTATATAATATTTACTGTAAAACAACCCCAGCCACCCGCATATTGACAGGCCTCGCGGGACGGTGAATGCGAAAAGAGGGAAAACTGGTAATAAATGCGACACCACTCGGCATGCATAGCATGTCCATTTTCACAGTACAGCTGCCCCCTGTCCCCGCCCCGTTTCATTCCTAGGTTTGCTGTTTCCGCATTTCCACATGCCAGCGATTTTTCAAATTTTCCTTTACAGTTTCTTTATTTTTTCTTTTTTCTCCCGCTTGCTGCGTTTGCTTTATTTATGTCAATTTTTGTGCAGCCAAAGCCGCAGTTGCGAATGAGACTGCGATGAGGAATGGGACAAGGAATCAGAAAAGATTGTCGCTGGCATGAGGCAAAACTTTGTGGCTAATATTTCCGCGAGGTGAATTATATTTCCTTTTCTTTTCCATACCCTGTAACAAGTACGAAAGGAGAAAGAAAAGTGAATCAAGTTGAGAAAACATATTAAATTCATTACATTTGAAGTGGATTTACTATAAAGAAACATAAGTAAATTCTATGCCTTTAAAAATTATATAAAATACTTATGTACCTATATATAAATTAGGATAACTACTAGTCGAGCCATCCCAGCTGTAACAGTCTGAGTTATTTTCTTTTTTGATGAAATAACGAACCAAATTGACGTTGCGACGCGCCACTGGAATGCGAGATCTGAAATAAAAGGCTTAACTGTGATTGGCTTATCGCTGATTTTGTGGCTTATTTTGGAAGCAGCTATAATAAACCTCATATTATATATAAATACATAATAAAGTATATAAATAAACTATACACAATATATGCAATATACAAAGTATATGAAATAAATAGTATATATTTTAATTTTTGACTATATATCATTACATTTGTAATCTCTCTTATTTGAATAAATAAATAAAAAGTATTTCTTATTATTACGGTGAAAATATCTATTTATTTATTTATTATATCAGTATAACAACTATAGTATGTAGAGCATTCTCATTCGAACAAACAGTTATCGCAATCACATTTACAATCCAATCTGTTCAGTTTACTCTACAACTTCGTTTCCCTTTCATCGAAGTATCTTTGTATTTAATCCCATTTCAGACATGGCACATTCAGCGCACATTCGCCATTATTAATATTTGTTTATTGTTTATCAACGTATTTGTTGGCATACCACAGGCATAAATATTAAAAATAACAGCACGCTTCGGCGGGTCGACACATTTCAATGCCCCTCCGCATAGTAACTCATTCGCTTGTTCCATCACTCACCCAATCAGGCAGTCCCTCAGTCCCCAGTCCATCACGACATCAGTCCGTCAGTGAATAGTCAACGCCTAAAGTTTTATTACTTTTGCTGCTGTCAACATGCTGTTTGTTGTTGTAGTCGGTTGCGTTGGTTTGTTGCTTTCACTGAGGTTTGTTGGCTGCTTGTCTGGTTGTCTCCTCTCTGCGGTGTCGCTTCGCTTGGTGTATGCTGTGCTGTGCCCTGCTATGCTCTGTTGTGCTGTGTGGCCTTAGGCTAAATTCTGGGAATATTACGCCACATAGTTGCCAGAGAGTGGAGCCGGACGCGATGCTTATTTTTTAATATTTGAGCAAGGGCTACATGTCGTATGCGCAATGCTAGCCAACTGGCAACTTCGACTCATCCTTTGACGCTTCTCTCCTGCTCTCTCTCTCTCTCTTTCTCACTTAGCTCTCGTTTGTTGGTTGTTGTGCTGAGACACAGTTGTGCAAATATTTAAGCTTTGTACGTCATTTGCCGGCAATGATAATGTGCTTCATGTTTGCACAGTGGCAAAGGCATGGCAAACTGTTTACCAGCGACTGAGAGCTGTAGGGAGGAAGGGGCAGAGGCAGCTCGACTAATATGCCATCGCTGTTTACCCATTGGCGTTATTGTGAGCCAAAGTTTAGATATATAGTTGAGCTCCACAGAATGCAGCAATTTGACTTATACAACTCACACAACGCGATTCATTATCAACTCATCAGAAATTTTGCATCAGTTTCTGCGTTATCTGCATATGCAAAAATCTAGAGTAGTATATATACTATAGTATGTAAGCCCTAGCAACGACTACTTAAGGAAATTGTTTGCCATTGCGCAAAAGGAAGCCTTGATGTGTGTCTGTCTGTGTGTCTGTGTGTGTGCATGTGAGTCTGCACTGGTATTTGTCAGTATGTTTGTAATAATATTCAAATTGCCAAAATCCATTATGATCGCAAATATTATTTCAACTGCCAGCACGGCAAGTCAGTCAGTGAATTCGCCTAAGAAAAAAAAAAAAACGGAATTCGACGAGTCTCTGGAAAATGCTCAGCTACTGCATCTGCATCTGCATACACTTCAAGTGAGAGCGCTTCAAGAGAGAACTATGTAAAACTCACTGTCTGTGTCTGATAGTATAAGAAAAAACAATAGAAACGGTGCGCAGGATGATAATTAACTGAGAGATACCCCGTTAATATAAAACTGTTATCATAATTTGTTGAAAGTTATACAAACTTAGACTTAAAGACGAAGTTTTGGTATAAAGGAAGTGGAACTAAATGTAATTCAGACAACCTGAAGCCTATATCAATGTATTCTTTATCATCCTCAAACAAATATACTTTTATTTTGTAGTCACAGGGTATATAAATTACACTATAGTTGTAGATACAGTGAATGTTTGTTATATAGAAATTTGTTGGATGTATAAAGTTAAATAAGCATACTGAGTAGTGATTAATGTCCCCAAATGCAGGAATACCAATAAAGAAATCCATAAACTCAAGCCAAGTCAACTTAGTGTAGCTTTACTGTACTCTATCACATGCATTTCAAAGCAAAATCAAACTTATAACCCACAAAAATGGGTGAAAAGTGTTGACAGTTAGACAAAGCCCAAATTATACCCACTCATCGAGTTGGTTGGACGTAGTATTTGATTTGCCTTAGTATGGAAAGTGGGCGTGGCAGCAGGCTGACTGGTGTTGATTTGCTTGGCCGCTTAAAAGTTACAAAGTTTGGCTGAATCTGTTGAAATATTTGCACACGATATTGGCAATCGAGTTAACAGTGCCAAGCAAATAACGCAAGGAATATCTAAATGAAGAAGAATGGCGCAAGAGGAAGAACAGTGGAAGGCAACTGGCGATAAGGCGACATATTTCAAAATACGGGTAAATTAAATTAAGCCAAGCTGGGGAAGATGGGGACGGACAAAAAAAATTATGTAAATTTAATCAAAATAAGTAGAAGCAGCAGCCGCGCGGATTGTCAGTGCCAGGGCTAAAAGCAGCTTATAACAACAGTCTACACTGGGCCAGAAGAGGAGAACAACAACTAAGGAGACAGCAGCGGCCCGCGATGATGCTAAGTAGCCGCAATTCCAGCCACATGCTGTCAACGCAAAGCCCGAACAACACTGGCAAGTTCTGCTGCAAAAGCAAATGGACAACCAAGGCCAACAACAGTGAGAGAAATAAAAAACGTTCAGCTCATAATCAAAAAAAAAAAAAATTGGTGTTGCATGAAAAGGGTGTACAGAAGGATACCCTACAACAGTGATAAATATTTGGACATATAAAATAAATTATGAAACTTGTAACTCTTTATGAAATGCAAATATATTGCAATAAAAAAATTTTCACCGATAGATACATTAGTAAGAGATAACTTAGTACAAGTTGATCATCTGATGTGAAAGATATATCCCATCCTCACAAGCTTATCAATATTACAGGGAGAGCAACTGTCCTCACTGGGCGACTGTGCGAAATACGTGTAATAGACCGGCCTCCTGGAATGGGTAAGTCGTAAAGTTTCCACCGTGGCAATAATAAAAAGAAATTTTAATGTTCCTTATTGTTTTGAACAAGTTATCCAACGCTTTCTAGAGGTAATTCAGCTCACGATGCCATAAACATATTTACTATTCGGCGGCGGCAGCAACGACTAACCAAATTATGCGCTGTCTCAGAAAATTTCATTTGGCATTTGTAATGTGCTTCGCCACAGCCATTGGCGGTTCTGGCGGATTTATTGCCATTTCACGCTAAACGCAAATTAGAAAATTGTCCAAAGTTAAATTTAATAATTCAAAATGAGGCATCCAGCATAAAAAACGATATATACGAAAGGGATTACGATATTTTGATTAAAAGGATATTGAATTTTATATTTATATGAACTAATTAATATATATATATATAAAACTTCAAAGAATATTCTTTATTTTTTACAAAGCGTAAACAATTTTCAAACGTTCTTGCAGCGAAAAGGCTTTTTGGGAACTGTGCATGCTAGACGAGCAAAAAGTAATTAGACCGCGACTTAATTTATTTACTCTCTGTAGTTTCATCGTATGTAATTTATGTTTAACTATTGTTTATTGTATATGAATAAACTTTGCAGTGTCTGTGTATGTGTTTCTATGTGAGGTTGGAGTGTGCTTAACTTTTGCTCAAAAACTAATGTTGAACAAAGCATTTTTATGGCTGCGCCGCAAAAATGTTCTAATAAATGCAAAGTACATTTTGAAGCTAACTCACACAATCATGCAGAGAACCAGGACCACAGCACTTCTAAACTATGTGCCAGCACACACACACCCACACATAGCACATACACACACTCAGCACACTCTCATACTGACACACTCATCGAGGCAAAAAAACCAAAGCCATTTTGAAGCACATTTTAATAGCATTGTAGAAATTTTTTGCACTTAATTAAGTGTAATTAAATTTTCGTTGCCTGCTCGCTTATTTTAAGACTGTGTGTGTGCGCTTTTCTGCCTATATATATATATGTATGTGTGTGTGCGAGGGAGGCTAACCGCGGCAAATGCCTAAAATGTGCGCCGTGTTTTATGCAACGATTTTACACTTGAAGCTGCCAGAGCGCCACAATTTGAGTGCCATTTTACATAACGAAAAGTTGGTCGCATTTTGTGTGTTTAATGGAACGAATATGCTATATGGTAAGTGCTTAAGTGAATATGTTAAACTGAGATATTCAATTAACATTATTGCGGTGATGATAGATTTGCGGTAAGTAAAAAGAAAAAAAAGAGAAGAGGAACTGTGGAGTAGAGCAGGTAAGATAGTCAGTATAATTTGAGTAACGGTTTTTCTATTTAAAATGTGAAAAAATTTGCATAGAAACAATCAAATGAGTAGTAGACAAGATTCATTATGCATTTCATATTAATTTCTGAATTAATTGAGACCAAATTAATGAGTTGTATACAAAAATATGTCAGTATTCTTGGCAAATAAATAGTAATTCTAAATTTCTTGTTAACTTTTTCTTGTTACTACATAAAGTTTTATTTGCCTTTATAATATGAATGTATAATGGAGAAGGATGTTAATAAGTGAAATATCTGAACTAACTTGCGTAAACTGGGACCGTTGCGGTGCTGCTGCCTGCTGTGAAAATATGTTGCTAAGTGCGACTAATTTAAATTAACTGCGAGTATATTCCTGACATTTCATTAGTTGCACAGGGAACCACAAGGTTGCCACCAAATGCTGCACGAGGCGAAAGCCAGCAAAACTGCAGCGTTGCACTGCCCTGTGGCAGAGGCAGCAGTAGCAGCAGCAGCTGACGACAGCAGTGACCGTTGCTGTAACAGTTAGATTTCCAGCAACAATGGCTGGCTGGTTGGTTAGCTGGCTGACTGCCTGACCGGCGGGCTGGCTGGTATGTCAATGCCGTTGGATGTTGACTCAAGCGCAGCGGCGTTAAGTCTACGCCGTGTGCCACTCACAATGTATGTATGCGTGTGTGCCAATGGTTGGGTAAGGCTCCATGCGAGTGTGTGTGTGTGTCTGAGTGTGGGTGTAGCTGTGCGGCCCCCGGATGTCATATTGCAAAATTGAATTTTTCGGTGCACAGCACTTTTGTTACGCCAGCTGTTTGCCTCGTCATCACTGCAATGATTTTGAATTGATGACATCGCCAGCGTGCACGACCAAATGGAGCGTCCTTCACGACAACATATATATATATCTATATATATAAACTAATACATATACTATATAAATGGGTGTGTGTGTGTGTGTGCACGATGTCATACTGCTAAGTTACGTTATCAGCTTTATTTGATGTTTAGCAATTTCCTGATTTATCCCTCATGTTATTTCCGCTTTGCATTTGTATGCGTTGACCAGCCACAAACACAGACAGTTGTATACACTCACACATGCAAACACATCCACACAGTCCCAACCGAAAACAAACATTTTCAAAGGAATAAAAAACACCGCAAAAATGATAAGCATTGAAATGAAATTTTACGTTTTCTGCAACAAGCACAACATGTGTGCATTGTGTCAGTGTGTAGTTGTGTTAGTTTGTATGTGTGTGTGTGTGTGTGTGATTACGTGATATTCAATGGCGTTTCCTGCTTAGTCGTTTGCTCGCTCGCTTAGCTACTAAAACTCGAATATTATTGGCCATTTTTGTGGTCCTTGATTCGATTTATATTGATATTGCTATTTATGTTCGTGACACTGACAAATTATTTGATTGGCTTCAAGTAAATATGATTTATTTCTATATAAATAGATTTTGCCAGAACTTTTAAATTTTATAAGAGTACTTCCGCAGAACTTTGAATGATATTAGACAACTTCAATGGAAAATATTTAGCTAATAAAGGCAATGCCTAAAATCTGTTTAAAACTTCTTGTTTGAAATAATGTAAACAACTTCATGTATACAATATGTAAACATATATACATACATATATATGTATATATATTTTAATTAACTGAGTTAATATTCTTCTTTACATAATACTGATTACTGATTAGTAAAACCAACTGTTGAATCCAGCTCAGCATATACGTCTCCCTTCAAAGTTGAGCTGATTAGGCACTTTATGCCTTTAAACGTATTTAAAATGCACATTATAAATTTCAATTTACACCCTCATCAGTTCGCCGCCATATTTTAAATGTGCCGTTGGGCAATATTGATGGGTATCCAAATTTTAACAAATATGTAAAATGAAATTTAATTTGCAACTCAACGTTCAGCCAAGATGGTCTAATTATAATTGTGCCCAACTCAATCCACCAATACGAGCAAGCACATACGCAACCACACGCACATACTTCCACTCACACGCGCACACACACTCGCACACACGCTCAACCAGGCCTCACACTTATCGTGGCAAAAAGTAGCTACTGCTCATCACATTGTGGCCCAGTCCTTTAACAGAATTTTTATGCAAAACATGAACATTTAGTGGAACGTTCCACGAATTTTTAATGAGTCTCCAAACCGAAAGACAGCAGTCAGTGGCAATGGAGAAGGAGGAAGGGAGACGGAGAGGCAAAACTTGTATGTGTGCTTTTTAGCATTTTACATGTTTTATGAGCCGAGCTCTTCTTCGTTTTGTGTCAAGTGCAGGTGACTCGCAAAAAAAGGCACACCGCAATTGGCCTTCTACGAATCTGCTAGAGGCAAGCAGCTACGACCGTGCGACAGTGGCTGATTTTACGTCACACGTACAGGTAATCAAATCAGTTGGTGCCCCAACTGCGTGCCTTACATAAATTTTCCAACATTTAGCAGATAATGAGCACAATTAGTTGCCGGACGATGTTGCATGCAACAAGGCCAAACGATGTGATAACCTGTCGCAGTTGAGCCTTGGCTATCTGCTCAATCTGTTAGTTTAATTTAATGCAGAGATAAATAGATTATATACGTATTTAAATATAATATTATTTGTTTAGAGATATAAGATATTATTTATGAAGAGATATGAATCAATTCCATAAGGCTTAAATTATTTATTTAATTATGTTTAATTGTGCTACTGCTTTCGATCAGATTGGTAAAAATTAACAGATGCTTTACAGCTGCTTGGATTATGATCTAACATTTGCTTAACATAAGACTTAACAGCTGCTCAGAACATAGATTAGAACAGCTGATTCTAGTTGATATGGCAACGTTAAGCATTTACATAGTGATAACATACTTATGTTAATAATAAATATTTCAATTAAGCAGTGGAAATACTTTATTTAAATAGAATAATAATTATATATATTCATACAAATTTAAGGAATATATCAAGATAATAAAAATATAAAATTATTTAGAGTAATCTAAAAGCTTTTAACGTAGCTAATCTGTATTTTCACGTATTATATGCCAATGAATGTCATTTCAGTGATTATTCGCACAAGCTTCGCTGATCCGTCGTGCACAAATTATTCCGGAAATATTTAAATTTACCGCTGTTGGCCTGTCGAAGCCAGCGCACACTGCGGCATCTGTTGTCCTGTCCGGCCAAATGAGTTGCTGGCAACATTTGATGTTTGCATAAGGTTTGTAAGAGGCGACAATCTTTGTGAAGCTCTACACTGCCGCCGCATTGCACCTAAGTAAATTATCGTGTTTCATTTGCCAGCCACCCAACGAGCCGGCGGCAAGTGGCGAATAGCGAGTGGTAAGTGGCAAATGGTAACTGGCATGAGGCTACACACCTAACACCAAGCCGAGCTGCTGCTTCTGGTGCTCCTGGCCAGGCGTGGCAACACTTAGTCACTTGGTTTCAAGAGTAAACACATCTTATAAATTATTCAAAAACGCAAAAAAGCTATTTGCAACACTTTACCGTTAGCGTTACCGTTAGCGCTGCCTGTCACTCGACTCAGCAGAGTCGCAACCCCACGTCGCCCCGTTCTATATGTACATATTTCTTTTCTCTCCTTCGCTTCGTTACGTTTTCGTGGTCCTTTCCGTCGTCAGCACCTTCTACTTCTTCTTCTTCTTCTAGCACTGACACTGGCAGCGCTGCTTGTCCCGTGCAATCAGTCAAAATGCGGCGCGCAACATATGCGTGGAACGAGGCAGAGCTCGCTGCATGGGCGTGGTAGTTGCCAGGTAGCAGCAGCAACAGCAGCAGCAGCATCAACAACAGCAGCAGCAAAAAGCATGACAAATGAAATGTTCAAGTTGCGCTTAAAGCTACAAAAACCAAAACAAAACCAAAAAACGTACAAGAAAGGACACAAAGGAAAGGCGAAAACAAGCAGGAAGTGGCTACAGTGAAGAGTAGTAGACTCGGAGATACCCAGTAATGTTGGTAGGGAGAGGAACAAAGTCAATACAAATGATCTTTTGTATTTACATAAGTGAGAATTGAAGTCATCTAACATAGTGTATAAAGAGAATGAGTTAAGTGACGTTCAGTACTTAAATTTTCTATTTGATGTTTATATTGATTAGGAATATATATATAAAATACTTTAATAGAGTATTCACAAGCTCAAATACCCCTTTCTATCACTGTGCAGGGTACCCTGCAAGCTGTACTCTATTTTCGGACGAGTTGCTCAGTTTCGCGTTGCCTTAACACTGACAAAGAGCCTCGGCTTACTGCAACGTGCTGCGGGGCATTGTAAAATGAAGCCCGAGGAGCCGCACACGGATACGGACACGCACCCAGGGCCGGAAACGACACCGGGGAGTCGGTAACACCTACACAAGCAGAGCGAAAGGCGTTGAAAAGTTGACTTTGTCGGTTCACTTTTTGACACAAAGCGCGGGCGGGAGGGTAACCTTTCTACTCGCAGCGTGTGCACAGTGTGTGTGTCTGCCTGAGTGTGTGTGTGTGTAGGTGGGTAAAGGCTTCGCACAAATATTTAACTTAAGTAAGCGTTTGTAATTAATTTCCCTCTTAATACTGACACTTTTCTGCGCTTTTCTAAGCTTTTTCTCAGGTTTTTTGTCCCCTTCTCTCATCTTGTCATGGCGCAATAAACATACATTTTACACAAATGTAGCGCTGATTTTATTATATGCGTGTATGCCTGTATGTGTGTGTGTGTGTGTGTGGCATGTCAACTCAGCATTTGGTAGTTTTGCCGCGGCGGCCTATAAAAAAATGACTGCATAATTTATGTGTCAAGCGCTTGCGGTCACATTTTCGGCCAGTGTAATTGATGTTGCTACGCCCCCTGCAGCCCCCCCCAACAATCAAGTCACGACTGCCACGCTTAAGATTTATTCACTTGAATTGCTGTTGCCTTTTGGCGTGTTTTATGATGCGTCTTGGCTAAAAGCGTTCTCAATTACACGCAATTAACCGCAACAATTACCGGGCAAATGCCGGAAAAATCTTTCCCCACACACGTCACGCGTTGACATAGCGAACAAACAAAGTCGTACACAAACACACACACACATATACACAGTCTACTCAACAATTGTAAATAATGTTACATTGCGTATACGCAACGTAGGTCGCTTACATAGAAATAACTGTTATTTTCATTGCAGAGCGTGACAAATGTCTGTAGATTTTGCCATCGTTTGTATTTATGCTCGATTAATCGCTCGTTAAATTTAATTTTGCTTGCTATAGGAAACCTTTCAATTACAACCAATTAATTGTGGGATAAGACTGATCTAGCTTCAGAAATGAAGTCAGACCGACAAACAACAAAAAGAAATATAAACTTAAATATGTATATATTCTATAATAAGTTCTTTTACTATTCCTTTGTATGCAACTTTTATAATAAATTCTTTTTAAGTTTGTTATAAATTTTCTCATTGGTTGTTCTGCCTTTCATGAAATCTTTTTGAAATCTCTTTCTAGTACTCTTTACGACATGATATGAAACTAAATTTCATTGAATTTTACAATTTCTTCTTTCATTTTTATCGCATCTTTCAGTCGTTGTCAATCAATAACACTTCAAAGTCACCCGAATGTATACAAGACGGGGCAACAAGCAGCCAACCCAATCTCGAATGGCACTAAGCATCTTAAAGATACATATTTAGGGGAAAGGAAGAGCAAAGTACCAAACAGCATTCACAAGATGTAGCTGCCACGCAACAATGATAGCGAAAATAGCTCAAAAAGCGATGGCAACTGAAACTTCAAGTGGTATATCAACACTTGACCGTTATTCGTGCACTTTAAGGCACTTCGTCAAGGACGTGCGCATATTGTCCACGCCCCCACAGAACATTATGCCCGACAATTGTCGAGAACTAATTATAAATGCTGTCCATTTAAATATTATCTGGGAAACTAAGATACGGGAGCGAAGGATATTTAGTCATTTATGTAGATAGAACATTAAATACTCTTCTTATTTATTTAGGCATTTTTTGCTGTCTAATTTCGTTGGAACTTTATTACATTTTGTGCTGCACAATCCCTGAAAAGCAAGAGTTGTAAATTAATTTACCTTCTCAATGATATTGTGACGATACTGCAGTTGTATTTTCTAACTGTGTGTTCTTCCATTCAATATTCTAGGGTATCTTGTTACTTCACACTCTCCCATTTTGCTTCTGTTATTGTCATGCTCAACCCAAAGTCTCTGCCGTCTATCAATCTGTGCATATTGGACCTGGCTCCTTGTGTTGGATATCGGTTTGCGGCGCATTATGCGCCCGACTCGCATGAATTTCACATATTTTACACGCTTCGCATATTTACAGCGCATATTGATCATATTTACAAGTCTATTGGCGCATTGGCAACCACAAATCGGAGATGCATAGCGTAAAGACAAACTGGTGAGCTGGCAAATACCCTGGAGTGAATTTTGATATATTCTTAATATATTCTCTTGGTGAGTTTATATTACAAATTATTATAGAATACACAATTGTTGTATTGAATTAAATCCTTTATAAACAACTTGCCTTTATTACAATATACAATAGTTAAGACATACCAATTACTTAGTTACCACAAAAAGTTTCCTTTAATATGATCCTATCTATTCAACCAGTCAAACCCCGAGCCACATAAAGAGTATACCAATTGATGGAGTATCTGGTGCGAATGTTTCCCAATAACTGCAATAAAAAAAACCGCCATGGTTGACAAACACAATATGCAAGAGCATCGTTTTTTCAAGTTCTCCTCCTCTTCTGCCTCTTTGCTTTTTTTTGCAATAAACATGTAAGTATTTGTGCATAATGCATGAAGCATATTCGCATATTGCATATTGAAAAATTCAAAAAACGAAAACGAGAAAGAGAATGTGGAATCCTTTTGATGTTTGAGAAGCGCCTTGTTGGCTGCAATGAGAGATGTCTTGTCGGATTTATTAACTGCTTTTGAGCTGGCATGTTTAATTAATTGCCAGCCTGCAATTAGCATACAGCAGACAACAACAGAGTGCAACAACAGCAACAACAACTGCAACAACAAGACGGACGTCAGGCACACTGTGACAGCGACAGTGGAAAGCAAATTGAAATCTGAGAAAATACAACTAGAACTTGAAATGTGCAAAATGAAACAATTAGCAAGATGTTGGACTGTGCGAGTATGTGTGACTATTTGCTTGTGTTGTGTGTGTGTGCCTTATCGTCTACCCAGACACTTACACAGTTTGCTTAACGGCAAAACAAATTGAAATCTGTGAAACGCACTCGTAACTAACCTCATGACCATGCCCTTTGCCCTGTGCCATAACCTTACTACCCCCGCCCCCAACCAAGTTGGCTAACCACAAGGCACACGTTTTGGCCATGTTGCCATGTCTTAAATATTTATGCAATTTATTTTTGTCTAAACTAATAAGTTGTTGTTGTAGTGCAGGTTGTTTTATCTCATAATGAAATACAACACACAGTAGCAACAGCAGCAGAAGCAGAAGCATAACACACACACATGTGTGCGTATATGTGTGTTTGTGTGCCTGACTGAGCCTGCAATTTGCCATTTGCGCCTGGCAGCAGGCAACGAATTATTTGCCAGTCTCCTCATCGGACCCAGCAGCCAGCAAGATGTTAACATATTCATTGAATCTGAATTAGTTTCGAGCTCTACGCTCACATTTTGAGCTGGATTCTGAATTATGAGCTTCGGCTTGTGGCTCGACCCGGAGCTGACCTAATGGCCTTACTGGCTTAATTGCTTAACGAAACTCGGGCATTTTTGTAATTAAAACTAAAGTGCACGCAAAGAGGAAAGGCAAACAGACTCGTTGCAGACTCTCGATGTACATGCACAGTTATCAGATCAACGGCGATTATTATTTACTTTCTGAGCAAAGCCCCTGGGGCCTTAGCCATTTGAGGCTTAACAGTATTCTCCACTTAATATAAAGACTGTGTAAATAGTTTGTAGTTCAAATAGTTTCTTCTCTGTATTAAGTATTTTAAGCTGCAGATGGAAATTGTGAAGTAAACGTAGTATATAAAGAGATTTAGACGAGGTATATAAACCTTATACACATGTATATAGCATACAGAAGGAGGTATGCCTGTCTGTCCGTCTGTTTGACTGTCTGTGTCTCTATTATTTCTCTATGTCTTCTCATCTATCTATTTTCATGTATGCCTGTCTCCCCTTCTGTCTGTCATCTAGTTTGCCAGTCTCCCTGTCTGTCTGCTTCTCATATATTCAGTCTCCCTGTCTGTATGTCTGCTTGTATGCCTGTCTGCTTGCATGTGTGTCTCCTTGTATGTCTGTCTCCTTTTATGTCTCTCTTCTAGTATGTCTGTCTGATTATATGTATGTCTCCTTGTGTTTCTATCTTCTTGTATGTCTCTCTTCTGGTATGTCTGTTTCCTTCTCTGTCTGTCTTCTGGTATGTCTGTCTCCTTGTATGTCCGTCTGCTCGTCTGTCTGTCTGCTTGTATATCTGTCCTTGGCTTTGTCTGTGTGCTTGACTGTCAGTATTCTTACCTTGACTGTCCAAATCTCTGCCTACTTTTCTAGTTGCTGGCCTGTCTTCACGTCTTGCGATCTTTCAGTCTTTGCGTTTTTCTATCTCTCTGTCTGTTTGTCCTCTTTATCTGTCTGTTTTCTTGACCGTCTCTCTTCTTATCTGTCTATCGCCTAATTTCTCTGTCTTCCCTTCTATCTCAATAATTCTCGCTCTGTCTTCGTCTCCATTTCTCTACCAACGTATTCTTCTGTCTCTCTACTTGCCCACAAATCCATTTGCCTGTCTGCTTTTCTGTTACCTACTTCTACACATATTAATAATAAATATACACAGTAAGTCTGTTAATATTACAATGAGATATATACATATTTAGATAACACACGAATAACAAAGTTCAAATTTCCCCATTGCCAACTTCTCCTCGCTATCTTCTCTTCTTCACTTCTCCGTAAGACGCTGCAATCCACTCCATCCGCCAAGCAGCTGATTCCAGCCCCACGCGCCCAGCTGAGCGTCAATCCAGCTCCTGAATGCGGCCACACTCGTATATACGCCCGGATATTCAGGCTTTGCACAGCCCAGACCCCAAGAGACGATGCCGTAGAGCTTGCCCTGTGTGCTGCCCGGTTGATAGCCGACAAGTGGCCCACCAGAGTCGCCCTGGCAACTGTCCTGTCCGTCGCGAGCGGCACAGAGCATGCGCTGAGTAATGGGCAGCACCTTGCGATATGCACGCCTGCAGACAGACGTCTCCACGTGATCCACATCCACATAGCGCAACACTGCTGAGACTCCCTCTTCGCCCTGCTCACTCTGATATCCCCAGCCGCTGACATGAAGGACTGTGTCCGGCATCAGTTCATCCTGTGCACTGGCCATGGGCACCGCCTGCAGCTGTTGTGTGTAGTTTAGACTGCCGTGGAGCAATAACAGCGCCAGGTCATTGTCATGCGTCACCGCGTTGTAGCCCGCGTGACGTATGATCTGACGTAAGCTAAGCAATTCGCCACCTGCCGCATGTTGTGTGGAGCCAAGGCGCACAGTATAGTCCAGTTCCGTCCAGGGCTGCTCAAAGCAATGCGCTGCCGTCAGTATAAAATAATCACCAATGATGGCACCGCCGCAGAGGTGCTGGCCATGCAGCTGCACCGATGCCTGGTAGGAGAAATCTTCGATTTCTGTTACCTGACCGCCCACAATGCGACCATCATACTGGGGCGTGGCACAGCAACTCACAATGAGGCACAATGCAAAGCCAAGAACTGCCAATAAACTCTTCATTATGATGAAATTGAACTACAAACTGTGCCCATCCAGCACGCGTTCCATTGCTTTTATATACGGGTATCTGCCTTATCAGTTTTCCTTATCTCGGTGTCAACAAACTGCGGCCCGAAATGAAGCCAGTTTGCCAATTTTTCAAGTTCAGCTACGGTCTTATCGAGAACTATTTGTTCTTACTCATTTCTGACGGTTCACCTTCAACCCGAGCCCAACTGAAGGCTTGTCTGCACACAAGAATCACGTAATTGCATTAAGTAAACAAATTTATATTATTTAACAAGATAAAAAACTCCTTAAATTGTGCAAACTTTAAATTCATTCGTAAGGTGAAAGCAGTAAAACAGATATAATATTGATATATGAAGGTATTTACATAATAATTATAATATTTATTATATATGTATGATTATATAACATGAGGATGCTCAAAAGCTCCAAGGGTATTTAAGAACCTTACACTTAAGGTCAACAATATCAACACAATAAGAATATAAGATCTGATTAAATAATTTTAAATAAAATATGTCAAGCTTCATGATGCCCAAGCTTTAATCTTTATTCTAATTTTAACAATTTACATTTACTTAAATATAATACTTTAAACGATAAACATATTCATACATTTCTTATACATTACCTCTGGTGTTATAAAAAAGCTCTATACAAATATTTAGCAACAATAATATTTACTGTGTAAACATTTAAAACTCCGCTGTTTTTCCATCAATTCTGAACAGCGGGAAATCCAGTTTTTTTTTCTACGCCATAGTTCTACGCCTATCACCATCATATCAGTAGCATACTTTCAGGTGCTGCCGTGCACAAAACTGCAGAGTGCTCTACGGCAGCTTGTTTATTGTTTAAATAAATCAATTGCCAAGCCACAGAAACCGCAACACGGTCAGCAGTGTTGCTAGAGTTTTAAAGTGAAGAAAAGCCAGATTATATTAAAAAAAAAGCTAAAAATGCTAAGTTGGCAACACTGCAGCAACACGACAGCAAGAGAGGAGAAGATAAATTGCTAAAGTGGGAGAGAGATAGCGGGAGAAAAAGAAAGAACCACACTGTCATTTATGTATGTATATCGCCGTCCATCTGTCCGTCCGTCTGTCAGTCACTTAGTCACTTTGTCAGTTTTTCCAGTCAGGCCACACAGCCGTTACAATTGGCCCCAGCATTGTTGCCTTCTGCGGTTTTCACACATTTTTGGCAGCTCACGCAAAACACGCGAAAAACTCGCCGTTATCTGGTGTTATTTCAATTTGTTTGCCTTCCGCAGCGATTCTTTATTTTGGCCGATCGCCCATGAGAAGCCGCAAGCCGCAACTGAATCCACAACCCGCAACCCGCTGCCGGTTCATTGAACCCCCTTGAGCGCAGGAGGAGGTTTTTTTGAGCGCGGCAAGTGCAATTGACAGTCTCAATTATCTAGATAGACGCGCGCCTAAGCCTTTCTCAGCACACCATAAGCTCCCCAAATCGAAGCGGCTTTCGATCCGTCCATAATCTCAATATTTGGCTAATCGGCACACTGCGAGCCAATAAATTGGCCGGGCTTAAAAGTGCCTGCTGCCTGCCTTGCTGCCTGGAGATGCCACCGAAAAAGCACGCCTATAAATAAGCATAACTGTCAGCATAACAAAAACACAAAATTGCCAAGGACCACAACAACAACAGATACAACAGTAACGCAGTCCCAGCCAAATATTAGCAAATTCTTACGCACACCTCCCCCTACTGAGCGCTGGGCGTGGCAAACAGACAGTCAGACAGTCCGACAGACAGTTTGGCATTTTTGTATATGCCGTGTGAACTTTCGCTGAAAAGTTTTCGGCGTCGGCATTTCCCTTAACCTTTCGCTAACATGAACATTTTCGCAATCTCCCAACTGTCACAAACACGAAATTTGACTTTTGACACGATTCACAAGCTCGCATCGGCTTAAATTTTATTTACATACATTCGTATGGAAGTCCCCAAGGATTTTCAGTAATAAATTTCGATTTTAGATGCGTAAATTATTTGAAATTTAAATTCGATTTTCGTATTATTGAACTGAAAATGGAAATGCGATCTGGTAATATCGTTTGGCATGTTATGTTAATTAACAGCGAACTCTACTGCGTGCTCGCGTAATCTTCTGCAATGTTAATTAACAGTGAACTTTATTAGTCAAGAGTATTTGCTGCTCTGTTATTTAGCAGTGAAGTTTGATTTATCGTCATAACTTAGATATTGAGTTATATATCGGCTTACAGCCACACTTTCGATAACAATCTAATGATTGGTCTTGAGATATTCATAAATTAAGACGGTAAGGATTAAATAAACAATTCAGATACAATTAAGACCTTAACATTTAGTAAATCAGTTAAAAATAAAAGTAAATTAATAGATTAACAAATATTATACAATATTGTGGCATTGTTAGATTCATTAGGTGTATAAGACTTCTACGAAAATGCCTGCAGACGCTTCGTCCTTAATCCTCGCATCCAATGCAAATTATTCCACATGCAGTACGCATGAGGCACGATGCTCGTTGCGCACTAAACACGTCTCGATGTGTTTTCGAGTTTTGTAACTCATTTGCAACTAAACTGAGTTCATTAAAGTTAATTTGAACGTGCAACATGGGCGTGCCACACAGCGCCACCCCTGTATGCAACAACGAAGTGTGCAACCTGGAACCGGGAAACGGGAAGCTCCAAACCTCAATCTGAGCCACACACACAATGCTAGCTTCCTCGCCTCCCGCTTTGTGGCACGTGGCGTTGCGTCGATAAGTTTGACATTTCCGCAACGTAAAATGACAAGTGCAACCCAAGCCAAATGCAGCCGGGCACACTGTGCAGGCTGCTAGCAGCAAAGTGAAAAACTTGGCATCCCTGTGCGCACACAGCACACCAGCGCAGCTCTGACATTTGCATTTGTCTACGGCGGCAAAAAAAAGCTTTCAAATTAGCGACAGCTTCAGCTTCTTCTGTTCTTCCTTTTTTTTTCTCTCCATCATTCTTCCCTTCTCACATTCCACACGCCATGCAAAGAAATATGCAAATAATTAGTGAACAAACGAGTAATTCTATTATTATTATATTGTAAATTTAAATCATTTGTTAATCTCTAACTTTAGTCAATTTTCAATTCTCCCAGAACTAACTTCGCCGTGGGGCATTATCCAGCTTATCATCGACTCCAACTCAAGACTCAAACACAATTATCGATATTGTTGGATTGATTGTTGATTGTTGGATTCTATTAGCCAATGGATGAGAGCTCAGTCTGTTGATTTCATTTGGACAAAGACGACGATTGCAGTTATTTCCTAGTTGATTGGGGCAACTTCTTACTTACATGCCAAAAACGCCACACGCAATTTGCTTTGCACAACTGATGCTCTTCTCTTTGGCTCAACTCGACTCGGTACTTCCCCCTTATCGACGCTCTATCTTCCTCGCTGTCTCTCTCTTCTCCATGCCCTGCTTGTCTTTAGCTCAGACGCAGCTAGTGGAGCAAGCCCTCAGCTAAGCCAAAGTTATGGCATGGCATTCAACCAAACTCGCATCTACAACTGGCAAAACTCACTAACAAACACACACACACACTCTCGCACACACACACACACAGCTGCAACTGCGAAATCAGTTTGAAAATTGAATTCTAATGCAACATACCGAACTGAACCGTTTCGAACTGAACTCAAGTGAACTGTAGAGTGACTTTGTGCCGATGCCATCCATTGACTAAAACAAATGGGCTCCACAACATCTTTTACTGTCAGCTGCAACTTGTCGCCCCGTAGAATACCCTGTAAGCGTCTCTGTGTGTGTGTGTGTGTGTGTGTGTCAGTGTGCCTGTCTGCTGTATAAATAAAATAAATATTTATATTGAAATGCAACGCAATCGAGCGCAACCGAATTGAATTTCAGTCCTGTCCTGTCCTATCCAATCCTGTTCAGTTCAGTTCATGTCTCTCCTGTCCAGTTTCTGAGTGTGTGTGTGTATGTGTGGTCCTTCAGGCTGCCTCTCGGCTTTTTATTTTTGAACCAATAGAGTTGCGGACAACTCGAACTCGAAGCTGAAGCTCGATTCAATTCGATTGCGAACTTTGTCGCATTTAATTGCATTGCATTTGTCCAAAGTTGCGCAAAATGTGCAATTGATTTCAGGTAAACGGGCTAAGACTGAGCCGAGCAACAGCAGCAGCAACATCTCTCGAGATTCGACCAAATTGAATTGTCTTTGGCGCAACTTATTCTAAATAGTTGAGATACCAACGAGAAGAAGACTGGAAAGAAGCAGCAGAAGAAGCAGCTTCACAGTCTTTTGCCCAAATGGGCCGACTAAGTGGCTTTGTTTTTGGCTTGAAATTTGTGAGCGCGCGCCTTTGTGACTTGGCCGACAGAACGGAAACGGAAATATGCTTTACGCACATAATACATACACTCATGCCAGAGCTGGGAGAGTAAAACAGAAGAAGAGAGAGAGTGAGAGAAGGAGAGGGGCAGGCCACTGGAGCCTTTGTCTCGAATGGTTTATGCATGACAGCTCCCATTGCTGTACATAAAATTACATTACTCAACAAACAGACAAGCAGCAACAAATTATCATTTAGATAATACTTTTTAGTGCTTTTCAGCATGCACACACATGCACAGACAGGCACACACATGCAGACTTATGCGCATACACTAGCCAGTCTCTGGGCGAGTGTGAGAGCTCCACTCAGTCTTTCTCTTACCTTACACATGACATTCTTTATACCCTGTAACTATGAAAGGGGTTGACGTCAGGTTGCATGAACTTGCATTTTGCATTTTGTGATGCATGAGTGAAGTATTGCAGATCTAATGAGTAGAAATGTTTGACTGAATTATTGAAGATCTAATGTATTCACATTAGATATTATAAATATTTTAATTGCTTATGGAAATGGAAATTGTAGAAATGTTGGATAAGGTAAGGATATATGTAAAATATGTATGTGATATTATACAGTAGCTATAGATGAAAATGATAGGGTATACGGCTACATAGTAGAAGGTAAATTACTCAAACATAAACATAACTCCAAGAACATTCACAGCAATGTTGAAAATAAATGTAAACAAAATAAGAAAGAATTTATAGAAAGCCGTAACACTTACAGGGTATCTTCTCGTCACACACTCACAGTTTCTATTCTATTCTATTAGATTTTTTATCCGCAAATGGCATTGCTTATGGGAGTGTGTGTGTGCCCTACACCAAGTCAAAGCATTTGCATAGACAAAGCAAAGTGTTGGCAAAGCTAACTGAAAGCGTATGCGGTAGTCGCCTATTGCCAAGCACAGCTGCACTCTCTCTTCCCCTCTCTCTCTCTCTCTCCCTCTCTCGCTCTCTTACTGAGTCCGTCTACTTTTTCTACCAAATGGCTATAAAAATACGCGGCAAAAGCGCGTAAAGTAAAATGTAAGTGGCAGAGCGACTGAAGGGGGAGCACGGGAAAAGGCGTGGAGTGTGGGTGTGGGCGTGGTTTGCATAATACGCATAATAACAAAGCGGAAAGTGTGCGAAAGCCGTCAAGCAGCATCAGGACAAGTGTGGAGAGCAAGAGAAAGCGGCAGGTGGATGGGAAAGAGAAGTAGAAGCAAAAGGGAAGCGAGTCAGTCGCAGGCTGAGCTGTGCTGAGCCGCGTGGAAGCCATTTGCATTGCGACTTGCGCCTGGTTTATGTCTTTGTTTTTGCTTAGTTGAGTGGAATTTATATATATGTAGCTACACATATAGTAAATATGTACAAAACATGGTAACTTGTTGATTAGGACCACAAATGATGTAAACAAAAACAAAAACAAAATAAAGATAAATTAAGGTTTGCCCAAATGAGGTATAAAATGTAACAAGTCGAGGATAATAGAGGCAGAGTTTATAGAAGATGTAAGGAAATGTAAAACCAACAGGTAAAGAAGTATAGAACACAGACATGTGAATATATTCTATATTTTATATTATTTATCTATAAACTGAACTACAATATCATTAAGCAGAAATAATAAGATCAAACTGAGTGCTGTATAAACAAATGAATACTCAAAACCGAAAGGGAATATATGTATGTTCTACTGTATTCATATAGAAGTGTATGTATATAGTTCTATATCAAATGCACTTTCCCATCTAATTGAAAATAGTGCAGCTCTAATGGCGAATCGGGTGCAAAAGCATTTTCATTTCGTGGCAAAACCGGGTCGACTGCTGTTTAAACTGGACACATATTTATGCACTTCGCTGCATTAAGTATTTTAATGTGCAGTGTAATTATTCTTTGCTTAAATAATGCACAGGGATGCACTTAAAATATCAGCGCAAAAAGTTCACGCACACACAGAGAGACAAACACACACACACAGAGAGGCACACACACACAGACTCAGACACTGACACAGGCATGCACATGCAGGCACACACTAAGCACATTTGGCAAGCTTTGCGAATAACATTCGGCTCACTCCTTCCCTCTCTCTGTCTCTCTCTCTCTTTCTCTCTTGCACACTGCCTCACTATTCCTTCCTCTCATTTCTTTCTTCCTCCTTTTCCCTTTACTTCCCTATCTGCCCGTTTCAGCTCTTCTCTCTCGTCACCTCCGTATACAGTGCCTGCCTCCGCATACTGCCTTTACCCTTCTACCTCTACTTTCCTCTCTTTCTCCCTCTACTTGCCTCTCTCTTTCTCTCTCTCCTTGCCCCCCTCTCCTTCTCTCTTCTCACGCCTTACACGCGCTGCGCTTATTATGATTTCTCACTTGTTGTCCCTCTTTCTCGTGCCATTTTGCACATTTACATTTTTATGAACATTTCACAGTTGCACGTTGTTATTGTTGTTGTTGTTGTTGTCCATGCACCCCACACTCGTAATACACGTCTTTTATATGCGCATACACTAATATGCAGTGCGTCTGTGTGTGTGTGTGTGAGAGTGGGAGGCAGAGAGTGAGAGGCAATGCTAGGGCTGACATTAAAGTATATTAAATTACTTAAGCACAGCGGATGAGAAGCAGCAACAACAGCAACAACAACAATGCTCACTTTTGCGGCAACAACAGTGGCAACAGCAACAACAACAACACCAACAACTACAACAACAACCACAACAATGGAGACATACGCGCAACTTTTAAAGCATAATTTCTCAAGCATAAATCTTTGTGGCTTTTGCTGGCAAAACAAACAAAAATTAGTTGCACTCGGCGAATGGAAAAAAGTGCACAGTGAGCGAGGGAGAAGAGAAGAAGAGAGAGAATGAGTGAGGGGGAAAGAGAGCATAAGCAACGGTAAATTATGCGCCGCAATATGTCAGCGTGTTGCCAGAGTTGCCTTTGCACCCGTTGCGTTTGTCACACAGCATGGCGGCCAAGTTGGCAACACTGCCAAGCAAGCAGGAGGGGCGGGAGGAGGAGGAGGTGGGTGTATGCAGCCACCCACGCTTAATCAGAAATTATTTGAAAATGTCGACGCTCACGACACACGACGCACGCGATTCACGCAAAGCAAGGACGGATGCTGCCGCCGTCTCTGCCAGCGTTACTGCTACTGCTACTGCTGCTGCCGTTTGCAATTTGCACACACCACGACCCCGTGACCCAAATTGAAGGCAAATCTCTGCAACAAGAAACCCAAACAAAGGCAGCCGACTGTGCGGCAAAGCCAACTTTCATAGACTGCAGTCAATGTGGCACGCTTCAGCGCTGCAAGTCGCACGCTGTGCCAGCTCCGTGCCTCATTTGTTTTGCCGACGCACAAAAGTATGCTGCACAAAACAAAAAAAAAAACAATTTATTGATAGTGGACATTAAGATATCCTCTAAAAATGATATAAAAATACTTCTAATTAAATAATGATAAAGATATATTACAAATAAAAATTGTTTAATATTATTTAACAAAAAACCAATAAATATATAACGAATTTTCTGTTCTATTATATAATTTTGAATGCTAATTCTCAAATAAAATATTTAATTTACAAGCATTTCTATAAGCCTTAAAATTTTGTTGCTTTCTAATAAAATTCTCAAAAAAATATGAATTATTTTTCTTGCAAATTTTAATACTGCGCTGTCACAGTAACTAAACTACCCGCTTAGATTTGTACTTTAACAAAAATAAAGCTCACACAGACGCGTATTAGTTTTTCCGGGCAGAGCACAAAAGGCATTGTCGGCAGCAACGTCGCGTCTTGCAACGCGGTTGCAACGTCTTGCGGCGCGTCGGTTAGCCGCCCACTTTGCAATAATAACTCATGTTAACCGAAAACCGTGCAGTGTCTTTTCCCGCTGTTGTTGCACTCCCTTAGCTCCCTTCCTCCCGCTCTTTCTCTCCCGCTGTGCGTCCTTGTGCCCATTGCCAGTTCCCAACCTGATTCCCGTCCTGCTGTTGCAACAAAAAAACTTTTCGCGCACAATCAGTTGCATTTCAACATTGCGTCGCATTGTTGCCTTTTGCTTATAATTTACTTTTGCTTGTGTGCTACAACTCAACCCCGTAAACCCCTTTCCATCAGTGTCCGTGCCTTGCTTTGTATTTGCACAAACGAAGCACAAGATGAAGACGCCGACAGAGACGAAGAACGAGAACGACAATGGCACCCAGCATTAACTATAATAATTTCTTTGCGAAAACTTGAAGCCAGAACATGTCGGGGAGTTCCTGTCGTTGTTAATCAGCCGCCAGCTGCTGGTAAACAAAATACACTGAAAGGAATCCCTGAATCCTGTTGTTGTCAGCTTTTTCTCTTTCTCTCTCCCTCTTTTTTTCAACTACAAAGTGAAAGGGGAAGAAAATGCCACTCGTGTCGGAAATAGAAAGCATCTTTTGTCGGTCTGCATACAAAAACTTTCTCAAGCAAGGCACAGTGACTATATACCTATATGTTAGATGTTTAACATTCAAATTGATATATTTATCCAACTATCTAAAGGTAAATATAAACATATTCCAAACCAAATATTGAATACTGATCAATATTGTCAATTAATTTATATTCAGAAAGACGATTTGTATATTATGATTCAAAGACTTTTTAGATAGGGGCCTGTTAGTACACTACATATCTGAAGAAAGAAAAAAAGAACAAGAATATAAGATATTTAATATCCACATTGAGATATCATCTAGTGTTTTTTTATCAATATCAGATCAATCTATTTCTACTCTTCTAAGATGTGATTGTATGTCACTTAGAAATTTTAGCTGTAGCTTGAGCAATAAAATCATTTCAATAAATGCAATAAACGCAATCAAAGTACATTTATATGTCATCGCCCTCCTTCCTCCTTCTTTATCTCTCTCTCTCTCTTCCCTTCTCTACCTCTCTGTTTCTCTTTCCCTGCTCGCCATCAATAATGGAGTTAGTCAAAAACTTTATTTGCTGTAAAGTTAACTCATCAAATTGAATATTTAATCTTCAAGAACTTTCTAGCTATTTTTGCTAGTTTTTATGGCATGCAGCAATCGATTACAGAGCCTGGGGCGGGGTAGGGTGTCGATTGTGTGTGGGGGGAAATTGGGTTGATTCTTACATATTTTGTGCTGAGCTGGCAGCTGCCTATCAACGCCTTTGGCGCACAGAACTCAATTAAGCTCGAGTACTCGGACGCACTCATTTCTGATTCTGCAACTGATTCATTCGTTCACTCATCCACTCACACTCACACACTCTCGCACTCACTCACTCACTCATGCACTCGGCTGTGGCAGTCTAAAATCGATTAGGATACCCATTTTTATGAGCTGGCCGAGGCACAAACTGAGCCGCAGCAAATGAAATTGCTTACAAGCCAGAAATTTTAACTAAGTCATAAATAGTATGTGGAAAAGTTTCTCTTCCCCTTCCCCATCCCTCTAACCCCTTCCCACTCTTAACCAACTGCAACGTGAACGCTTTTTGGAAGTTTTACCCTAGCCACGCCCTCTTTGCTACCCCCCAGCACGCAGTTAAAATAATTGATAACAGATTATGTTTTACAATCTAAGCAAGGAGATATGAGATATGCTCGTAATTTTAATGGCCACATGTAGCGGGCCACACGTAGACTTACCAAGAAGAAGAAGACGAAGAAGGAGCTGAAGGAAAAGCAGTAGAGGGGACCAGGAGAAGGCACGAGCTGTCCGTACCCGACTGAGATTTCCCCAAAACGTTGGAAAACTTAATTATTTCGTGCTGGCTGCTGGCTTGGCCATTTTTAGACACACACGCACAGAGGCTTAGGTAGCGGGGGCTCTAAATTACAGAAGGGTTATGGTTGCAGTAAGCAATATATTGTTTACTACAAATATCTAACATTAGTACAATTCAAAAATGTTAAAGAATCTTCTGTAAGGTAGATATATTATTTTATATTTTACTTTAAGTATAGTCAAAAGACAATTCTTCCATGATATATCAAGATTAGAGCGACTTTATCTAAGTTATATGTAATAAAAGTAATGAAGAATGTGTTTTGTTTAACCATCAAAATTTTTATACCACAAATAGATTTAAAATCAATTAAACACCTCTCGTTACGGAATATCAACCTTATTTCATACAGTATTTTTATAAGGTAATAGAACATTTATTATAAATCATTCCTTATTAAAGTGTGGCCATTATAATTAACGAAATATAACACATATGTATTATGTTTCAGCTCAAAAGATATATTTATTTTATATTACATACCTTAGCAACAAATATAATCATATGAAGTAATTATACCATCACAATTTCTGGTCTTCAAATTTAAAATATGAAGTCCCCTTACTTGCACATTTTCTGCCTATGGCACTGCCCTCAACACACTCACACACATACAAACACACGGAAGCCGAGACTGAAAAGTTATTTATTTTATGGTCAAAAGTAACTTTCGGCCGCTCGCAGTTTGGTGGCTGCAGAATTTACTGGAGCATGCCGCATAAATCATAAACTATGTAAACGTGGCTCGGTGTGCTGTTCCCTTCTAACTATTGTACTATGCCCATACTTGGTATATGTATGTAGTATAATGTCTGACCTACTAGTATATGAATTCCCAACCTCTTTTTCTTTGAAAATATTATTTGTCTTATTCGGCTGCGATGATCGCCTTCTCTTCTATGGCGCGCTCTTCACTGGGATTGAGGAGAGTGACGCCTGTTTTGGAACCCTTGGCAGAGACATGCGACATGTTTGATATAATTGAGTGACCAGTACGGATAGAAGTAAATGAACTGTCCTTGTCTTGCTGCGACGGCGCCGCAGCCTCCATCTCTGCCAGCACAGAGTCACGATAATATTCTTTCTCGTCGAGTTTTCTATTGTAAAATCCGGTGGGGTTGTCTGGGTCAAAAACTAAATCGGGTCGTATATCGCTATCTGTGACCAGGACACGTGCACCCGGTATGGGTTGGAACTTAAAGAGACGCTTGCGCAGCTTCGGTTGATATGTAACCTTCATGTGCTCCGGCACATGATGCAGCCTGGACACAATGTGCGATTCACGCAAATCAATGGGACGATCCACGAGACGACGCTCTTCGGGCAAAGTCATCTTGAGTTCTTCCAGTTGCCTCTGTGTCAGCATGATGACACGTGGACCATCTGTCCAGCGTTCCTGACCACTATTGAAGGCGATCTTCTTGTTGTTGCGCAACTGCTTGCGAACCACACGCTTCGCAATGGAGTTATATACGATTTTCGGCACATACGGCGGTACGGGAAAATCACGAGTCGAGATCGGCCAACGCATAGGATTAACAAGCATATTGAGATACTTGCTATCGGCAAACATCTTTAATTGTTTTGCCTCGTCCTTTTTGCCCTTGATCAGCTTCTTGTACTGCGTCTTTGGCAGATCTTGTTTGCCCATCATAAAGATGTGCTTGTGCCCATTGCCGATCACATGCTGCCAGTCGGGCTCACAATACTTACTCGATTTGATTTTTTTTTGATGCGGCTTCGTTTTGAGTCGACGAAACTTCAAGCGCTTCTGCTTATCGATTAGCAAACTTAGGAGGGGCATTATATTGCGACCACGTGCGCAGGGGCACATATTCGGAAAGCGTATATCGTAGCGACCTGGAGCCGGCTCGAAGCTAATGTTGCGTCTTATGCGTACATCACGTTTTGTCGGCACACATGAATGCCGCAGAAACAGGTGCGGATTAGGGGTTGGAGTCGACGTAATGGGATGCATATCATGATTTATCTGATGAGAAGCGTAATACGTATCAACGGGTCCGGGATCCTTTGGATCACGCCAACAGCCGTTTAAATCCATGACCATATTCCGCGTACATGGCCGATGATCACGGGCATCTGAATGGACAGATTATCATAGATATAGGTAGAGCTGGAAAGTTAGCGACTTCACTTACTTGTCAGAAAGATGCCCTTTCGCTTATTCTCCGGCCTAAAGAGTCTATCGATTTCCGATGGCGTGTCATAAAATTGAAAAGGAGGAGGCTTTATCGAGACGCGACTCTTGTTCGTATGCATTTTGGCAAAAACGGCACCCTGCGATCCCTTCCGTTTCTGATACGGTACAGGTAGCACACCATACCGATTGGGTGCCTGTTGATAACCACGCCATGTCGTCATGGATCGATCGCAGCTCAATGGGCGTGGCTGCGGATATGGATGGGGAGGCGTCTTATCAAAACCAGCCACATGCCGATACTGACGATATGTGGCGGCGCTAAATTCCTCGCCACGATTCTCTACGGATAAAGTAAGCAAAAACTAACAATAAATTTTCCAATTTGTCAAATGATCTCAAGACAAACCATTGTGACAACGCTGATTGTAGTGCGATCCAGCTATTTTAAACTGTTTGTGCAAGCTATCGATGTGATCCTCACGCAGACGATTGCCTACAAAAGGAATCAGTTAGGTTAGTTTAGATATGTTAGTTAGCATAGTCAAACTGATGCTTACGCGACACCATGAAGAGTGGCAAACTCATGCGAGTTGCCACAAAATTTTGGCGTTCATCCGCACTGGTTTTATGCTCTTGGTCTTTATTCATGTCTCTCTAGATTGAATTTTCTACAGTAGCTTTAAATTTGTTAACTTTGCAAAATATTTATTGTGTTGCTATTTGATGAGATTTATGATATATACTGAGTGAAAAGGAAACAGCCGCATTGCTTACATCGTCAAACTTACACTTAGAAACTACTACGATTGAATCACGGTTCCAAAAAAAGTAATAAAACTACGACTCAGCCATATATCATATACTCGACTGTTATGTATCCTCCACCCACCTAAGTTATTACTTAAATGTGTATCTCTGTTAATCATATTTTGTATTGCATACTTATAGGCCTTAGTTACGTTCGCAACCAAATTATGAGATATCATTTGTAGCTTGATTTCAAAACCGCCACCTACAGGTTAATGAAGTACAGTCATGTGTTGACTCCAAAATTTATACCATATCAACTTTACCAATCAATTAAGTATAGGCAAATGCATTTCTACTTGGATAAAATGTCTAAAAATTGCTTAAGCAAAAAGCAAATAAAGTAAATCATTGTAAATACAATAAAAGACGAGAGAGAGATATTAAATTTGCAATTAAAACGTTGTTCATTACGCACAGTATCATTTTGCTATGCGCACGCTTAATGCGTAATAACAAATGTAAGCCCTCTCAATCGATGCGCTTCATCATACTGTATTCATTTTTTTTTCTCAGCCATTGATTGACTCACTCTTAACAGAGTTCCGTACGGTTTCTCCTGTTGTCCCAGTCTCAATTCCAGTCTCCTGTCTGCTGTTCCCCAGACCTCGGTCTGACTGTTCTCGCTGCCCGTGTTGCTGTCGTTTCTTCACTTTGCCTTTTTGGCTGATTGCCTGCACTGCTGGTGCATTTAATCGAATTAATTAATGGCACATTTCACATTCATCATTTACCCGGCTGCATATTTTTTATTTCGTTCTTATCCCGCTTTGTATTTGTATTAACCTATCCACCATCATCCAACGACAACGCCAACGCCTCTCACAACGGCAACGGGATCCTATGCTGATTGCAATTGCATTGCGTGGAGTTGCGTGTTTTTCACCGCGAGAGTTTCCTTTATTTACGTTTCACATTTTCCTCATATTTTTTTTCTTTTTTTTGCCACGAATCAACGAACTGCAAAATTCAATTGAAAATCGTTGAATGCAAGTTAATCAGTGCGCTTGGCTACGCTAATTATGCGGCCAATGAAACTCCCTCTAGTACGCACACAAATACATATATTTACACTGATAATTGTATCTATATAAATATTATATGGTGTGGTGCATGCGAGTTTGTGTGTGTGTGTGTGTGTGTGAGTATGTGTGGGAAACCAAATAATTGTTGTCTAATCAGTTGAGCCAGCGTTGACTTTTGTGTGGGGGCAATTATGCCTCGTGCATCTAAATGATTCATTACTCGCTCGATTTGCCGATTGTGCAACCCGGTTGGATTGCAATTGAGATATTGTCTCTTTATATACAACAAAGAAACGTTACCCTTGATATGGCGAAAGTTTCATATCCTTACAGCTTTCGTTGTTACACATTGTAACAATGCTTATTATAGATATATTCCAATTAAATCTAACAAACACAAACTTTTATTTACCATATCTTACCAAGTACACCTATTACCCAGATAAATACTTATGATTTTACTATATTTGGATTCAATGTTATTTATTGTGTGCATATATTTTCATAATTTTCTAACCTTTCCCAAAGTTGGGAAAATTATGAACAAGTTCCGTATCCTTGCCATCGGTTTGTATAACACCCGCAGGACAATCGGCACGCAGAACACAAGCCGGTATACTAGTATCAATGATATAACCCTTTTTGCATACACAGGGACCACCACATTCACGAGTACATAAATAATTTGTTGACTTGCAAGTCTCAGGACACGCTGTTGGACACTGTTGCCTAGTGCCATTAGCAGTGCAATCTTCTTCCGTTGAAGACAAACCAAGAACGCAGAAGAGCAAGCAGAGGAACAGTCCAAACTTTGTATCCATGATTATTATAATCTTGCCTGAACTACTTTTTTGAAAAAGTTTAAACTTATTTATAGAAAAAATGAAGGGCTTAATTTTAACTCAATTCGAAATGGTTTCACCTTGCGTAGCTCTTGTGACTAACGTACTTATTCCATTCAACCTGTAACTAAACGATCTTCCACAATCGTTTTTGTCTGCCCATAGCGACTGCCAACTCTGTAATGTGTTCACTTATACTTATGTAATATGTGTACTTGCACAATTATAATCTTTGCTTTTATTAAGTGTACATATATACATATATAGCTTCATTGCGAAGGCAATAACTCAATTACGGGTCCCACGTCAACACCCTTAGCTAAATTTTGACAAACCGATATTAACACGTTCTCCTCAGTAAGATTACAAATGCCAACAAAAACTCGGACGGACAGACAAGTAAAACTACATCACATCACATTATGCTCCTTCATATTTTAATTTTCTTTGATCTTGTCAATTTACAGGCCATCATTAGGCATAGAGCACATAGAGATTTCATTGTTCTACAGAAGCCGCTATGTGCTCTATGCTTACTGATTCTATTCTTTTGCAACATTCAGGTGACCTTCAAATATAAATATTATTTTATTCCTCTTCTCTTTCCCCTATTCTCATACTTCTTTTTTTACCTTCTCTTTCTCTTTTGCTTCCTTCCTCGCTTTTTTCTTGGCCAGTCTTTCTTCCTTTCTATTTTTTTTTAGCCACTCTATAATTTTAAATTTTTATTGAGATAAGTTTTAAATTTTCAAAAATAATGCACTTACTATTCACTACTCTGGCTGTCTGCAAATTCACAGGTAACGGGGCACACTTAAAGTTAGCTGGAGGTGCCATCGATAACTTGACGAAGCGGAAGCCGGTTGAATACAGCATGCCCAGACAAGCTTGCGGACGTATTCGTGTCTTGGGGTACTTTTCAAAGTACAGATCCTTGACTTTAATCTCTGTCTTTTTGTGGCCATCGATATCACGCCAGTGGTACATGTTCTTGGACGTGAAAGGTTTTTGGAGTACCCTCCTGAAATCAGAGGCACCATCCAACAGGCTGCAACTGGGCTTCTCTATATAGAAGTTAACATCTGCAGTCGGAAAAATCTTCATGACGTTGCTCCGGAAATAATCAAAAATTAAAAAAAAATTACATTGAATCGAATTTATCTGGCTGAAATTTTAAATACTACTGAAAGCTAATGAAATGAAATCGGTGTCAGGCTGCCAAAACTGACTCCTTGACTTGTGTATGATTACAATGCTGCCTCTTTACAATATGAAGCCGTGTAAAACCGTTCGTTGGTATTGTTAAAAATATTAACTTAAAGATAATTTTCAGTTCTAATATTTTATTGTCTTTGTCAAGTTTTCTCTGTCAAATTCAATGCAGGATAAATAATTCTAAATAATTTGTTTATTTTTTTAAATTAAATTTTATTTAAATTATTAAATATCAACTATATTTTTTCATATTGTAAAGTCGGTCATCTACTCGACATTAAGTCGACTTTAAATAAATTACTAAATAAAAAAAGTATTCTAAACGATTTTTTAACTTCTCCCTTGTGGTCTTCCTCTATTCTTAAAGGCTAATTCCGCTGCCTTTTTCGCTTTATTTTCCCGCTTGGCCTTTTTCTCAGCCAATTTTGCAGCCTTTGCCTTTTCCTTCAGCAACTCTAAAATTTGAAAATAATTTTTCCAATGAAGACAACCTTCAAATTTATTCAATATTTGCACTTACTATTCACTTTGTGGGCCATCTCCAAATTAACGGGCAACGGGGCACACTTGAAGCCAGCTGGCGGCGCCATCGATAACTTAATAAAGCGGAAGCCAGTGCCATAGAGCATGCCCAGACAAGCTTGATTACGTATTCGTGACTTGGGCCAATCTTTGAAATAAAGGTCCCGGGCCTTTATCTCTGTCTTTTTAGAACCTTCGTTGTCGGTCCAATAATTCATGTGCTTCGGCCTGAAATACCTAACAGGTTGACTCCAGCTATAGTTGACACCATGTTTTATGTAGTTTCCCCAGCTACCGGGCTTGTCAACATAAAAATAAACATCGGCGTTTGGATAAATCCTCATGTTGCTGCACAAAATGGATAAAATTAAAATACAGGTAGAATTCAAAAAAAAGAAAAAAACAAATAAATAATACGGAATTCAATTTGTACTGTCCGAAATCAAAACTACTACTAAAATGAATTTACAGATATCGATGTCAGGTTAGCTAAAACTAGCCCAGCTACTGACATTTGAAGTATGAATTCATTCAAGTCATATTCAGGAAAGTTCTTCATTTTCTCCCCTTTTTCTTTGCTCTATTCTTATAATCGTTTTCTGCTTTCTTTTTCTCTTTCTTTGCCTTCTTAGCCTTTTTCTTTGCCAGTTTCTCTTCTTTTGCCTTCTTCACTAGCATAACTGCAATTTCAAATGAATTGTATTTGAGATAAACAAATTTTATTTCTATATCCCACTTACTGTTCACTTCGTGTGCCTTTTCTAGATTCACAGGCAACGGGGCACACTTGAAATTGGCTGGTGGTGCCATTGCTAACCTAACGAATCGAAAGCCGGTTCCATACAGCATCCCAACACAAGCTTGCGGACGTATTCGAGTAGTGGGGATATTTTTTAAGTACAGATTTTCGGTTTCTACTGACGTCATCTTGGCACCTTCGTTGTCCGTCCAATAAAACATATTCTTTGGCCTGAATTTCTTAACGGGTAGTTTCCAGCTATGGTTGACAGCATACTTTATGTAGCTTCCCCAGCAGCCGGGCTTGTCTGTATAAAAGGAAACATCTGCGTTTGAATAGATTTTCATCTTAATGTACAAAAATGGAAAATTGAAATTTTAAAATTTCAAAATCTGAAATCGAAATTGACTCTTTAAAATTTTAACTACTACTGAAATGGATTAACTGCAAACGATATTAGGTTAAAAAAAAACCTGACATAGGGGTTGATACATTCAAATGTTGATAAATCTTTCGCAAAACTCAACGGATTTGAAGCTGCTTTCCTTGAAACTGTATAGTTAAGACATAAATATTCCGATTAGTGATAGAAAGTTATAATCTTTATTGTTACTTAGATTAGTCTATGACGACCACGAATGGTCAGACAGAGACACACATGGCCAAATCGACTCAGATGTTGGATAATTAATGGAGAAAAAGGGAAAAAAAAGCGACCTCCCTGCATTACGCACTTGCACACAGTCCATACAGCCGATTCACTTTCCATAGTCAATAGTCATAGTTTGCATAGTCATAGAAATACGGAATTTAGTTGTCATTTAGTTATTTAAAATATTAATGTACAAGAAAAACTAGATTCGATACTAAACAGAAGTCAATATCTATATGAATTGGTTCACAAGGTCGGCTATAAAAAGTTTTAGCTCCTTCCCTTCTTTTTCGTTCTATTCTTATAAGCCAACTCCGCCTTCTTCTTTGCTTTCTCTTCGGCCTTGAGCTTCTTTTCTGCCAGTTTCTCTGCCTTTGCCTTTTCCGCCAGCCAAACTAAATCGTAAGAAATTCAATTAAGACAACCTTCAATTTTTACCACATTTGCACTTACTATTCACTTTGTGGGCCAACTCCAAATTCACAGGCAACGGGGCACACTTGAAATTAGCAGGCGGTGCCATTGATAACCTTATGAAGCGGAAGCCGGTTGCATATAGCATCCCCAGACAAGCTTCCGGACGTATCCGGGTCCTGGGCCAATCTTTGAAGTACAGATTATCGGTCTGTACTTGAGTCATCTTGGCACCTTCGCTGTCGATCCAGTAGTACATGTTCTTGGGCCTGAAGTATTTAACAGGTAGTTTCCAGCTATAGTGGGGATTATGCTTCAAGTAGCTGCCCCAGCAGCCGGGTTTTTCTACATAAAAGAATACATCAGAGTTTGGGAAGATCTTCATGATGTCGTCCAAAACAGATTAAATAAAAAAATTGAAAATTTAATAAAAATTGAAAACGGAACAATATTTGCCTGACATAAAATTTAAAATATTACTGAACTGAATCCTCAGAAACCGTTGTAAGGTTAGAAAAAGCGAATACAGTTGACAGTTTCCAATAAGTATGAAGTCTTTCGCAAAGTTGATATTATAGAATGATTTCAATTGAATAACTTCGATATTTTTCAAGTCGTTGATACTTTGATACTTTGATACATTCGAAATGCGTGGGCGGTGGTCGTGACTGCCAAAATTGTCTTGTTCTACATATTGTAATAAAATGAAACCTTTAAGCCAAACGACGGAACAGACAGATGAACAAGGTTCAATTGGATCCGTTATTGGTTCCGATCAAAAATATATAGTATGGTCTTTGTACGGTCTATCAGAATAGCCTTTGCTGATCAGTTTCAATGAATATGAAGTAAAAAAGATAAAAACGCAATTCAGAACCACATTTGGATTTTTAATATTATTAAAATGTATTGGTAGGTAGTCAAGTCATTAAAATATATATGATATTGATTCACAAGGTCGTCTTTAAAAACCCTTTAGCTTCTTCCCTTCTTTTTTGTTCTATTCTTATATGCCAAATCCGCCTTCTTCTTTGCTTTCTCTTCGTCCTTGATCTTTTTTAGGGCCTTTCTCTCTGCCTTTGCCTTTTCCTCCAGCAAAACTAAACCGTAAGAATTGTAATTAAGACAACTCATAAATGTTTCCCATATTTGCACATACGATTCACTTGGTGGGCCATCTCCAAATTAACGGGCAACGGGGCACACTTGTATCCCGCTGGCGGTGCCATCGATAACTTAATGAAGCGGTTACCAGTGCTATAGAGCATTCCCATACAAGCTTCTTTACGTATTCGCGACTTGGGCCAATCTTTAAAGTACAGATCTTTAGTCTTAATTTCAATCATCTTAGAGCCTTCGGGGTCGTTCCAGTAGGGCATTTCTTTTGGCCTAAAGGGTTTTGCATTGGGTTTCCAACTGTAAGAGGTGCCATGCTTAAAATAGCTATGTAAGCAGCTTGGCTTATCTACAAAGAAAGAAACATTTGCATCGGGATAGATCTTCATGACGAGGAACCAGAATATTAAATAAATAAATTAAAAAATTGACAAATTAAAAAGAAAACTATACGGAATAGATTTTGACTGATTGAAAACTTAAGTACTACTGAAATGAGTTAGCTTCAATCGATGGAAGGTAGACAGAATCTGACAAATGAAGAAAAGATAGGTAACATCAATAAAAAACACTACACAATCGTTTGAGCAACGCAAATAACATATATATTTATGTGAAATATGTACCTGTACCATACATAATATACCTTTGAACTGGCTGCTAAATGCTGCTGCTCCATTTTAGAGCCAAGCTACACTTGTTGGCAAAGTTAAGCTCATTAGATTAAGGGCTACTCGCATGGCACAGTGGGACAAAGGTGCCGCCGAAAAACTGTCAATTAAGTTTAATTATTTTATGCTCTCCCAAATGGGGATATACACGCACACACACGACCAGGGAAGCTAATGTGCAATGCCACACAAAGGCGTCTTATGCAAGCAAGGGGTGAAGTAAGGGCAAGTAGGGTAATGAAAAGGGGCTGTCAGGGGCCGGGAATGAGGTCTCGACTCACTCCAGCACTGCCTGCCACTAAGCAAAGTCAATTATCCCAGCAGCTTTGATGCAAGTAATTGGCATAATGAAATTTTCTCAGCCAACGACAAGGACAACCGCAAAGAATAGAAGCGACAGCAGCAGAAGCAGCAGCGTGGCAGAGACAGTGGCAGCGGCAGCGGCAGCAGCAGAGGCAGCCGTAACCATAACCGTATTAGCATATCTGGCGGCAACTGCGAAACCGATGACAATGACAACGTTTTCCCCGTCATCCGCCCTAGCTGATAAGCCGAGTTGAGTTAAAGCGGGTCGAGTCAAGTCGTCGCCATTCTTTTTGCGTATTGAATAAATATTTTAACAGTCCAACAGCTGTCGCACGATATTAATAGCATAGCGCTGGGGCGCCACTAGAACTCCATCAGCATTCCCGTACTTCTCCCCTCTCTCTCTCTCTCTATCTATTGTGCCCTGCAGGCGTTGCGCTATTCAGCGACTTGGGCCGTGCCCAGTGCAAATATGTTGCCGCAAAATGTTTAAATATTTTATAAGCCAAAGGCATTTTGGCAGTGTGCAGCAAAGCGACAAACCGTAACCAAAGTTGCAATGAGCCCCAGCAGTGTAGCAGAGCAAGTTAGCTGTTGCACTTACCAAAAGCGTCAACACCTAAAGCCAAGCCAGATACTACATGCGTTTCGTTAGATTCGGAGAAACTGCAGCTAGTTTTGTATTGAGCCGGAAAGGATTATAGCAACTTTATCTATCATTATAATTAAAAATAATAGCAATATTTCCCTATAAATATGATTAATAATGTGGTAGACTGAGTGTACACAGTGACTCAACTTTAGTTTCAACAGAAACGTATCTTTAACATTGCATTAACATAATAACATAGCAAGCAATCTAACCTAACATAACATTAACATAAGAGGGAGCATTTACATAAAATGAGTCGAATATGTTTAACTGCCAGTGAGTTTTACTGCATGGAAAAGAATTAAGGAAAATTTCAAACTAATTAAAGTTGATAATGAATGAATTTCATAATAAAATATTTGTGCTAATTGTACAAACAGAAATACCTGTGTTTTTTAGAATTGGTTTATTTACTGAGGGTATTTTGAAGTCAATCATTAACTGCTTATTTTGTACTTTCATCTTTTATTCCGTTTTGTTGGCCAGCTCGCTTGGCATTCCCTTAATACCATGAATTTTCGTTGGTTGCATCCCAACAAGGGATGCATGCGCTGCCATTGTCTTTGGCGGCGACGGCAGCAGCAGCTGGTGGTTTGATCGTTGGTTGCATGGTGGTTGCTTGCTGCCTCTCTCTGCTTAGCTAGCTAGCTGGCTATCTGCTTTGGTATTGCCGTAGTGGGTGGCGCCTCTTTGTGGTTTGTTGCTTCGCTTCCATTGCACACACAAAACTTGCTTCCTTGCTTGCTTGCTTGTTTGCTGCGCAGTACGAGCAAGTGCGCTCAGCGCTTTTCGCATTTTATCGTTGCTGCTTCTGCTTATTACAAATTTTTTTTGTTATTCCTCCTTTATTCCCGCTTTACATGTTGTTGTTTGCCAGCCATGAGTAAATTTCCATGGGGGCTTAGTCGAAGCCGAACATGTTGAGTTGATTTGATGGGGCGATAGGGGTTTGGCTGTGCAAGAGTCGCTTACATTAAGCCGGCGCATTGGTTTGCACCGCCTGAGCGCACAAAAATATGCTACAAATTTGGAAAAAGTCGCGACATGTTGAATGGAAACGGATACAGCAAGCAAGTAATCAGATAGATCAGATATGTATCAGTCAAACTCCATCAATAACTATAATGCAGCTCAGCTGTTACGGCATTATAGCAGATAAAATGTTGCCGCAGGATTTTACTTTGTCTCCGTATCGCTGTCAGCTGCTGCACCCCGTCCCCTACACCAACCCCGTGCCCACCCCGGTTCCCGTCTCCCGAGTTGCTTGATCCCCCAGCGATGTTTGAACAATGCTGTCAACGCTTTTGGCATAATTATTTCGCTGCAAAAGATGCTCTAAGCGTATTTTTATCGATGCGCATTAAAAGGCTTTTAAAATTTATTGATATTACCGACTCTATTAAATTATGCCTCCCTCCCACCACCACACACTGTTGCTGCTCTAGAGCTTCTATAGCTTGTCTTTGCTTCGCTTCGTCTTTTTTTTTTTTTGATGCTTTTTCGCTTTTCAGCTTCCTTTTAAGCTCATTTTTTATGCTGTATTTTGTGAGTGACGTGGCAATGGCAGCAAATTTTCCATGTCGTCAATGGCAGCGACCGATGACTGGCAGCAAAATTGGCAATGCCAAAAGCAGCGATGATGACGGCGACGTTAACTGCGACGGAAGCAGCGACAGCGACAGCGACTGAACTTGTGGAACTGGGAGGGCACGCAAGCGAGGGTGAGTGGGACGTTAGGATGATTCGCGGCGCAAACTCAATTTGCGTGAAAAATACTTTTAGTTGCTGTGCATGTTTTAAATATAATACACAACCAGCAAAAACAACAGCAGCAGCAACAACAACAGCAGCAACGGGGGCAGCGCGCTGTAAATTGTATTATTTTTAAAGGCACGAATTAAAAATATATATGCACATATATATAGAGATACATATACATACATATATTGTGCGCAACGTTGAGCCCAGCTTGGGGTAAATTAATGCATAAAGACAGGCGTGTGTGCATTGAAAGCAGTTTATTATGTGTATGCACACACACACACACACACACACTGGCAAGCGCACTCTCTCGTTTTTTGTCGTACGTGTTGTAAGGGAGGCGGTTGACTGGCAACCGTGGCGTATGATTGATAAATTTACACTCTGAAAGCTTGCCAAATTATGAAGCATATTTTGCGGCGCCGCAAAAAATGTTCAATATATTTTTTACATTTTTATTGCGTCGGGCCCTCAGTGTGGCTGTAAAAAGTCTGCTATTAAGCGATAATACCACAAGCTAAGTTAAGTTCACTATTTTTGAGGACGGAGTATTAAAAGGAATTTCGCATTTTATTTGACTGAATTAATTTAAAGCTTGTACAGCTTGCAATTAGCAGCTGTAGTTTTGAGCTGCACAAATACTTTTATCACACACTGTTTGTGTAATAGCTGATGTCATCGATCAGCAGATCAGACAACTAGAGAAAGGTCGTATGCTTAATATAGCTGCATAATTTAATTGGCTATTATAAATTGGTTACTGGAATTTTGATCTGTTTGTCAATGAGAATCAAGTGTTTCACTTTCATATTTCCATTTGGAATCAAGAGTTTCATATAAAGAGTTCCTTTGAATCGTTATTGTTAAGTCCCAGTTGCCTTGACAATGTCGACCACAAAAGAGGATGATAAAAGGAGGCGGATGAACTGAATAACAGGCATGCATGCATGACTCTATAAAATTGGTGAACAGAATACGCTGTAGATATGCTTAAACTACGGGTCGTTAGTGCTTGCAGAAGTCTAGGCAGGCATAAATAAAACTCAAAATATATTTTGAATTAATATAAAAGTTATTAAACTGAATGTTCAAAAACGAGAAAGGTTTACTACAAAATGGAATGCGTGATTAATGCATGAAAATCACCAATGTTTAAATATTCTTAGAATATAACTTACAAATTTCTATTTAGTTTTGAAAGTTACACAAAAATTACCAATATTTTAATATTATCACCACATAACATGAACATTTCTGTTTAGTTTTGAGAGTTGATCAAATTAGAGGATATCTTGCCATCGCCTATGGAGCACTTACATGTGTTTGGTTTTGCTGTTGTTGTTGCGATTACGCCTATACTGTGGAAGGCGTTGCTGCTGCCACGCCCCTTACCGGCTGGCGATTGTGACGCCTGGCATTGTCGGCAGACGCATGCGGAGTATTTGCAGTAGCTAAGCCAACATGGCTGGGGCAGTTGCAGGCAAAGTGCAACTTCCGTGGCAAGCTCGCCGTACTGCAGGCCGCAGCAGAAGCCGCAGCTGGCATTATTTGTGCACACACTCAGAAAAGGGAGAGTAAGCGAGCCGGTCAGAGAACAGAAAGAAGGCAGAGAGAAGGAAGGAAGAGGGGAGGGAGTGTAGGCGGAGATGGTAAAGCCGTAGAAGGTGGCGCTGGAAGCTGGAGTGCTACAAATTGAATGCAGCCGACATTTCGTTGAGGGCATCAGATTGCAGCCACCGCGTGCTGCATAATTTATGGCGGCCAACTCGTTGCCCATGACTCTCTCCCTCCCTCTCCCCCTATCCCTTTGCCATGCTTTACATAGACTTTCTTTTTTTTCGTTTCGAATTTGTATTTCGCCTTTGACACTGGCCAACAGGGAGCGAGTTCTCGCTCTAACTCACTCTGATACTCCTCTTAACCCCCTGTCTCCCTTGCTTTCCCTCTCTCTCTCTCTCTCTCTCTCTCTGTCTCTCTCTTCGCGTCTCTCTCTCTCTTTCAAACACCTCATGTGTCTGTCTGTTTTCGAACTTTGCAGTTTTTTCGTGCCTGGGAGTTGCCGCTGTTCGTTTCGCATTTGCCGTTTTTCAAATGTCTGCGCCATGTGCATGCGAAATTCAAATGCCTGCCCATCTCTTTCTCTCTCTCTCTCCTCTGTCCCTCACTTGGAGCCCGGCACAGCGCTTGGGCAACGGCACAATTCAGCGATAACCTGCGCTAATGAAGTGTGATGTTTCCCAAATGTTTTGGCTTTTTTCTGATACCTTTTTTGGCCGTGCTGCTGCTGCTGATGCTGCGGCCTAAAAGCGCCAATGCGTGCAGAATACCAATTAGCTGGGTGCGATTGGGGTATGCTAAGAGAGACTGCTCGAGGCTAGTTACTGAAATGAGCTGGCTCCCTTAGACCCCATTATAAATTAGGCTAAGGGAATTTCGAAAATATTTTTGGGTCTGCGCTGGACTGGCGAGCAGACTGATTTCCACATAAATTTGTGCAGTGTGCCGTGTGTGAATTGAGGATAAAATATCTGATACTCCCTTTAGTCCAGCCCATAAAGTACATATTGTTCTGTTCTTTATGTCTGATAACATTTAAGTGAAACAAGTTGTAATATAGTTTTGTGGTCTACAATTTGACGCTTGCTAGCATTAATCGATTATCGATTTTTATTTCAGCAGTAATCGGCATCTGAATGTCAATGTAAGCTAATAGAACAAAGTGCATTACATCGTTTCTAAATTAACATGATGAACACTGATCGATCATATGAGCTTATGTTAATATACTCGCTCTCATGTTTAACTGCACTCAGCTGGCACTTGCACTTGGCTTAACAGTACTGCGCCATCTTAATCTTACGCTTATGTTGAACCTTCACTCTGTGAAAGCTTCACCTGACTTAACAGTACTGCGCCGTCCAAGCTTATGTTAATGTGTTATGCAAACACGTGCTTGCACTGGGCGCCGCCTAAGCTTATGTTAAACCTTTTTCGCCTCTCTCATGTTAGCATGCGCTCGCAGCTGGTTATGTTAGTGTTTCACTTGGCTTGACAGTACAGCGCCGTCTAAGCTTATGTTACTTAACTTAGTAATTCTCACTGCCTTATCCTCTGTTATACTCGCTTTCATCTTAACACGTTTGCAGTTAATACAGCTGTGTTAATGCGTTCCTCACTCTCACAAACAAATGCATTCGGCTTAATAGTGCTGCACTTAGAACTACATACTCATGATAACTACTAACATAGCACGTCAGCTTATGTACTGCATTTGTTTATTAGTTTCCTGTCTCTTATTTTCCCTCACTTCTCCTGCAGCTGATACTATAGTCAAGCTAATTAGCTGCACTTCAAGTTCGCACTTAACATCGAAAGCGAAGCCAACAAACATATTATTAAAATTAATATCAATTATGAACATGTGCTCTCGAGGACCTAACACTCGATTCTCTCGGGCTCTCGCGCTGCCTCGTTAGATCAAGTGGTTGCTCTGCGACTGTCATCAATGCCGAAGTGCTTAATTATAATGCATATTTTTGCGTTGCCTTAGCCCCCAAGGAGTGCAGTTCATCCCCAACAAGTACGTCTTCATTAGCAAGTATTTTCCCCTGAAGCTGGCGACGGCGACAACTTCAGCGCAAGCAGAAAGGAAACTAATAATTAACACTTTTTACTGCCAAGAGTCGATAATTGAATTACAGAGTGCAGTCAATGGATCCCCAGCAACCCCTCAGTCCCTGTTGCACCTCCCATTTTCATCATCAGCTCCCACTTCTTGTTTTTTATCTTATAAATGGTGGTGCTGCCACTCCCCCTCCCCCCTCTCCTCTCTCTATATTTGTTTTTTCTTGTTCTTGTTGCAGCTGCCAGAAAAATATTCGCAGTTATAGGGACAGAGAATGCAATCGCTTTTAGACCAACAACGCAAAAGGCAAAAATTCAAATGCATTCGACAACAACAAGTCGAAGAAGAAGAATGAGCAGACGATGAAGACGAAGTAGAAGCAGCAGCAAAGAAAGGGGAACCAGAGAGGGGAATGGGGGCAGCAGACGAACCGAAAAAGAAGAAGACGGAGAAGAAGAAAAATGAGAAGCACAAGGCGTTCCGGAATCTTGCATAAAAACGTTTAATTAAAATTCAAGAGGTTTTGTTTTCCAGCTGCAAGTTTTGTGGGTGTGTGCGGGTGTGTGTATGGATGTGTGTGAGTGTACGGCAATGCGGGTGTGAGTGTGAATTCGACTTGAGAAGCGTGGGACCAAAGCTATGCAAATTGGCGTCTGTTTTGGATCGGCGTTAATTACTTTGAAGTAAAGTGCATCCAACTCGTTCAAGCGCAGGAAAGCAGGGGCGGATTAAGGGAAGAGAGGTAAAGAGTGTAGAGTGGGTGCCCTTGTAGGTTATTGGTATGGAGGAACGGCAACAATTGCATTGACGATTCCAAATTATTAAAGTTAAAGCAACTGAATTGGACAAGCATTGTGTATGGGGGTTTTTTGGAAAAACATACAAACATTTTCATTTGTAAAAGTGTTTAATAAATAATAAGAAAAGTTTTTGATTTACAATTAAAATTACATTTTGTATAAATTGTAGGTTTTCATATTCAAAAGAATATATGAAAGAATATATATCATATGCTATAATTACAACAAATTTATAGCAAATATCTATGTCAGTATGGCAACCCTATTACTAGGCTAACTATGCTCGAACACTTTCAACAGTCTCACAGCTATTATTCTGCTGTCAATCCAAAGAATGCCCATTTGTACATGTTCACGGTTTTATATAGATATGTATAGATAGTTCGCAGCTGCTGCTGAGTGTTTCGGCAAGGGTTCGCTCCCTCCTTTCTCTCCCTTTCTGTCTCTCTCTCTCTATCTCTCGGCTGCTCGGCCACAAATGCTAAGCAAACACAAATTGCGAATGATAAATGCAACGCTCGCCTGCCGTTAATAATTTTCTATAAATTTTCGCGCAAGTTCCCAAGAGAGAGCAAAGTGAGAGCGGGTCAGGGCGCAAAATATGGGAGAGAAAGAGAGAGGGGGTACGGACAGGCAAACCAAACAAGGAAGCGAATGTCGAAAATCCAATTTGCATTTCCATCAATAACAAAAGAATATAAGACGATGTGTTCTGGGAGAAAGCGTGCGACGCATTTGCACAGGGAAGAGAATTGAGGCCGAAGAGAGAGGGGAGAAAGGGGGAAGGGAGTGAAGAGGGGAAAGGGGGGAGAGAGAAGACTGCCCGAGGTGGACGACGTTATGAGGTACCCGTCAAAATTTACCAATCGTTAAAAATACTTCCTGTTTCCTGTGCGCCATTTTCTAATGCGCCGGCTTGGCATCCGTTTGCTGCTGTTCTCGCTATATCATTTCCCCTTCTCCCTATCTTCCCCTATCCCCCCGCCCTTCCTTTCCACCTTCCCTGACTGCAGCCCGCGTCTGTTTGAGAAACCAATGCTGTCCACGTTCGCGTCCAGCAGCGGCTGGCTGCCACAGTTAGTCATTCTTGTGCTGCTTTATGTAATTTATATCCTTGCTGCATTATCCTTTATTTACTTTACTTTTTAGCATTATACGAGTGTGCGTCTCTCTGTGTGTGTGTGTGTGTGTGTGTCTCTCTCTCTTCTCTCTCTCTCTGTATGTGTGCGTGGCGAAATTTATGTATAAAAATGAGCGAAATTGCAGAACACATTTTTTCCATTACTGAAAATAAATGTCTGAAGGATGTGCCCGGCCAGGACGAGCAGCAGCAGCAGCTCAGTCAACTGACTGACTCCCGTTGGCTTTATCTCTCTATCTGTGTGTGTGCTTGTGTGTGTGTCTGTCTTAGATCAGAAAAAATCGCTTCTCACTGATGAGCTTCAATGAATTCAATCAGAATTCATTTGAATACAGTCCGTGCATACCAAAGAGGCGAGATTAAGTGGCAAAGGCGAGTGGCGAAGGGTGACAGGGCGGGGGGGAGAAAGGGCAAGTGAAAGTGCGACAGGATAGAAAGAGAGAGAGAAAAGTAGCCACAACGAAAGCCAACTCCTTATGAGCAAGCGGCAATTCGCTTTGACTAATATGCCTTGTGGTCTGCTAAGCCCGACGAGCCCGACGAGATTTGGGCCGCTTGGGCAGGCCATGGACTTTGGCGTCGTGGAATAAGTAATCAGCGCTAAGTTGGTAATTGAAAGCGTTGCTTGGCATGCGCTGCCACTCCCCCATCCCTTCCTATGCTACCCTATGCTTACCTTGCCCTTGCCTACACTTGCGGTTTTGTTGTTGACTACGGTCAAGAGCGTCGTCGACGTCGTCGTCGTCTACACACTTGACTGGAGCTGCACACTGAAGCGAATAGAGTTAAGTCGAGTCGCGTTGAGTGGGTGTGAAGTGGAGTGAAGTAGAGTGGGAAGTGGGAAGCAAAGAAAGAGCGAAGAAGTGTGGAAAAGAAAACAAACTGAAGAGCAGCAAAGTTCATTGAAAACTTTCGCCAAGAAGGCTGCAACAAGACGAGAGAGAAGGAGGCGCAACTTAAGGCTTGACTTTGGATTATGGTGCTACCCCTCTCTAACTTCCCCTTTATCCACACTTTCTCAGCTAACGCCCATCAACAGGAAATGTCAAGAGGCTTCAGCAAGGACACCTGGAGAGACACATATGGGGAGTAAATCTGAGCTGGGGTTGTAGACGGGACAACGCCCAAGGCCAAACAAGCACAACAAAAGCAGAAATAAAATGGCAACACACACACACAGAGAAACATAAAACAGATAACAACAAGCAGGCAAAATGAGCTTCCTCTCAGCTAAGTATCTTGGAGGCTGTGAAAGTACTTGAAATTTGACTATTTTGTTGCATTATTATGATATTTTTAGTTGCAAATAAACGATTTACAAAGCTTACGTTAAGTTTACACAACGTAATAGCTACAGCAAGTAAGCAGCGGAGTTCACTGTTAATTAACAGCATATAAAATGTTGCCATATCACAATCAGTTAGCCATGTTAACACAAATTAATTAATGAATAAATAATAATAATAAATAACTAATTATATATGCATAACTAATATGTAATAAGTATTTCATGTTGAATTAAAACAAAATAATTATTCATTATATACTCATTAAATATTTGTTTTATCCCATATTCGAACCCAACTTCAAAGCTCACAGCAAATCTAAACTCCCTCAATACCAATAGAGTATGTGGCACACACATGGCAACTGCAACTACCCCCAAACTTCAGAGCCGACATTACGTAACATGAGGTTGCGAAAATTATGTACAAAGATTAAGAAAGTAAACTGTTATCTGGCAGGGCGCTGGGCTATGTTAAGAGTGCAGGAAATGGCAACGCGTCGTGTTGACAGTTTCTGCTGCGGGGTCATAAGGGCGTGTGCCTGTCTGAGAGTGTATGGGTGTGTTTGTGAGGCGGGGTATGGGACTGTGCAGCATAATGAAATTATATTCAGCCAACATTTTGTGTGTGTTGCAGATGAGTTTTTGGTTTATGTGCGAGATTTGCTTATGCTTTATGTGTGCCAACATAAAATATTGCAAGAGAGGGAGCGAAAAAGCGGAAAGGGGATGGGAAAGCAGCGAAATAAAATGAAAACAAATTTTAAAATAAACAAATCTCAAAATAAAATAAAGATGTGGCAGCAAACGGTCATAAAAATGCACTGTAACAAATAAAAAACGCTTGATGCGCAGACGGTAAATGGTAAATACACATGAAAATAAATAGAATTACGTTATAAAACTTTTAATAAAAATATACTTAAAGCTGTGAGCTTATATAGACAAAACAACATATGCACAAAACTAATGCACAATGCAAACTAACAGATGTTTTAAAAGCTGTAAAAAATACGAAACTTGCTTATTAACATTTAATTCCCCATAAAAAACAATAGTAATATTAATAAACATTAATTAAAAAAAATAAAAATAAATCTTCGATCCTGCCAGGAGTCGAACCTGGAATCTTCTGATCCGTAGTCAGACGCGTTATCCATTGCGCCACAGGACCGTTGTGTGCTAGCTTGACTATGTTCACTAAGAGTTGCGGCTGAGTGAACAGTGTGAACGATCAGCTCCAATGCTTAGCTATTTTTAGAGCACAACAACAACAACAATAGCAAACAGAAACGAAACATGAGAATTAAATGTGAATAAATAAACGACAACAATAACAACAAAGTAAACAACGAATAGAGAGAGAGAGATACAAACATATGTGGGCACTTATGGGGCCTCTAGAGCTGCGCACTCAATAAAGCATTCACATTTTTGGCCACTTGACAACTGGTTAAAGATAGAGCCAAGTTTAAGCGGCCTCGTCTCCGATACAAACGAAACGTTTTTGGCTTAAATACAATCGACAAATGTGTGTAACATGAATTCCGACTGATTTCCATTGCCATCAACTGCCTGATATCCTCTCTCTCTCTCTTTCCCCCTCTCTATACCATTCAATTCTTCTCCTTCTGTCTCTGCCTCGCCGTGTGTGACTGCGTCTGTTGTTTCCGGTTAGCTACGTTTGATTTCGATTCTAATTGTTTTCGTCTACCCCGTCCACATTTGCTAGCTTTCTTCTCTCTCTCTCTCTATCTCTCTCAGTCTCTTTCTCTCTCTTGGTTTTTTCTCGGTGAAAATTACCTGAGCTGCAGGAAAACTTCATCCCAAATGGGCAAATAATTATTCGTGCAAACCGAGCCAAGCCAAACGAAACCCCTGGGCAAAAATTAAGCAAATATCACGTCGATGGCCGACGAATGGGAATCAAAGACAAGCACAACCATCAATGAGGCTAATGTGTGTCTGTATTTGTGTGTGTGTATGTGTGCGTGCGGGCTCTGTTTGGCTACAACGAAATTCCGTAACAAAATTCCTGCACAAAGTGCGTGTGAAAATCTTTACGTGAGTGCCTAAAGTTCTTTCGTTCTTCTTCCTTCCTTTCAAACTGCATATGGGAGATGGGGGAGGGGGGATAAGTATCGTATCGGAATCAGTTTGATTGTTTGAGGTTTTAATTACAGAGAGTGGCTATTTGGAGAAGCTGTCGAGCGTAGAGCGTAGGGGATCAAAGCAAAGCTGTAAATTGGCACAAATTGTGGCTAATCTTTTGGGGGCGATTTTGCAGCGAACGCAAACTGTGCGAATTAGTTTTCACTTAAATCTGCAGTGATTGGGGGACAACTTTTAAGAGAACTATGATGGAAATTAAAGGGGTGAAAGGTTAGAATGTATATTAACACATATATATACAAACAATATATTATATTATATTATTTAATAAGTAAGCGTCCATCAGTCTAGAAAAAATTAAAGAATTCATAAAGAAAATAGACTGATTATATAGCATTGAGCTCAGTAGGGGTACGATAGATGTAATAGGTCGCTGTGTAGATCTCCGTATCAAATAAAAATAATAATAATACATATACTTTATAATCTTTGTTAAGATTAACAGTATCGTATTAATGTTATTGAGTTTTGTCACTTTCACATTCCTTATCTCTTTTTTAACTTTTTGTTTTTATATACTAATGATATTATCTGTTAAATTTTTTATAAATGTTATAAATGTTTATAAATGTCTTATATTTTGATAACGACACCCATTTTCATTCGCAAAATCGAAACTTATTTGTTTTTCTTTGAATTTCCACCTTCAACATTTACTTTCTTTTAAATTTAACACATTTTGTTTTCTTGTTCGTTTGAAAAAGAGCTCAATGAAGATTAATTGTTGAGCATCAAGTGCATAACACATGTACATATGAGTGTGTTTGAGTATGTCTGTGTGTGCAGGGTATTTGGGAAGTATTCGCAAACTAACGCTAAAATCATTAGGAGCGATGCATGTTGTTTGCACAAACTGTGACACAGCAAGTTCTGTAGATCCGCACTCGCTTTAACTTCGTTTTTGAACTGCAGCAGCAGCGACTAAGCCCAGCGACCTGCAACTCGACAACAGTGGTGCCACGCCCCTTGCATTCCGCCCGCCCTTGCACCCTCCTCGCTCGCGCCAGCTAGGAGTAAGTAAATTGTACAGTTGGCGCAAACGAGTAAAGAAATCGCTCATGCAAAACTGATTGACTGTAACGAAATACAAAAAGCAAAGAACTGTAAAGAGAAACACGAAACTTGTTACAGTCGCTGCTGATTTTAGTGCCCCCAAACCACGCCCGAAACCCACAGTAGCAGCAACAACAACACAGCAACGGCAGAAGCACAGTTCCAATTCCATTCCTGATCCCCATCGTCAGTTTCCATCCCCAAAGGCAGGCAGGCAGGCAGCATCCCCGTTATCTTTCTGCGTTTATTTATGTAGTTCAGCTACTGCGCCCGTACGTATGCAACGTTTTCATTACTCTTACTTTGCGCCACTGCAACTACCGCAGCAACCAGGAATGCAACACGTTGCCAGTCATATCATGAATCGGCGCTATCGGAAATGTTGCAATTTATTTATTTTGTATGTGCAATTTGTACTTAAAGAGAGAAAGGTTATGTAGATATTTCTTTGTTTTCTACAAACATTTTATGGGTTTTTATAACTTTCAATTTTAAAAAATAAAACTAAAAGTTTTTACATACAACTTGTTAATTTTCTATTGTATGGCAGCGATAAGTCCAAGAGACTTCTCTCTTCGCTTGCCAGCCCTGGTTGCAGTTGCTCGATTTTTATTGAAACGAAAATATCGTTGGACGTTGGCTTCTTGCACGCCTTTTTGTCGGTTGCGCACTTAATTGAAAGGAATTGTTAATTCGCAAGTCTTTTCCGCTGCACTCTCTCACTGTCTCCCTCGCCCACTCCCTTTCTCTCTCTCTTTGCCTTTCCCTCACACTCATCTCTTTCTCTTCTCATCTCTTTGTGCGTGATTGGTCGGCTCAAACGGAGCGTCTTAATGACGACTATCGGCTATAGGCGTTGACTGTACCCCCTCTTTCCGTCTCTTCCTTTTTGCGCCTCGCTTGATTTCTGCTCTCAAATTCAATTATTTTAATTTCTCTTATTTTCACACATGCTTCGCCTTTTCGACGCCAGGGGGCGTACTGACTGTGTGTGTGAGTGTGTGTGTTGTCAGCTGTCAGCGCTCTTTGTTTATTCCTTGACACTTATTTGTCATTTTTAGCATATATAATAGCATTTTCTGTAGATTAAACAGGCCTTAGAAGTACGATATGCAAACACCATCACACACACACAACTCAGTCTGGCACTCGCTTTGCTACTTAACCGTAATAATTGCTCACGTTCTCACGCCCTCCACCTTCTTCACTGCCTCATTGTGGCTTTTAAAACCAATTTGGAAAAATAAAGGGAACCCTATGCCGCACCACGCCCCCGTTCCCTCCCCCCACTTCGTTGCAGGCAACACACAACCAGGTCAAAACGCTGCTCTAAGATGTGTGTAATTAGACGTGACTTTTCCTCAAGTTTTTCTTCTAGTTCTAGCTTTGTGTGCAAGCAGGGAAGGAGGAGGGGCGGCAACTACCAGGGTAGTCTGCAGCTTAAAGCCTTCTTACTGCTGGTGTTGTTTAGTCATACGCCCTACTTGTACTACAGGAGGGGCAAGGCTCGTTGGCGTTGGGGCTGCAGATTGAGGTTAGATACGAAGTGCCAAAGGCAATTATAGAGTATACATATGTGTGGAATTCAATGTAACGGCATAATGTAACGGCACTTAAGCATTATGCTTCAACAGCAGACTTAAGAGAGACAGATAGAGAGGGGAAGAGAGGGAGATAGAGATAGAGCCAGGCTGATTACTTTGCGATCAATAATACACACGAGTTAGTTAAGCACATTTGGAATGTAAAAGCGAATTTCTGCCCTAATGAGCAAGGCGTTTGTAACATTTCGATAACTACCCCACCCCCCTTCCCTTATCTCCCTCTATCACGATACACCTGTAAGTTCAAACATTTAATCTAATTATCAGTTACCTGTCCACCCCATAGGGCGTCTCGGCAACGTTTAATTTGTATAACGGAAATCCCGTACACCCGTTCCTCTTTGTAAGAAGTTGCAGTGGTTTCTTACTGCCTGTCCCTCACTCCCTTTGTTTGTTTCATCCCCTCGAAGTAAATTTACTTGTCACCCTCTTGGCACGCCTTCTGGCTCCCCCGACGGAGCCCGCACCTCATCCCAGCGCAACATGTACCCGCATTTGGAGCGTAAATTGAAAACATGCCAAATAATTACATATTTTCCATATGAATTTTTCAATTTATATGCCGTCATGCAAACGCCGCGTGCATATTTCTCTGTAACGTGTCACGACATTGACATCCGCGACATATTCCCACTACACACATAAACCCAAGTCCAAGGCGCTGACGTCGTTTATTTATTTATGCAAATTATGCAAATTATGACCTTGAAAGAGGCCCCAGCCAGTGCTGCCAACTTTCAATGAGAGAAAAAACTGTTTTTAACGGAAAGGAAAGCGAAAAAAGCGGCAATGCGAGAAAGCGCGAGTCTGCAAGCAGTCGCTACATTGTCGATAGTGCAGTTGACTTAAATCCTTTTTGATCAGACTCATCCGGGACAAAAATGGGATTGTGTCCTGGGAAACAGAATTCTGTTAGCGAAAAATACAAGCCGTTTTTTTATTATCAATTCGCAATTGTGGCAAAACCAGATAGCAACATCAGTATTGCTTATCTGTTTGTTTTTTTTCTTCCACTTTTTAAGACGCCCCACAGGGACCGGCTGGTGAAAAAACTTTTTAAGTCAATACACGCACACGCAGCGGAGACAACAACCCACGAAGCAAGTTACGACAACGGAAAACACTTTATGTTAAGTGCAATGCTCTGTTAAGTTTGTTCTTTACATAACAGAAGTACTCTCCAGCGTTGCCATGTCAGTCTTTATTTTTTGTTTCGCAGGTATAAATCACGGAATTGCAGTATGCCGTTCCATTTCATGAAGATTTGCTGGCTACACCGTTCCCCCTCCAATTAAATATTGAAAGATTTATTGATTTTATGGAAACTCTTTTATTAATGTAGTTTGTGTTGATGGGTTTTCAATGTGTTTACAAACGTCTCTTGATGCCTGGAAAAAATAACACTCACACAGAAAAATATAATTGACAGCTTACAATGTTCTGTGTTTGTTTAATTTAGATAATATTTAAAACAGTTTCCTATATATAAATATATAGTGATATTCGTGCACATCCTAGATTCCAAGATGATCGACCAAGCACATGTACATTACTATATGATGTAGTTATAAAATACAAAAGCTGATAAAATGCATCTTCATACATTCTGAATGTACAAAAAATATAGGATAATTCAAAAAAATAAGGATCGAGGTGAGTCTGAAATGAGTAATAAAAATCATAAAGACAAAAAGGAAAACTAACATATTGAATAGAGACAGCGAGGAACGAGTTGGAGAGTAGGATAAGTGAATGGGCTTTAAAGGAAATACGGTGCAATCTAATTTAATTTAAACGCTGAGTAACTGGCAGCTTCTTGCGCCGCCGTCGCAGCTGCTGGCTGCGATCCCAGTACTCGAAATAACGTTCCTGTTTTAACCATTCCTGATATTTATACCACCATTCCTCCCATTTAATGTAGTCCTGAAAGAAAGGAAAAGAAGAATGGTATTAAAATTCGACGAAGTTCTATTCGATCTGTATCGCACTCACCTTTAGATCCAAGTCCCGCAGATAGCCGCGACTCTTGTAGTACTCGTAACGAACGCGCACATCGTCCCACGACAGCATACCCGACGGTGCTGTGGTGGCCAACTCCTCGGGAAAATGACCAGCCGGCGCCGGTGAGTATGAATAACGACGCGGAGGCGATTCCATACCCTCTTCGATCATTACTTTGAGCGCACCACCCGCCGAATCTTTAGTGATTCGCATATTTTCCATATTGAGGCGATCAATGCTCCATTGAGCCATTTTTCCGAATCGCTCGGATAGCGTTAGACGCGTTGTTGCCGAGAATGAGGGCAGTGCTGGTGTCGCCTCATCGCTATCGGAACCGCCCGAATCATCCGAATCCGATGACGAATTGGCATTATTGCCACTGGCATTAGCGCTGCCTGGCGTTGCACTCGTATGCTTCTTTCGTTTCTCACCTTCGATTTTGACACGTGCGCGCAGCTGCAATTGGAGATTTGATTAGACACATACTCTCTTGTTTAACTTCATCCCTCCCTTCTCATCGATACTCACCTCCTTTTCCTTTTTTTTCTTTTTGGCCTGTGGTGCTGTTGTTGCTGCTGGTGCTGCAGGCTCTGGTGGCTCTGGTGGGCGATGCTTGAGTCGTGGATCCTCTGGCGGGCGGTGAATGACGCGACGCGCGACCCGTTTTCATATGTGCATCCGACGATGACGCGCCGCGCTCGTGACTTATATGACGCATTTTTGCCTCGCGATATTTGTCAATGCTAGCACCGCGAACCGGCGGCGGAGTTGTCGGACGCCCTAGCAAACGACCATGGGACTCTGGCGGCGGTAACGGTGGTGGCGCGCCGGCGCCGCGATAATGGCCACGTGGCTTTGGCGGCGGCGAACGCGGACCACGAGAACTATTAACAAATGGAAGGCAATTAAATTATTAAAATTATATATGTAATAGTTTGTCAACATGCGAGACTTACCGAGATCTGTGACGATGACTGGGCGAGCACAGCGAACAGGAATCATCCGAGCTGCTGCTCATTGAACTATTTGAACGCGATCGCATTGAATGCTGCATTATAATTAAAAAAAAAGGTATATAAAACTGTTGATTGTTCAATTATTCCTTTTCATTAATGTGTACTTACTCTGGGCGGCGGCGACGGCGGACGTTTGGAGCGCGGCAGAATGTGTGCCGATCCCATGCCACGCTTCTCCAATCCCGACGACGTTGGAGGTGGTAGTGGCGGTGAGCGACGCCGGCTTAAAGGGGATCGCGACGCGTTTGTCGGTTTGCGACGTAGCTGGGATGAGGTTGAGCTGCCAGCTGGTTCTGGCGGTGAACGCGGTCGACCGTGACCGTTGCCCGGACGACGAAGAATATCACTGCTATTGTTACTGTGATGACTGTTGGGTGACCGCGGCATGTTGCGCGGCGGCATTGGCGGCGACCGTGGGCGACCACGCAATGGCGGCCCATTATGAAGTGGCGATGGTGGCGACATTACCGGTCGCCGTTCCATGAATTGCGGAGGCGGCGAACGATGACGTGCATGCGATGGCGGCGGTGGCGACAAAGGCGGAGATTTGCGCAAACGTGAGCGACTTCGCGAATGCGGTGACCTCGAGCGGCCATACCGCGTAGACGACGACGACGACGGTTGCGGACCAGAGTTCGGTGGCACGCAAGGATAACGGGAATAGCTAATTTGAGGCCCGTCACCGTCACGTTCACGCTCACTTTCGCCGGAGCTCTCTGGTCCTTGAATGTACATTTTCTTGTAGCCTGTGTGGCGCCAACGGTTTGGATCTTTCTCCTCGGCTTCAAGTATTTTTTTTCCCAATATGCATTTGTGGTGTTGGCACGTGCCTTCTTCATAACGTTATCGATTTCGCGACGTTTTCCAGCGGGTAAAGATGGATCTGCAAGTTTAACATATGTTTCAGGTATTAGTTATAAGTCAAATGAATAATGAAGTCTATTTTCAACTCAACTCTACGCCCTAACATTATGTGCATTAAAGCCTCCTAGTGCCAGTTCAACTAACGATCGATATTTACAAAATTGAATTTTTTTGAATATTGAATATTTGTTAAAAGTATCAGAATTATCACTTTAGGTGCAGGCTTAAATTAGGATTGACGTGTTTTCCAAAAAGTCGCTATTTGTATTAATTTGAAGTTCTTCCAATCCAACATAAAAATCTTTCCTAGAACGAGCATCGATATTTACCAAGCGATATATTACGTATATCGATCTGACGTTGATATCGAGCTATAGTTTCCGTTCACATATTTATATCGACAAATTATCGATATACCTAGTAGGTACCTGTTATGCGTGCAGCTGTTGGCTGTCTGTCCATGTGCAGTTTAGGATTCAAATCTGGGCGCCTGCGCGAAGTCATTACGCGAATCGATTCGCGTTCTCTTTCGCGCACGTCTATTTCTTCCGCTAACGATTAGCTCTCGCGCGTAACACTTTATATTCTTTTATTTTTCTCGTATATATTTCTTATATTTTCATATATCTCATTAAAACACATACACAAAAAGCTGCAAATATATTACAATTGATTATAGAAAACATTAGAGAAAGATAGAGCATTAGAAATGGCGTACAATAACAACAACATTCAATAGCAACAATTAAGTAATAAATAAACAGTCCCAACGTAAGAGAAATGTATATCAGCAGCACGCGCGCGTCGAGGCAGCATAGAATAACGTCATGTATCGTAACGAAACGTTACAAGCCCACAAAAAATGTGGGCCTGTTGTAGTAACACGCGTTACGTCGTCAATCGTGGCGACCGAATAGAGCAAGATACGAAACACCTGGTGAACGTAAGAGACTCTTACGTACGCGACGCGGCTGCCCAAAAGAACGTAGAATCATCGCCGCGGTGCGGTTAACGAAATGTCTGCCTTTTTCATCCCAAGCCGCGGCACGTATGACCATTAAAGTCAATTAAATGCAAAGTATTCGTCGCGAACTTAGCATTTATTTGTTTTTCCTTAGGGTGTTGCGGAGCACACCCGATTCTCAGCGATATTTGTTGTGCCTTTGCAAAGCAAGGCGACACACACACACAGGCACGCACGCACAGACATTTGTATGTATGCATTTCTTTTCCTTTTTTCGTTTTTGCTTTGTCAGCGACAAATAATCCAAACCGAACACGAACCGACAAGACGACAGGCAATTAAAGTGTGTTAAGCTAATAAAAACGATAGGTACAGCACTAAATTAAATTGCTTACATTTGTATACGTTATTGCGTGCACGCTTATAATGTTTTACTTGCTTGAAATCTACAACACAAATGGCAAACACGGCGCTTTATTTTTCTTCACATCAATTTCATGCGACGGCCATATTTGCGATGGATTTCAGTGTTACCGTAAATGGATAACGCAGAAATATAACACAAACGCAAAGGAGATTCCAAACGCAATGTTAACTCGAAAAGAGCTAACATTGTTAGTTACTGTTAAATGCAAAACACTACCTGCTGCAAGATCGACTTTAATGAAAATGTGCATATTATTAAAACGGGAAACAATTTTATTTCAAATGAAAATAAATAAATAAAACACAGCATATACTTTAATTGGCTTATAATTAGGAGTGTTTAAATATTTCATTTATATAAACACAACATTCTGTTATTACATATGGAGTCGAACTAGTCATTTACAGAATCCAAAGAACGTGCTCAATTGGTTCGTTCACTTGAAAACATTATCGACGAATGACAACCCTGTTGCACTCACACACGTGGTTTCTTTTTGTGCGTACAGCGTTATTGGAGTGCCGCGTGCGTCTGTGATTTGATTAAAGATTTGAATTAAAAAACAAAAGTACAGCTATTTAATATGGGAAAACCAGGTGAGTTGTTTGCAAACAATAAATAACGAATTGTTGTGCAATTGTAGAGGCCAAATTGCGCCAAAACAAAACAACAAACTCTTAACCTCTGAATGCGCAATGTGGACTTAAAAAATAAATAAATTTCTTTGCTTGGCAGGCTTCAGTCCTCGTGGTGGCGGCGGCGGTGGTGGAGGTGGCGGCGGTAGAGGAAGCGGCAGTGGATTTGGTGGCCGTGGCGGAGGCGGTGGATTTGGTGGCCGTGGCGGTGGTGGAGGTCGCGGAGGCGGCGGCGGGTTTGGTGGCCGTGGCGGCGGCGGTGGACGTGGAGGTGGTGGTGACCGTGGTGGTCGTCCCAGCTTTGGTGGACGCGGCGGCGGCGGTGGCCGTGGTGCTGGAGGTCGCGGAGGTGGCGGACGCGGAGGCGGCGGCCGTGGAGGTGGAGGCCGTGGCGGCGGTGCTGGTGGTTTCAAGGGCGGCAAAACAGTCACCATTGAGCCACATCGTCACGAGGGAGTCTTCATTGCTCGCGGCAAGGAGGATGCTCTAGTCACACGCAACTTTGTGCCCGGCTCCGAGGTCTACGGCGAGAAGCGTATTTCAGTTGAGGTAAGCTACGGAGTCTATTTATATCATTCATGTTGTCGTTTCCGTCTATGATGAGGTTGTGCAGGGGTACAGAACATGGCAAAATGTGGCCGTGAGCTTGCGTGGTCCACTGTCCCGCTGTGTGTACTTCAGGTGCATGTTAAACAGCGTGGATGGGGGCCGTGTGTGGCTTAGAACTATAGCACAACTGAGGCAACTTCAACCCAAACACAAAGATCGTTTGTTTTTAAACTTTTAACTAATGCAACAATTATTTATTTATCTCATCTCTCACAGACCAACGGCGAGAAGATTGAGTACCGTGTCTGGAATCCCTTCCGTTCCAAGCTGGCCGCAGCCATTCTCGGCGGTGTGGAGAAGATACACATGCCACCTGGCTCCAAGGTGTTGTACTTGGGTGGCGCCTCTGGCACAACTGTGTCGCACGTATCCGATGTTGTTGGACCTGAGGGTCTTGTCTATGCCGTTGAGTTCTCGCACCGTTCGGGCCGTGATCTGATTAATGTGGCCAAGAAGCGTACCAACATTATTCCCATTATTGAGGACGCCCGTCATCCACACAAGTATCGCATGCTGGTCGGTATGGTCGATACCATCTTTGCCGATGTGGCACAACCGGATCAGGGTCGTATTGTGGCACTGAATGCACAGCATTTCCTTAAGAATGGCGGCCATTTCGTCATCTCCATCAAGGCATCCTGCATTGATTCCACAGCGCAACCAGAGGCTGTCTTTGCCGCTGAGGTGAAGAAGATGCAAGCAGATAAACTTAAACCACAGGAACAGCTCACGCTGGAGCCCTACGAACGTGATCATGCCGTTGTTGTGGGCGTGTACCGCCCACCAGCAAAGCAGTAAATCGAGACTGTTGTGTAGAGGCGCTTGTGTCGTTAGGTTATAGGCTATATAAATAATACTACTTCTATTAATGCAGTCGTATTGTATTAAGTTTCTTTTTAAATATAAACAAATCAAACAAACCATAGTTCTAGAGACAAGTTAAAAAATGCAAACTATTTTTTGTAACAAACGTACAAAATATACAAGACAAGAAAAACACCAAACGAACCTGTTTTTATTTGTCCAACAGTCCATAAACATCAGTTGATATAATGCGTGGTTAAAAAAAGAATTAAAATCAAATTTAGGTGAAACAAATAAATAAAAAATGTCGACTCGCTGCGGACAGGATTCGAACCTGTGCGGGTAGAACCCAATGGATTTCAAGTCCATCTCCTTAACCACTCGGACACCGCAGCACGTGATCGTTGCGTGTCAAAGTTATTATTTAAGGAAAGACTGTAGCAGCGTCATCTATCATAGAATCCAGCAAACAAGAGCTACCGCCATCTGTTGCTAAATGTACGTACTATGTAATCAGAACAGAGGCGAGAATTTGCCGGCTGTTTGGCGGCCTTCGCAAAACAGCTGCGGTGTCCGAGTGGTTAAGGAGATGGACTTGAAATCCATTGGGTTCTACCCGCACAGGTTCGAATCCTGTCCGCAGCGAGAGAGATCACTTTTTTTTTATTTTTCTGCTTTTTATTCAAACATGTGGACAATAAAGAAACAATTGATCTTGATTAGTTTCAATAAAATTACTTTATTTAGCGTGATTCTGGTGCTGGTCGCAAAATATATATATATATAGCTGCTTTCTGCTCGACCAGCAGGCGCATTGAGTGGAGATAAAACAATTCATCGCTTAATTCTTAAGAGTTTTTGCAATTGTTGCAGCCATTGTTTTTGTTTTTAATACAATTTAAAGATTCCGGCACACACACAATCATCATCATACACGTAGGGAACAAATGGGTTAAAGTTTAATGCTTATCAACTAGGTAAAATCAAATTAAATTGTCGCCAAATATTATCACCCAAATTCGATTATAAATTGGAGATGTATGGTATATCAATTTACAATTTTGCGCGTTTGGGCACACCGATAGCCTCAAGGACTCCACAGTTCTCCAGATGCTGGAACAGCGTATCCAGATACTCATCACGGTGCTGAATCAAATGGGCCGCATGCTGTGAGCGTGGCCAGCATTTGAACGTCACCTTAATGTTGGCACGTTCCCAATTTTCGCGTACAGCATGATTCGATGAGGGGGGACCGATCAAGTCATTGTCAGAGACAAAGAACAACGCCGGAGCCTTGAGCAATGTCGAATGAAACATCTGACTGGAGCGCATATAATGTATGGTTGCCTGATTGTGGAATGTCTTCATGTGATACAGCGTATAGTTGCGCAGGGCGCTCTGCATGCGTTCGTTCTTGGGGAAAATCGATTTGGGCACCCCAACGGGAATTTCCGTTATGTCGGCGGCACTGTCCCAAATCTGACAAACGAAACGATCCAAAATGCTGCCATATCGATCCATATCGCGTGACATCTGTAACATAATCTCGCCCATTTGATATGCACCCACAGAGAAACCGTGCATAACAATCGGTGCATACGATTTATTGTTCTCCAGAAATTTCAAAGTTTCTGCGGCGACCACCTGGCAAATAAACAGACGGTTAATAAAAGTCCAACAACAGGTAGCAATTTATTATTTTATGATATCTCTACCTGTGTCCCCTTGGCCGGCCAAAGCAGCTGCCAGGGTGTAATGTGCACGACCATTACATCGAATCCCATTTCCGTATAGATTTGCGCATATTTCTTCAGATGCTTCTGCTTGGCCATCAGCCAGGCCATCATCAGTACAAGGGGATTACCCGTTGGCTTTTTGAAGGCCAGAGTCTTGGGATCCACCTCGATGTTAGCCTTGTTGTTCGTATATAGAGTCATATTCTTCGTTATATCCTTAGAGGATATGTACCGGCGGTTCTTTAAAGATGCCATTGCGCTCTAAACAACAAGAAGAGTGGAAATCTCACTTATGTTTTCGAATACAACTTAAAGATCTAGTTAAATCATGCAGAACTGTAAAAGTAATTTGGATTTCCGATAATTTATTTTGTATTAAATGGATTCAGTTCAGATTTTATGTGTTTATTTTAAAATGTTATGCCCAACAATGGTTTATCTGGGTCGAGTAATTACAATCTCATCTATTAGATTGTAGTTACTCGACTCGAAGATAAACTCAACGTTTCTGTATCAACACATGGTCTGATGGATCTGACTTAGATCTCCAAACGATTAGATATGGGAATTTACGATGTCTGCCAAACCGGACATCCCATTAGTTTATATCTATTCCATGCAAATTAACCGATAATGCTCTCATTAGTATTTAACTCTTTCTTTGAATAATAACAATTGAATACGACCTTGACTGTCTAGCAATACGGTTCATAAATCCGGTTGCACGTGAAGATAACAATGTATTACAGATAAGATAATGACGTTATATACATGTATATATAAACATATATAGAAATATCAAGAGCCGGTAACAACATAACACACTTCTTTTGAACTGATTTCTTGGATTAACAAGAAATACACCTCACAGGTATTTTAAGAAAAGTATTAAACATTTAATCACTTCACAAAACTAGGATAAGTTCAACAATTACCAGAATACTGACTTATATAATAATAATATTGTTAACAATTAAATGTCACTCTATACTATATACGGACTGATCAGGTAGCTTGCTAAACTGTATATATTGCCCGATTGTAGGAAACTAACTGAAGGAAAAATTCAGTTGGCAATGTCTTAATCCAGCACACATTATGCACTTCGTATTCATAGATACCGTAACGAATCTATCGATAAGAAAGTTACAATTTAGATAAGCTTATAGCGAAGTCATAGGGTCACTTCACACGGGGGTAAAGGGGGATTCACTTATTAATTGTTTGTTAGTTTAAACATATTAAACTCACAAGTTTCAGGCGCCGATAGATCTTTAATAATATAATTAGCAATATGATCACTAGAGCTATTTCAATTATTAAATCCATAATTGTCAAATTACGGAAGAACTAATTTTGTATCTAACATATGCGAGTATTTGCATGTACAAAAAGCTTAGATCGACTGCCTTATACGAAAATAGATCACTGGGGGCGGTCGTTGAGACTCGCCTTCAACGACAGAACATGACAATATTAGTCTGGAATATACACATACATATAGAGAATAAGGTGTGTGTGTGTGGGGTAGTTGAGGGATCTGAATGGCTTTTGCGGCGGATAGAATTACATTGCGGCTGCACTGGAAGTCTCATCTCACTTGGAAGCTTGGAAATTCTCAAAGAGAGGATTGAGCAGTCGGAAAGCTTGACATTGAGCGCCATTATGGTGATCCATCATAAAAGCTGCAGCAATTGACGGTTCAAAAGCGTGACAGCAGAGGTCGCTTTAGGCAATGCAAATCTATAAATTGCTTTTAGGGCTTTTCGTATTATAAAAGATTTTGTTTTTGTTATTGTTGCTAAATAACTATTTGTTGGTTAAGTCAAGCGTCTAATGACCGTCTACTAATTGCAAGCAATAATTACGAATATATAAAAATATATATAATATATGTACTTCTGCCGGTTAATCTCCCAGACGGAAAAAGTTAAATGAATTTGCGAGAACAAAGTTCATAAAATATTTTCTATTATCATTAGCAGCGCGCTGCTAGTTAACAGTCGAAGTATTAAATCAAATGCAAGGCGTCTATGTAAATGTTATGTTAGAATTTACACAATGTTGAGGTAGGGGATCGCGATGCATGTTATGTTAATTAATGCAGGTGTGGATGAATTAAGTATAAAGAAGAATGGACAAATGATTTGCAAATTGATTGGCAAAGAATTTAAGCAGAAAGCGTGGCTAACACACAAACAATTACGAATTATTACACGTATGTGCATTTAAATATATATGTATGTATGTTAAACTGAAAATAGGTAAACCTGATTATATACTTACGTATTGCACCAGTGGCGTTTGTAGGCTAGAGAAATTGCGCTTCAGAGGCAGCTGCATTTCACGGTACTCTCCCAACGGCCCCTGTAACAGACCCTTGCCCTTACCAGGGGGCGCCAGAGAGGCCTAAGAAACTATCCGCATAGACATTCTCGTATGGCACTGCTGCGCTACGACTATTCTGTGCTGTTATTTTCCGATTTGGCCGATTGTGGATGTATGGGTGGGGTGGGCGTTGGGACGATGGCGAGACAGACATATATATAAAATGTAATATATAAATAAACGATTTTGAATATTGTGTGTCTAATTGTGTGTGTGTTTACCACCAAAGGAGAGGCCCACAGCAAGTGTAGCGGCCGTGCGACCGGCAGCAAACGGTAGATTTATTGATTTCTTTGCTGCAGTTGCGTAAAATGCAGTGCGGAAGAAATGTGAAGCCATCGTTGAAGATGTTGAGCTTTATTTTGTTTAGGAAACGTGATGAATATGAAAAGAAGAAACGACATTTGACAATTATATATTTTATTATAATTGGTATGCAGACGATATAGAAAAATATACACACACACAAAGGAGGACGCAAACACACACACACACACACGCACACAGCTAGCAACCGTTGCACGAAAAGTGAACTTTGGACTGGACCTGATCTGCTGCAGACGAATTTAATTTTTATTAAATTGATACGTATGTGTGCATGTATGAAGGAGAGACAGACAACATCGGTGATTGTGTGCGTGGGTGTGCAAAGTTTGCGATGAGATGCAGTGCACTACGAAGTTTAATGAAGTTTAATGGGCTTGTATTAATGCGCAGCACTCACATACACTCTTTTTAACTTATTGCACGTCGTTTACCTTTTAGAAATATACACAGAGACGGTCTGGCAACTAAAACAAAAATGAATTGCGCCGCCCGAATGCGTCTTTGTTGTGCGCAAACAACAACAAACACTGTGTGTCTGTCATGCACTACATGCAGAAATACCAAAGAGTACTTTTATCGATACTGAGATGAAAAAGCTTTTTATAAGTGATTGTCATCTACATTTATGGGCTGATATTTGATACCATAATAAATAATGTATTTATTGATAATATTTAATAACGTTTAGCACATATGCTTTTACTAAAACTATTACAAATGCAAGAAAACAAAGTATAAGTGAAAAATGTCAGACATTTAATAATTTAGTAAAATGACAAAATCCATAATTATTCTAACTAAGAAAGCTATCCATTTTATTTACGTGAGAAATTATTCTCTTGTCGTTATTCGGCAGAATTTAAAAATGTCATGCCACTATGTGACAATAAAATCGCTTATCGATATAAAGAAAATGCACCTCACAAGAATTGTTTTGTTTAATAATAAATATATTATTTAAAATAGCTATTCTGAACTGTTAAACAATTCTTTCTAACATTCATACTTTCTATTTAATTGCGGTTTCATATAGATAGAGAGTTATAAATGAAAAGCTTGAAGAATGTTGTTACCTTACTGAGTTCCCCTTTTTGATAAACAAAAATTCTCTTCGCATCGACACAGAAGTTCTTAAAATTAGTAAGTAATCTAATGTATCACTTTATATGTTTATTAAACTTTTTGATTCATTAATAATAAAACACGTACAACTAATTTAGAAACAAACTAATTCGCTGCCAGTTTGGCATCCAATTGTCGTAGATCGACTCCCAGTTCGGTAAGTCGTTGCTCCTGCTCCTTGGTGTCTAGTCCATGCTCTTTGTTGTATCTGTAGTTGACTGTTAGCTGCACCTCCTCTAAGCCAGAGACATGATCATATAGACTTCCCTCCAGACGAAGATCAATGTCGTTCTCTTCGCGCAACACGCAGAAATAGATGAGAAAAATGCCAAGGCTGGCGGATATTACATAGGGCTGGTACCACAGGGATTCATCGCTGCCGCCACTGCGTGTATCTTTAGCACGCCATGCGGCGGCTTGGCTACCAAAGAATTGGATAGGCTCATTACTAATGGGATCCTCATGCTGTTGCCCCTGTGGTTTGCTACCAGTTGACTTCTGTGCATAACAGCGAATACCCGCAGCGGGAATTGCCGACCTGTAAAAAGCATTTATTTATTATACTTAATTATTTATTAACTAAATGTTTGATTATGTTTAAATACCTGATATTAAGATTTCTTGCCAATAAACGCAGCATTGCAATGAGATATCTAACAAAATTTCATAACAACTTCGGCAACAGCTGTTCACTCTCGATAATTATCGATAGGCGTATGCCGGCATTTACAAAGACGAGTTGACAGCTCTGCACTAAAGTGGAATGCCCACTCATTTGAAATACTCACACACGTGTTGGTTCGTAAATTGTAAACACGCGCTGTATTTGAGAGCATAAAAATGGGTGCAACTAAAAATATGGATTTAATCCGGACAATTGAGGACGATGCTGAGGTGGAGAATATGTCCGAAGATTCAGATGCTGAGGTTGAAGTAAGTGTACAGCGAAAAAACACTTTTTTTTGAGGTTCTCATAATTTTCTTTCCACTCACCCGGCGCATCGCAGTATCAACCGACAAAATTGCGGCACAAGAAGGTAACCGAATTCGAAAAGGGCTTCGAGTTTGTATCCTCGGTCAAGGAATATAATCAAGATACCTGGGATGATTTGATGAAATATGTCAAACGTAAGGCGCGCACAAAGACTGACGACAAAATCGCTGCAAGATTGCAGCAACGCGGTGGCGCTGAGGCCGTTGCTGCCGAGCAGAGTGACGAGGAAATCGATCTATCTGAGGATGAACTCCAGCATGATAATCTGCGGTTACGCGAGAAGAAACAGAGCAAAAACAAAAAGAAGAAACAATCCAATGGCGATGGCGAAGATGAGGATGAGGGCGAAAAGATGCAATTCGATGACACCATCGAAGCCAACGATATGATCATGTCCTTCTATCAAATGAATCTTTCACGTCCGCTTATGCGTGCCATTGGTGTGCTTGGCTACATCTATCCCACCCCCATCCAAGCATCTACCATACCCGTGGCGCTGCTTGGACGTGATGTTTGTGGCTGTGCTGCGACGGGAACTGGCAAAACGGCTGCCTACATGCTGCCCACATTGGAACGTCTGCTCTATAGACCACTCAACAATAAGGCCATTACCCGAGTGCTTGTGCTGGTGCCGACACGTGAGTTGGGTGCCCAGGTGTACCAGGTGACCAAGCAGCTCTGTCAGTTTACCACCATCGATGTGGGCTTGGCCATTGGTGGTCTCGATGTCAAGGCACAAGAGGCTGTACTGCGACAGAATCCAGACATTGTCATTGCCACGCCGGGTCGTCTTATCGATCACATTAAGAACACTCCCAGCTTTAGCTTGGACTCGATTGAGGTGAGTAACGCCTTTTATAATCATAAATACAATCAACCGAATATGATGATTTCCATCCTTGCGCTCCAAGCTCTTCGGAGCTGTGCGGACAATACTCAGGTTCTTGCAATTGCGCTGCAGTTGCAAGCTGATTCTAAGTCACGAGTTTACTCATTCGAGCAATGTTCTCAAGCATATAAACTAACTTTATAATTAATTTATTGCAGGTGCTGATTCTGGATGAAGCTGATCGAATGCTGGACGAATATTTTGCCGAACAAATGAAGGAGATCATTAACTCTTGCTGCAAGACACGTCAGACCATGTTATTCTCTGCCACGATGAGTGAACAGGTCAAAGATTTGGCTGCCGTTTCCTTGGACAAGCCAGTCAAGGTGTTTGTGAACAATAATCAACAAGTGGCCTACAATTTGCGACAGGAATTCATACGTATTCGTGAGGACAAGGAGGGTGATCGTGAACCCATATTGGCCAGCTTGATATGTCGCACATTCCATGATCATTGCATGGTCTTTGTGCAGACCAAGAAGCAGGCTCATCGTCTCCACATCCTACTCGGTCTACTGGGCGTTCGAGCCGGCGAGCTGCACGGCAATTTGACGCAACAGCAGCGTTTGGAGTCTCTAAAGAAGTTCAAGGAGGAGCAAATTGATATATTGATTGCCACCGATGTGGCAGCTCGTGGTCTTGATATTGTTGGTGTCAAGACGGTCATTAATTTCGTAATGCCCATCACAACGGAGCACTACATACATCGTGTTGGTCGTACTGCCCGTGCCGGTCGGGCGGGTATCTCTGTTTCTCTTGCAGGCGAAAAAGAGCGCAAGATTGTCAAGGATATCATTAAGAATGCCGAGAGCAGTGTCAAGAATCGCATTATACCGCCTGAGATCATTGAAAAGTATCGCAACAAGTTGACGGCGTTGGAGCCTGAAATCCGTAAGTGATCAGTACCTTTCTTAAAGCTTTCCTTTTACTAACATCTTCATTTATTTGTGCAGAAAACATCCTTGACGAGGAGCAAGCGGAACGTCAGCTGGCCAAAACGGAGCAGCAGCTGTCGAAAACGGAGCGCAAACTGTTGGGACAGCCCAACGAAAGACGCACCTGGTTCCAGACCAAGCAGCAGCGTGAGAATGAAAAGGCTCGTCTGGCGCTAACCAACGACGACGAGGCTAAACCGGCAGCAGCAGCTGGCAAGGGTAAGGGAAAGGGAGCTGGTAAACGCAAGCGTCCCGAATATGGCGGCGATGGTGAGGATGGACCACCAGTCGCGGAGTTGGATGCCAAACGCAAGAAAAAGAAAAAGGAAGAACCAAGAAAGAAAACACCAGAACAGTTGGCCAAGGAACGCGCCATGAAGGAGGTGGAAAAGGTTTCTCTTGTTCGTGCCAAGATGGCCAAGCTGCGCAAGCGACCTGGCAAACTGGGTGCAGCCACCGAGGGCAACAAGTTTGCCAATTCTGCTGCCTCTGGTGGCAAAGCTAAGAGACGTGGTGGACAATCTGCATTCACAAATGATTTGACTGATGTCAGTCGCGGCGGTGCACTGCGTCTGAGGTAAGTTCACCAAATACTTCGCATATTATTATATATTATAATGTAAATTGCTTTCCTTGACAGATCTGAGGCGAATCGCCACAAGAAAATGACGAAAATTGCAGCCAAGAAGAAGGCCAGCACCGTCAAGTTGACCAACAAGGCGGGTAAAAACAAATTCAACAAGGGTAAAAGCTTTGGTGGACCTCGTTTTGCTAAAAAGGATAAAAAGAAATAGGACTAAGATCTTTAATTACATGTAGTGAAGAATTATATACACATAATAGATGTAAATAAATTAACTGAATTACAATTCAAATGCAGCTTACAGCTAAGCCAGTCAGTGTGACCATCTCATTTTAAAATCCCACGCAAAAGGATAAAAACAAATATATCACAGAATTATATAAGTATAAACAGATTTATATAAACATAATAGATGTAAATAAATTAACTAAATTACAACACAAATGCACAACACTGCTAAGCCAGCCAGTGTGACCATCTTATATTAAAATACCGTAGAATCGTGCATTCGCCTGCTTACGCGCTATGGTCACATTGCGTTCTAAGCTTGACATTTTTGTTTGGTTTTTTACTTTTCGCTGCGCAATTTTTTAATTGCCGAATTGAGATGTTTTAAAAATATTGCATTTATTTCGCACAACCAAACCAATACAATGGCCGCCAAATGCGTATACGGCCCACCGCCAGACTCGGATTCAGACAGCAGCTATGATGGTTTTTATTTTTCCGATAAAGTAAGTTTTGAAATAATGGAACTCGCGCAATTTATAAATATTTACTATAATAATGTTTGCAATTTATATTAGTTGACACGCGTAAAGTTCCAGCCAATTGTGCGGCGCGAAGAGAAGCTATATGAACTACTGTTGGAGGGTGATGTGCAGCGGCTGTGCGAACAAATCGATGCTCTCAAGTTTCCTATAAACGAGCCCATCTATGGTGGCGTCACCTTGCTAATGTACGCCTGTCGCGATGGGCAATACAAGCTAGCGGAGCTTCTGATCAACAATTATCGAGCGAATGTCAACGTGCAGGTGGACTCCACAATGCCCTTGATGATGGCATGCGACTGTCAGGCCAAAGATGCTGCCTATGTCGCAGAGAAGTTGGTGCGGTTGCTCTTAAGCCATGGAGCAGTTATCAATGTGTCTGATAAGTACGGCATGACTGCGTTCATGTTTGCCTGTCGCAAGGGCTTCACTGACATTGTACGACTGTTGATCAACAAGGTTAGCTTCGATGCAGTGGACAACCAAGGATGCACACCAATTTTCCATGCCATTGAGCATAATCATGCGGATATTGTGCAGTTGCTGGTTGAGGCAGGCGTCAATGTAACGATTGCCAACAACAAGGGCTACACACCCAAGCAGGTGGCTGAATTTCATGGCTTCTACGATCTGTTGGAGTTTCTGCCACGCGAACGTAGCACCTACATGGTGCCATCAAAGTTTCTGTGCTATGGCTCGTTGAGTGATCATGTTCCACGGATTTTTCTGAAAACCGAATGCCCGGAGTATTTTCAGGAACTAAATAACATTCTGCACTCGATTAATATGGGGAACATGTTGGAGCATTTTGCCAAAGCGCGCATATCGCTGGGTGAATTCCTCAACATGGATGATCAAAAGCTAAAGAACATCGGTGTGGAGTTTCCCATATTTCGCAACAAGATCATGAAGGGCATACTAGAGTAAGTAGCAGAGATCCGGTTATACATATTTATATATAAGATGTATATTAATTCACTTTTACAGCTTTCATTTGCATCATTGGTCAACGAAATCCATTGCACGTGTCAAAAAAGATGGCATGGAAAAGTAAGTTATCGACTAAAAATACTCTTCATTTTTAGAGTGTATTTACTCTCAAATTCCACTTGCAGCTTCTATGATATACTGATGATCACAGCCAATCATCTACAGCATTTGGTTATTATACAGGCCTCGCTGCGCTTTGTCATACAGAATCAACTGAAGGATAAGCTGGGTCAGCCATCGGAGATGCAGTTGGATCATTTGCAGAGCAGCTTACGTGCATATCGCGGCGTCATAAACGATCTCTCCAAGACTGTCAAATATGTGAGCATGACTATTGCCTTTTATTATACAATAAGATATAATTGATTGCCCTCTTTGCAGCTTGGTTCATTTAGCCCACCAAAGAGCCCACTCTACATTGACTATAATGAGATTCTCGCCGAGCGCAAACGGCGCAAAGTGCGAAGCTATTTCAAGTACACCACAATTATCTTAGGCATTTCGGTTTTTATTTGCTTGAAATGTAAATGGTTTTGTTAAAATCGCAAGAAGATAACTTGTTTGTAATAGTTGACAAGCAGTTCCGTTATTGTTTAAACACAGCGCAGTACAAATAACGTTTAGCTAGGAAATATGAAAGTTATAATTCGTTTAAGTTCTCGAATCAAAATAGTTGTAGTTCGAATATTTTATGAATTGTTAAATGAAGATTAAGTTTGAAGTGAAATGGTTTAATAAATGAATTTATTGTTGAAAATCATTAAATTAGAAGCCTACAAATAATATACCAAAATATATATCGATTGAACTCACAAAATAGCCAAACATTGCAATCGATTTAAAATATCGTTGCAGTAGAATATACCAAAATATATCGAAGTAACAAAAAATACCAAAACATTGGAATCGATTTCGAATCGGCTATCATTTCATCGATAACCAACCTGCCTTTGTTTACGATGCTCTGCGGTTGGTAAAATTTTGGCGCCATGCAGGAGCCGGGAGTCATTAGGAAACTTGATGAAGTGGTGGTTAATCGCATTGCTGCTGGAGAAATCATACAGCGACCAGCCAATGCACTCAAGGAGCTGCTGGAGAATAGCTTGGATGCCAAATCGAGTCACATTCAGGTCACAGTCAAATCCGGCGGCCTGAAATTGCTGCAGATTCAGGACAATGGCACAGGCATACGCAAGGAGGATCTGTCGATTGTCTGCGAGCGCTTTACCACCTCCAAGCTGTGCAAATTCGAGGATCTAACCGAAATCGCCACATTCGGGTTTCGCGGCGAGGCGTTGGCCAGCATCAGTCATGTCGCCCATCTGAGCATACAAACAAAGACGGCCAGTGAACGTTGTGGCTACAAGGCCAGCTATGTGGATGGCAAATTGGTGGGCCCACCCAAGCCATGTGCCGGCAACCAGGGCACAATTATAACCATTGAGGATCTCTTCTACACGATGCCCCAACGTCGGCAGGCACTAAAATCGCCTGCAGAAGAATTTCAGAAAATTTCCGATGTGTTGTCCAAATATGCTGTGCATAATCCTCATGTGGGTTTTGTGCTGCGCAAGCATGGAGAACAGCCGGCTTTGAAGACCCAGGCGAACAGCACGAGAGTGGAGAACATACGCGCCATTTTCGGAGCCGCCATTGCCAAGGAACTAATGGAGTTTAGCCATAAGGATGAGATGTTCAAGTTCGAACTGCAGTGTCAGCTCACTCAGGTCAACTATGCGGCAAAGAAGTCAACGCTGTTGCTGTTCATCAATCAACGATTGGTTGAGTCGGCGGGTGAGTAGAAGACTATGATGCCAATCTCTTTGCTTATCTTCGACCTGTTTGCAGCACTCAAAGCCGCAGTGGACGCAGTGTACTCCACTTACTTGCCACGTGGCCAGTATCCATTTGTTTACATGAGCCTCACGCTGCCGCCACAGAATCTGGATGTGAATGTGCATCCCACCAAGCATGAGGTGCATTTTCTCTACCAGGACGAGATCATTGAGCGCATCAAGCAGCAAGTAGAAGCTCAGCTGCTTGGCAGCAATACCACTCGCAGTTTCTATAAGCAGCTCAAGCTACCCGGCACTGCGGATCTGGAAGTTACTCAGGTGCTGGACAAAACACAACGTATCTATGAGAAGGATATGGTGCGCACAGATTCCAATGAACAAAAACTGGACAAGTTCTTTAAACCATTGGAGAAAACCGACTCTGGTCTGTCGTCTACTAGTTCCAGCAGTGATCCACCAAGTACTTCCCAGGAGGAAAGCTTTCGCGTGACGGCAGCACGTAAATCGAAGGAGGTGCGCCTAACCAGCGTGTTGGAGATGCAGCAGCGTTTGGAGCGTCAGTGCAATGTGCTGCTGCGCGGCACCCTCAAGCAGCTTGTCTATGTGGGCTGTGTGGATGAGCGACATGCGCTCTTCCAGCACGAGACGCGGCTCTACATGTGCAACACAGGCGCCCTCAGCGAGGAATTGTACTATCAGCGTTTGGTCTATGAGTTCCAGAACTGCACAGAGATTAGTGTGGTGCCGCCACTGCCGATAGAGCAGCTGCTACTTATTGCACTGGACAGTCAAGCGGCTGGTTGGGTGCCTGAGGATGGCGATAAATCGGAACTTGCTGCCAATGCAGCCTCCATATTGCAGAGCAAGGCACCCATTATGCGTGAATATTTCTCACTACGCATTTCAAATGAAGGGTGTTTGGAATCCCTGCCAGCACTGCTGCCACAGCATGTGCCCAGTCGAGCACAGTTACCCATCTATCTGCTGCGCCTGGCCACCGAGGTCGAGTGGGAGCAGGAGGCGCAGTGCTTCGAAACCTTTTGCCGCGAGACAGCGCGTTATTATGCCCACTTGGATTGGCAGGATGATGGCGATATGCGCAGCCAGCATTGGTATATGGAGCATGTACTCTTTCCGGGCTTCAAGAAGTATCTACTGCCACCAGCACGACTCAGGCAACAGCTCTACGAACTTTCCAATCTGCCCAGCCTGTACAAGGTCTTCGAGCGATGCTAGATTTAATGCATGAAATACGATTTTTAATTGGAAAATACGTTAATTTTAAGATTTTTGTGTTATTTGAGTAGAGGAGATTTGATGTATTCCTAATAAAAGAGTAATATGAATTATTTTAAAATTTTCATTGGAAATAATGTTTCTAGTATTATAATTACCTTATATTATATGAGTTTTCCTTCGAGCAGAATGAATAACTGCAGAAATAATGAATTCATTTCAGCTATTATACGAAGTACTTTGAATTGATAAAACTATATTCTCAGTTCTTTAAATTACTGTTTGGAAATATTCTACGATTTTCGCTGTTATTTCTATAGAACATTTCAATATTTTTAACACCTTGGCCTACATTAATGCATATTGTATACATATTAGTATATACTTATATTATAAAGAAAGAAAAACAAGCACAGCATTCACAGAAACATAAATAAATCGAATTTAATAAATCATTGATAATAAATAAAATAAAACTCTTAACAATGATGCACAGGCCAGCCCTGTAAGTCAATTGATCAGTGTGTTTGTTTAGATAATGTCCAATCTAGTTGATATAAGTGTACTTAAAGGTAGGTGTATGTATGTGTATTGTCTGGCTTAAAGTGTAAAGGGGTGGTTGCATATGTGTGTGTGTATGTGTGTATGTATGTATGTGTGTGTTGTCGTCTATATCCACAAAATTCTGCAGCAAGCTTTGTTCATGTTTTAATTCATGACTGTAGGCCAAAAAATATGGTGGGGAATCGGTGGGAAAACTATACCCAAGGACGACCGCAAGATTTTGTCGCCTTGTTTAAGTTTTCCCATTTCGAATTAGTTTGGCTTATTATAAAATGTCAGCTCTGGCTGTTGGAAGCGCGTAACTTTTTCGGAATTTTTAACGTGCTGCCTTAGTAACTTCATAATGTCCGTTTCGTATTGCTTCGGTGTTGGTTTAAATCCCGTGGCCCAGTAATAAATATCCCAATCGTTGGTTACCCCATTAATTAGTACATCATAGACGGCTGTCTCTTCCTCATCGAAATCCTTAAGGTATTTCGCCGCGAATGTGCTCAGCAGCAGATCATTCTCGAGCATTCCTCGTTTGCGGGACTGATACAGCAGGCTATGTATATCGATAAGTCAATCAATCAATCGATCAGTGTTGAAAACCTCAATCATTTACCGTTGTTTGCGTTTATGCAGGGGCTCGTCGGGACGTTTAGGGTACTCGGGAAGTGGCAGGTGCACGGGATCATCGAAGTCAACGATGACATCGTCCGCTGTGCCGCTCGACTGGTTTGCAGCACTACGCTGCAGGTTGCTGACAATCAGCACCGGTCTTACCATACTGCGACGCAGCTGAAGGGCAGAAAAGAAACAACCGGAAAAATACAAATCAATAAATTGCATTCATGTATTATGTAATCTGAAGTGCATTCGGGAACAATTTGTTGCATTCTCACTTACAAGCTGTTGGGGCAACATTAAAAACCAACAATTTTTATTTAATTTTTATAAAATAAACTAATAATTTTGTTCTGGTTTGTACAAGCAGCACGTTCAAAATGGGAATGCCAATATAACTGTTATTAAAGAGTCTTTTTGTTTGGTTTGGCGCCGCCCACTGTGATTTAAAACTGTTTAACAAGGGTTGCATCACTTCAACTCTCTGTCACATTCAAGGGCTGCAGCAACATGTAAACAAATACTGGGTATGGAACAAATACAAGTGATGGTAGCAAATATCGATAAGGTAAGAAATATATTTAATATATGTAAATAACGGTAAAGAGGCAAGTAATATATGTTTGTTTAATAACATTTGTATAATAACTTGAGCGGCAACTATTTAAAAATAAATGCAATAAACCAATAACACTACTTGTCTGTTTTGGAATGCATTTGTTTTGCTGTGACGTCACACTCGTAAACCGGTCGCTCTCTCAGAATCTGCCATTCATTGTGTTACTCCAATTGTCGTTTGTCTCTGCATCGTTCTGTTTCGCTCAGTCTTCGTGCGGTGCTCTTGGTGTGTGGTGCGACAGCGGTTCGCGTCTCGTTTCGTTTCAAAACGCCGACTCAAAAATTCTAAAATTTACAAATGAATACATATGTTAAAAAATTTGTTTAAAAATGATGTAAAAAATACATTTTTATGCATGTATAGGCGATACAGTGTTTACAACTTGTGTGAGCCTTGTGCCTAATTCACAGTTGACGCGCCTTCGTATTGGTGCTAAGTGTATTTGGAGTGTTCATTCGAGTGTGTGTGTGTTAGGCGCGCACACATATTTGTTATTCGCGCGGCAAAAAAGAGGAGAAAAAACAACAACAAGAAAAGTAAACAAGTAGACAACAAACAATGTTGCCACAATTTGCGGCATAAAAATGTTTAGGCATATAAACAAAATAAAGTAAATTTAAAGCAATCGCTGCTTTGTGTGTGTGTCTGTGGGTGCGTGTTTGTGCGCCGCTTTGTTTTTGTCTTATTTTTACGTGTAAAGCGAGAGCAAAAACAACAACAAAAGCAGCAGCAGAAGCAGTGCAGCAGCAGCAGCAGCATCAACCAGTAGCAGCATCAGCGCCGCAACAGCAGCAGGCAGCGCAGCAGCAGCGGCAAAATGCCGGCGACAGCGAATTTATGCCTGTTGTTGTTGCTCTGCTTCGTTTTCGCCAGCAGCAGCAGCAAAGAAAAGCAGCAACAGGAGTCCGGCTCCACAGCAGCGACTGCGACAGCGACAGCAGCAGCAGCAACAGCAACAACAACGCTGCGTCCCTTGACGGAAAAAGGTAAGCTTTAATTTGTTGTTAATCTCTGCTACGTTGCGGTGCATTAACCTGACAGCAGAGGCGTCGCCGTCGGCTGCGTCGCTTGAGTAAACATATTAATGCGCTCTCGCTTTCGTCCACTTCCTTTTCGTTCTTTCTCATCGCTCTCGCTCGCTCCTGCTTATGCCAAAAATAACAAACAGCACCTCGTTGTCTGACCTCCTCTCACTGTATCTCTCTCTCTCCCTCCACCTCTGCCCTCTGCTCTCTGCTTTTGTTATGCAAATTACGTTCCTTGTTTCAGAAATACCCGCGCAGAAAGAGAATCCAAAAAAACAAAAACAAAAACGAAAAAAGAGCAAATACAATTTGTTTTGTTATTTTTCTGGATTTGCTTGGAATTTTATTGCCGCGCAGCAGCGTCAAGTGAAGTTTTTGCAAGACGCAGCCCATTTAACCCATTGTTGCCCCCACACACGCACAACTGCACAAGCATAAAGAACTTACGGGCAATAAACTGAAATAAATATGCAAATGAGGATTTTGTTAAAATAACATATATTATAATATCCAAATAATAATTTAGAATTTTTAAGTATGTGTGTGTGTGTGTGTGCGACCCTTGGCGACCTGATGCCGCATTAGGTTATGCACGAACATGTTCTACACACGACAAAAGATCAAGAAGTTGTCACAATTGAAGAGGGCAGAGTGAAGAGGGAGGGAGGAGAGGCAGAGGGGACATGTCAACTCAACTTTGAGCTCGTTAAGATAGGCCAACGTTGCAGTCATATAAAAAATGAGTATAAAACAAATTTAAAGTAAGCATTTCCTCAATTTGTGGCGTCAAAGCAAACGCAGCGCGACAACTTGAGTGGGAAAGAAATACAAACGAAAAAAAGGAAAGACTACTTGCAAGGGTATAATGATATTGTTCATAGGAATATGGGTATATACATATATTGTACAAATATCAGATCTGTACACAGGCTTGACTGTCTGCTTGTCTGTCTGTCTGTTTGCTTGTGCTCAACACGAAAATCAATCAAAAGTTCCAGACAAGCAAACAACATAAACGAATCAAAATTAAGACAAGACACTCGACAATAAGATATTATATGGTTGGGGATTAAGCACAAAGACGATAATACGTGGTGAACTGAACTGATCTGAACTTTGGCTGAGTGAAATTTGCTCTCAGGCTTTTCGACGTCCCTTTTAAATGTCATCTTAACGAAGTGCTGCCATTTTTCCGACGCCTTAACGAACCTTTATAATAATAAAAAACGTACTGACGAATATAAAACAATTTGTAGCAAGATTAAAAGATTAGCGACACTTGTGGCACAACAAAGTAAATGCAATGAAATATGAAGTACAGCAAAGTGTGTGGAGTGTGTCATGGAAATGTCTAGAGATTTTTACTTTGTATGGGTTGATAAATCACCTGGAAAATTGTTGAATATGCGAGAATATTAGAGAATGATTCAAGCAATGTATGGGGAAAGGTCTTTTTTTGGGTTATAAAGTATTATTAGAGTTATTAATGATGTGATATATGTAAGATAAATATAATAGAATCAAATAATATGCAAACAAATACACAAAAAATAATTAATTATCAATTTAAAGCATAAGATATGAAAAAAGACTATTTTCTATAATGTTACGGTCTACGTAGTTGCAATTAACATTAACATAAGCATGTATTTTACTATTATATTATTATTACTAAACTATCTCTTTGTAGAACTCTACAAAATAAAAATGTTGTAATTAATTTCAGAAATGTTGAAAACTACTTTCTGAAAGGTTAAGAAACCCTTGTAAATTACAATAAACTTGGTGTTTCTTTTGTTATTATTTCAAGTTGATATTTTTGGGCAGAACACTTTATAGGTCTCTCTCTCTCTCTGGTCTCTTTACTCTCTATTCTCTTCTGCCCTGCTCTACTCATTCTGCGTGCATTCTTTTGCCTTCTGCTCAATTCACTCTTGTTTGCTGCTCCCTCTTGCTTGTCCGCCCTACTGCACTGTCCCCTTTGCCCTGCGTTCTGACTGCCAACAAACTGTAAACAAGCCGTCGCTGCCTCCGTCGCTGCCGACGTTGCTGCTCAACAGTTTCGTCAGCAAGGACAATTTGTGTACTGTGTTAAAATTATGAAGCCGTGTGAAGTGGGCCACAGTAAAACGTTGCCAGCGCCGCGAGCTGCACAGAAGAGAAGGGAAGGAAAGGGAAGAGGGAGTCTGAAGGATGGGCAAACAAAAGGGGCAACAGCTTTCCGCTCGCGCGCTCTTTCTCTCTCACATGCCTATGAGCGCGTGGTGAATGTGTGTGTGTGACTGTGGAGTGTGAGTGTAACTGTGGAGTGTGAGTGTGGATTGTGTGCAACCCCAGCCGAGATGTTGGCAGCTGTTGGGTCCATTGCCCTTGCACAACCCCTCGATGGCGCGAGGGCGGGCGGAAATATTGCGGAAATCGTTTATCATGTCGCCAATGGCTGCGTTGTAATAATTGTTACACAGCCAAAAGTGTGAGAGAGAGAGAGAGAGGGAAGGAAGAAGATGGGCCTACCTCACTAGCCAGCCAATTAGTTTATGCTAGAAAAACGTATAAATAAGAAAACTGAAATCACCTTTGACCCGCGTCCAAGTCTCATGTTCCATTCTCAATTTGTTTTCATTTTGCTTCTTCTTCTGTTTTACAAACAATTTGGTTTTGTTGTTGTTTTCGTTTTGTACCGCTGGCGCTCACCTCAAGTTCAAGAGCAAACGTTAGTCTGGGCACAGACGATTAAATAGCAACAACAATAACAACAACAGAGGCAGCAAAAAAACAAAAATTACAAGAGAAACAAACAAGTCTATGAGCTGACTTAAGCACATACTCGCACACACACCTCCACACACACATTCCATACACACACACACACACACAGCCACACATAAGTCACACCTGCTTAAGGTTCAAGCAAAAACAATGCAAACAAGCCCACAAAAACGAAAAGCAACATGAGGTCTAAGCCAGAGCGGGTGGCTGCGCTGCGCGAGAGTGAGATATCATACAACTGCTGTCGCTTGTCCAAACAAACAATGCAAAGAAACAACAACAAAAAAATACTATGAAAAAAAAAAAATACTATGAAAAAACAACTGGACAAGCCGGCCGGCTTTAAGTCTTAAGCAGCAGCAGCAGCAGAGGCAGCCACAACGCCAGTAACAACAACAACAACAAGAGCAAGCCAAATAAATGAGTAGAAAAGCGCAGGCGAAAGAGAGGGGAGTGAGGAGAGTGGGAGTGTGGGACAGAGACAGACAGACTTGCTTTGATGCCCTTTAGCTGTGCGCTCTACAGGTTGATGATGTTGAGAGAAGAAATAATAAACAGAACGAAATTGTAATTTAATTGCACATAAACTATCGAACATTTTGTTTAAACATTCATTTATTAAACAACAATAAACAATGCTAATGTGTGGAATTTTTACCAAATTGAAACGTTCAAAGTGGGGTGCTAATTTTAACTATACACGTAAATCTAAAATATTCTTGTAAATATTTAGCTTATGATCTTTAATTAATAGTAATTGATTAATAACAATTTTAATTAATAATAGTAATTTAGTTAATAATTACAGTAACTGTATAATAATAATATATATTATATATACATATCTATATATAAAGATACAACTTTCTGACTTCTACATACAGTCAGCTAGCTATAATATATATCTATCCTTTAAATTTCAATCCAATCGGACAATAAACAGAAGTTATTGAAGAAAGTATAAGCATAACACTAAACTACACGGGAACATAGGTCGAAGGGTATTTTATAGTCGAGTGCGTTCGACTGTTCCGCTTGTTTTGTTTGTGGCTAATAAATGAAACGGCAGAGAGGAAGGGAAAGAGAGAACTGCAAATGCTGATGTGAGGATTTGTTGGATTAGGATATGCATCAGCAGAGCTCATAAGCAAATAATTAGTAGTAGACAATTAGAGGCTCATGTTGCGGATTTTTGTTCTCCAGGTAGCAAATCGTTTAGTACTTGTTGTGGCTAGAGCGGATCAGATGAATCTCTAGAACATGTTAGTTTTTAAAGTTAAATACAATTGAGAGAAAGAGATGGAAATAAAATAGTATATAGTATATTTAAAGAGTATTAAAATAAAAGAAAAAATTAAAATAAATAAACTTACAAGTATATTATATTATATATATATTAGAATTGCTTGTTTGCACTTTTTACAGAGTATATTGCAGCCGTAGTGCGTATAGATCTCAATGCAATTTAAAGCATTATCTGTATGGATTTTGTTCTCGTTGTTATTGTTGCTTTTTTCCATATTGATTTATTGCCCGGTTTATTATTGTTGCCAATTGCAACAACTGACGATTGTCTCTTTGTTGTTGCAATACATTTATGGTCTGTCTGGATCCGCATGACGCACAACAGACGTGATGGGACCCGAACCGGTTCGCGAAAACAAAGACAAATCCAGTATCCAGAGAGTCTAGACTGTTTGTAGCCCTATATGGCCATGGTAAAAGTATTTTTCGTAGATAAATCTATTACAATGCCAAGCTGACACAAACTTGGCAACACTGCAAGCCAATTGACAAAGGTACAAGAGGAAGAACTTCGCTTAAATATATACTTAACAGTTAAGCTCACATTACCAAATCATTTAAATGAGCATTAAGCAGCCTTTAAAACCATATTAAATATCAAATATCCGCTTGGAAACCCGCAGATCTTGTGACAAAACCAGTTCTTAAGATATCATTTTGAGAATGTTCTCTATAATTTTTGGGTCTAAACAAGAAAACCACATGAATTTGCATTTTTATAAACACTTGAAATGTTTTAATAACATAATTTTTTAAATTTAATAAATAAATATGCAGATTGATTAAATTTACATAGAAATATTTGTAAATTATAGCTAGATTTACTAATAATTATTATTCATAGTTAAAAGGGGTATTTGTTTAGCATATATTAAGATTATTCTCTAGTATTTATTTCCTTTGATGTTTTTCCCTGCAATTTGTTGGCATTTTCTTTGAGTTCTCTCTCAAGCAGCACTCAAATAGTACTTCCTGTTGCATTTCAGATGACGCTGCGTATTCAGCTTTACTTTTCAACGACAGCGTGTATTCATAGGCTAGTCATACATACATAGTGTGTGTGTGTGTGTAGTTGCCTTGTAGCTTTCAGCTTTTCAATTAAAGAACTGCAAATAATTAGAAGGTAATTAAAAATTCATTGCTCACAGCGCGCGAGAGTCGCCCACAAATTGTGAGACTCAGCTCAGAGTCTTCCACGTGACAGCTTGTAATGAGCTCACGCAGGCACACTAGGGACAGAGAGAGAGAGAGAGAGAGAGAAAGAGAGTGTGAGGAGGGAGGGAGACATTCAGATACACCTACACATGCATGTTACTAGCTGAGGGGAAAGAGGGGAAAGACAGTCAAGTCGTGGCGAGCATTATGACATTTAAATAATTTAAGCTCCACAATGTCGACATGCATTCGCTTTTTCCATAAACCGCAGGCACACTAGCTCCCTCTCCTCACCTCTCTCTCTCTCTTACTCACTCACTATCTGTGTATATGTGTGTGTGTGTGTGCACTCAATTTAGTTTTAATTAGCAATGAGCATGAAATAATTGTAGCAAGCCAAAAGCTACGAACTCGTCGAGCTGCCCAAGTGGAGACCACAACTAGGGCTTACCAGTCCAATCCCCTCCGCCTTGCCCCTCGCTCGGCCCACCCACATACTTTGCAGACTTTTTGGCATAATTATTTTTGCCCCATTCTCATAATGAAAAATATATTTTATAATTGCCTTGACTCGAGGCCATTAAACGGCCGTGCTCTCTGGTCATACTTGAGGCCATTTCGTACTCAGTTCCTTCTCTTTTCTGCTCTTTACTTTCTTCGCTCTCTTGTCCCCCGATTAAAAAATGTTAATGGTCAAGCGGCAATTTAATGGATTTACCAGAGGCATATCGTTGAGTATTATTGTTATAACTTCAGCCTTAATCGAAAACGAACCCATCTTGACAATAATAAATGTTTCTAATGTATGCTAATTTTGAGTATTTGCAGAGCAATCAATCATGTTGCTCAATAAACAAGGTCTAAGCTCTAAATCGAGTTTACAATTTGATTTTATTATGATTAAATGTGCCAGTGGAAAAAAGAAATGCAAAATTATGCGTGAATGTATAATGTAAAATGATTTAGCGCCTTAAATATAGTTTATAGATGATTTCCTATGTAGATAATCAAGCAGATGTTGATTTTATTTTAGAGTATCAAATTTTTGAGGATAATAACTCCTTATATGGATAAATGACTCACCTTAGACTTAGCAATATTTGAAAATTGTTATCACTAGACAGACTTCTCTAGATCTCTACAATCTATAATCTCTAGGTAAGAATTTTTTTTTAAAATATTTTTTTTTTTTTTAATATATTTAAATCTAAATCACAAAAAATACTTTGCAGCAAACTAAAAATTAAAGTTAGAGTTCAATCTCTCAGACAGACTTTAAATTAAAAGTATTAATTAATAGATTAAAATATAAAATAAAAATACATAATAAAATGAAAATACTCAAACAACTTTAAAATACGCACATTAAATAACTTAGTTAAACATGTTTTTGGGATAACTTAAATGTTTGCATTTCATTTAAGGTGCACTTGCCATAAGTCTACCCCTTTAAATATGCTATAAAGTCGCGAACTGGGTCAAATCTACCATAATAATTTTTGAAAACAAGTGCTAAAATCTAAATCGAGCCGCATATAGCAGTAGTTTATGTGATAAACCAACCAGGCTGAATGAGAAACGCCGTTTAGACTTGGCCAAAAGCAATACACACCCACATACACGCTAGTTGTAGCTATTAAATTTACAGCCCGAGTCGAGTCAACTCTTTGGCGCCTCTTGCAGCCATAAACCCAATAAAAGCACAACGCATACACCCAGTGAGACATACACAAACACACGCACACCCTCTCAGAGCATATGGAACATATGGAGGCGGAACGTTGTCCATAATGCGACCATAATGCTGAAGTATAAGCGGCATTAAAGCCAGTACTCGTAACAGTAAAAATTCTGTGGCAACAGCAGCAACAACAAGGACAGATACAACAAGACAATAACAACAACAGCAACAAGAACACGAACAACAACAAGAACAACGACAGAAACAGAAACATTGACATAGTCCTCGCTCGTCCACAAGTCCAACACTTGTGCAGCCCGTTTTAATATTGAAAATCATTTTACATTGTTTGCATTTGCAAGAGAGGGAGGGAGAAAGTGAGTGAGGGAGGGGAAGAGTGGAATGGGGCTAAGCAGGGTGTACTGTGAGATGAGTACTAAGGCGTTGAGCTTGTCGCAGTAAATGTTCCAGTCATGTTACGACAAGCCGCAGATCCACACATAGAGAGAGAGAGTGAGAAGGGGGAAAGAGGATGAGAGCTTGTACATGCATTACGCTTTAACCTCCCCTCTCCCTCTCACCCTCATATAGAGACATAAATTATGTTTATGCAAATTGATTTTGGTGAATTCGTTGAATTTGCTGCAGTCCACGCAGAGAGAGAGAGAGAGAGAGAGAGCACCATAATTTACTTTAGCTAATGAATATTTTGCATTTGGCAAAGCTAAATTAAAATTCGCGAGTGCCCAAAATGTCTTGACTGATAGACTAATCTGTTATTTGTTGCCATTTATAGACCATGTGGACCATATATGGGCGAGAAATATGAGAGCACTAAGAATAATTTCATGTTTGATGATCGCATTCAGTTTTTTGGAAATTAATAATCGATTGCCTACTGATTGTTTGTGTAGTTTTATCGATTGTTGTGTTAAGTTATGCAGATATCATAAGTGGATGATCTTAAGTGGGTTATATCAGATTCCTTGTTTGGATTTATATGTTTTTGATGGTTCGTTTTTGTTATGAGATACTATATTTGAGTTGGAAAGCAATGAAGATGTTAAGGCAACGGTTTATTACTCTGGTTTAGAGAGTTGAAGAAACATTGATGCTACATCGATAAACAACGACGTTTCAGCAATATGTGTTCTCGCTCTACAAATTGTATAGAATATATAAAGAAATTTTTCTTTGATACAACAAATGATAAATTTGAGTTATTTTATCATTCAAATAATATAGTAAAATGTATATACCTTAAATTTCTTGAATTACTGAAATAACTTGAAATCTGCAAGTTCTTTTCACGTTCTAAGCACGTGCAAACCTGCAAGTAGGGTCGCCTGGTCGTAGCCATTTGGCGTTTGCTTGTTGACGTCGAGTTGAGGCGTGCGCTTAGGGGTACGTACAACATTTATTGCTCATACGCCGCGTTGCAGGCATGAACATTATACAAAGTAATTTAAACGACCGACGACAAGCAGGACAACATGAGTGGCAGAGAGAGAGAGAGAGAGAGGGAGAAGGGGAATGCTTGGGGTGGTGTGGCAAAAAGAGATGGCAACTAAAACGCAAATTAATGATACGCAATTGCGGCAAATCGCACGCTTCCATGTGGCCGCCATTTTGTTTGAAGTGCGCTTTCACAACAATGCCGACAACACGAAAGAGGGAGCGAGAAAGGGGTAGAAAGGGGAGTGGGAGAAGGGCAGTGCAGGCAGAGGTGCTGCGAGTAGCAGGAGCAGCAGCAGGAGTTGTGTTGCACGACATAAGCTTTTTGTAGTTGTTGCTGCTGCTGTTGTTGTTGCCGTTGCTGCTGTTCTTGCTGCTGTTGTTGCTACTTTTGTTGTTGTTGCTGCTGTTGTGTGCGCACTTGTTGTTTTTCTTTTCTGCATATTCCTTTACCTGGCTGCAGTCAGCATTTAGCTCTTGTTGTTGTCGCTTTTTGTGCACTAATTTTTTTCCTGCCGCTGCTTTTTGTTTGCTCGTCTGTCGTTCCCAAATGACTCTCAGCTCCTGCCGCAGCGTAACTGCCACCTCTCTACTACTATTTCCCTCTCCCTCTCTCAGTCTTTCTCTCTCTCTCTGTTGCTGTTGCCATCTATCTCGCTGCCTGTTATTATAAGCAAGTGCTCGCCGCTTTGGCAAATTGTTTCCACTTCTCGTTTTTACGCAACGCCTTTTGTTTGCCTCTCATTCCTTCCTCCTTCAGTAGTAGCTCGTCCTGCTTCCATTTTGGCCTATTTGAAAATGCCTTTTCTTTTTCTAGCACGTTTTCATTTGTGCTTAGTGCTTGCTTGTTCGCTCATCATCATCATCATCGGCATATTTGAGCGAGCAATGGCAGAACTGATTTCACCGCATTCATCTTTACCTTTCCCTTTTTTCCATCTCTCTCTCTCTCCCGTTTTGGGGCTTACTAATCATCAACGTGCCTGTCAACTCGCATCACATCCAACTCACATTGTTGAGGCATCAGCGAGCCAGCCTCATGATGATAAGCATCATCAATAAGATCCGCTTGTGTCGCAATGTTTGACATAATCGTTGATGCGACGAGCTTTTCCTAATTTATGACATGTCCACGTTCGCTGCATTCCCGAAGGCTTTTCATCGAGTTATGATGATGAGGAGAAGGCTGTGCTGCTTATCAGCGAAACAATAAGCGAGCCATGAAATATGAGAGCAGACAAATGACAATGGAACGCAAAGAAATATTTCCAACTGTACGGCAGCACAGAGCACTGCAATGCTAAGCTAATCAAATAGCTTAGACTAAGAGAGGGAGAAAAAGAGAGATAGACAAGCCTAAGCGCGACTGTGAAAAAGTGAAAAATTGTAGCTACAATAAATGAATGTTAAATAATTTTATTATCTCTCATAGACTAGGAAATTTACAGCTTATTATGCCTTGCCTCAGCTGTTGATAAGGTTTTCAATGAATACTCTCTAAATCTGAGCTAAAAGAAAGTCCAATTATGTTTTGTTTGTTTTCAGTTCTAGTTTAAAGTAATTTTTTTGAAGATTCACTTTCGTTTAATCAATTTCTCGCATTTTTGTTCGTATGAACACTTATAGCTTAGAGATTTAAAGCTCTAGGGCTATTGAATTTGGTTAGAATATGTTGTTGTTATTGGCTAAAGAAAAACTTTGTTTTAGAATTTTGCCACGTTCCCTTTTGTGCCTGTAAATCGAAGAAAAACCAAAGTGCACATAAATTTGCACACTTTCTTGTTTAATTCTACACTCGCTAACTTTATCTTAGCATCTAAGACTGCCTAACTCAAGATGTGTCACTTGGATATACATTATCTGGAACTAGGCAACGCTATCATGCACTCCAATCCAAATACACCCCCAGTCCCCCCTACTCGTCCTTCTTTCATCTTCTAGCAATTACCTCTGTCAATCAATTTGGTTTTTTCTTTCAATTTTTGACTTGAGCTACACTCAAAAGATACTTTTCTTTTCTCTCTCTCTCTCTCTCTCTTGCCGTTCCTAATCTCTTGACTTAAAAAGTGACGTGTGTGTTAAGTGGCGAAGCAGGAAAGGGAGGGGAGAGAACTGTCGTGTGATTTGGTTTCTGCAGGCAAAAATCTCTTCATTTTGCATGAAGCGTAGCAAGAAAACTTAATTTCCTACTTGGGACAGACAGACAAAATTAAAAACTTTTGCTAATCATTCAACCGAATAGCGACTGCCAGGCAAAGAACAACAACAACAAAAATAAGCAGCACAACAACAACAAGAGCAACGGCAACAGCAACATAATCCACTTGAAACTGAGCCAACGTCATCAGTTGACACAGAACGCGTCGGCAAAAACGTTTTCCTCCCCCATCTGCAAAAGTTTCCACATTAAAATTGGCGCTAAAACTAACAAAGTTTGTCAGAAAAGGGGGCTGCCTCTGCCACGCCTAGTTGCCTTAGCCGACTACCCCCCAAAAAAAGGTGTGTGTGTGTGTGTGTGTGTGCCACATAACGCGTGGCAAGAAACTTGAGTGAGCGTGTGGCAGGAGGGTGGTGAGAGGAAGGGGAAGGCTCTGGTTGTATATGGGAATAACTTTTGCTGTTGATTTATAAACCAAAATATTTTAATTAGTTTACATTTTGCTTGACTAAAGACTCGCAACTGCGTAGCGGCCTTTGGCCAGTTATTCCAACAATTGTTGGCCTAATTAAGGCGCTACATGGAAATTTAATTAAATTGAAGTAAAGAGGGAAGCAAGTTAAAAGTTATGTGAGTTAATCAAGGGAGGGAAAAATGGGGCATGAAAAGAAATATCATGAAGTCTAACAAGAAGTTAAAGCAATTAGAAACAAAAAGATACAGAAGGATAATCTTTGTACCCTTGCAGAGAGTATATTAATTTCGGATCGAAGATGGCGTAGAGGCGATGAAGATGTTTTAGAACTAACTTTGTGACAAATAGTCATTTCTAAATAGTAATTTCAATTCGATTGACTAAAAAAAACTTAACATTTTACAAATTTAATCTTCGAAATGTCTGTGTTAACTGTAGAAACTCCTGAAGAATACCAAAAATATATATGTGCAGACAAAACAACTGTTGCACTCTTATCTGCCGATTGGGCCGAGCAATGTGCTCTGGTTATTAATGTGCACATGGAGCTGTCGTTCGGTTTAGGAGATAAACTGCAATTTATTACGCTTAATGCCGAGAAATTCCCTGACATTTCTATGAAACATCAGATCTAAGCTGTGCCCACAGTAATATTCTTCAGTAAGGGCTCTGCTGTGGATCATGTGGATGGTGTCGATGTTGCCGCCATCAAATGCAAATGCAAGAAATTGGCTGAAAGCGCGAGCAGTTCCGCTGCAACGGGACAGAGCTTGGAGGATCGTTTGAAGGCGCTTATAAACAAGGCGCCACTTATGATATTCATGAAGGGACGATCGAAATGCACTTCGGTCTCGCTTCTCAAAGCAGCTGATTGCAATTGTTAACGAGACTAAAGTACCATACGAAACTTTTGACATTCTATCAGATAAAGAAGTACGTCAGGGTCTTAAGACCTATTCAGACTGGCGCAGATATCCCCAAGTTTATGTTAAAGGCGAACTAATTGGTGGTTTAGATATTATCAAGGAGCTCTTGGCCAATAATGAGCTGGAGGCTTCGCTTAAGGGTTAAACTTCCAGAACCGCCCGTATCCGGATTATACTACATTGACCAGGAACCAAAACATCGCTTCTCACAAATTTACAATGACTTTTATATAACAAAATAAAAGTAAACTAAAATTTAAAAAAAAAAAAAAAAAAAAAAAAAATTGAATATACACATTACCATTACATTCTGCACTTTTATATATAATTAGTATTGGAACGATCAGAGGAGATAAGAAACTGCAAGGGTATATAAAACCATCAGTATGCCAAAGGCAGCCTTTGTTCTCGTTTTCAAGTCTTGTTTAATACGACATGAGTTAAGAACGTACATAAACAATAAATATACAAAAATATATAAATATATTTATACGTATTTAAATCATCCTTATTTGCTTTCCGTCTCTGTCACAATGCTGTCAAAGTCGTAACAATCATAACAATATGTAGCAATATTCCATTTAAATCAATTATCCAATTATGCTCAAATAAATTAATTGTTCGTTTGACTTGACAATTGATTTGAATTATTTTATAGCGCATCGCAAATTGCCATAAATATTTCTGTATTGCTTATGCGATAACTGCGAACTGTAACGGTAAAATAAATCGATGGCTTAAGCGGATTAGTTGTGAAGATGAAATAGAGGTGTGAAGGGGGTGTTAGCAAAGGCAGCCAGAGATTGCCGTCATTCTGGCAGATTTTCCTACATCAATTTTCATTTAAAATTTTCATTGCGTTCTGCCGCTGCCAGCGCCGCTGCACACAAAATCAATTTCAATTTGCGCTAATCTCTTTGATATTGCATACATTTATACATACTATATATATATATTATATATCTGTAGTATATATGTACCTGTATGTATCTGGAACAGTTGGCACATATTTTGCACCTGACCACGCCCACTTAGCACAACGGGGTTTACGCTTCAATTAGTGCACATTTGTTGCTAATTAGCCGCGTTAAACAATTTGCACCACAAACTTGGCTAACTAAACCTCTAAAACCGCTGACCAGGCCAAAGCACTTTGAGGAATTTCCGCGCGTTTGTTCGTTAACAAAAAAAAAAATTGAAGCACTTGCGCCATTTGCCTGTGCTCTTTATACGGGTTTTCACTTGATTTTCCATTTGATTTTTTCCCTCGTTTCAATTTTTTATTTATTAAAAAACAACAACATGAAATATGGCAACAAATTTTGCAGTCAAAAATTGAAATGTAATAAAACAATGAAAACTCGCAATTCATTTTCCCACTTTTCACATTTTGGTTTTGTTTTTTGTTATTGCCAGTAATCTTGTTGTTGTTGTTGTTATTGTTATTGTTGCAGTCGTTGATTTGTGTAATTTACGCGTTGCGCGCGCAATTTTTCACTTTTTCAATTTAATCAAAAACGCCGCATACAATACAAGAAAAGAATTTTGTAGAGCTCTATGCAAGTCGCCGAGTTGATACGCTATAAATTGTTTAAGGCAGGTTTATATATGCGATTTTATAGGTAAACTTGATTGGAACAGATGACTACAATTGACTTGTTATTATTAAGAAAATAAAGAGATTTATTTACTATGCAAAGTTATTATTCATAGCATAAAAGAAAATACAAAACATCACATTAATTAAGAGTAGCTTGGTAGCTTTTCTGTAAGGTGTTTCACTTTTATATCAACTTTAATAAATACAAAAAATACTTACATATATAACTCATTATACCCCGCTTAACGCACATGACATACACGGTGTCTATATGCAGAAATGCGACATGTGGATTTATGAGCCTGAAAGGAGATGAAAAATTGACTCGCTCGATTGGTATTAATAACAATAATAACATTGCCAGACATTTTGCAGATGAAACTGTTGGCACTCGAAGCGCATGAATTTCAATTTACAGAAATTAATAAATAAATACATGCACAGATACATACATACAACAACTGCATGTGTGTGCGTATTACATGAGAATGCAAAATAATTTGCATATACAAAGAATTAAAATACAAAAAAAAAATTCAATGAGAACTTCAGTCGATATTCATTTGATGGAGTGCCAAATTGACAAATGATTGACAACACTGGAATTTGCAACAAACGCTAAGAATACAACAACAGCAACAACAACAACAAAAGCAGCCTCAGCAATTGTTATTGATAGTGCTTAATCAGTTGCAGCTGATTGTAAAATGCATGAAGTGAATGCAGTAATTAATTATAGAACAAAGCAACCATTGCCAGCTTATCTCTGGCATACAAAATAATTTGCTTAATTTATAAAATTAATTATAGGCAACAAAAAAAAATGTGAAAAGAAAATTGAGAACGTTGGGAAAAATCATCGCATGCGGAACAGTCGACAGCAAAATGAATGGCATGACATTTTCTCATGGAAAAGACCAAAAAAAAAAACGAAAATACACTGAGAGCTCTATCTGTCATATGCCATATTTCATGTGTCTATGGCAGCAGGCAACGCTTTTGACTTTGGCTTTGCTGTGCTCAAAATGCGGGCGCTCCAGTTGCAATAGTATCCTATATAAATACCCCTTTTATACACACACACACACGCACAAATATTTGTTTCAACTCGTGCTGGCAACCCTGTAAAAAGTCACTAAGCCACCACCATAAATGAAGAAAAAACCAAAAAACGGAAAATACCAAACTGGTCTACAGCTCAGAGCTCTGCACTCCACGACGACCCCTACAACCCCGAAAGGCAGACTGCATACACCTTAATCAATCTTTGATAATAATTTTCCACTACACAGTCTGAAAATATGCCGATATGTGCGTGTATATGAAAACTCTCCCCATATATATTTGAAATTTATTTTCCCTACAGTGAGATATAAAAATACAAAAATGGAAAATTCTCTCATCTTCAATTGCAGTAACTTTTTGTGTTGTTTCTGTTTATTCGGCACACTCCCAAAGGCTGCAGCAGTGATGTTTTTTGAATACCCTTTGGTTATAAAAATAGAGTAAGAAAGAGGGAGCGTGAAAGAGAGAGGGCTGTGTACGGCTTGCATTGTGCACTTATTAATTATTTACTTTATTTACGATATACAGTTGGTAGCAGTTTGAAAATCCAATTTTGTTGCCTACTGGCATTTTTCTATTCGAGTATTTTCTTTCATTTGCTGTATGCTATAATTTAAAGAATTTTTATTAAGATTTTCTATAGTTTATTATGCAAAAAGAATAAATATTCATAAAGTTTGAGATTTTCTTATATATACTGTATCAGACTTCGACTCACGATGAAATCAGAGTAGTCTTAAATTATGATTTTGATTCCAACATTATTTCTTGAATTATTTATTTATTGACTTAGATATGAATTTATTTATTTAGATATATAATTATTTACATATTTATTTATGTAGATATTTATTTATTTAGAGATTTATTTATTTAGATCTTTATCTATTTTTAGATATTTATTTTGATATTTTTTGATGTAGTTTGGATCATCATTTATTTATTTCTGTATATAAATTATAAATATTATAAAATTTGTTAACTATTAATAACCGTTCAGTAACAGGCCATTCAATTTTACAAACGTTCAAAAGCATTAATTTTATTTATTGCAACTTTCACGACTTGCACACTTACTTAACATTTATTTTTGCATTGGTTTTTTATTGCTACTGCCTTTTAATTGAGAACAACACAGAATTTGCATTTATTTTCATTTGCAAAATATAATGAACGGCAAATTGTAATCACTTTGCTGCTGCACTTAAATCGAGAATATGTCAAACATTTTAGTCACGTTGATAAAGCACGAAAAAAGCTGATAGCCAATGTTGGCCTTTGACATTTTCTGGTGGCAACAGTTCGTGTTCCCGTTGTTGTTGTTCCCGTTGTTATTGTTGGTTTATATTATATTTTTGCTTTTTGTGCTTTTTTGTTGTACCTACTTTGCCCCCTGTTTGTTGCTTCACTTTGTTGTCAGCTTGTCAGTTAATGCTGAAAGTGTGTGCACTTACAAAGAGGGTATTACCCGTTTGGCACAAAACTGGGTCAGCTTAGTAAAGAGATGATAATACATAAATTCTATTGGCATAATGACTAAGCTGAGGTTGCTTTAAGCAAACTACTTTCACAGTTTAAAGTTTATTATTGTTTTGCTCAATATATGATAAAAGGCATACTTTATATTAGATTGATATGAACATGTTGTTCCAGTTTCTTAGGTCTTGCAACTTTATATGATTTGGTTAGGGTATTCGAGTGTCAGCAGGCAAAAGCTAGTTATTTCATCTCATACATTTTTCTCTCAGGTTTTCTATTTAGCTTTTGTTGTTTTATTTTTCATACCATAGCATGGTGCTGTTGGTAAATTAAAACGCTGCTTTGTTTCACTTTACGCTCGTGCTGTGCCAAGCTGCATTGTGTGTATTAGAGAAATTTTTAATTTCCTAGTCCTTTGTGGCGGTCGGGGCAGCTAATCTGGCACGAGGATAGACACAGCAGGCTGTGCTACTCACCCCAAAGTAGCCTCACTCTGTTTCTCCTACTGAAGGAAACCATTAACAGACAGCAAAGTGCTACTACACTTGCTCACCTTAAAACACACACCCACACACAAACAGAGACAGATGGGGGGAGACAGACAAAGAGGCAAATAGAAAGGGAGAAAATGAGATAGAGAGGGAGAGAGAGTTGCATGCACTGCTCACACATTGCAGCTTTTAATCTTAATTTTATAGTAGTGCAGTCTTCTCTTGCAGCCTGCCTGCCTGCTCCAGTTTCATCCTGTGCAAACTCTCGGGCCAAGACTCTTAGCCTGGCCCTCGTGTCAGTAGTTGAGATTGTGCCCCGCCTCTCTTAACACTTTTTTCAGGCTACTTTAGCAACAGTTCGGGGAAAGCAGCTTATGTTCTGCTCATATTGTTGTTGTTGTGCTCAGTGTGTTATTGTTGGCTGCCCAAGTTAATTTAATCAGTTTAAATATGCACACTGCCAGCCAGCATATCAACAATTCTGGCCTACCCAGCCTCAAATCCCCTCCTCCCCGCCTCGCCCTGATCTGCTTCGTAATTAGATTCGCAATATTATTGCTAAATGTTTCTATTTACAATGTGTAAATTGTATAAATCGTACAAATTGTATTTGTATTCGATGCTTGTGCAGATGGCAACTAATTACATATTAAATGTGCTTACTGTCGTGTGTGTGTGTGTGTGTGTGTGTGTCTCTGTGTGTATTGCCGTTGATTCGCTGATGTATCAAAATATATTTCTAATTTGCAGCTTCGATATATGTTGAATTGCATATTAATTATTTTGAAAACAGCTAAATACAAGGATTATAAGTTTCTATAATTGTAGATTGTGATATCATGTAACATATTGCGATATTATTGTTTATTATGTCTATAGGTTATTATTAGTTGATTTTCTAAATTTATAGGAGTTTAATTTTATTTATTTTTATTTGCTTTTGATATTATTATTGATTAAGTATCTATTCTATTGCATTATTTAATTACATATTTTATTATTTGTATTATTATTTTCATAATTATTTGTATAACATTACTATTTGTATTGTCATTTGTATTATCATTTATAATGTCAATATATCTATTAAATATATTAAATATAAATATTCAATATTTCTATTATTTCTTTTATTATGTAATATTACTTAAACTTGTATTATTATTACTTAAGATTTGTTTTAGTTCCCTATTCGATTGATTTCTATGTCTCTGCTACTTTTGTAACTTTTGCAATTTCACTTTGAGTGACATTCGTAAACGATTAGCAGGCCTGCCCGCTGTGAAAGTGCCTGCAGCAAGCAGCTTTTGTCTGCGCACAAATGAGACATTAGTTTTGCTAATTTGAAATGTTCACTCTCGCAGCAGTAGCAGCAGCAATTGAATTTCAATTTATTACTTGTGTTCAAAAACTTTAACAAACTTTTGTACACGGAATCTACACGCTGTTTCTGTGCATGCGTGTGTGTGTGTGTTTTTGTGTGTGTGCGTGCGTGGGACTTGGTGTTGAAAATTACCATTGCATACTTGAAGGCATTGCCAAAAGTTCTCAACACACACTTGGCAGCACAGTTTGCACTGCATAGAAACACGTCGGCGGTGTGTCTTTCTGCAGGTTTCCCTGCCTGTGTGTCTGCCCGTCTGTCGGTCCTTCTGCCCCTTAGTCTGTCTATGTCTGAAACTGGCTTCGTCTTGCTGCGTGTCACTGCCAAATTGCCTTGAAATCTTTTTGACATGCTACGTCAAGTTTGTCATATGTCCTGGCGTTGTCATTCCCAAAGCCGTCGACGCCCACACACACACACACACACACACACACAGACGCAGACAGAGACAGAGTCAGACACTCGCACACTGAGACAAGACGAGAAGAATGCCAGAAAATTGTTTTAAAGTGTGTCAGCATTTCCTTACGCCCGCGTCTTGGTAAAGTGAAAATGTTTGGAATTTTAATGAAGGGCGGCGGAGTTTGTTGTTGTTGCTGCTGTTGTTGCTGCTGCTGCTGCCTGGGAAACCTTACGGGCCAATAGTCCGCACAGATTTGCAACAGCCTCCAAGGAGGAGCCTTGGATATCTCTTGTCTTGTCTACCTATCTCTATGCCCTCCTATCTCTCTCTCTGCTGTCCTGTCCTGTGCTGTCTCTCACTAGCTTGCTTAGGCTGCCACTGTCGTTGCTGCTGCTGCTGCTGCTTTGCATATTTTTCCATTAAAAGCGATTTAAATACCTTGCTGGGCTTTTCTTTTACTTCATGCACACATACGTACAGAGGTATATGCCATTATATATATATAATTTTATATTTTTTTTCCTGCGCTGGCCGCCTGTGGATTTGTCCGACACGTTGGCAAAAGTTCACGGCAGTGCAAGAAGGAAGAAGAGAGAGAGAGAGATAGAAGGGGCAGGTCGAAAAAAGATTGAATTTTATAATAAATTTTGCACAGACCAGAAGAGTCTTAAGATTGGTTGGTGGCTTCGCTGGGATGCCGCATGCTGCCTGCCTCGTTGCTATCTGAGAGGCTACTATCTCTGGGAGGCCCCATGTCTGTTGCTGTAGAATTTATGTATGTGCGGGTTAAGTCATCAGTAGGTTAGTCAATGTGCCGCCTCATATTGTGTGTGTGTGTGTGCCACAGGATGCATACACCAAGTGTCTCGAAACAAACAAGGAGCAGAAGCGTAAGGTTGATTAAATTCTGTTACTTTTCGATTTGGCTTTTTCGAGTTTTGTTTTTTGCAACAGAAAATCAACAATTTAAAATAAAACTATTTTTGATTTCTTTTGGGAGTTCAAAAATATGTGGTATGCAGTTTTAAAGGGTAAAAGAATATCTGAAAACCAGAATATAGACGCGAAAAAGCCGTCGATAGGTGTTAAAATGTCTTATATTCATTGAAATTAACATAGATGGGGGCAGGAAATAAATTAGATAATAATAAAAACGACATATTTAATCATGTTCTGTATTAAATACTTTGTTGATTGTTTTAATTATATACCGCATTCTATTACATGTTTATATATTTTATTATATTTCATTTATTCATTCTTTAAACATATATTCCTCTTCAATCTACTTAAGCTAATATACACACATCTTGAGCACCTTTCTAATGAATACCAAATTTCCCTCTCTTTCTTCTTGTAGGTAAGCCAAAGCAACACAATTCAAACCAACACACACACACACACTCACACACGCAACCTGATGTGTTGTGATGTGGGTAAATTTCCGGCAATTTGGAGCAACGCCTGCGGTGATTAAATCAAGCAAAAAATTGCATCTGACTTAATTGAGCGCTAAATTTGCGAACATTAAATTTATTAACCACATAGCATATGGTTTGCTATTATTATTGTTATCATTGTAACAACAACAGCAACAGCAACAACAATGACAATTCTAGCTGGAAGGCAGACAGACAAAGTTAACGACAGCACAAAAGCAAAATAACCGCAAGCTTGCGTTTTATTTAACAAATTACGTATACGCCGCAGATGCCGCGTCAGTGTTGTCTGGCTGGGGGCACCCAGCAGCAGCAGCAACAGCATGTAATATGTTTCTATATGTGTAACAACAACAACAACAACAGATGAATGCGCAAATCAAATCAGCTTAAGTGCCACGAGTAGTCAGTCAAGCAGACATAACTATATACAACTCAACATACAGACAGACACATATAATACGCATATACATGAATAATAGAAGTATAAACAGAGACTACAAGTAAATCAAATCAGCGCTAAAGTTGTTGCTTAAACGATGAGCAGAGCTCACAATCAAACTCAGCATGGGATTAGCTTGGCTATACCCAATTACAATGTAAGTACAGAGCGCACTAGGGGGGGGGATTGGGGCAGGTTATTTATAGGGAGTGTCAGACAGACAGTTTTCAATCTTCATTCGACATTGATTGTGTTATGGCTGTCTCTCAATTAACAAAGCACTTGCGTGCGAGCTATGCAAAGTGGAGCTAATGTTGGAGAGATTAAAGAGTAGAGGGATGTATCGTGTGCTAGAGATAGTTATCCAAACATCGTACTCGGGGATTGAGGCAGGAATGGGGTAGCCGTTTTACAAATATAAAAAGCCAGGCAATCATTTCAGCACCTTTGATCGAAGTGGCAGAAATTAAATCATTAACTTATCCCTCGCCAGCTTTAATATAAGCATGAAGATCTCGTGACAAGTGATATCTACACTCATAGTGACCTAAGAGCCATATTGAGGAATGTACATAGACACTGCAGCAGAAACACACAGGAAAGAAATCAAACTCTAATATAAACAGGAAGATCTCGTGGCAAGTAAGGGATATCTATACTCATAGTGAATATAGAGCCATTTTAAGGAAAATTCATAGACACTGCAGCAGAAGCAGCCATGAAAGAAAGCAAAGATTCTTGAAATCATTCTCAATCTATAAAAAAATATAGTTTACCGACAAAATAATCTATAAACTTTATAAACAATAATTTCTTTTTGGCTTTTATTTTTCCGTATGTGAAAGGAAAACAGCAGGACAAGTGCAGAGGCAGCAGCAGCAGCAGCAGCACAGCAAAGTATCTGCTATATAAATATATGTCTGTGTATATTTTACTGAATAAATATTTATACGAAACATTGGCGATTTCTTGTAAAAATATCGAATTTATATATACACTTTATTTATATGTTTCCTTTTGCCTGCAAACGCGGACAGAGGTCGCTGTGTTTACGGCCTCTTTGGGGTTTTTTGTGCGTTGCCCTCGTTGCCCCCCGCCCCCTTCCTGTCTCCCCCTTCTCTCATTATTTTCAGTACGCTTCTGCTGCCGACTGTTTGCGACTGTTGTGTTTCCGTTTTGGCAATTGGCCCGTTTTGTTTATTTATGCTTATTTAAAAGTAATGCCGAGCCGGCTTGGCTTGGCTTGCCTTGCCTTGGCTTGGCTTGGCTGTGCTGGCCCTTTTAAAACCGTCTGCTTCGCTGGTCTTCAGGTTATGCCATGAAACTTTGGCGCCAGACGGTACAGAGCAGCAACTCCTGGCACTGGAGTTGGCCAGAAGGAGCGTGGCCCGCAGCCAGAGTACTTCATTAGCGCGCTTTGTTACTCATTATGTGCGCACATTACTCAAACCAGGCTCAACTTTTTGCAACTTTTCTCTGCACTCACATACACACACACGTACACACACTCACACAAACACAAATACATTTTAATGTTAATCCTTTTTCAAAAGATTTCCCAACCGAAGCTCCACTCGACTTGGCTCGACTCATTCGTTCCCATTCCCATTCCCGACTGCCTTTCGGTTTCAATCATCAGCCGCAGCGCCAGCAGAAGCTGTTTGCATATTTTCATTATTAATGCCCCACGGCTGCCGTTGCAGGCACCGCAACACCCACAAGCCAAGCCGAGCCAGCCAAGCAGACAGTGGACCAGACAGAGCTCTCAACTGAACTGCCTCGTCTCTCTTTCTCTCACTTCCATTACCCTCTCTCTGTGTCTCTCTTTCTCTCTCTTGCCTGGCTTTTTGTCTAGAGTTGCAACCACATTGCGCTGGTCATGGACGCAGACGCTGACGTTGTCGTTGCCGTTGCTGTCGACGTAGTTGTGGTTGCCCCGTGAGTTGGCGTCACGACAACGTTGACGATGAGGGCGACAGCGACGACGCCTCCATTCGTCTGCGCGAATGAACTGTTTTTTTCTCTTTCTCTTTTTTGTTGCCCCCTTTGCTGTCGCGTCGCGGCATCTTGTGTCTTACCTGTGCCAAGTTTTACGCCGTTCTGCCAAATCAATTGTTTGTAATGAACTTGCGACTAGCGCACAGTGGAACGAGAGTGTGGGAAAAACTATAAATTAAAAGGGCAACTGCAAAAAGTTTTAATATAAAATGAATGAAGCTGCAAAAGTAAGGGAAATTTATAGAAGAATTCATTAAATGTCAAATAAATAGAAAGGTCATGAGATCTGATGTATTTTCTTAAATGAGACAGAAGATAAATAGAGGATGTGTGTATAAAAGAACTTAAAATAGTTTGGGTAAATGAATTGCTAAGATAAAATATATAAAAATGCAATTAATGACGTACATAAATTAATGGAAATTGAAAATTTTAAAATATACTAATAATAATAATAAAAAAAATATTTTTGAGCACACACAATAATAAGATAATATTATAAAAATAATATAATATAAAATGTAAAGAATTTTACTACACAAAAATATAAAATAAATAAACACCAAATAAATAAATATCCATAAAACAAATGTAGTTATAGTTGTAATATAAAAATGCATAATATTTATAATATTTCACATTTAATATTTAATTTTCGTATCATATTTTCCTTTATAACATTCTAATTAAATACTTAAATACATTATAATATTCTGTAAGATCTAAGATCGTCAAGTTTTTGGGTTCCAATTAAAAGTTAAGAACCTTCCATCCAAGAAAAATTTAACTTTTGCCATTTCTCCGACATCCGTCGGCGAATTTGTCAACTCCTTGCAGAGTTTTGCAGCTTGGGGGAGAAGTTAATTTCGTGCCAGATGCCGGCAGCGCAACAATTGAAATTAATTAGAGCTGTAATTTGATTAAGAACGAGAGGATGACTGTCTGCAGCAGTCGCATAAAATATCTCGATACCGACTGGGGGCCCTCGACACGGCTTCTCTCTCTCTCTCTCTCTCTCTGCCTCTTCCTCTGACTTGTATCTCTTACGGCAGCATCCAGAGATACTACTACAGCTATATCCCATTAACCATATACCCGTTTTATGTGCCCCCATTTTGTTGTCCCTGTTGCTGTTGGATTTGCATTTGGCTTTAAACCATTTGGAGTGCTTCTCATTAACTAATTGTCCGACCCTCTCGAGGGCGCCCAAATAAAATAAATAAAAAAAGAACAAAGAAGGGAAGAGAGAGAGATGGAGAGAGAGAGAGAGAAAAAAGTTGACACGTGTTAAGTACATATGTAAATGAAGCCTGGCAAAGACTTGGTAAGATGAACATGAAGCAGCCCACGGGGCAACAACAGAATATTACACGAAAAGAAATTCAATATAATTTAAATGCTTTTTGTTGTTTGCTCAATGTTGTTGTGTTCAGGCTCCTCCAATTGTTGTTGCTCTGGTTACACACAAAGGACGTGAACTTTGCCGTCTTGTTTGGCTCTCTCACAAAAGTATTAGAAACTTGCTGCACTGAGGGGGCTGATGTACTACTGATGTATTCCCGTGGTACCTACATCGATGTCGCCTCAGCGGGCACATTTGCATAGCAAACATGGGGGGAGAGAAAGACAGGGGACAGAGCAAATGCAATTCGTTGCTTTCTTCGCCAGCTCGAGTGGGTTCGTCTCCCTATCGAAAATTATTATTGTTTGTGTAGAATTCTTTATTGCGTTGTCTTGACAGCCGACGCCTCTGTCTGTCTGTCTGTCTCTCTGTCTGTCTCTCTGACTGTCTGTCTGCTTGTCTTTCTGTCTGTCCGTCTGTCATTGCTTCGTTGTTCGTTCGTTTGTTTATGAATCTTCGACGCGCGGCAATTGCAAATCAATTTGTGGGGCACGCGCATAAATCAAATACGCAAAATACATTTGCCCCAAATGTCCCTGTGAATGGCCTTCAAAAATTGGCACTTATACGCGACTACAACAAACACTTACCCCACACACTCACACACATACACAAAGACACGCAGGCACACTCAGCCATTCGAAACACACTCGCGTACAAGCGGCATATGCCGGCACAGTTTATTTGCCAAATGAAATAAGGAAGCAATTTTGCAAATTTACAGAAAAGTTACATTTTCTTTTCTTACGCATTTGCCAACAATAACCGAAACAACAACAACAACAATAAAAGAAACAGCGCCATGGTACAAGGGCGTATTGGAGTCGGGCCTGGGTCTGGGCCAAGGCAGCCAATGCAAATTGCCGCATCAGCAAAAAACGACACATTGCCGCAAGGATTGGGCCAATGCGCTCTAAGAAATTGAAGCCAAAGAAAGGACAAAGTATTCAAAAATCAGTAGAAAATGTAAAGATTATATACAGCATACTCTATAAAATGTGTAGATATATATATCTTGTATCAATTTAAGTTTTACACAGTATATTAAAAATATAATTTCACTTACATGATAGAGAAATATATGAGACAGAAGCTGAAGGCCTCTTTTGATGTTCAAAATTTAAAAAAGACTTGTCAATGAATCAAAATATAATAAATATAATATACTAGGATTAAAATGAATAAATAATAAATTGAAATCAATAAGAATAGGAACTCATTCTAATATCTATTTATTTCTTTAACAGTTTAGTTTCCGCATAGATTCTTTATGCGGAAATTGTATTCTTCTTTTCAATTCTTTAACAATATTAAAACAGTTTGCAGTTTATTATAACTTCATATTCCTTTTCCCAATACTGTATATGTATATAAACAACCTTCTTTGTTATTTCTTTACTTTCAAATCATTGAAATTGCCCTAAGTTGCTTATCCCCTGCTGCTAAACTTGTTTGCTCTGCTTTACTCTTTTTTAAAGCTGCATTGTAACCCTCAGCTTAAGATGATCTATGGCTTATGCAAACTTGATGAGCAAGTCTGAGTAACCGCTGCAAGTGTATAATGAAGTAAAATACATAAAATATGCGACCAGTGCGTCAGTTGGTTTGTTGCCTACCTTCCTGCTCTCTTCTCCCCTTATCCTGCTTCAAACCCCAACTCTATGCAGAATTCCTCTCTAGTCAGTCCTGGCTGCGTTCTGTTGGTGCCTCAAAAGTTTTTGGTGTATTATTTTCACAGCGCCTGGCAATTGAAATGAAATGTCTGCCTGGTTTTGTTCCTTACACTGGCATTGGTCTGGTCTGTTTGGTGTGTGCCTGTTCTGGTCTGGTCGGGTCTGTTCTGATTCCCTTCCCCAATGCAAACCAATTTACGCCTTGTCCCGCCTAGCAGACTCTCTTGTGCGCATCCACAGTTCACTGATTCTAGTTAGTTTTGCCTGTGAGGCCAGGGCAGGGGCCGAACGTAGTCTGGACTGTGAATGGACTTGCCTGGGTTTGTTTTGCTTCTATGACGACGACGCTGTCTCAGCTTACTCGGCACACTCGCTGCAGCTCCTTGGTGCTCAATTCTCAGTAGTTTCCAGTTGCCAGTTCACAGTTCCCAGCTCACAGTTCCCAGTTCCCAGTTGCCAGTTCTCTTAACGTTAAGCAGCACAAAGTGATTGATGGTTGAATGCATAAATTATTGATGCCATCCCAGACAATGCGGGGGCTTGGGCAATTGCTGTAGAAGTGTGCGGAAAGAAGGTTGTGGGGGGGAAGTAGGGAAACGGAAGAGGATAAGGGGGTGTTGGTCGGTCAGTCGTCAGATGAATCCGATTCGGCGGTTGAACTGTGAGTGGCAGAGAGAGAGGTAGAGAGAGAGAGGAGGAGACTTGTTGTTCGTTGAGCAAATGATGTGTTAAAATTGTAGTTGTTGTCGTTACCCTGCGCTACAATTGTGTGCTGCGATAAGAAATGTCAGCAAACTATAAGACATTTGCAAAGGCAAATAAAGAGAAAATGATTTATTAAACACGCTAGAATGCAAATGAAATACAAATTGACAGAAAGAAATGATAAAACTGTCAACCGCAGCTAGAAATGTTGGACAAGAAAAGTATGCAAAAAGGAAAATAATATAAAAATGTTGATTATATATTATGAATATAAGATATGAGCTCAATAAACAATCGAAAATTTATAAGGAATGTAAGGGAAAATGATAGAAAAATTTAAAATGTACCCTTGGAAAGCTCAAAACTTAATGAGAAGCAAAGAAATTTCATTTACAGAACAGATTACATATATTATATATAAAGTTGATCGGGTTTAAAGAATAATACTGGAATAGAATAACATATTCCCATTTCTTAAGTAAAGAACCTTAAGAAAAAGTTGATATCTTCATTTGCAGTGCATTCCTAAGTCGACTCAGCGCCAGGCAATAACTTTTCGAAGATTTTGAGTTGATTTCGTCAAGGCAGTTTTTCTTTGGTCATAGATCTTTCCACGATGGCTGGCGAAGCGGCGTAAAAACAATTTAAGCGTAATTTGAAGCTTAAGCAAACAGGCGTGTCCATCGGGGGTCAAAGTCAAAAGGAAAATACAAATAAAAAGAATGCTTTTCCAAAAAGCTTTTCCACAAAATTGCCATGCTTGTTGTTGTTGTTGCTGCTGTTGTTGTTATTTCTGTTGAGTGAGGGAACACTTTGGCAGTTTAATAGCCCGTCCCATGGCAGACAGGGGAGAGTGGGAGGGGCAGGGGCAGGCGTGCGCTTGTCAAATGCTGCTAAATCATTCGGTAAACGCAAAAATCGTTCAAGTCCGGCGGCTAAAATCTTCAAGATGCGCAATTTTCAGGCAAGAGGCAAATGAATTTCGTAACTACAGCAACAAGAACAACAACAACATCAACAACAACAACAACTGTACGAGCAATTACAACTAGCGGGAATTGTAAACAATTCAATTTATTGCATAAATTCGATGCGGCAAACTCGAAGTAGAACAAGCATTCATTAATTGAGTCGAACAAATGCACTACGAAGGAGAAGAGCGGAGTGGAAGAGAGGTAGAGACAGAGACAAAGTGTGCTTGTGGCTTCAGCTACAACTCACTGACGAGTCTAGAAAACCCGCAGCTCGGTACGATATGTTAACATCATCGTGAGAAGTTGTAGCTACCGACTCTGAGTGAGTTCTATTCATTGATTGAGTTTTTGATGTGCGACGAGCCGAGCGGCTTAAGTGCGGTTGCTTGGCAGCTGCCTCGGTTCCCTCCTAACCACCGTGCACCCTCTCTTTTCATCTCTATCTATTTGAAAGGTATCAAACCAAGTCAGCGAGAATAACAACAAACCAAGCAACCAAGCAAGACAGACAGAGAGAGAGAGAGAGAGAATTTTCAACATCTGCTGCTATTAGAATATTATGAAATCGATGTTTCTTCAAGTTTTTTCAAGCATGATAAGAAGAGCGAGTGGAACAGACATTACACACATGTGCCCTATGCATGTTGTTGCTCCCTAGTAGAAGAAGCTACAATGAGCTCAAATTGATGCATAAATATTTATGACATTTGAACAGGAAGCAGGGAGGAACGGAGGGAGGGAGGGCTTCATTAAGTAACTGCCAATATCGATAGCGATCAGATTTATTGACTCTATTATTGTAATATTCCCCAATTAGTTTTTATTGCAAGTTATAACTTTTGATATGATTTACTGTAAATACTATCAGAAGCAACCAAAAAGAAATGTGAATAGTATTCCCCGAGTTGCGCAACTCGATGAAAGGAAACTAAGTGAATGCAAATAAGTAGTTACTAAAGCAAACACAAAGAAAACTTCAAAAGAGTTTGGTGGAGCAGTGAGAGAGAGAGTGAGAGAGAGAGAGAAAAAAAGAGTGAATGAATATATTTGCAAGTGAGTGAAACAATGAAAACTCGGCAAAAGAAAACTAGAGAGTTAATAAATGTTGAAAAAGTATAAAAGATGCGTCAAAAAAAACAAAAAAGAAGATGCAGAGAAACATGAAAATATGATGAGAAAAATTTGACAAAAGTTTGCAGCACATAAAGAGAAAATGTGTAAATATATTTATATTAGATAAAATATGATAATTTAGGGAAAAAGAGACTGTGTCAAACGGCAGAGAAGGAACTGCTAGAGAAGGAACAACTAGAGACACAAAAGTTACAGCACAGTAGACAGCTTTGATTGCCTTAACTGGCATAATGTAGATGATAATATACTACTATGATGGAAGGAAGATGAAACACGTTCAACGATAATCAGTAAAGGTTCTTAAAGAAAGCGATATTTAAACTCTACTCTACACAATTATCGTCAATACCATTTAAGTATCGCACTCATTACGCGATTTGTGCTTAAATTTCGTTAACGATGACTTCCCAATACGCGTTCCTCAATACGTGATCATTTAGCGAACACTGACAAACACAACAAGGAAATAAATCACGCATCGTGTACAACATAATCCCCAAATGACGCACAAATTAGGATGAAATTCGATTGCCCGCAACGCGTAGACCCAATTTGCATGCGTCATAAAACATCCTCTATAAGAAAGAACGTGCTTTCAGCACATACAGCACAAACTGCAGCTGAGTAAAGTCAACCGCACTGTCTGTCATTGAGGCGTCAATTAAACACATCCAAGTAATCGTCAGGCAACCAAACAATGCACAGCGACTCACAAGTCAAACAGTCAGTGGGTCAGAGGTTTCATAATGTTCTGGAAGCGACTAGGAACATGGGAATGTGAAGGACAGAACTAAAGATACGCTGGAGGAGTTCTAAAGAGATAGGTGTAGAAGAGAAATATGTTTAATGAAATATAATATGATATAGTATAGATTAGTTCTGTCTTTTAATCTTTTATCTAGTTTTAGTTAGTTATTTACAGCGACTCACGAGTCAATCAGTGAGTGGGTCAGAGGTTTTACAATGTTCTGGAAGCGACTAGGAACATTGGAATGAAAATGAAAGAACTAAAGATACGCTGGAAGAGTTGTAAAGAGTTGGTGTTGAAGAGAAATATGTTTAATGAAATATAATATAATCTGTCTTTATATCTGTCTCTATATATCTGTCTTTTAATCTTTTATATAGTTTTAGTTAGTTATTTAGTTTATTTAAAATCATTTGAAATACCTTTCCCACACTGTTAACTTCAATTCATTGCACAAACTTCCTATTCGATTATCAGCAATCATTGCCCCAACAGCAAATATAGAAAGGAAACAACATTTGTTTGTAAACATTTTGCGATTGGTTGTGAAACATTGTGCCTAGAAAGGGAGAATAAATGCCTCCGACTATCGTTTCCATCTAATCTGTCAAGGTCAATTTGCGCTCATCCCAGCAAACAAGCCAAGGAAAATAATCAGAAAATTGAGAGAACAGAGAAATGGCTTTGTTTCGTACGAATTGTTGTTGTTGTTGGGTGCATGTGATGCCCTCAATGTTTATATTTACCCGAAAAAAAAACGAAAAAAGTAAAATCAAAAAACATTCGTCAAGTGTTTCGAATTCGTTTGGGGAAAAAAAGAAGCTCAAAAGTTGTGCAAATAACTTGAACACTTTAATAGCCATTTCGATTTTGTCTCTCTCTCTCTCCCTCTCTGTCTCTGTGGTTTTTTTAATTAGCTGTGCTTGTTAGCCCAGTTCAGTAGCCAAATTAAATGTCACACCCAATATGCCGAATTTTTAATATGCACAAAACTTGTCACTCTGCATTTGTGTTACACTTTTCAATGAGGTTCGAGTTCCCAATTTCGTTCTTTTCGTTTTTGCTGTAGATCCTCAACGAGGCAGGTAAACGGCGGGCAACAGAATATGTCTAAACTAGTTTCACAGTTTGATGGCCAAGACGTGTTAAAGCGTAGGGGAAGGGCAAGCTTGAAAACTGTGCTCTCTGTGCCGATGCTGCTGCTGCTGCTGCCGGTTAACGACTTTCAGAAAGTTCCCAAAAGAGCCGAGCAGAACAACCCACGCAGTCTGAGAGAGAGAGACACTCGACTGCAGGCCGAAAAAGAAACAACTACTCAAAAGTTAATAGCATAGCCCAAAAGATACGGCAACAAATACCAATATGAATAAGCGCAACTTCACATGCACGTGTCTCTCTATCTCCCTTGCTCTCTACCTCTCTGTTTGTGGGGGGAACAGGGAGAGGGAGTTGCCGGCAGCGTTCGCGCAACACTTTTGGGAATTTGAATAAATTATTGCACATTTACAGCTGAAATCACATTATAATGCGAACAGTCCGGCGGATTGTCCATGGCACGTAGAGCATGTTTGTCCAATCGTTCGATTTATTTTAGATTGATTTCCAATGAGATTAGTTGAGCAGATTAGTTTACAACGACTGTTTTTCGATCTGTAGCTTCCCTCTGTGTGAGTGTGACGTGTGTGTGCATGTGTGTACTGTGTGTGTGTGTGTTCAGTATTTGGGTTCGAGTTCAGGTTCAGAGTTTTAGCCCCCTGACAGGTGTTGATTTACCCGTGTGGGCATTTGATATATGTGTGTTACTATATATGTGTGTTACTACTATGTGTGTGTATGCCTGTACGTGTGTGTGTGTGTGCATGTATGTGTGCTTATCGTAAGTTGAAACTTGTGTTTTGAGGGGGCGTGCTTCGAACTCGTTGAGAGTTCATAAATAACATAAGAAGCTTCCCATCTTATGAGAAGGGACGAGTCCGAAGTTTTGGACATTAAACGGCTGGGAAATGACCAAAAGGGTTTTCCATTTATTGCCAAGCATATGGCCAAGTCAAATAAAAGTAGCAAGTGTTATAATCGTCAATTTTAAAGTGTTTATAATTTATTAAGCAGAAATTCACACACAGTTTTGAACTTGAGAAAAACTAATTTCAAATATTCTGCATGAAATACGTTGATGTTATACAATATTTATAGTTAGTATATAATATTCATAGCCTGCAGCAAAGGTAAAAGACTTTTATAGTTATTTTTGAAAAGAAATTATGCGAAAAGAAAAATAAAAAATGTCCAGAAACTAAAGAAATTTAAGGTTAAATATTTTGACGCTGCACGGTTCTTATTTAGAAAAGACATTTCCTGTAATTTAGTGCGTATTTTCTTCAGTATTTATTGATGAAATTATGCGTTACTATGTTCTTTGTATATACAGTACGTAAAGTAAAGGGATATTACATTTTCTGTGTATATATATTATATATTTACTTGCCTATACACAGGAAGGTTCATAAAGAAACCGTACAGATTAAAGTTTAAATTCTTTTCATATGAACAAAAGGGCTTTCCCAGCAATAGTAACCCCATTTTCTCCTTCAGTATCTTTTGCTTTATAACGTTATCTTAATGAAATAAAGATAATGCAATTAGCTACCGTTCTGCATGATATTCCCATTCTATTTCTAGTGATTCGCAGCAACAGTTGCTCCAACTAAACCCGATGATGCACTTAAGGTTTTTGCTTTTGTAAAATGCACATCGATGATTTTTGCATTTGCCCTTGCAAAACGAGGAAATCTTAATGTGGGAAACGCTTTGTAATTGCCCAGAAAAAAAAATAAAAAACAACAAGAAATTGTAGAAGAGGCAGGAAAGGAAAAGAAAAAGAAAGAGAAGCGACTGCTATAAAATTGCAAGATGCTGCAATCAACTGTAGAACGCAGTGTAGCTTGAGACCGGACCAAGACCAGATCAGACCAAGTGAACAGTCAGATAGACAGACGGACGGATAGCCAGAGGAACGTGGAAGCTGTAAGAGAAAGAGGGAGAGAGAGAGAAAGCGAAATCAAAGACACAGAGGAACGTGCATTGGCGAAAGGAAAAGCCAAAGGCAAAAAGGCTTAACAAGCAGCTGGCATCAAATTTCTTGCATTTGCGAATGACAAAGGCGAATGGACTCTACAGCATCAGCATCGGCTAGTTGCTAGTTTGCTTAATGTGCCAGCACTGCCTTGGTTAACCCTTTAGGGGGGCAGGGCAGGGCACAGCGTGGTGCAACACATGTCCAGGGCGAGGCAAGGCAAGGGAAGGCAGAGTCGGCACACAATTGATAAGAGCGCCAAGTGCAGGAATCAAGAAAAGAGAAGACACACACACACTCAGCTACGTACAGCTATGTCTCGTTTAGATACACATATGTATATATATATATATATAAATATATATATATATATTTATCAGACATGATTTCTTTGGCTTTGTTGTTGTTGTTGCTGGCGCTGTACGAACCTGTTCGTGGCAGCCGTTTCCCGCTCCCGTTCCAACTCTCGTTGCAGCTCACAAGCCCCGAACAACGTTGAGAACGTGGACAACGACAATGCCAAGCGACATGTTGTTGAATTACAAAACAAGTAAGAAAACAAGAACACAACAAATACAACATCCGCACCGAAGACAAGATGCTCTACTTGTGGAAATATTGTGTAGAGGTTTTAAGGAGATTTGATGAGGTTTGGTATGAAAACAAAGAGAAAAGAGAAATATTTTGATTAATTTTTTATATAAATATGCAAACAAATATATATATATATAAATATTATGTGTTGTTTTCGTTCAAGTTTATACTATATTAAAGTTTAAATTAATATAACTTCTTATTAATTCTAATTAATTCTTGAAAATTTGAGGTCTGTTTTCTTTGTTCATATTGCCTGTGTTTTCGAATTCACACTCAACTTAAGCAACTCCCTCTCTTTTAGGGTATACGAAAAAACAAAAGCCAAAAGAGAGAGAGAGAGAGAGAGAGAGAGAGAGACGACAGTTAAGCCCTGGTATCGGTCACTTTGTTTGAAGGACAAACCACAGTCGAGTCAGACAATGCTCCTCCATGCGAGCTCCAAGCTACGAGCTGCGAGCTGTGCTGCCCTCCGTTCGGATGGTTTTAATATGTTCTCGAGGGTGATTCAATTACGTGGACTCTGTGTGCGCTTTTTTTCTGCTGCCTCTTCTGTTGCTGCTGCCACTGAGCAAATATGGGAGCAGCTTGTCGTTGAGGTGGTGTAGAAGTAAGTCAGTCAGTGCTGCGGCAGGCAGTTGGATGACGAGTCAACCGAGTGTTGTTTTTAATGAGCAGCGCGTTCGCTGAGCTTTAAAGCTGCTGCGTGTTTGCCATAGATAGACGAACAGACAGACAAACAGACAGACAGACAGTCAGACAGACAGACAGAAAGACAGACAGACAGACAGATGGACAGAGGGAAGAACAGAGACACAGACAGACTGAGAGAGTGGGACAGACAGCTGAGCATCTGGACAGGGACCTGAGAGTGGCCTGTCAAGTGCAGCTGTGGAAAACTCTGCGGTTTTGCCAGCAGCTCTTTTATGTATCTGACAGCGAGATAAACTAACTAACTCCCCAGTGCCAGTGAGTTTACTATATCTTCTTACGTACTAAACAGGCAACACCTCAGCACAATCCTTTCTCTCTCTCACACTCTCAAGAGGCGCTAAAAACTTTCGGGCCACAATTGGCCCAACTTGGCGGCGCTTAAAGTCGTCATCGTCATCGTCTCCAGTGCCGTCATCATTCAATGCCTTGGCGCCTCTTGTGGTCACGTTTTTCCATTATGTTCGCTTTCCCTCTCTTCGCTCCCCGTTCGTCTGCGTCTCCTTTTGGACAGCACAGCTGCTCGCTGGCTTCGTTCTCTGTTTGTTCGCAGTGGTAATATTTTTATAATGATGCCAACTGGCCCCAAGGTCCTGCGGTCAGTGCACAGTGTTGTATTGTGTATGTTGACAATTTGTGTGCCAGAAATGATAAATGTTTCAACGCCCGCAAACTTGTTAACGAGTGTACACGCGCCGCTCATTCAGCAACTCAATTGCGGCATTGCCTTTACATTTATAAAAAAATTTTCTCTTCATTTATTTATTGTTATCTTCAGGTTCCTGTACGCATACTGTACTCAAGTGGTATCTATAGAAAGCAATTACTATCATATTCAATTATTTTTATCAGTGTATTACACATATAATAGCAAATGACTCTTCAAACAACAGCAGCATCAGCAGCAGCACAACAAGCAACAACTTCATGCACCCAAAACTTGTCGATGTCGAGAGAGGGAGAGAGTGGGAGAGACAGAGGGAAAGGGAGAGAGACATACGATATAACATCTTCAAACAGCTCATTTCAATTCCATCCAATTATCCCATTGTGTCGGTTGTTGAACGTGCGTGTGATTTATGCCACTTGAAGTACTACAATAAAGCACTTAATTCAGCCAGCGCAGAAGCGAAGCCAAAATAGGGAGTAGAGGAATGTAAAGAATTTGAAGAGAGAAATCATGAAGAATAATTAGAAACTCAGTCGAAGTAGAATCCAAAAATTCAATTTCAAATCAAATGAAGTATCTTTTTTCCAGACTTCTTTCACTTAGCTAATGAAACGGGAGCGCACATCGGGGCCGAATTGCGGCAGAGGGGTTAAGTGTAAGTGAGATGCGCAATGATTCATGTGGCATGCCATCTAGTATATCTAATCTGACCCTGCCCTGCCGTGCCCGCCCTCCGTTTTGATGGCTAATTGAGGCAGGCAATGACTGACAACTGACTGACATTCCGCATCTCTTGCTCCCTCCTTCTCACTCTCTCTCTCCGTCTCTCTCTCTCTCTAACTCTGCTTGGCACATGACCGTACACCTAAATTGCGACTTAGCTGTGGCATTCGCTTTTATGGCGATTTGATAGCAAGGCACCGTTTCGCAGCCTTCTAATAACTCCAGTGCTAGTTACCAGCAGGCAGATGAGACAAACTGTGAGGCATAATGGAATGCAGCAGTTCAAATTGTGCTCAAAAAAAGGAGGGAAGTGGAATGTGTTTATTAAAGTCAAGACAAGTATTAAATGTTACGGCAAATTATTCATTTATATTAAGTTAGAGATATATTTGATTGACAAAAATATGAAACATTTAGGGAAATTTGTTATGCAATAAATTAAAAAGTGATAAAGTACATATAAATTACTCGTATATATATTTATTCACTATGCACATCAACAGCTTAGTTGATCTGGACTTTACTCATATGTTATTTAATTTGTTATTATATAAAATAATCCATTAAAGCCGAAGAGTAATTTAAAATCGCAGCAGCCAAGTTAAACCAAGTTCAATATATTGTAGAGCTAACCTAACTGTTAATGGTTTAAATAAATGGCTTAGTTTTAAAGATAACTCAACCAAATTTCACACATTTCTTTCTTTTAATGTCATATAAATAAATAATTATAAATATATGAAAATCGTCCTATATTTATTATATTTTATCATAAATATGACCTGCCATATTCTACACAAATTTGAATATAATCACACTATATAATATATGATATACTATAATACAATAGTTGACATATTAAATACATATGAAGTTTCTCCTCTTCTTCTAATTTAATTTCCCGATAAATTTGTTATTATTTGTTATTAATTTATTGTATCGTTTTTCACATTTTTACGCCTATTGACAACAAATTGTGAATCATGATTCATGTGCGTATTCACATTCAGTCGCATTCACTTTGCTCAATTTGCCGGAGAGATCCGCATAGATGTTTCTGTGCCATTGTCGCTCGGCATTGTTATCACGTGCCTCGGCCTGGTGTGTGTGTGTGTGCGTAAAACGGAAACGGAAGTGTTGTCTGTTGGCAGTTCAACTTATGAACTGGAGACGGAGACGGGAAGAGGGAGGTGGCAGAGGTGAATTTGGGTTGAGCACTATTAGGTCAGGCATGCAGTGAAGGCCGCTTAACTGTGCCCTAAATCCGAATGACGGAGGTATTGACGTTGTGACGTGGTGACGCTGCGGCACCTGCGTTGATTACATAACAATGTATGTCTCCCCCAAGGGAGGGAGAGAGGTAGGTGCGAAGGGGAGAGAAGGTTAGACAGCAGAAGATGTTGTTGGCTGTAACTATTTTACTGCGTTTTTCATGCTTCGCCACCGTCGTCTTGGACGGGGCAACTCTAGAGAATGTCTTACTTTTTTCGTTTATTGCGCAAAGTTTTGCAATAATTTTTTATTTACTTGCTGCGCTGTTGCTGCTGCTGCTGCTGCTTGGAATGTCGACTCCCTGCCGTCTGCCTTGCGCTGTCTGGACAGCGCTCGTCTGTCTGCCTGCCTGCCTGCCCGCCCGCACGCCTGCCTCGTTTTTTATTGCCTGAAGTAGCTGCAGGAAAATAGCAAATGGCAAATAGCACTAGTTGTAGCTGCAACAATTTCCTCACATTTTTGCGCACTCGACTCCGACGCGCACAATTCAAAAACTTGGCACTTCAAATATGCGTTCGAAAGCGTCGCAAAGTTTTTTTCTTTCTAAAATTCCTTTCCCTTCTTTTATTTCCTTTTGCTCTGTAATAATTTGCAGCGCACAAAAGTATGCTATGGCAAGAAGAAAGCAGTTCGTTTGTGTGTGTATGTGCGTGGGATTGACAAGACAATTTCAAAAGTCGATCAAGAAGGCCGACATGTAAATCCATTTAAGTGTGCGCGAAAGAGTTTGCCTCGTGTGGCATTTAAGCCACTTAAGGAGCCCCATCATCTCTGGGCACTGCGTGGTATTTTGGTTGGCAGGATTGCTTATGCAAAGCCAATGCCAAGTAAAGCACAATGAGCTGTGCTGTGAGCTGCTTCAAAGGCGGATTATTTACGCGCATATAAAACAGTTAGCGAACACAAGGAAATAAATTGTGAAAGATGCCAAAGAGCAAGATGACAAAAGAAACTAAAGGAGAGTGAGTGAAGTGGCGGGAGGTGGGGAAGCGTGTCTGTGTGGCGCAACAGATGTGCCAGAGTGGTGTGTCTGCTAAAAGCGACAGCTTTATATGTATATGCCTTAATAAACATAAACACGCATATGTACATATGTGGCTTGTACTACATGGCGTATGTGCGACAGCTGCGTGTTGTATATACGCACTGGTTAACTACAAGCACAAAACTTACCTGGCACACAGCAAGCGTGAGCAAGGGCGACAGCGTGCTTCAACTAGTATTCCGCTCAAGACTCTCCAGCCACGACATATGTCTTCTGCATGGGAAATTTATCGAGCATGTCAGCCGCAGCGAATTCTTCAGCAGAGAAAGAGAAAGAGAGAGAGCACGGCGAAAACAAAAACCCCAGAACTATTGACTAAAAATCATCGATTGATTGTTTTGCATTGCCGCAAATGCATTGTACAACATGACAATAACACACGCACACCCACACACACGCACACACCCTTGTTCAAACACTCTCCTTTGGCTCAACACGAAACAAATGCACGCAAAATGAATTTGCTGCTTAGATTTTTGCTGCTCCTTTTACTGTTCTTCTTCTTCTTGTTGCTGCTGCTGCTGTTGAAATCAATGCAAAAAGCATTTAAGCCTTGTTGCCTGTGTTTGGGCGCAGTCATGTGGCAGCAACAGCCACAAAAATTGTCAGCTCAGAAAGATTGATGAGACCGAGGCATGCTGGATAAGGGCATAGAGCGAGGGTAGTCAGTGAAGTACTTGAAAAATATCTTACTAAACTCTATCTAGGCAACCTAATTGAAGTTAAAACTAAAATGTAATAAATATAACAACTTAGAAAAGGCAATTAAAATAATTTGTAATTAAATAAACTTGGCATTTCATTATTTGTATAAAAAATAAACCAACAGATCTAAAACTACAAACTGTAATGCAAGAAAAACAATAATAGAAAATTGTAGACTGCAAATTAAATACGTTATCTACAAATTAAGATAGTATTATAATTACAGTAAAACAATATTTTCTTTTTTTTTAACTCAATTGCAAAGTAAGGCAAGAAATACAAGAAATTACTGTGCTTCCCTTTGTAAATTAATTTAAAAATATTTTCACATAAATTTGACTTGTTTATTTCACTTGAAACACACAAATTAAGCCACCCTCGCACGACATAAAAACTTGCCACAACACACAGTTGCAACAGCAGCAGCAACAACGTTAACTGGCTAAAAATTGTATTTATAAACATTTATGAAGGAAATTTTCACAGGATGCCCCTAGGGAATGCAGAGTGGCAGCAGAACGGGTGGAGGGGGTTGGGGTAGGTGGTGAAGGGACTTGCGACGAGTGTGCTGTGCCGTGCTGCAATGTTGCAAATGCTTTAAGTTATTGACAGCCAAAACTCAAACTCAAACCAGAAAACTCGGCAAGGCAACATGGCCAAGGCAGAAGTTTGCAGACGGCAAAATTATGCTGTGAATAAAAGTTTTTTTATAACTTCCCCTGCTCCATCTCCCTTCGCCCTTTACTAGGAGCTGCCCGCTTCTCCGCAGTGCTCCCCCACAGTTGTCATATACGAGTGTATGCAGATTAAAGTTGCATGCCCTGACGGCCTTTTATGGTTTCTTGGCTGAGGCTATTGAAGCGGCAGAGAGGCAGTGGCAGCAGTGGCAGAGGTAGTGACTGCTCTGTGGCAGCGATTGTGGCATCATCTTCCTGCTCCCAATGTCTGGTGTCAAGTGGCAAGAACACAAGCAGTGGAAAACGAAGCCGAAGAATACTACGGCACACTGATGGCATGCCAGATGATTGCTCTGCTGCTGCTGCCTCGTCGTCGTAGTCTGTTTCCGCTGCCGCACCCCGATTAGGATTATTAAAATTTAATATTTCTTGGACGAGAGCAAGGGAAAGTTTTTTTCCTTGCCACTTTGCGAAGTAGAGTTGCCCCAAAAGGTGTTGAACCTCGTCGTGGAGTTGTGTCATTAATGCAACTTTTCGTATTTGCCAAACAAACAGAGCAAAAACTCGCAACGCACTTAAATATTTGCCATAAAGTTCTGCGAGGTGGGGAAGCGGTGGGATAAGGGGGGGGGCGGAAATGCATAGAAAAACTTTTTCACTGGAGCAAACATTGAGCAGAGAAAAAAAGGCACACAAAAAAAGACAAGCCCTGATGATGCTGCAACTTTTTATGACCCATCCAAGGCACAAAACAACATCTCAATTTTGAGCACCGACTGCGTGTGTGTGTGACTGTGTGTGTGTGTGTGGGTGTGCATGTTTTTGTAGCAAACTAAATTGCAACAAAAAGTTTCGCAAAATAGCATAAAAATATACGAGAGTCAAGTATAATATTTTGATGGGTTGGTTTCTTAACTATTATAGCCAATTGTAAAACTATAAAACGATGATTTGAATATTAGCTATGTAGACTAGCGACCCATTGAATACAAATGGAAACTTATAGGTGCAAAATGTTGGTTGGTTGGCCCTCTGAAATTGAGTGCTTTGTTTACTTCCTGTTTTTCGAGCTACTTAAGGTTGCCGTAGTTTTGCTGTATTATAAATTTTTATAACCTTGCAGAGGGTATATCATTTTGAGGTAGGACTTTGCAACGAAGCTTAGGAGACATCGCCGAATCAGCATGACTAGGGCAGTCAATCTAGCCGTGTGTTTAGGTTTTTGTGCGAAGACCAGTTTTGATTGAAATATTTTATAAAATATACAAAATCCTATTCAATTCTTCACCATTATATGTAACTATTATTAGACCAATCGAAACCTACAAGGGTATAAAACTTTTGGCATGCAGAACGTAACCTTTCTTCCTTATATTTTTAATGTTGTGCTCTTTTATTACATTCAATTTACAGAATTATTACCCATAAAACCGGCTAAACTAAAGCTATAAAGTTGAATAAATAATTCTGTTACAAAGAAGTATTTAATATCAATCAATGTGGTTTCACTTTAAAATGTGCTATTGCATCTGAATGTATTTTGTATGCAAATTAAATTATGTATTTGCCTTTTAAATAAAGGTATCAGTTTCTTTCAGTTTTAAATGTGCAAACAAATTTATTACTTAAACAAATTTTTCTGCTAATTGAGGTCTATTTTTTTCTTGCAGTTTCTGTTGTTGCCAAATTCCTTATAATTCCTCTGTTCACTCCAACTATGTGCGCTTAATCATATAAATTAATTATGCAAAATATTTTCACAAATATTTTTAAAAAATTTGCAATTCATTTGAGTGAGGAAAAGTGAAGTGAAGCGAAGCCAAACTCTCTGTCTGTCGTCTGCACAGTCTGTTCTGAACTGTACTCACTCAAATATGTTTTTGGGGTAGAGTGAAATATTTTTGCTACATTTGCCTTGGTCCGCATCCCATTCGCTCTCAATCTCTCTTGCGTCTCTGTTAAAAAAATGCTAAAAAAAATGCCAGGAAACATTTAACAACTTTGTTTGTGCCGATTTCAGCTGCTGCTAGTTGTTGCTGTAGCTGTTGTTTGTTGTTCTGCTTTTTTTATTAAAACAATTAAAATTAATAAACAAAAAGCGTTGTAACTTTTGTGGCGAGAGTTTTAAAGTGATTCGTCTGCCGTCGCCCACCCCTGCACTTGCACTCGCAGAGACATGTAATAAACTCGATTTAAGCACACAAAACATACGGCCAGACTACAAACCGAACGGCAACATGAGGCACAAACTGCAAAACTAGCAAACAGGCAAATACCGGCCGGGCTCTAACTGGGCTACTACCACAACTACTACTACTACTTGCCATCGTTGTACCCTCTGCCGCCTCTCGGTCCCTTTGGGTGTATGTGTCGTATACGTTTCTGACTGGACGCCTGTCTGTCAGTGAAAATGCCGCGTCCCGTGTGCATTTAAAGCACATTTATGTCAATCACGCTCATTATGCGCACATCAGTGCATTAAATTATATATGTATGTGCTCGTATATATGTATATAGTAGTGGCTGCAACGAGACGGATCGAAGAGTGAAACGAGAGAAAAAGTAAAGGAGAGAAACGTGGTAGAGATGGTAGAGACCGACCACAGTCTGGGGGGTCTGACGGAAGTGTAGACGGAGAGCAGCAAATGATGTCCGTCGATGTAAATGAATATTGCAGCCACAGTGCAAGGAAGTTAAAAGCGCCACCGGAAGTCGCCATATTTGTTCGCGCGGTTAAGGCAGCTGTCGTTATACCTTGCAGTATCAGTTTGCTGTTGGGTGTATACGACTGGACGTAAAGAAAACTTTAAGTGAGACAATGCAAAGATGAGAAATTAATAAATCAGTTGTATAGAAACTATAATGAAAGAAAATGAAAATAATAATGTAAATAATAACGAAAATGGCACTGATATTAATAATGAAATAAACAATGATATTATAAATGATAACAGTAAGAAGTATGAGAGCATCAATGAAAAAAGTAATTATAATACTTATGTGAATAGAAAAAATAATATAAATGAGATTAAATAGTAGAATAAAATGAGAATTGTAATGATTGTAGTAGCGTTTTTATAATAACAATAGGAAAAGTAATGGGAATAATAATGAACAATGTAATGAATAAGCTAATGTATTTAATAATGAGAACAATAATAAGACAAGAATAATATGAAATGCGATTGGAAATGAGAATAATAAAAGGAAAAAGAATTTAATATATACATGATTACAACTTAAGGTCGCAAAACAGTTACAATATAACAAAATATGGTTAACAGAATAAGTTATTATATTAAAATACATGAAATAAACCTTTAAATATATAAAAACAATGTTAATCAAGTGAAAATATACAGGATTCTTTTAACCTTTCTATGAAACCATAACTATTATATCAATTTCAATTTCAATGCATGCCAACTAAACAGGAACCAATAGAAGCTTTGTTTGCACTTCAGATACAGCTTGAAATGCAAGCAATTGTACCAAAGGTACAGTTCGGACCCGTCTTGGTCCTGCTTGGTACAAGGCGGATAGCCATTGCTTATACGTTGCATTGGCCACAGGAAACGGAAATCTGCTCGACTTGTCATGAACACCATTTCTGGTCACCTTATAGGGGAGCTCTACTTTTTGGCTTATGGTTGTTGTTGTTAACTGTTGTTGTGGCTGTCGGTCGAGCTGCTGCTGACAGGAGAATGCGATGAAATAAATTTCAATCGAGAAATTCGCATGTGTTGTACGCCGCGCTGCAGGCTGCTGCCACTGCTTCGGGTGTGTGTGGAAAGGAATTTCTGGCCCATGGGTGGTGGTGGCTGGCTGGTGGTTTGGCTATCATTTCCAGTGCAGCAGACCGAAGCTTTTTGCGTATAAACATTCCTTGCGGACGTTTATCGTTTCGATTTTAACGTCGCTCATTAAAACCAGCTCGTAAAATTGTGCCGGCTGCCGTTGCTGCTTCCGTTCTTATTGTTGTTGTTTCTTCTGTTGTTGCTGTGGGAAATGGTGTGCGAATTTTCCGAGCAGTGGGTCATTAAAGTTGCTGCAAACATGCTGCTGCAAATTGCGGCGCTAAAGCCAGATAACTGTTGCACCGTTTTAATCGTCATCGAAGCGGCGCAAGTCGATTAAACATGAGGATGGGCGTACACACATGTTTGTACCCCCATTAAGAGATTAAAGAACTTTACTTAAACTTAAGAACTCTGTTAAAAATGACTCAAGTCTCTTTATGGCAGCAATTGCGTAGTCTCTTGTACGCAAGCGTGGCATGTGCAGCACTGTTGAAATCACAGACTGACTCGCAGTAATTTGTGGGTACTGCATGAAAAAAGAGTGTTGCATATGCTGCAGGCGCACGTAGCGTTAACTGTCAACGCGTCACTCAGCGCGCTAATTAAGTGAAAAACTATGTTAAAAACTGCAGCAAGGGAAGAAGATACAGAGAATGGGAGAGAGAATGGGGGAGATAAGGGACTGAGGCAGTAAGGGGAAGTCACACACACACACACAGACTGGCACATCTTTTTGACCCAAAAAACGTGCCAAGTTGTTGACAAACAACAAACAGTGTCGACCCAAACTGAGTTTGCTGCGAGTTCTGGTTTTTGGTTTTGATTCTGTTGCCGTTGCCGTTGCCATTGCTGCTGCGCTCCTGACACCGCCGGCTTCCGTGTGCCCACATAATTCACAACAGCACTGTGTGCAGCAGTCGGCGATGCAAATGCGCGTGTTGTCCCGCACTCCGTTGGAGTCGAAGTTGGCTGTTTGGAGTTGGAGTCAAGCAGCCCCAAAGGCGCTTAACCCGCTTTGGCTGTGCCTGGTGTCGTGGTGGCTCGGGTGCGAATGGAAAACAAGCGTTGCGCAGCTTAGACCAAACTTTGTTTGCCTCGTGCCACGCGAAAGTTGTATTAAAGCGTGTGCCACAAAAAAAAAATACAACAAAAAATGAAGTGGAAAGAGCGAAAAAAAAAAGTATAAAGTTCAGTGAAAATAACAAGTAATGGGATGTCGCATACGAGAAAACACTTGGCGACAATGTGACAGCAAGCAAAAGCGTATCAAATTAAAATGGCGCACACACACATGCGCCGCACACACCAACTTGCAACGAGTTGTGGCACGTAGCAGCGGCAAGAGTCAATTAAAATTTCTATTTGATTTGGCAAATGTCAGTGACAGTGCGGGCAGCAGACGACATCGCTGGACCAGGACAAACAACCACATTGGCGCACACTGTCTATGCGGGAGCTGTCTATATGTGTGTGGGAGTGTGTGTGTGTGTAAGTGTGTGTCTATCGCCCACTGGAGACGGCACCGAGAAGCTGCCGGCCAACATGGACGCCCACAATGCTGACCAAATGCCAACAGCAGCAGCAGCATGAAGACGGACAACAAGACGGACAGACAGACGGGCAGACAGCAGACAGCAGACACACGACAGTTGAAAATTGGCTACAGGTAGAAAGCAAACAATGACAACTTTATGTGTTCCACGAAACGTTTTCGCCAATCTAGTTTACTAACCAGAATGAAGTAAATGGTTATTGGATTTGTAGGAATGTGAACTGAAAATTTTAGAATGGTTTTAGAGTTTGTTAACATTTTTTTTTTGATTTGATTATTTGATTAACTTAACTTTTCTAATTATTTTAATATATTATGGTATTTTTTTATGAATTCAGCTGAATAAACTTATCTTTTATGTGATGAACTAGGAGATCAAAGCAATGTCCCTATTTCTTTTTATACAAATATCAAGATATCAGCCTTCTGTCATAGTTCAAGCCACTTAAGCTTTTATATTGATTATTTATTGATTATTTCATATACAGATTTGCCATATAGTCTTATAAAGTTAATAAATTAAATAAAACAACAAAATAAACTGATAAACAGGACAACATATAAATAATTTAATTAAAAGGTTATTTTACTTTAAGCAATTTAAAGTTATTTAACTTCTCTTGGCGAAATATTATCCAAATTTATTTTGAGAACACAAACGTTTCAAGGTATGCCATAAGGACCTGCTGTCAGGTAAACGAACTCAATGGGCAGCCATTGCGAAAGATGAGCTGAAAGTAAAATAAACTGAAATTGAGTGCAGATCGCAAGGCCAGGGACAGAGGCGCAAGGACGAAGATGGAGACGGAGACAGAGAGTGGAGAGTAGAGACTGCAGATGGTGTGGGGGGTGCAGGACAGAAGCAGTTTAAGTATTCAGAGCACAAAAGGCGCATTTGACTGCTGTGGAGTGAACCAGATAATGTCGAGCAGAGAGCAGTACATACATTCACTATATATTCTTATACAGAGGGGGGTGGGGGGGGTAAGTGCAACTATGCCATTACTGGAGACCCGTGCCTAATGTTTGGCCAAATGTTTGTTAATATTCCCCACAGCAAGTTGACCCTTTTGCACTGAAAACTAAATCGAAATGGCGTAAAACTAATTTTAACTGGCACCTGAGTCGAGTTCACTGAGTATGCTCATAAATTGTATGGACTATATACGATATAGTTGGCAATAATAACAATAGCAACAACAACAGGGTTTGGTGTACAACGCATTGCAGACAAAAGCGCTGAATTTATGGGGTCATTTTTTTTTTGCTTGTTGTTTCTTGCTAGGGTACCTGCTGGCTGCACACACACGCATTCACACTCTCGCACACTCACACACACTCTGACACTCACACACACATACACAGCAACAAAGTGCAGTCATAAAACTTAACGCGTGCGTTAATAACAATACAAAACAAAAGCGCCACCTATTGAACGTGCACACGAAACTATTGCGCCAAAAAGTGTGCTATAAAAACCGAAGAGCACACAGTGCGTACGAAAATTGAATGCACACGGTCATATTGCGGTGTTATTATTCCGTTACAACAGCAATTATTCAGTTGTGCGCAATAAATCTGCAAAAATGTGAAATTTCATTTTGAATTCCGTTAACCGAAGTCAATATTAACAGTTTTTTGGTTGGATATTATAAAATATATCGTAAAGCTGATATAATAAATATGCTAAATGTGTATATAATTGTTTTTCTGGCTGCGTTTAAATGATATTTATTGTTGCTTATTTTTAGAATTATATGATTATAAGGAAAATTATGATGTTAGAGCATTTATATTGTAATATTTTTACTATACCTGCACAAAAAGTGATCTCAAAATTTGTATATATTTGTCTTATTGATTTATATATATATTTTGAAAGGTTTTGCAAGGAATTCATACATGTTTTATATGCATATTGATAGATTTTCACTGTAGTTGGAGTTCAATTTTTTTGTATTCTCTTGTAATTTTTCCGATCATTGCATTACGAGTAAATTATGGAAAATGATTATTTTAAAAGTCGTTTTGTGCTAGGCTTTCTATGGTTTATCTTTAGAAACCTTGAATCCTTGTTATGTTAAGTTAAGTGGGTTCAAATCCCCTAAAAATGTATCTGTTATTAAATGAAGTAATCTCGTTTTATCAAACTTAAATGAAGTAATAAATTAATCATGTCTCGTTTTAAAATTTCTTTGGTTTATACTTTATTATCGCACGAGAAAGAAACGTTAACTGTCTTTGATGTGATGTTATCAGACATGTGTTAAGGTTGCTGCATCCTTTGCTTAGGCACGCTGTGTCTTCTTGCCTCCTCCGTTGCGCCTCTTCTGACCGCTGCGTCTCTTTGCGCCGTTACTCCTTATGCCATTTCTACCACGTCTGTCATTGCGTTTATTGGCGCCGCATCTGTTCTTTCTGTTGCGACGAGGTGCAGCACGGCCATCGATATTACGTGCAGCACCACCGTCATGACGCTTTAAAGTGGCTTCCAAGCTTTCAATGAGCTTGGTCAGCTCAGCAATGCTGCCATCATCGGCCAGCTCTAGATCATTGTCATCGTTTTCATTCAATGCAGCCAAATCATTGTCATTCTCCTCATCATCCAGCTCAGCATCGGCAGGATCTTCAACAATATCGTTGCCATCCTCATCGTCCAGTGGGTATAGTTCCTCGGCCGCAGGATTACGCAGATCCTTGCTCTGACGTGCCAGCTGTACTAGAGGCAGTGGTTGCAACGTTTTGCGCTGTTCCGCCTGGGAAGCAGCAAAGCTGCAGCCGAGCAGCACAAGGGCGCAGTAGAGTGTGAGGCACTTAGACGACATGCTGGAATCGATATGTTGCTTGGGTTACCAACTCAACGGGCTTATATGCTTGTTCTATCGTTTGCCAGCCAGCGGCTGTGTCAACACTTGCTACAGCGCGGCCCCCTCTGTGTTGTGTGTGTGTGTGTGTGTCCTGCGATGTTTGGGTGTTTGGCTTAGCCAAAGTTTGTTCGCCTCCCCTTCCCCTTGCTTCTATAGAAAGTAGGCCCAGTTGCAACAGCAGCAGCTTATCAGAGGCAGCAAGCTGTAGCATAAAAGTTATCAGGAAGCCCGCAACAACATTTTGACACCTTTTATTTATGCGTTAAGCAAATTTAAATTAGTTTTTATTGTTTGCTACAGACGGCAGTGCCGCCTAAAGTCAAGACGCACAGGCACGGGCAGGTCGGCATGGAGCCAAACTTATGATGCAATGTTCCAAAGTCACGTGCACGCACGTTGGCAGCATCGTCGCCAGTTGCTGCCACAGCAACTCGATAACTTTTGTTGTTGTTGCTGCTGCTGCTGCTGCTGCTCTTTATGTTAATTTTAATTGTGGGCACGTACAAAAGGCGACAGCTACTGGGCACACACAACTGGCAAGCAAACTGCATAAACATGAAATTCGTTTTTCGAAAATACATTTGTATCTAACACCATCATTTCCCCGCTGCCCCTTTCCTTCATCCGGCAAGTCGAACTTAATCATCGCATGGCAAGCACGACTGGCCAAGGTAATAAATATTTGTGGCAAATCAAGCACATACACATACATAGGTACACGTACGTAAAGTCGATGAAGCTTCCTCCTGAAATGCTTTCCGTGTTCGCCAACTTGCGTTTTATTTATGGCCAAATTAAATTTATTTGAATTCAAATTATGCTTTTTACCACTGAGATGAATAACAATAACAATATAATCAATTTATCGACTTATTTTCTATAAATATAATGAATGAGGGGGAGGGGCGGGGACAGATTCAGTAGTTTAACAGTTATCACAAATAGCTTGGGGGGGAAAGCGAACTGGAACTGGTGTAAAGTGCTAAGTGTTTGCCAAGAGTGAGAAGTGATTTAACTATTTTAAATACAAATAAATGCAATTTATTTTTATGTCGGGAATTTCAAGAGCTCTAAGCTACAAAGCTGATCAAACTTAGGAAAGGTACTTTCTAGAATAATTATTATAGTGAAAGAAAATGACAACTATGCAAGTGTTTTAGATCACAAATAACGAAGGAAAATAACTTTATTTTTAATTGAATTCGTTGCTCAAAAATGTTTAATTAATGATGAATTTAGTGATAATATTTATGATATACAATTAGTAAAATTGGAGGGTATTATAACTTTGTGACAACTGTCTGTCTGTTTTTGTAAAAATCAAACTCAGATCAAACACCTTTCCGCCCCCTTCAATTCCAAGCGTAATTTCAGGACACTTCATATTTGATAAACACAATCAACCTATCAACTTACAAATGATATCTAAAAATGTGGTTGCGATCGGATAGTTGACAGAGAAGTTATTTAAGAAATAATTTTAAGAGTTACTGATTTCTCAACCTCTCCCTAAAGTATGCATCACAAAATTTAGTGTATTTTTACAAGTTATATATTTTAGAAATCGCTTTGGTCACATGTGCAGGGGGTATATCATAGTCGAGCACACTCTACTGTTGCTTTTGTGCTGGTTAATAGCTGAAGATAAATTTAATAATAATATTAATGGTTACTATTAGTAAAATTAGTCTACCTTAGTTATTAAAAATTTTGTTTTTTAATATATTTAAAGCAAATAACAATAGTAGATAGACTAGACTTGAATACACTTTGATCTTTATAACATTTAAGTTCAAATAAAATTGGATGGAAAGGCAAAATCTTTCGCATTGATTAAGAAACTTAATATCAATATGTTTCTCTTCTGCAGTAGCAAACATGATTCGATTATTTCAATATATTCTTCACGCCCCATTAAATGTACGTTGATAAACACAAAAAACCCCTCCCATTGACTTTACATACATTTCTTGCTGTTTTTTATTCGATTTCTGTTTTTATACCCTTCGACCATTGAAAATGGTCAAAAAGGGTATACTAACTTTGTGCAAAAATGAAAATGTATGTAACAGGCAGAAGGAGGCGTCGGAGACCCCATAAAGTATATATATTCTTGCTCAGGATCACAAGCCGAGTCGATTGAGCCATGTCTGTCTGTCTGTCCGTCTGTCCGTCTGTCCGTCTGTCCGTCTGTCCGTCTGTATGAACGCACAGATCTCAGCTATTATAAAAGCTAGAGTTACCAAATTTGGCAGGAAGACTCCTGTGTGGATCAAGCAGATCAAGTTTATTTCAAATGTTAGGTGCCACGCCCACCGCCCCCACAAATCAATAATTTAATTTTTGAACTCAATTTTTAAGCGCTGTTTAAAAGATAGAACTTTCTGACTTAACATATACTAAGCTTAATGAAATATCTACGTAGTCTCCAAATTTCAGTCCGATCGGACAATAAACACAAAAGTTATTTAAGAAAGTATGAGCATAAAACCAAGTGCGTCAGCTAACAAGGGGAGGCGGGCGAGCGCGTAGCACGAGCGCCATCTGTCGGGATTACTTTCAAAGCATGTGCATATGCATATGTGTATGAATTTAAGAAATTAAACTACACGGGAACATACTAGGTCGAAGGGTATCCCACTGTCGCGTGTTGCGCGACTGTTGCTTTTCTTACTGGTTTTTCCATGCAATTGCCAAACGATACTGGGCCTGTCTGGTCGCTGTTGGCCAGTCATGTGACGTCGGATTTTAATATTACATGCGCATTCAAGTAGTCGCCGATAGTTATAACATTTTCATCTTCTCTGCTCGATTTCAGGTCCCTGCCCAGCCTCGTATTTCACATGCAACGATGGCTTTTGCATACCAATGCGCTGGAAATGCGATTCCAAGCCGGACTGCACAGATGGGTCCGATGAGACCAGCGAATGTGGTAAGTACCAGGATCCCAATGTGGGCTATGTTACATACAACAGGCTGGTGCAGGGCGGGGGGCTGTATACAACATGTGGCACTGTTGGATCTGTTGGCCGTTGATTGCGATATTATTGGTTTGACTGTTTGGCCGTAAACGTTTTCGGCTGACTGCGCCTAATGACAGGTGCTGGTCAACGCGCCACAAAATGCGTAAAAGCCTTTACCAAAAACACCAAATGCAATTAGTGGCCCATGTTGCTGCATGCTGCATGCTGCATGCTGCCTACTGCTGGCTGCCACTCGTTGTGCTGTGCACTTAGCACCAGCTACGCCCCCGCCCCGCCGTGCCTCCCTTGTGGCCAGTGTGAATTTCCGTTTGGGATGTCACTTTAACCCTGAACTCAACGATGCATTTGCATTTGCATTTGCACTCGCATTTGTTGCACTCCCAAGTAGCAGTTGCACATGCGGCAGTTTCATGCAGCAGTTGTGCAGCTTTAAGTTGACATCCGTAGTACGCACATGCCGGGCGGCCACTTCAGCTGACTAAATTAATGTGTAGACATTCCCACAGCAAGCCGATAAAAAAGACAAACAACAATAACAACAACTACGAGATGAGCCGAGAACTGAGAAATGGCTACGTTGACAACAATGAACAGCAACAGACAGCTACAATAAAGTTCACTGAACTAGGTCGGATCGAAGTTTGGATACTCTAACTTGTTTCAAAACTGAATGAAGAAGAAATAAGTACAATACTTAGTTGTTCCTTTTCTGTTGTATATTTTAAGAGTTCACTACTTCTAATATTATAGAATAAAGTTTAATATCTGATGTGGGAACATTAGATTAAGCTATGCCATTAATATGGTAACATTCAATTATATTATATAGTTCTATATATATTATCTCAGTTAGTTTGATGAAGTTTTCTGTGATTTTATCTACACAAACTGTGTTCAGCATATATAACATTAAAACTCGTCTTTTGGCAAATTATGCAAATGGAAATATGCAAATAATGTTAAAAAATATCAATGGAAATCATATATATAAAGAAATATACCAAAGTATTATTCCGATAATTTCTATATTTTGTATATCATTAATTCGAGATGAAGTCACAACATAGCAAGAACATTAACCATCATATACTAGACTCTCTAAGTCCCTTACAGCTCTTCAAACCTTCATTATGCTACATACTTCATAATAAACTTTAAATACCCTACAAATGGCAACTGCTTCGGGGGCCAATGCATTGGACGCGCTGGCCGTTGCAAGCTTGGACTGTCTTTCTCTTGCTCTCTGTTGGCATTTTTAATTTCATTTTATATTATAGCATTTTTATGGTGACAACACCAGCAGCCATAACAACAACAACAGCAATACTGAGGCACTGAGAACAGACAACAAGCGGCAACTCTGACGACAAATTGTCGGCAAATATTAATGCAACAGATTATAATAAATGTGGCTGCCACACCACTGTGTCCGCGTCGGCGTCAGCGTCGATGTCCGCATTCGCGTTCGCTTTCGCGTTGTCATCTACATTTGCCAAACTCGCTCCCCTTACAGACCACTCCCTTCCTCTCTTCTCACTCTCTCTTTCACTTTTTCCATCTACGCAATTTCAATTAAAGTTCACTAACTGCAACTGCACACACACAGACACAGTCACACATACACTGCCATGCACATGCGTTTTTATATAGTCTCTCATGATATATCGCATTTAAACTGCCTGCCTTGTTGAAAACTTTTCACTGCATTTTGCACTCGGCTCGAAATAAATTTCATTAAATTTATGTTCAGTTTTTCACAACTTTCCAGGGAACTAACGACCATTATCCTTCTCGTAGTATCATTAAATTGCGCTTTAAATGCTCCATAACCAATGGAAACTAAAATTCTACTGGCAGAAATCGACTAATTGACCATATCTTATGTCAGTTCGCATTTTTCATTTATAACTGATCTTTAGTCGAACATGGAGAGGGAGGAGGAGATGACAGATGTATGAACTAGATAAGGGTTAAGTAATTGTAGCCATTTAGAGATTTAGCTGTTTTCTATTGAGTGAAGAGGTGATAGAAGATATTATTTAATGATACGTTTTACTTGTTCGACTTTCCAAGCTGAAACTGTTTAAACTTTAAACATTTTTTGAACATGTAAAATCATTTTAAAGGGATTTTAACATTTATAGAAGAAATAACATAAAGAAAACCGTAATTATTTGCCTCTTTTATATTCTGCATAAACTTAAGAGCTTATGAAAGAAAAAAATGACCAAGTTTAATGGTCAAGAAAGCTACCTATCTCTGATTTTATTTGAAACTCCCCTGTTACTTATTTTAATTTCCGTTTTGTAAGTTTCTAGATGCAGCTATTCTAATACCTAAGCTGTACTTTCATTACTAAACCTCCCTTTCGCTCGTTCTCCCTACATGTATATCCATTAAGTCTGCTTTAAAAACCTGCACATTTACCGATCATTTCATTTGGTTTTTTCAGACAAAATCCCTCGAGAGTTGCTCATAAAAATGCTTAACAATTGCTTTATGACATAATTTCGGACCATTTTGAATTGGTCAAGTTGATTAAACAAATGCCCAGCACAAAGTCAACGTGTCACAGACCTCCAACTTCGTTTTACTTTTTTGATGGTTATTTTATTTTTTTTTTTTTGTTTTTGTTGGGGGTCTCTTCTTTTTTTTTTGTGTTACTGTTTGCCACCCCATTGTCGTATCACATAAAATGTGAATTTAAAATTTATACAAAGCATCTGCATGCCCTTGGGCTTATTAAGCATTACGCCCCCGTTACACTGCACACCAGTTGGGCTACGAAAGCAATAGAAGCCCAGCAAACCCCGTCGTCCCCTCCCGTTACCCCTTCATGGAGCCATGCAAATTGGCACGCGGTTGTGGCAGTGGCAACGGATGGTCGTCGCTGGTTGTCTCTGGAGTTTAACCTCTTGGCAGCCAGAGAGAACATTCTTTTCGGACGTCCCATGTGTCGCCAACGCGGCTTTTATGGTTATAGCCTCGCGTGGATGCCGCGTCCGTATCCACGTTGCCATCGTTGTTGTTCTAGTTGTTGTTGTTGTTCTTGTTGTCGTCGTCGTTGTCGCTGCCTTTGATTTGGACAAGCATCCCGGCAACAGCGCGTTATTTGAATTCTCTCTCTGTCTCTCTCCCTCCCTTTTCCATCGCTCTTTTTTCTGTTTTTGAAAATATTTCGCCGTGACAATTTGCATTTTTTTTAATATTTGCGCCACAATGAAACAGAATGCGTTGAAAATGTGCTGTAAAAGTCACACTTGAATTTCATGTATTATTACAAAATCCGTTCAATTTTTTATAGTTCAAAGTTGAAACTAAATACCGTTGGGGTTGGCAATGAAAAAGGTCGGTTGAATGTGTGAAATAGATTGCAAAAAAAAATTTGAATCCAGGGAAACACATTGGAAATCGCTGTATAAATGTAACATGTTGTAAATAGAGCTACTTTTTGGATTTTAAAAATAAATAAAACAATCTCTAAGCAACTATAATATTTCATTTGATATATCATTATAGCAAAAGTTCCTATTCTGTGGTGTATTTGTCATTGTAATCCCAAAAGTATGCTACAAATTCTTTTTATTTTGAATATAGGCAAATAACCTGGCCAGAAGTACATGAAGTCATCGATCTGAGGCATATTAAAAACTACTCTTTACTTTGTTTCACACAGAATTGAGGTTATGTCGTACACTGAGATTATATGTGGAATCTCTGGCATTTACCCATCAATAGTTCATGCAACTTGCTCATCTGTGGCTAATTCTAAACTACTTTGCAAATGTTACTTTATATTAAAGAATTTCCCTTGAAGTATAAACAAAAACAAAAGAATACATGCTCGCTTATGTCTTATTTGTATCCAAAAACAATTATTTAACAATTTGCCAGCTTTTAGCAAGTGCAAATAATCTTGAAATTTAAGCTAAAGTGCACTCGAAACTTTATCAAGCCACAAATAGAACTTGTCTGGGTTACTTCAGTTGCAATGCACCAGGCACCGCCTCTTTGACCCATCGAACTCTCCCTGCATACACACAAAGTGTAGCTTAGCTTGTCGCTTACTTATTTTGAATTTTACCAAAAAATAATTCAGTGATTTGAGAGACAGGACACAGACACAGCCACACAGTAGTGAATCCTGCCCCCAAAGCCGAAGGCAACAAACCGAAAACCAACAAGAAAACCGCTAACAAACCGTTCATAAATCTTCATTTACGTTATTGTTATTGTTATTGTGGTATTTGCAGCCAAGTCAACCAAATGCAACGAGGGGCAATTTCACTGTGGCAAAAGCATGAAATGCATTCCCCTGGCCTGGCTATGCGATGGCGAATACGATTGCGGTGCAGGCGATAAATCCGATGAGAGCAACTGTAAGTAGCCCCAAAGTATGCAATGTGCTAAATCTAAATCTCTGCTAACACGACCCTCCACTTGCACTCCCCCCGATCTCTCCCTTTCTCTCTATCTCTCTCTGTGCAGGTCACGATGCCGTTGCGCCCAACTGTCGCGACTTTGAGGGCGAATGCCACAACGGCGCCTGCCTGGAACTGTCTCGCTTCTGCGATGGCCACTGGGATTGTGATAACGATGAGCTGCAATGTGGTAAGTTGTGGCAAGTCTGCGTGTGTGTGTGTGTGTGTGTGTAGCTAGCAAATCATAATATATTCCTTCCCGATTCTTTTACTTATTGCAGATAAGCAGAATGCCGCCTGTGCTGCGCTGAACTGCAGCTACAACTGCAAATTGACGCCACAGGGTGCACGTTGCTACTGTGCTGCCGGTCAAGTGCCTGAAAGTGTCAATGCGACACGTTGCATAGACTACGATGAGTGCAGCGTGCCTGGGACCTGTGATCAGCTGTGCCGCAATACGCCCGGCTCCTATGAATGTGCCTGCGTCTCTGGGTACACCAAACAGGGCAAGCGCTGTCTGGCCATCAATGGTAAGGAGTAACATACCCCTCAAATTTTAATGCCACTCAATATTAACCTACTTGCCACACATTGCAGTACCCCCCACGGAGGCAGCAACGCTGACGTTGATCTCAGCCGGCGACATACGTCGCTTCAATACATCTTCTGTAAATAGCAGCGATATGAACAGCCAGTTGATCTACACAGGCACCCATTTTGTGCTTGCATTTGAGGTATGGCATCGCAATCGTACACTCTGCACACTGCAGGTGATGTGGTCGGAGATGATCATGCGCTGCCAACGCATCGACGATGCCAATGTCAATTGGACGCTGCCCATTTCCGGGTTTATTGCGCCACAGCAATGTGAGTTCAAATCGCATGCGATGCATTGCCAATAAATTCTTCATTGTTTCATTGTCTCTCTGTATGGTTTGTAGCTTTCATTGAACTGCGCCTGGACTGGCTGTCGGGCAATTGGTATTTCTTGAACGAGGACGATGGCTTGGTCTATCTGTGTGCCAACGCGATTACCTTTTGTCGCCTCATATTGCATCAGGTGGAGCATCCATCGTCACTGGTGCTAGATCCAACAAAGGGTTATCTCTTCTACACGGATTGGTCGCCAAGTCTATCCCGTGCTCTGCTCGATGGCACGAATCGTACAGCGCTCGTCAAGACGAACATTTATCATCCAAGCGGCCTCACATTGGATTTGGCCAACGAACATGTCTATTGGATTGATGTTTACAAGGATGTCATTGAGCGTGTCGACTACAATGGACAGCAGCGTTGGACGCTAAAGAAGACACCAAATGTGAGTTGCGGAGAAGTTCCAGGAGAGGAAAGGGGAAAGAGTGAACGGTTATTCTACTCAATGTAGTCGCAAAATTAGATAATTGTGTATTTACATTGCAAAGGCTTATTAAGTCAAGCTTAAGGTTGCTCATGTGATACGATATAAGAATATATTAGTCACTTGCGATTATAAATGGAGATTGCAATGGAGAGTTGCAGTTTCATAATAGTTTGCTCATCGGAACATGAGTTTAACTATCAACCAAACTTATATTAACAAATTAACTCGAAATTTTCCTTTATAGATTTTTAATTCAATATTTAAAAAGTTAATAGTAGTTGTCCTCATTAGTTATCTTATGATATATTAAATATATTTTATAAGAAACTAACTTAACACAATCAAAACTAAACCAACAGTTTCTTGTGCTTCTTCATACTTGAAAATTCCATTACGAAACTTAGCAACAAGATTAAAACTAAACCAACAACTTGCTCTGCTTCTTCATTCTTAAAAATTCCATTAAAATTTGCAGACTTTTTATGTGTATATTTGTACGCCAACCTTTCAGGCAAAATACCCTAATGCTGTATATATTTAGAGTATTTTCCATTTCTTTATACACTATATATTTCTATTATATAAATTCAAATATTAAGCTCGTCTGCACATGTACCAAACGAAGTTATAACTCATCATTTCTCTTCTTTCCAAAACCCAATTCCATTAAATTTTATATAAACATACTTTGCACTCCCGGAGCGTTCTATAATTATTGCCAAACCCAATCGAAACTGCAGCATTGCTATAAAATAGTTTAGCAATCCGCACAGAATACCAAAAAATAAACTGTTGTTCAGCTTAACGGGTTGCTCTCGCGGCTACAGCTTAAAATCTCGCATATCTTGATGACCTATAAACAGTAAATTTTTTACACAGCTCCCCAACAAAAAAAAAAAAAATAAAAATAAAAACAAACCCAAATAGGAATACGAGGCCAGCGTTGTTGTTGTTGTTTGGCTTTGTCTGTTGTTTCATTGTTGTTGCTCCATTTTTTGCTGTTTGTTGTTGTTGCAACGAGTGTTAAACGCAATTTCCGTTTGTTTGCAGTCGCCGGTGCCATTGAAGACCATTCAAGCGGTGGAGGTATTCGAGAACACAATTTATTTGGCACCCTGGACAGACCGTGCCATCGTTGGCATGGACAAATTTACGCTGAAATCGCGCATGCTACTGGGGAATGTGACGCGTGGCACAAATTTTCGCATTTTCCATCGACAAAAGCAACCGGAGGTGGCACATCCATGCCGTGAAAACAACGGCAATTGCAATCAGATTTGTGTGCCACTCTGGACACGAGGATTTGCGAGCGCCAAATGCCTGTGCACGGCCGGCTATAAATTGCACAATCAGACGACCTGTTTGCTTGCCGCGCACGATAAATTTCTTGTGTATGCCGACAAACGTTTGGTACGCATCACCGGTGTACCACTGGGCACTGAGCAGGTGCAACAGCTGGAGCAATTGGGTGAGCTACCCGATGTGATGGTGCCCATACGCAATGTTACCACACCGAAGGCCATCGATGTAAATGTACGTGGCAAGAGTATATTGTATGTGGTACCCGACCCAGAGTCATCTGCCTCAGAATACGAAGACATTGTGTACAGCATTAGGAGTCAATCGCTCAATGGGAGTGTATCTCGTACACTCTCCACCGGTTGGTCTCACGTGCATGCCTTGGCCTACGATTGGATCAATGAGCATGTCTACTGGACTGGCTATCGGAAGCTGCACATTGCTCCGCTGGGTAATATGACTAAAGTGCTCACCTTCAACCTGGACTGTGAGGCCATGTAAGTGTAGTAGAGATAATTTATTTAATTACTTTATAGTCGAACTAAGATCCGTCGACTTTTTAAAAATAAAAAAACAATTAATAGATATAATTAATAATTTTAAGTTAAAAGTAAAATCTTAACTGTGAGAAAAGAAAGAAAAATGGAATTAATTGAACTGGGATAAAAAAAATGAAAGAGCCGATGCAACATTTGTTGCAGAGGATTGGGGAAAACCCAGAAGAACCCAATCAGATCAGGAGAGTTAGCGTTAGTAAGCAAAGCCTAATAAAAATAGCGAGTCGAAAGTTCTAAACATGCAGTTAATAAAAAAGTACTACTGTCACTAGAAGGAAGATAAGTATACATATATTTAACTAGTTAGTAGAAAGGTGGGTACAGAATTATTGTTGTTGTTACCTACAATGTAATATAGTTTATTATAGTCCGAACATAATACCCTGAAAGGCTCAAGCAGGGCATAATTCGAGCTACAATTGGAAAGTTTTAGAGGCAGATAATTACGGGTGATTCTACCAGGGACAGAGGAGTGTGGTCGACTAAGCAAGTCATTGCTATCTATGTCTCCTTGTATAAGGTTATTAATAAATACAACACCAAGCATAGTACTACGATTGGCTAGGGAATGATCAAGCTCAAGTATTAAATCAACTTATTCCGCAGGTCCCTGGAACTGGATCCTACAACGGGACTACTCTACTGGACGCAGTGGTCATTTCAATCATGCGAGGCGGGTATCTACAGTGCCTGGATGGATGGCACACACAAGGAGCTGCTGGCCAAGTCCTTGCCTGACATGGCCATGCGTTGGCCCCGCAGTCTGGATGTGGATAGGCGCAATAAGCGAATCTATTGGTGTGATTTTCGACTGCGAACCATTGAGCGCATGAAACTAGATGGCACTGGACGTGAGCTGCTCTTAAAATCGGATCAGTTCAGTCCGTTTTCCATAGTGCAGCATAATGGTGCCATTTACTGGGTGGATAACATAAATACCACGATTTGGCGCTTTCGTGTGCATCACACGAATCAAACAAACACCTTCAGTTCCACTGTGCATCTTCAGCCGGCTGGCAATGCCATCGATTTGCGTATCTTCGATGTGGCCACGCAACCACTGCCACAGCAGCCCAGCGCCTGTGCAATGTCCAAGTGTCCGGGCATGTGTCTGAATACGCCCAAAGGTGCCATTTGTCGGTGTCCCGATGGCTTCACGCTCAACGGCACTGGCACACATTGTATACCCCAGTTGAAGCCAGCAACGGTAACTTCGTCTACACGTGCCAATTGCACGTCGGGATTTCAATGTCGCAGAACACAGCAATGCATCGATAGCAAGGATCTTTGCGATGGCTTTGATGACTGTGAGGATGGCACAGACGAGAGCAATGCTCCGGGGGATCCATGTAATCTGCGCAGTTGCGACAAGAAGTTTCACTTTATATGCAACGAGAGATGCTATCAGCGCGCACTGCTCTGCAGTTCCATTGCCTACTGCCAGGATAGATCGGATCAGTTGAATTGCGAGCACATCACATGTAATAGCAATGAGTTCACATGCGAGACGAGCGGACGTTGCATCCAACTTAGTTGGGTCAACGATGGCGTCATCGATTGTGGACCCGACGATGCATCGGATGAATCATCGGATCTGTACACTGGCAACAAGTGCGCTGAGTTCGATTGTGGCAATGGACAGTGTAGACAGTTTGCCGATGTCTGCGATGGTCAGGATAATTGCGGGTAACTAACTGAACTTTATACTCACATTTACTCCCCTTTCTCACCTCATCTTTTCTCTTTTTTTCAGTAACAACGCGGATGAGTTTGCATGCGAACATGAATGCGGTCATGGTGAGCGTTTTTGCCTACCCATTGGTTGTTACGGGGACATGCAAGTGTGCGATGGCATCAACGATTGTCTGGATGGTAGCGACGAGGCCAACTGCAATCAGACCAAGAGTGATAATCATCCATTAACCGGCTGGAAGGAGCTGAACGAGTGTGCGCCCTTTGAGTTCGCCTGTGCCGATCCCTTTGAGTGCATACCCGAATTTCTGCGCTGTGATGGCATCAATCATTGTTTCGACAAGACAGACGAGGTGAACTGTACACAGCTGCATGAGTCGAAGTTTGATCTCAACGAGACTGTGATCTGTGAGCATCCGGATCGCCTGTGTGGCTTTAGCAATAAGTGCATCACAGTCAGTCAACTTTGCGATGGTGTCAACGATTGTTTGGATACAACAGATGAGGGTTTCTTGTGCGCCGACAAGTTATGCGACCAGGGCCATGAGTGTTCACACAATTGCCATAACACACCCGAGGGTTATATTTGCTCATGCCCCGCGCATTTGTATTTGCAACCGAATGGCAAACGTTGTAGCATGGAACATGCCTGCGACCATTGGGATACATGTTCGCAGGTCTGTGAAAGCAATGGAAAAGGCTACGCTTGCCAGTGCCTCGAGGGTTACGACTTGGCATACGATAAGTTCACATGCAAGAGCACAGCACCAGATCAACCATATGCAATATTTACTAATCGACAGGATATACGTGGCATCAATCTGAAGACGCTTGAGGCAAGCAGCTTTTACAGTTCATTGCGCAATATTATCGCCTTGGATTTTCTCTATAACAATGAGTCCAGTGTGGAAATCTACTGGACAGATGTCATCGATGATAAGATCTATCGCGGTCAACTTGTTGGCGAAAGTTTGCGTGATGTTGAGGCTGTTGTGCATTCGGGTCTGTCGACAACGGAAGGATTAGCTGTGGACTGGATAGGCAGAAATTTATATTGGATCGATTCGAATCTGGATCAAATTGAGGTGGCCAAATTGAATGGAAGTTTTAGACGAACTCTCGTTGCTGGTAATATGGAAAGTCCACGTGCCATTGCACTAGATCCACGAGAGGGTCTGCTCTTCTGGACCGATTGGGATGATAATTCGCCACGCATTGAACGCTGTAGCATGTCCGGCGAGGGCCGACGTATAATTTCAACCAATTGGCAGCTGAGTGCAGGCTGGCCCAATGGTCTCACACTAGACTATACACAGAATCGTGTCTATTGGGTGGATGCCAAGTCAGATTCGATAAGCAGCACCAAATACGATGGCTCCGAGCATCATGTAGTGTTGCGCAACAAGGATATACTCTCGCATCCCTTTGCCATATCTGTTTTTGAGAATTATGTCTACTGGACAGATTGGCGTACAACATCTGTGATACGCGCGAACAAGTGGAATGGCAGCGATGTTCAAGTGCTGCAACGCACACAGACTCAACCTTTTGGCATACAGGTACTGCACTCCAGTCGCCAGCCCTGGGATCATAATCCATGTGGCGACAACAACGGTGGCTGCTCGCATCTTTGTCTGCTGAGTGGCAGTGGTACATACAAGTGTGAGTGTCCGCATGTAATGCGATTGGATCCGGAGAACGAACGCAACTGTGTGGCCAACGAACAGGTGCTGCTCTTCGTCATAGGCGAAGAGATTCGTGGCATTGACCTGCAGCAACCCAACCATCATACGATACCAACCATAAGACAATCACCCAGGGTGAGTAGACAGGAGATAAAGAGTTGGGAGTTTTGTTTAATTAAATATTTCTCTTTACAGCTTGTGGCGCCGCAACGCATCGATTACTTGGTGGAGGATAGTCACATCTATTGGTCGGACATACAGCAAAATGAGATCTCACGTGCGGGCATCTCGAGTGGCCTCATCGAGCCCATTATCAATACGAACATTGAGAAACCCTATGGCTTTGCCATCGATTGGATAGCCAAGCACATGTACTTCTCCTCAGGCGAAACAGAGTGCACTATACTGGCCAGTAATCTGCAGGGCGAATACATTACACACATCCATGAGAAACTCAATAAGGTGGACAGCATTGCCCTGGACCCGAGCAAGTAATTGAATTCCCACTTTACTTCATTTCATGTTTTTAATTGCATTTCTCTTCTTCTGCTTTCTTTTATAGTGGCAAAATGTATTGGATACATTCATCGTCTGACTCGACGTGGTGGCAGCTGGAACAATCGAATCTCGATGGCTCGGGACGTCTTGTGATACACGAACAGAACGTTAGCATGCAAAGTCTAACCATGGACTTCGATTCGCTACGATTGTATTATGCATATGATAATGCGGGCATTGCCTACTATGATATACCCAAAAATGAAACACATGTCGTTCTCGCGGCCAGCCAAATCACTTCAATCAGTTCTCTTACCGTCTATAATGGCACAATATACTTTCCCGAGAACATCCAGAGTGCTATCATGCATTGTGAGAAGGAACAGTGCATGAACATGTCTTTCCTGCGAGTAAATACAAGTATGTGGCTTGGGAATATTAATATAAATAGGCTTGATGAATTCTTAAGAATTAGATAAACTGTTCTAAATTCACCTGTATTTTTCTTTTACACTGTGCTTGTGCAGTATACTTAAATATATTACTAACACTACTTCAATGTCTCCTTTGCAGAGAGCATACAAAGCATGAAGATGTTCTATTCGGAGGCACAGACGGGCACGAATACCTGTGCCGGACCCCTGCGAGGCGGCTGCGAGCATCTCTGTTTGGCCATTTCGGCTACAGATCATGTGTGTCGTTGCGCCCTGGGATACGATGTGGAGCCAAATAATCCCACACGCTGCATACCACGTGCCGAATTCATTTTCTATTCAATTGATGTGCTGCAAGGCGTGGAAATGATCGATCCCAGTGAAGCGTTCGAGAAGCCCAAGGCGGTTAGTGTTTGTGAATACAAAGACTTGTATAATTGTTATTATATATAATGTCCTAAGACTTATACAATTGTTATTATATATATTGTACTAAGACTTATACAATTGTTATTATATTTATTGTACTAAGACTTATACAATTGTTGTTATATATATTGTACTAAGACTTATACAATTGTTATTATATATATTGTCCTAAGTCTTATACAATTGTTATTATATATATTGTACTAAGACTTATACAATTGTTGTTATATATATTGTACTATGACTTATACAATTGTTGTTATATATATTGTACTAAGACTTATACAATTGTTATTATATATATTGTACTAAGACTTATACAATTGTTATTATATATATTGTACTAAGACTTATACAATTGTTATTATATATATTGTACTAAGACTTATACAATTATTATTATATATATTGTACTAAGACTTATACAATTGTTATTATATATATATTGTCCCAAGACTTATACAATTATTGTTATATATATTGTACCAAGACTTATACAATTGTTATTATATATATGGTCCTAAGACTTATACAATTATTATATATATATTTTTCTACTTTGCAGGCACTTGTGCCCATCTCACGCATCAGTTCTGCCAGTTTTATTGAATATCACGCCGCCACAGATATGCTCTATTGGGGCGACAATGAGTTGGGCAGCATTTCGCGTGTCAGACGTGACGGTACGCAGCGCGAAACCATTTTGGAGGCCATCAATCTAGCCGGATATAAGCAACAGGACTGGTTGGGCGGCATGGCTATCGATTGGATTGCGGGCAACATTTACTGGAGCGACACAAAAAGGAATGTCATTGAGGTATCGCGACTGGATGGCACTCATCGTTATATGGTGGTCGTGAGTGTGGAGAAACCCAGCGTATTGGCTATAGATCCATTGCAAGGCTTGCTCTTCTATGTCACACAAACGCATATCGGACGCGTTGGTCTGGATGGAAGTCAACCGTTTGTGCTGGTTAATCAGACACGAAATAATTGGGTTGTTAGCAGTTTGATTGTTGACATGGACGCCACAAAGGTGTATTGGGGTGAAACATATCCGGATTCGATTATGAAGGTCGACTACGATGGAAATCTACGTGAGCAATTGCTGAAGGGGACAATCAATAAGCCCGTGGGACTGGCCAAGCTCGGGGATTATCTTTATTGGGCAGAGAACAAGTACAATGAGGGTGCCATTAAAGTGGCCCCTCTTACCAATTTGTCGGAGTCACAATTGATATTGAAAACCGAACAAGATGCCATAAGAGATCTGAAGATCTATTCGAAGCGTGTTCAACATGGCACCAATCCTTGTGCCCAGAATAATGGAGGATGCGAACAGTTGTGTCTGTTTAATGGAACCAGTGCGATCTGTGCCTGTTCGCACAGTCATCTCGCCGCGGACGGAATGACCTGTGAACCCTACGAGAACTTCCTGTTGTTCAGTTATCGCAGCAACATCGAGAGCATACACATGACCGATCATGCCAACAAGAACTGGCCCATTCGCTTGATATCAAATGTGACGCTAATGCGCAATGTGATTGCCATTAGTTACAACTACGAGGAGCAGCTCGTGTACTACTCGGATGTGTTGCTCAGCACCATCAATCAGGTGCACTTCAATGGCAGTGGACATCGCGTACTCTTGACACAACAGAAGCGTGTCGAGGGTCTTGCCTATGATATGGTGAATGAACAGATCTTCTGGACATCGAACAATGACGCAGCCATACGTAGCCTAGAGCTGTTGCATCTCACGGAGCAGGACGAAGAGAATTTGAAGCATGTGCGTAACGTGCTGAAGCTGCAGCACGAGGATAAGCCACGTGGCATTGCTGTGGAGCCGTGTCTGGGCATGATCTACTGGACCAATTGGAACGAGCGTATGCCAAGCATACAGCGCTCCTATTTGACGGGCTACGGTGTGGAGCGCATTATACACACAGATATCAAAATGCCCAATGCACTGACACTGGACCTGCAGCAACAGCAACTTTACTGGGCCGATGCGCGTCTGGATAAGATCGAAAGGGTCAACTATGATGGCACAAATCGTGTTGTACTGGCGCACACGACACCCAAGCATGCCTTTGCCATGGCAGTGTATGGAGATCTGTTGTTCTGGACCGATTGGGTGCTGCATGCTGTGGTACGAGCCAACAAGTACACAGGCACCGATGTGGTCTTTCTGCGCGAGCATGTGGCTCGTCCCATGGGCATCATTGCTGTGCAGAATACACGCATCAATTGTGATGCGAATCAGTGTAAGATCTTGAATGGACTCTGCGAGGATGTGTGCCTACTCAACAAGGAGGGCAAGGCAACCTGCCACTGCACACAGGGAATACTAGCAGATGATGGTCGTCGCTGCATTGCGCCAGTGTATACGAATTGCGGCAAATCGCAGTTCAATTGTCATTCAGGCGAGTGTATTCCCCTCGAGCTGACGTGCGACAATGTCACGCACTGCCTGGATGGATCCGATGAGAATCCCATCTATTGTGTGCTACGCAAATGTCCAGAGACACACTTCATGTGTCAGAATCATCGCTGCATTCTCAAGGAACAAACCTGCGACGGGCAGCAGCAGTGTGGCGATGGCAGTGATGAGGCGCCACCACTGTGCAAGTGTCCGCCAGATCATTTCCGTTGCGGCAGCGGTGAATGCATTCCTGGCAAATATCTGTGCGATAATATGCGAGATTGTCGTGACTTCAGCGATGAGAAACAGTGCCAGCAGCGTACCTGTGAGCAGGGCGACACCCTGTTTGAGCACTGTGCGAATAGCACTATCTGCATCTTGCCCAGATGGCGATGTGACGGTGATCCTGATTGTCCTGATGCCACCGATGAACAGGACTGCGCAAATGTTTCACGGATTACTTGTGCACCGGGACAATTTCGTTGCGCAAATGGACAATGTATTGCCAGCGCGTGGCGTTGTGATGGCGACAACGATTGCAATGATGCTGAGATCGGGGAACGTAGTAGCGATGAGTTGAACTGTCGTCCCAGCTGTGAGGTGAATGAGTTTGCCTGCGACAATGGCTGCATACCCAGCAGTTGGCAGTGCGATGGCAAGACCGACTGTGCTGATGGAATGGACGAGGGACCGCACTGCCCGAATCGATCGTGCCGTGCGCATCTGTTTCAATGCAAGAGTTCAGGTCGTTGTATACCACAGAAATGGGTATGCGATGGCGAGCAGGATTGCCCGGCCAGTGGGGATCAGGGTGCCGAGGATGAGGGACCACAATGCGGTGGTATTGCACACATACCCGACTGCCAGCCGCCCGCGTTTCTCTGCTCGAGTGGTGAGTGTTAAGTTGAAGAGCGATGAAGAGTGACACAATCTCAAGATTTCAAGACTTCCTTCCTATCCTAATAGACTTTTGTTACTAAATCTGCCTTGCCTAGCCAATCGTAGAACTGTGCTTGGTGTTGTATTTATTAATAACCTTATACAAGGGGACATAGATAGTAACTACTTGCTTAGTCGACTAGACTTCTCTCTCCCTGGTAGAATAACCCGTAATTATCTTGCTCTAAAACTTTCCAATTGAAGCTCGAATTATGCCCTGCATGAGTCTTTCAGGATATTATGTTCGGACTATAATAAACTATATTACATTGTAGCTAACAACAACAATAATTCTGTATCTTGCATATAATCTCAAATCCTTACCCACCTTTCTACTAACTAGTTAAATATATATTTATCTTCTTTCTAGTAACATTAGTACTTTTGAACTAACTGCATGTTTAGAACATTCTACTCGCTATTTTGAGACGGCTTTACTAACTAACCCTAACTCTCCTGATCTGATTGGGTTTTTTTGGGTTTTCGCCAATCCTCTGCAACAAATGTTGGATCGGCTCTTTCATTTTATTTATCCCAGTGTAAATTCAATTGAATTAATTTATTTTGTCTTTCTTTTCTCACAGTTAAGATTTTACTTTTAACTTAGAATTATTAATTATTATTATTTATTTTTTTTTTTACTTTTAAACAGTCGACCGACCTTAGTCCGACTAAAAACTAATTAAAAACTAATTAAAAAAAAAAAAAAAAAAAAAAAAAACAAACCACTGACCTTAATCCGACTATAAACTAATTAAAAAAAAAAAAAAAAAAAAAAAACAGTCGACTGACCTTAGTCCGACTATAAACTAATTACAAAAAAAAAAAAAAAAACAGTCGACTGACCTTCGTCCGACTATAAACTAATTACAAAAAAAAAAAAAAAAAAGTCCACCTAAGTCCGGTTATAAACTAATTAAACAAAATAAAATAAAATAATCCAATTTTTTCCAGGTCTCTGCATCGATTCGCATTATGTGTGCGATGGCGACGAGGATTGTCCGGGCGGCGATGAGGAGTACGAAGGCTGTGAATCGGCTTTTCCGCCGCACGCTTGTCCCGGCGGCGCACAGATGCATCAGTGCCAGGATGGCATGTGCATCTTCAAGAATCAGACGTGCAATGGCAAACCAGACTGTGGCGATGGTTCCGATGAGTTTGCCTCACTGTGTGCGCACACCCGTGCCTGCAATGGAGTCGATGATTTCCGTTGCAAGAACGGAGCCTGCATCAGTGCTGACTTGTTGTGTGACAGGAGAAACGACTGCGCGGATTACTCCGATGAAGCGTTGTGCAATATCAACGAGTGCCTTATACCGGATATATGCGAACACGAGTGCGTGGACAAGGTGGTGGGCTACGAGTGTCGTTGCCTGCCTGGATTTAAACTGTTGCCCAATAGCACGCACCTTTGCACCGACATCGACGAGTGCAACGAGCAGCAGCCTTGCTCCCAGACATGCATCAATACCTACGGCTCGTACAAGTGCATCTGTGCCAAGGGATACGAGCTGCGGGATCATCACACATGCAAGGCCACCAGCAATGTGACTATGAAGTTGATCTTCTCGAATCGTTACTATATACGCCAAGTGAATCACACTGGAAATGGTTCCATACTCATTCATTCGCTATCGAATGCTGTCGCCTTGGACTTCGATTGGGAAAGTCAGTGCCTGTACTGGTCGGATGTCACGAGTACAGTGGGCACCATAAAGCGACATTGTCCGGCGGAGAATAAGACGCAAACGTTACATCAGGCAATGCTCAAGAATCCTGATGGACTCGCTGTGGATTGGGTGGCCAAGAATTTGTATTGGTGCGACAAGGGGCTGGACACCATTGAGGTATCGCAGTTGGATGGAAAGTATCGCAAGGTGCTCATCAATGAGAATCTACGAGAGCCGCGTGGCATTGCCCTGGATCCGTATCAACGTCACATTTACTGGTCCGACTGGGGAGATAATCCTCATATAGGCAAAGCTGGCATGGATGGTTCCGATGCGCGTATGATTATACGCGAAAATCTTGGTTGGCCCAATGCCTTGACCATTAGCTTTGAGACGCAACAACTTTTCTGGGGCGATGCACGAGAGGATACGATATCAGTTAGTGATCTAGATGGCAATCGAACACGGCTGCTGTTGGCACGCAGCATTAATCCGCATCTGAATTTGCATCACATCTTTGCCATTGCTGTGTGGGAGGATCGCATCTATTGGTCTGACTGGGAGACCAAATCGATTGAGTATTGCAACAAATATGATGGCCAGAACTGCTCGACGTTGATTACCACCATACACAGGCCAATGGACTTGCGTGTCTTCCATCCGTATCGTCAACAGCCACCAATCAGTGGTAACCCGTGCCTGCAAGCCAACTGCTCTACGCTCTGCCTGCTGTCGCCTGTGGAGCCATTCTACAAGTGCGCCTGTCCCAATAACTTTGTGCTCGCCGAGGATGGACGCACATGTCGTGCCAATTGCACTGCAGCGCACTTTGAGTGCGTCAACACATACAAATGCATTCCGTTCTACTGGCGCTGTGACACACAGGACGATTGTGGCGATGGCAGCGATGAGCCCGAGTCGTGCCCACCCTTCCACTGTGAACCGGGACAGTATCAGTGCAGCAACAAGAAGTGTATTCATCCCTCGGCCATATGTGATGGCGTCAATCAGTGTGGCGACAATTCGGATGAGTTGAACTGCGACAAGTTCACATGCTTCGAGAATCATCTGAAGTGTGAGGCGACTGGGAATAGTTCAGCCTTCTGTGTGGACAGCGCGAAACGCTGTGATGGCGTGCGTGATTGTCCTGGCGGTGAGGATGAGGCTGGTTGCACGCCTCTAGTCTGCAAGAAGGATCAGTTCCAGTGTGGCAACAATCGTTGTATGCCCTATGTCTGGGTGTGTGATGGCGATGTTGACTGTGCCGATAAATCAGACGAGGCCAATTGCGATCATGTTTCATGTGGACCAAATGATTTTCAGTAAGTCCGACTAATCTTCTAGAGAAGAAGCAAGTAAGTAAAGCCATTCTCTTCTTTGTAGATGCAACTCGGGTCGCTGTATACCGTTGGCCTGGCGCTGTGATGACGAGGAGGATTGTCCCAATGGCGAGGACGAGCCACCCAGTTGCCACACCTCCAAGGTCACTTGTGATCCCACCTACTTCAAGTGCAACAACTCCAAGTGCATTCCAGGGCGTTGGCGTTGCGACTACGAGAACGATTGCGGTGATGGTAGCGATGAACTCAATTGCCAAATGCGAAACTGTTCCGAGAGCGAATTCCGTTGCGGCACTGGAAAGTGCATCAAGCATGACTTCCGTTGCGATGGTGAAATACATTGCGATGACAGCAGCGACGAGATCAACTGCAACATCACCTGCAAAGCGAATCAGTTCAAGTGTGCCGCCTTTAACACCTGCATCAATAAGTGAGTGTGGAATGATTAACATGGGACTATATTGAATCTATTTCTTCCTTCTGTAGGCAATATCAATGCGATGGCGATGACGATTGTCCTGATGGTTCGGATGAGATCAACTGCACCTGTCCACCGGATCACTTTAGTTGCGGCAATGGCAAGTGCATTATGTCACGCTGGAAATGCGATGGCTGGGACGATTGTCTGGATGGCAGTGATGAGAGCTATGCCACCTGTGCGCATGTCCACTGTCATTACAATGCCTTCAAGTGCGCCAATTTGCTGTGCATACGTAAATCAGCGTTGTGCGATGGCGTCAACGATTGTGGAAACAATGAGGATGAATCGGATAAGGTGTGTGCTGCGCTTCCCAAGTGCCGGCACGATCAGTTCCAGTGTGAGAACGATGACTGCATCTCAAAGAACTTCCGCTGCGATGGACAATACAATTGCATTGATGGATCGGATGAGATGAATTGCCAACCTCCTGTCTGTGGCTTTGGTACCTGTTCGCAAATCTGTATCGAGAAGAAGGCGGGACATTATAATTGCAAATGCACTACAGGTTATCATAAGGGAGTCGCGAAGAATGCAACCTGCTTAGCCTCCGGGCCAGATCAAATACTTTTGCTGGCTTCGGAGCAGGAGTTCCGTTTCATATTGCCGGCCAAACAGGAGGGCACAACCGTTGTGGGCTTCTTCCAGACGGATAGTCTGAAGATCGATGTATTCGACATACTCATTCGGCCTAAGGACACGCTTCTCTTCTGGATAGACTCGCATCATGGCAAGGTGCACACTATGAAGATTGCCACGCCGCATGCGGAGGGTTTAGGAGTGCGCGTGCGTCGGGATCTCAAGGAGCTAACGGCTTTCAATGTGAGTTCAATGAGAGCTTACCTTGTTATTGTACTAATGTTTATTTCTTTTCATGCAGATACCCGATCTGGATGATCCTAAGTCCCTGGCTGTCGATTGGATCACGCAAATGGTTTATATCATTGACTCGCGTCACAATCAGATTATAGCCACCGATATTGAGGGCAAGAAGTATATCTCACTGGTCTCTACGGGCATGAATCCCACGGATATTGTGCTGGAGCCAGAGTCACGTGTCATGATCTGGTCAACGCTGGAGAATGGCATATTGGTTGCCTCCCTGGATGGCAGCAACAAGAAGAGTCTGGTGGAACGTGATGTTGGCTGGCCAATCAGTCTATCAATTGATTATCCCACGGGTCGTTTGTATTGGGCCGATTATCGCAAGGGCACCATTGAAACGTGTCGCCTGAATGGCAAAGATCGCAATGTGGTGCGACGATTCGGCACACGGGAAAAGCCCCAGAAGATCGATGTATTCGAGGATTATCTATACATCAAGCTGTACGATCAGAGCATCATCAAGATGAACAAGTTTGGCAACGACAATGGAACCTATCTGCTCAAGGGCTATCGCTCCTCAGACATTGGCATACTGCATCCCATGAAACAGAACCGAAACAGTAATTAACAGAATATAGTTGATGAATATATGATCCTTAACTAAATTTCTGCTCTCCTTTTAGTAAGCAATCCCTGTGCCAAGGATCCCTGCAAGGCATCGCCTGCACTGTGCATACTGTCAACAGAATCGCCTAGTGGCTACACCTGCAAGTGTCCCAACGAATATATCATGACGGATGATGGACTGTGCAAGGCACAAGCTGAGATACCCAACTACTGTCCATTGCTCTGCAATCTGGGCACGTGTCAGCTGGTGAATCATGTCCCGAAATGCATTTGCCAGCCACAATTCGAGGGGGAGCTGTGCGAGCATTATCGCTGCTCGGGTCACTGTCTCAACTACGGATTGTGCACAGTGGCACCGCAGTTGCCTGGCTTACAGGAACCACCGCCATTGAAGTGCACATGTCCGCCCAACTGGTCAGGAGCACGTTGTGAGACTTCTGTGTCGGACTGCCAGAGCCGTTGCCACAATGGCGGCTTGTGTCTGGTCTCCGAAACGGAGGGCATGAAGTGTAGCTGTCCGGAAATGTATAAGGGCGATCAGTGCGAGCACTGTCTGAACTTGACCTGTGAGAATGGTGGCATATGCCGAAAGACACTCACCGGAGCACCGCAATGCGAGTGTCCCGATGGCTTCACGGGCAAACGTTGTGAGTTCAATGAATGCGCTGGTTTCTGCAAGAATGGTGGCACCTGCAGCATTGGCGGCAAGGGTCAGCGAACGTGCGACTGCCCCTTCGGCTTCTTTGGTGAACATTGTGAGGCGAACTCGTGTCAAGATTACTGTCATAATGGCGGCACTTGCACAAATCGCGGACGTCGTCTGACCTGCACCTGTCCGCCTCGCTACATTGGCGAGCGCTGTGAATCGGATCTCTGCAAGACCTCGTATCCACCGCGATTCTGTGATGCCAGTCAGCTGCCATCGCGCGATCCCTGCACTGGTCTCATTTGCCAGAATTCCGGCACCTGTCACGTCATCAAAGGCATCGCCATGTGCAATTGCACAGAGCACTGGAATGGAGAGTTCTGTCACATGCCTGTGGGTGATGACAATCCCTGTGTGCATCACTGTGCCAATGGTGGAGTGTGTCATCTCGATGAGTATTTGGTTCCCAAATGCACTTGCATTGGCGAGTGGCAGGGCGAGTTCTGTGAGCTGCCTCCGCATTGTGTTGGCGAGTGTAGTGTCTGTCGCATGGGTGGCTCCATCAACGAGTGTCTGTGCGATAATAAACGAATAGTGCCCTGCCTGGGAGAGAGTGCCGATGCCTTAAGTGACGAACAGAATCCAGAGTCAGCCAGTCTGATCTCTGTGCTGGCCATCATTCTGGGCGTGTCCACGCTGATCTTAGCCCTGTTTGGCGGCGCGCTTTACTTGCTCAAGTGAGTACAGAAACAGCAAGATAGTTAAACTGAAACTAATCTTTTCTCTGATTGCAGAAAACACCGCATAGCGCAGCCATTCTCACATGCACGTCTCACGGACAATGTCGAGATTATGTTGACCAATCCCATGTACCGCGGCGATGCAGATGAAGCGCCGCCATTTGCCCACGAGGATGATAAGGTAGAGGTGAAGCTGCAGTCAATACTTGAGTTGAATTTCATAATATAACTTTATGTTTCTGCTTGCAGGGCAATTTCGCCAATCCCGTATATGAATCCATGTACGCCGATGCCATTGCGGAGCCGGCGAGTGTGGAAATAGCGCTGAGTACAGCGCCAGATGAGCGCAAGGGATTGCTGCAGCACACACACGACGAGCCGCACACGCCGGACATACTCTGATGATTGGATCGCGAGCTGTGCTAAAAGCACATATACCCCACTCCCCCGTCGTCCGCATTCAATTCCAAATGCAAATCCAAAATCCAAATCGACTTCAACACGAACAATGGACTGATAGCGTAGCCATATTACGAATTTTGTAAACCATTTTTATTATTTTGTTTTTGTATACATATTGTTTCCCCTTTTGATTTTATTTTTGTAAGGGGCAGCATAGGCAGCATAGAGAATGGAAGCAGCCATCCAAAGAGCGCTGAAATTGGCTTGCAACTCAATCAAGGCAACCCTCAAACTTGCCCCCCCCCATTATTGTTATGTCCTTAATAACGATGTCCTTATATACTCTTAACTAGTGACCCGTTTCTTGTCATAGTTCTGTTTAAGCGCCTCATTTCTGTAATTGTCGCAAAGTTTACAAAAATTTGCCTAAACAAAATCTTTATTTATAAAAACAACAAATGGGAAAACAAAAACGTTTTTGTGCATTTGTAAATTTTGTAGTTCGTAGACTTAGTTAAAGTTTACGTGCAGCTAAAGAGAAATTTTGTAAATATTTTATAAATTTAACGCCGCAATGGCAGCCTAGTTAACATTTAAACTAAAGCACTAAACCATTTGCCAATTAGTGAAAAACAAAACATAATATTATAACAAATAAAAATGCAATTAGCGAAACTCGTTTTAAATTGACCAAAAAAAGAAGAAGCAAAACAACATGAAAACTGCATTTAAATTAATTTAATGAGCACAATAGGAGTTAATCATGAAACGCACAAAACGCCACAAAGAACAAAGAAAGAAAAAGAATAAATATCGCAAAACATAACGAAGAAATTGCATAAATATAGCACTAAGTACTCTCTCTCTCTTTACATTTATGAAATAATATTATACACAAGATTATTTAGTTTGTCACTTTCCTGTATAAACATAATGCTCAGACTAAAGCCAAATTTTAACAAATAACATGTAAAAATCGAACAACTAATCGAACAACTTTATGAATGTTAAGCAAAGTGCAGAAGGACGTATTTAAAATATATGTGTATGTATGTATAATTGAATATGTATGTGCACTAACTACATAATAATAATAAAACATTCGAACGCAATTGTAAAAATGAAGAAAAATAATAAACAAACCTTAAAAATAATAAGTGAGTTATGGTTATTGATAGGGATGATGGGATCATGGGTTTTGCATTAAATACTCTATGGATTTATATTAGGGAGCTACAAGGCGTCACTCAAAAATGTTTGAAGTCAATGGAATCGAATATGAATATAATTGCAGTAGACTTGACATTATATTCATTTTGCGCAAAGGATATATCGATTTTTAGTAAACATGCAGTTATCTAATCCTATGCATACTATCCATTACATATTACTCTCTATAATACTGCGTAGACTCTTCCGTTTTATTCAATATAATTTCCGACAAATGTTGCCATATGGCAACTCAAAGATAAATTTCCTTCATCAAAACCTCAGCATGAAACGGAAGTAACTTTCGATTTTCTTCGCTGTCAACCTCTTTTGGGAAAAAAGGGGGGAAAAATCGACAGTAATTTGTTTCCTATTATGATGTGCCACAAAAGGATACGCTGCATGATACGCTAGAAATTTGTATGCACTCAAAATTGAATTTGTTGATTTCCCTTTTTTCATTTTTTTCTCTCGACATTTTCTCAAGTGTGCACGCTGCCACGACGCGTGGGCACTTCCGCTTACACTTGGAGGCGGCGTCGTCGCTTACCTGGCACACACACACGCACACACACACACGAAGGACTCTATGCATTTTGACCCCATGGAGCCTGGGAATATCTGTCCGGTGATTTCTCTTGCATTCGTTTATTACGCAAAGCTGCATCCTTGCCGCTGTCTCACGCATATTTACTGCTGGTTATTGATATGCTCCTCCCTCTCTCTCTCTCTGTCTCTCTCTGTCTTGATCTATGCACTTGTTGGCCACAGAAGAAACAGCATCAGAATCCTATCTGGGTCCATTGAAGATCGGCAACCGATTGGGTCGTGTGAAAAATGCAAGCGATTTGAATTTGCTCGGCACAGGTAGACAGACAATCGATCGGTTTCTTCTGTTATCCTTTGCTCTGGCAAAAAAAGGAATGGGCATTGGGCATATATTCAAAATCTCAGCGTGGTATAGATGTGTGTATGTTTGTGTTTGTGTGTGGGAGAATTCCTGTTAAACACGGCATGACTTTGTTGTTTGTTTGTTTGCAAGAATATCTCTATTATATTTTTGGGCTTAAACCTCGTCTTAGCTGTGGGAAAATCGTAGCCAACAATGTTCGATCTGCAGTTAATTTGTTGACAATTAACTAGGCACAGAAAAGGTTGTAATCCCAGACAAAGACGATGGACATACCAGGAATCGGAAACTAGTTACGAATTGATGGCGCCCTCTTTGAACTTTTGTCGCGTAATTGAAACCTGTTTAGGGTTATATTACTTTATTTCTCTTATCGTAAATAAGTAGTTGGAAGGATACTACGTAATTGTTGTCCAGTCCACCCCAAATTACTGGGGGAAGTCTGAAATTCAAATGAAAAAAGAATTCTTATTCCCACAGAAACCAAAAAAAAATCAAAAGTAAAAACAAAAGTGATTAACCGTAGCCAAGTGCACAGGAATCTCACACACCACACACACACACACAAGGACACACACATGCAGACGAGTATCCCAAGATGCTGAGCATCAAATCACAGCACGGCAAATAGAGAAACCGAGACAAAGACAGAAAAAGGAAAAGGATCCAGTGAACAAGTGCAATGCAACCAGGCGCAGGACCTGCGAACAACCACAAAGCAAACAACGACAGCAAGCAAAGATAAAGGATCTCAAGCAGCTCCGCCTGCCTGTGTGTTTGTGTGCGTGTGAATGTGTGCGGGTGTGTGGGAACCTGCGAGAAACAAGTGCAACGGCATTTGGAGATGGAGACAGCGAAAAGGATAATAGCGCTAAAAGGAAATGAAAATTATGATAATTTTGTTCTTTCTCACAGCAGATCGGGTAACAGCGCCTCCTCGATATGATTGAGGGAGCGGGAAGGGGAAGGGGAAAGAGTGTGGGAAGTTGCAGTAGCGAGAGAAGGCCGCAGAGTTGAGGGCGTCGATCGTGTCGCTCGACAGCCACACGCAAGGCAGAAGTTGCTGCGGAAGTTATTACGGAAGTGCAACGAAATTTTTGGGGGGGCGAATCAAGGAAGGAAAGAGAGAGATATATAGAGAGAGAGAAAGGAAAAGAGTGAAAGGATGGACATGTAAATCAGTTTATTGAACTCGAGTTTCCTGCAACTTCATTGCGATCTCTGGTTATCCTGCGTATAACCAAACATTCTCTTCAGCATATTATAGATGATCATTTGTCGCGTCACTTCCGCCTCGTACTTCATGTAGTCCTTCAGGCGATGCTGCTTATACAACTGATCAAGCAATTCAAATAGATCTAGCTCCAGGCTACGCAACGATATATCCAGTTCAGGTGTATGTGTGCCAGAGAGTAGTGCCTGCACATAGATGGTAGAGATCTTCTGCAGTGCCTCGTCCAGTGCATTAAGCATTGCATCCTCCGGATCGTGCACCAGCTTAGAAGGCCCCAAGAGTCGCGGTGAGGCATGATACGATGTCAGCCGATCCTCAGCAACTATTGACAAAGGCAACAGCAGGCAAATCAGCAAAAGCTGACCTAAAACAAGCTTCAGTTGCATCATTTGATCATTAACTCTACAATCCTATTTGAAACTTGATCGATGTTTGTGGCACGCCTGTCCAGCCGTTTCCAGGCGAAGTTCACTGCGTGCTCAGTTGCAAATACTTTTGTGCGGGCAACAAATCGAATGAGAACCGTTTTATATATATTGTGGAATGCGGACACATGTATAGTAATTGGCTTATCTGCTCAGCAACTATTTAAAGCAACGAGGCCATTTCCGTGGTAAACATTTATTATATTATCAGTTTCCGTTCTGTGTTCGGTTCAAGTGACTGGGATCAAGTTTAGAATGGCACCTTTCTAGGAAATAATGTTTGCACTGGTTTCAGTATTAATATAATTAACTAAACAATTTATTATTTGATTAGTTTTCGGAAATATTTCAAATAAAAAATCCAAATTAATTTCTCTGCTTGTTTTGAAGCATTTTTTATTTTTTTTTCACACTTTACTTAGATAAATTGCAGGGGGAACATCATTAAAATTAAAATATAATAATAACCTCTAGCAAACTAAGATGGAAACATGAAAAACTTTACGCTAAGAGCTACATAACTTAGTTCAAAAATTCTCTTTGTTGAAATACAATAATGATCGTCATAATAATAATAAACCTCATAATAGTGATAATAATGATGCAATAAAGAACATTGGATAAATTTCAAGAGGTTGCTAAAATACATAATAATCGTATGACTAAAATAGCATATAATAATAATAATAATAATAATAATAATACAAATACAAATTGTACAAATAATTACACAAAATATACACACGAAATAAATCACAGCTGAACTTAAAATTGATTGAAATGGAAACTTAAAATAATTGCAAATTCAAAATAAATTAACAAAGTTAAACTTAACATAGAACATGATGGATAGATAGTTTTGTAAGGTTAGTTAGTGAATCACCAGGGTCGCCAGGCGGAGGCGGACTTATCGCTGGCGGCGGCCAAGAACTTCTTAGACGAAGGTTCATCGGTTAAAGAACAATCGCTAGAACAATCGGCCTGTTCCTGTTCGCGCTCTCGCTTGGCTGCACTGGCGGCACTCTCCTGGCCACTGGTGGAGCTGACCTGCTGTTGCTGCAGATGCGAGGCGACCAAGAGGGAATGCGATGCAGATGTTGCGCTGCTGTCATGACTGCCAGCACTCAGATTCAATGAGCCGCTGGTGTTGAACGAGGTCTCGGCGCTGGTCGGTGGCGGTGTGGAGAAGACGCCAGCGAAGCTATGCTGCTTGGCCAGAAGTAGATCCGTTTGCACGGCACTTGCCGGCGATGCAGCACGTGACTCATCTCCCTGACTGTGACTGGAGATGGAGGAGATGGGACTCAGTGGTGGACTGCTGGTGGTGGTCTGCTTGGCAACTGTTGCTCCTACTACTCCTGTTGGTGCTCCTACTCCCTGCAACTGTGTCTGCCCAGCCGAAGTGGGCTTATTGAAGGCGCTCATGCGGAAGCTCTGTGCGTAGTCCTTCAGATGCGTGGGATTGGCAATGTTGGCCAATGCAGCGCTGGCTGTATTCACTGTCGATCCTGGCCAGACAAATGGCGCCGCTGTTGGAGCTGTTGTTGTTGAGGAGTTTGGCATAATCAGTGCGAATTCTCCTGAGGGCAGACGTGAAGGGATGAGCTGCAGGCCTCCCATTTGTATGGCTGGAGCTGCTGCTGCTACACCATCTCGATTGGCAGCGTTGCTGTTGTTGTTCAGATCCTGGGGCAGTGGTGGAAAGAGGGGTGCGGCGGCGGCAGCGGGATACATTGCAGCTGTTGGCAGCTGGCCACGATAGCCGCTATTGAACTGACTCATCGAACCGATCTGCTCCAGACTGTTGGCGCAGTTATTGAGATGGGCACTCAGGCGCTGTCGCACACCCGAATCGATGCCCTCCATTTGGCCGACATAGCGATTCACCTCCTCGGCGCACTCAACAAAGCCGGTCTTGAACTTGTGCACCACCGTCGGATCGCTCTGGATGGCCATGTTGAGCTGTTGCCGCTGCACCGACTGCAAATGCTTCACCGTCATCTCAAGTATGTCGGCCTTCTCCAGTTTGGTATGTCGCGCCGGCTGAAAACGGTAGAAGAACAAACAGATAATGATTAGCTTCATCTTGTCGGGATTGTTGTTGTAGTTGTTGTTGTGATTGTTGTTGTTGTCGCCTAGTTTCGGTCTACGAAAAAGCAAAGCAGAAGCCGCCACTGCCGCCTGGCTAATTGTTTTCGTGCATTGACCATCGCCAGAGAGCCACAGGCAGGCAGAGGCAGGCAGTGAGGCCCCATGGCAGATCCTCAGCTTAACAAGGCCCTATAACAAGTTCAATGCATGGGAAACAAGTGAAGCACGGACAGCGCAGGCAAACAAAGACAGCACGACTACAGGCATACCCTGTAAAACTCCTTTTTGAACTTAACTCAGTGTCATCTTCCCTGCCATAATCACACTATCAAAAGAGATACTACTCTATTATAAGTCTATCAAGATTGTCTCTCTCTTTCTCTTACTACCCTATCAAGTATCTCTCTCTCTCTTTCCTCATACTTATTACCCCTTTTAATCAATCTACCCCATTAAGCTACAAACACTGCTGCAGGGCAGCACAAGTGAATGATGCAGACGCCCGAGCACGTTTCTTGCCTCATATGTCCAACTATTTGTAATCTGCCTCTGTTTCTGCTGCCCCCTTTCCCCCCTCTCTTCTCTACTTCTTCTCTTTCTGCAATGTCCAGCAAATATCACACGCCCCAAAGCTCAGGTGCTGCAGAGAGCAAGACAGAGAGAGAGAGTGAGCGAGAGTGGGGGAGCGAGAGGGCGATCGGCAGAGTGGCCACAATCTGTTTGGCACTTCTGCTGCGTGCGTCTGCCTCTGCTGCCTCCGCTGCTTCTGCTGCTGCTGCATATTTTGCAAAAGTTTCCCACGCAGTTCGCCCTCCCCTCACCGCCCGCTCTTTCTGTCGTCCTCTTTGCTTGTCTGCATCTTTTGTTTACTTTTGCTTTTTCTTCAATGTCTTTCTTATTTGATTTTTGGTCGTTGCCTGCCGAGAATTCTGCTACACTGGCGTCGGCGGCGTCTTCGCTTTGCTTCTATCTCATTTTTTATGTGCTGTTTTTTTTTTCTGTTGAAGTTTTTTCCTTCTCTTTTCTTATTTTGTGTTTTTTCTCACAGCAGGATCCACTGCTGTGGCTCCTGTGGAAACAGGTTTCATGTCTCGCTGTCTGAGATTTCTGTGTAATTTCTCGACTTGTTAACACTTTTGGTCTGACTGACTCGCTATTCTCAGCCTCAGCCTCATCGTCAACCTCATCGTCATCGACGATGTCGGCGCTCTCTTGTAATGATCATCAATAAAATTTAATACTCAATTAAACTGTTGACTCCACTCCCTTTTCTTCTGCTTTCGTCCCTTTCTGTCTTTCTGTCTGTCTGTCTGTCTGTTGTAGGAGTTTCTTTTGCGTATCCTTTTGTAGTTTTGCCGCTTCGCACACTTGAGAAATTCTTTGGTTTTGTGAAATTTATGTGTTTTATGACACCGTTTATAAGGAAAGTGTACCGATCATGAGACTAGTTTCTAAATCAAAGAGATTCCCTGTCATTTTTCTTTCTTTCCCTTTCTGTTTTGCTTGAGTTACTTACGTCTTTCTTCATGGCCTCCAGGATTAGCGATTTCAGCTCGTTCAGGCAATGATTTATACGAGCGCGACGCCGTTTCTCCATAATCGGTTTATTTGTCTGTAAGATAATAAAGAAATTACAATATAATATTTGATATGATCATGGCTAAACACTGTTGTTTTTTTTTAGTTCTACAAGTTCTTTAAATCTGTAGTTTGAACTTATTTAATTGGTGCATTAATTGTCATTTAAGTATAGTATAATAATAATATTGCCAAGTTTTAGTTCCGCCACTAAAAGAAGCTCTTATTTGACATTGCTTTTTAATCTATTAAACCTTAACTCAATATTTAAATTCCTTTCATTATTGCATTTTTAATTTATGAATTCTTGTTTAATTTCAGAAAGTTTCTCTTCTTTTGCAGTGTGAATCTAACAACTCTGTATATCTTATAAACTTCTTCCCAACTTACCTTTCTTAACTCAGCTTTGGACATTCCGTTGGCATTGGACATACGTCCATTGCTGCCGTAGCTATCGCTATAGCCATTGGAGCAGTCGAAATCATCATCAGAGTTAAGATCGTGTTTGTAATCCATTTTTGAGTTTGTTTGGTTTGATGTGTAATAATCCAAGTAAATGTAGAAGGGTTTTTATGTAATCCGCTAATCGATCGTTGACTTAAGTTTTCTTTTGCACAACACACACAAATTTAATAGAATTTATTTCACAACACAATAACTTTGGTTTGGTTAACAACAAATTATTAATATTGCAAATGTCCAAAGAGTAAAAACTTAACAAAGTTTACGCGCTTCGATTTAATACATTTGTGAGGAGATTGAGAGTTTGTTTTGTGGTTTGGTTTAGTTTTGGTTTTGCTTTGCAACTGCGTTTCAGGACGAGCGGCAGACAACCGCACACACGGAACGCCAAAAGGATACTGATCCTCGATGAGCCAAGCGCGCTGACTAAAAACGATACTCGACGAGGGCAAAACGAGTGCGAGTTCGACTCGTTTACCTGAGCGACGCGCACGAAGGCAGCGACAGCGCAGGCGCAGGTAGCCGTGAGAGCGAGCGAGCATGTTCGCTCTGCATCACATTTGGGGTGGTTGTGTGCTGCGCAAGCAAAGGAATTCCAACACAGACAGAAATCACTCAAAAACAAAGATCACTCAAAAGTTGAGTGAGTGAAGATAACTGAGTTGAGTTTGCGGTGCAGAAGAGTTGCCAAAGCGGCGCAGTTTGTGCAGTTCAAAGAATCATTTGCAAGAAGAATAGTAATTGTAAATGACTATTGTATGTCTTGATATTGATTGATTTGAGTTGAACTGGAAAATATATCAAGATAGATTGCAATATTTTAATATATTTCTTGAGTTTCCTCTTCCCATATTTATATTAATTCCTTTGCAGTCTAAATTTCTCAAATTCCTCTTCTTTGCTCTCTGTTTTCTACATTTAAAATCCTAACTACCCTTAGAAATCGACTCGGAAACTTAATCAATGCTGATCCTTAGGCGAAATTCATTAAGGATTCCTTGCAAGTAATCAGGGTTGTCTTGCGCCAGACACGCCAGCTGTCTTGGCAGGCAGGCAAGCGGGCAGAAAGCAACCCCCCTTGCACGATCTGCACACAATCTGCCAGGGGGTTGTGCGATATTTTATTTCTGCCTGGTCACGGGTCAGCCATTAGCCGGAGCTTACCTGACTTGTCAGGCGTCAGTCTGGATTTCTTTTTCCACGTCTTCTTACCCAACACCCCAAAAACCGAAGGGCTCAAGAAATTTATTACTTTACAATGTTGGGAGGATTAAAGACATAGCAGAATTCTGTCCATATGTCTGACAGCTGCGTCAGCTTTACTATATCACAACCGACAGTCATAAAATTATTGCGTCGCATGACAACTCTGGTTGTGCAAAGATTGCACTCAGTTTGGGTCAGATCTAGGGGCGACAGTTGTAAAATGTGTGTAAATTGAATAAACGTCGCATTTGCCTGCGATTACGATGACCATATGCTAATGCACACCCCGATCTTGCGTTGGTTTATCATTTTGTGGTTAACCCCGAAAGAACTCGAACTGAACTCGGTCTCTCGGTCGGTCGGTCGGCTCTCTTAATGATCTGTTGCGGCGCTGCTAATAAGCTGCATTTAGCTACAAATTTGGCAAACTTTTTCCCACGAGAAAACTCAATAAAAATCATGAGCTGGCAAAAAGCAAAGCTGACTGCGCTGCGACTGCGACAGAGCCGCAGACTCATCACACATATGGGGCGGACGGGCAGTTACAGTCTGTCCGACCGTCCGTCCATCTGTCCCGCTGCTCGGCCGTCTGTTTGTCAGTTGCGAATGTGGATCATTTCGTCTGGGGCCCAAAACGTGACGATGACGAAGACGATCGCTTTCTTACTCTGTTCTTCGCTTCTTGAGAAAGAGAAGAACAGGCGAACTGCGAATGAAATTCTATAACAAAAGAGAAGCAAAAGAAATCAAAGTTCAATAACGCAGAGTTGCTTTGGCTTCCTTCCATACACAGAGTTTTTCGGTTCAGATTCGATCCCAACATCGGGATCAAGGTAAATGCCGTTTAGTGTGGCACGATCGCTGATCGGTAGCCGTCTCCATCCGTCTGTCTGTCTCTGGATCCGTCTGTCTGTCTGCCCTCTGTTCTGGGGCTTCCTTGTGCCAAGCAGACGTATTTTTAGTTGCATTATTTTCGTTTCTCGTTCTCGTTTTCATTTTCGTTTTTTATGCCCCAACGCACGATTTACACATTAAAACACTTTAATTTTTATTGTATCGGGCGATCGCTTCCCCTTTTTTTACTCCATCCATCCATCCATCCAAGCAACCATCTCATCTTAATCAATTCCGCAGCAAGGTAGCACATGTGAGACCTTTCGCAACCTCAAATTAGTGCCTGCGGTTAGATCAGGCTGGGGTGCATTATTTTTAGCCATACCACGCATTCGCTGGCTGTGGGAACTGCACTTATTATTATGGGGTGTGCTATACCCTCGCCGACAACTCCACAAAGAGGGTCTCCAACCCTCCGGAATACTCAAAATATGAAACAGTAGCAAATTTGCGAAGAGCCAGAGGAATCGGGATGCTTAGTCAAAGATATATGTTGATTTAAATGAATTTTTTGTTGATTTTTATGGCGCTTAGTTGGGGTGACGCCGTCGCACGTTTCGGGTATGGGGGGGGCGTCCAGAAATTTGAGTGAAGTGCGCGTGGTGCCGTGTCGGGTGGCATTAGAAGTCATGACAAGCGTACGGAGTTCCGCCCCAGCCAGAGAGTCGTTCCGTTTTATTTTTATGAATTTGATAAATGGCCAGCGGTAGTTGGGCTAATAACTGGAAACTTTATCACAGATGTCAGCCGAACGAACGCTAAAAAGAGGCTGCGACTTTACCTGGAAACTGTTTACAGATCGATCGATACTTGAGTTCTCGTGGGAACTCTAATTTGGGTGGGCAGTTCTTTAATGCGTAAAAAACTACATGCAGGGAAATGAAAGGGAAACTTTATTGCATATTTTCATCGATTATAATTATAGATGGTTTAGTTAATTATATTTCAATTTTAATAATAAATAAAGTTTCTTAGTTACATTTATAACCTTTTCTTAAGGAAACTAATTAAGTTATCTTTAATTTACTATAAAATCAAAAGCTTTGTTTACAATAGTTTTTCTTAATTTCAAGAAAGAAGAACCTGTCGTATGTATAATAGATTCTTTTATGGGGGCAGATTTCATAAATGTTTTAGATAGGTATTATTATTTGTGTCTAACTCATAAATGATTATTATTTAGAGACTAACACATTGTTCTAAAGGAAACAATGAGGAGTCCGCCTCAAAAGAAAGTAACAACATCTCGGGGTCGTTGTCAGTATGCTGTTTGTAACAGTCATAGATCAGTTGGGATTGGTCAGCTGCCTCTACATGGCTGCCCTAGCGAAATGTCAACGACGTCTTCTTGTGGCATGTGCCAAAAGTTGGTACAGCTGCCGATGCCGCCGCTTGGCTGAGAGAGAGACAACAATGGACATCAGAATTGTGTCCGGAGTCAGGATGGCAAACGGCGCTAAGACCTCAACTGACTTTAGGGGACGTGCGGGGTTTTTATGCGCCTTAATTGTTGCCCATCGCCGGGACAGCATCTTACATAATCGGGCAAGATGCGCGCCTAAGTAAGAAAACAAATGGATTTGGATGAAGCGTGCCTGATGCGAGACAGCTGCCGGGTACAGATCAAGAAACTGTTGAAGGAAGGGTTGTCTACATCTCACATAGAGAGAAAAAGTGTCAGTGAGAGGCAGAGGGGGGATTAGGTGTTGTGCTGTAAATTTGGTTTACTTAAAGGATTTGCGGTCGGCGCGGGATATGACAGCATCTTGCCATGCATTTTATAACATATTATAAAATGTCAAAGAGTTTCACTCACTTTGGTTTATAATTTCATAAATTTGTTAGGTTGTCTTGATATTAAGTAGTTGTAATAGATATAAATATGAAAACTATTTATCATAGCTTAATACTTCAGTATTTCGAAAATTTGCGAAATTCATAATTTTAAAATTAATTGTTCTATAATTTCTTAAATTAGAAATGACCCCCAAGGAAAGATTCTAAATTAATCAGTATTTTACAATAATAATCACATAAAGTGAATTTTAATAATGTTTATTTTAATTTTGTTGTTGTGTAAAATTAAGAATTCTGCCCTGCTCTTTAACATATTGACATGACAATCCAAATTCCCTGAAGGTACAGTCAATTCTTGTGTCTGCAACCAATAACAACAACTGTTCGAGTCATATCAATTCATAAGCATAATAATTCCGCCACAGAAGCTAAAATTAAACTCGAGTCGAATGTGAGAAAAAACTTTCTCACGATCACCTTTTCGACTGACGCCTAAAAATCCACGTGCAAAAGGGGGAAGAAACCACCACCACCAACAGTACCACCACCACCACCACCGTCACTACCAATAACAGGAACAAATGCCGGGACGAGGAGGAGGAGGAGGAGGACGAGGACGAGGAGGAGGGGGAGGACGAGGACCAGGACCAGGGGGAGGACGAGGACCAGGGGGAGGACGTGGACAAGGGGGACCTCATGAAGCGACACCGCATTTTGAAGCGACACCGCGTAAGCCAGGGACTTCGCAACATGAGGATCATCATGAAGGCACAACACGTAAGGATGCGCCAAAGCGTGGTGAGGAACATCATGAAGATACAAAGCGCAAAGAAGAGACAAAACGTAAGGAAGAGACGAAACGTAAGGAAGAGACAAAACGTAAGGAAGATTCAAAGCATCATGAAGAGCAAAAGCATAAGGAAGAAAGTAAAGACAAAAAGGCGCCGCCAGGCACGCCCAATAGGACGCCTCAGACCAGGCCGGGCTACCGTATTCCACGGTTTTGGGGGTTGTTCCCGTTTCTACTATGGCCGCGACGGCGCTATTATCAGCCTATGCCCGGAGGACGACGTGAGTACGGGAGCAACGAGGAAGTGCATGAGAATTCAAATGCCGAACAAGCTCCGCTTGTCTCGTTCGCAATCTACGGCCTTTGTTTGGGTATGTTGGCATTTAGGGACCAAGGGGCGAGAAATACCCATGCAGTGTGATCGACGAGAGGGAGGAAAAGGGCGCAGGACAACAGATGATGGTGTGGGAACGTGCGACGAGGACACACTCAAGCATGAAGCTGGCTGTGGCAAGTTCGAGTCGAGTTCGAGTCCAGGTTAACTGCATGCTAATGTGCCACATTCCCAGGCAGGAGGCACTGACAGACGGAGCTGACAGAGTGACTTAATAACTTATCAAAATTCAGCTGAAATGCGGCACCCACACGACCGTCTCTCGCGAGTGTAGCGCATCGGTCTCTCTCACCAACGCACACACACGCACATAATTCAATTGACTTTGTAGTCACTCTCTCAGCGCTCCCGCTCTCTCATTGTCGGCGCCGCTCACGCTCATGCGCAACAACAGTGGTTTGCAAAACGAAAAAACAACGGCAAAGTAAAGGCGCTGGCTTACAACATGGAAAATTGAATATTTGTGTGGCATTACATGACTGAAATCAATGAGATGCAAACACAGATACACACACACACAACGGCAGCAAATGCATTTGCGGCTATTTTTAAATGATAAGAATATTGTGTTGTACATTGATAAATTTGAGACGAGAGTCGAACAAGAAGCAGCATTGTCAGCAGCAAAGTTGACGGGCAGATGCATTGGCTTTGCTACATAGAGAGAGCTCAAAATTGAGTGTTGGCAACGCTGTGAGTTGAGCGCGCAGTAATTGAGTGCTGCCAACCTGTGCGTTGCTTTAAAATGATATAATAATTGTTCATTTTTATATAGAATTACTTTTACTTCTGGCAGCATATCATTGCTTATGCTTTTCTTAGAATTTTTACAAGTCACATGCAGTATTTTGTATAATTTTATAAGCATTTTATATTCTTTTCACTGCTGACACACTTTTGTTTGTGTTGCGTTGGCAGCTCCGCTTCTGCCTGCAGCGTGCCATATGCTTGTGTGTTTGTGTATTACTCATGCGCTGAGCCCTTGTGTGATATATGAGTGTGTGTGTTTTGCTCTTTCGTCTCTTTCATGCCTGTGGGCAGCAAGCGCTCGCGCTGCAGCAGCAGTCGCTTGTTTTTCGCTCACTCAATAGCACGGCTATAGCGCGTTGTTGGCGTACTTATTATTTTTTGCCAAGAAGAAGAAGAAGAAGCAGAAGCAGCAGAGTGCAGAAGTTTTGTTGACACCGAATGAAAAAGAAAAAACCCTAAAACAGACAGAGAACAACAAGAAAACTAGGCGTGACGACACTAAGTTATATCTTTTCAGTGTATGTGTGTGTGTATGTGTACCGAGAGACGAAAGTGAAATTCGCAATATAATAAAAGCACTAATAAAACAACTACAACTACACCAACAACAACAAGACAAGCAGCAACAACAGCAACAGCAATAACAAATGAATAGTCCTCGCACAAACGGCGCCATCTCAGCGCTGCCCAGCACACTGGCACAATTGGCGCTGCGCGACAAGCAGCAGGCGGCGTCGGCGTCAGCGTCGGCATCAAATGGCAGCGACTCCTCAGCAGCGACGCAGCGTCCCCAGACGCAGCCGCCCAGTGTGCCAGCAGCGACATCAGCAGCGGTGAGCAAATTGCAGTTGGCAGAGGGCGCCGCCAGTGTGACCAGCTCCAATGGTGATTCAAATAAGCTGACGCACGACCTGCAGGAGAAAGAAGCACAGCAGCAGCAGCAGCAGAAGCCACAAAAACCACCTCTGCCTGTGCGCCAGAAACCCATGGAGATTGCCGGCTACGTGGGCTTTGCCAACTTGCCCAATCAGGTTTATCGCAAGGCGGTGAAGCGTGGCTTCGAGTTCACCCTGATGGTGGTGGGCGCCAGTGGACTGGGCAAGTCGACGCTGATCAATTCCATGTTCCTCTCGGACATCTACAATGCGGAACAGTATCCGGGCCCCTCGTTGCGCAAGAAGAAGACGGTCGCCGTCGAGGCCACCAAGGTAATGCTCAAGGAGAACGGAGTGAATCTTACACTCACCGTGGTGGATACGCCGGGCTTTGGTGATGCCGTGGACAACAGCAACTGCTGGATGCCCATTCTGGAGTATGTAGACAGCAAGTACGAGGAGTATTTGACCGCCGAATCGCGTGTCTATCGCAAGACAATCTCGGACAATCGTGTCCATTGTTGTCTGTACTTTATAGCGCCATCCGGACACGGTCTGTTGCCATTGGACATTGCCTGCATGCAGAGTCTGTCGGACAAGGTGAATCTGGTGCCAGTCATAGCCAAGGCGGACACCATGACGCCGGACGAGGTGCATCTGTTCAAGAAGCAGATACTCAATGAGATTGCTCAACATAAGATTAAGATTTATGATTTTCCCGCCACACTCGAGGATGCTGCCGAGGAGACCAAGGCCACACAGAATCTGCGGAGTCGTGTCCCCTTCGCCGTTGTTGGTGCCAACACCATCATCGAGATGGACGGGAAGAAGGTGCGGGGTCGTCGCTATCCCTGGGGCCTGGTGGAGGTGGAGAATCTAACACATTGCGATTTCATTGCTCTACGGAACATGGTAATCCGCACACATCTGCAGGATCTGAAGGATGTTACGAATAATGTGCACTATGAGAACTACAGATGTCGCAAGCTATCCGAATTGGGTCTGGTCGATGGCAAGGCGCGTCTGTCCAACAAGAATCCGCTCACGCAAATGGAGGAGGAGAAGCGGGAGCATGAACAGAAGATGAAGAAAATGGAGGCCGAAATGGAACAGGTCTTCGACATGAAGGTCAAGGAGAAGATGCAGAAGCTCAAGGATTCCGAACTGGAGATGGCACGTCGGCATGAGGAGCGCAAGAAGGCGCTGGAGCTGCAGATACACGAGCTGGAGGAGAATAGGCGCGAATTCGAGCGTGAGAAGAAGGAATGGGAGGATGTGAATCATGTGACGTTGGAGGAGCTCAAGCGACGCAGTCTTGGCGCCAACAGCAGCACCGACAATGTCGATGCCAAGAAGGAGAAGAAGAAGAAGGGTCTGTTCTAAGTCAAGCAAGCTAATCCAGCGATATAATCCTCCTCCTACTTAAAACAAGAGAGATACGAGAGAAAGTAATGAAAGGAAAGCAAACACACACACAACACACACACACATTGATTGACATACTACAGATTTAAGGTCTACAAATCTCGAGAACAAAATATAACATAACGAATTATATATATATAGCGGTGCATACCAGATACTATACACGAAACAATATATCAATATATCAATTTGATTCGAAAGACATTATTGCATTTCCTCTATGAATGGGAATGAATAAAAAGAAGGAACTGCAACTCATGGCGGATCTCTCTGTTCTATATACTCTTGCGAACACGACTTGGAGAGCCTTATCTCGGGCCAGATATATTCTTTAGGTTTTTTTTATACATAAAACACACAGCGACTCATACAGACACACACAGAAACACAGACACACACACGGCTTTCGCACAGCAATCGCGCATTTGTTTTTTACATGCATACAAAATATTTAAAAGTTATTAATGATGGCAGTATTTTACCAAACTATTTAACGAAAGAAGCGCATCAATATACCGAAACAATAAACGAAAAAAAAAAGAAAACTTGACGTAACATTTCGACTAGCATAAATGAATTGAAACGAACCTAAATTGTATTTACAAAATACTTAAATATCGCTTAATTAACACTAATAAAAACGGGAAAAGAGAAAGAGGAGAACATATAAAACGATAAATCAAAGAAAAGAATAAGAAAGAATAACAGAATAACGATATATCCTAAGAATAATACCACGTATTGTATATGTATAATGTGTATTGTATTTACTTATTATGCATTAAAGTCAACACAACACAAAGCAACAACAACAACAACCGCAACAGCAGCAGCAACAACAACAAAATATACTCTTGCATTTTACAAAATAAAATCTTCTTTTTAGTTTAACTACATAAAAAAAAATATAAAACGCCATTAGGTGTTTCTTTTGTTTATTCAACTGCAAGGCAGGCGGACTCGAGTATGTGGTGCATTATACAGGGTGTCTGCAGTGTCTGGCACGCGTCTTGCAACAGCGCCGAACTGGAATTAGCACCGTGACGCTTCGTTTCGAAATTCTTTGCAATCTTTGTTCCCCTTTACTCTTTGCTCCCTCTATCTATCTGTCTCTCTCACTCTATTACCCTTCTCAACTGCTGACTAATAACTTCGGTACACATCGCGTCAGTTCAATGTAAAATGTTTAAATGACGCAGCTTGGGAAGGGAAACACAATCAATCAGTGTGTATGATTATTGTCTCGGTATTTGTTGGATTTGTTAGCTAACCAAAGTTCTATAAGCACTTGCATATCTCCCCACAATGGCATAATACGGCTTTATTACCTAGTAATTGATACTTACCTGCAACAAAAGGTGTTTATGGTATGTTTATCCAATGACAACTTGTTCTTATCTCGAGAACTGTTGATAAGCGTCGCCATAGTCAGTGCGCACTGTGGCAGATAACGGGTTTCTTTCTTATTTTATACCCGGTATACTTGGCGTACAAGGGTATGATGGTTTTTTGCGAATTTAATATTACGTTCGTTCGTATGAACGCCTAGATCTAAAAAATTTGAAGACCTAGTGCTACTAAATTTGGTTACAGTATTTCTTATTATTGCACACAGATATAAATTAGTTAAATATTTGGTCACACCTTTTTCCGCCTACGGAAATCGAAAAAACTCAATTGCCAGTGTAAGTTTAAAGCTATAATGTTTATTTTCGAAATTTACATTAATTATCACGGTACAAATGATTTCTGATAAATGATTTCCATTATAAACATAATAATTTAAAGCTTTATGAAGGGGGTATATCAAAGTCAAGCATACTTTCTTTTTATTATTATAGAATTCTCAATAGTACGTCAGGGTTCACTCATATTCATATCATCGGTCGTCGGGGCTGTGTGTGCAATTTCAAACCAACCGCCACACCCTATATGCGATATGCCAGTGCTGGGCGTTTTGAAATAGTGAGGCGCAGAGAGGGGCCCCCACTTGAAATTGCTTTCTAAATGCTCGGAGCCCCCTTTTCCCCTGGGCACCCTCTGCCTTCTCGATGGAACGTATGGGTATTTAATTTATGCATAAAAAATTAATCCATAACCCAATTGAAAGGCACTCAATTAATGCCGTATAAAGCACAAAAAGAAAAGCCAACAGTGAAAGACAGAAAGAAACATGGAGCGAGAGTGCGCTCAGGGGCGGCGAAGTTAAGGGGGGCACTTGCGCAGGCGTGTGCAGTATGCTTGTATGTGTGGGTGTGTGAGTGCGAGTCTGTTTGTATGTATGTAAGTCAACAACGTTGACGCATCACTTAAGCGGCAATTGCTGGCGATCAATGAACGCAAGCAGCAAACGGCAACAGCAGCAACAACTTTGCAGTGGAGTTTGGCGTTTTCTTCTTTTGTTGTTTTTGTTATTGCTGTGTTGTTTTTAGGACGATGACTCAAATGCTTATAAAGAGCAAGATATGCGCATACATACACACACGCACATAAACATGGGCTGCGAGAGAGGAGAGTGCGATGGGGGTTAGTGCTTGCTGAGCTTATCAGCTGCACTGAAATGAGAGCAATGCAGCAGAAGTTTGTTTTGACTGCAGTGTTCACCCTGTTTTGCAACGTACATCTGTGGCACACATGTGCTGGACACCCTGTAGCGTGGCTCTTGCCTTGCCTTGCCTCTTGAGCTACATTCTTGCACGTCAAACCGTGCAGAACGAAAACTGAAATCAAAAACAAATGTTGACCGTTCTTCTAATAAGCCGGCAACCGCACAACACACACACATGTAGACGAGCACTCTCTCGCACACACATCTGCACACTGGCAGACGAGCACTCTCTCACACACGCACAGCACGCATGCACACACGCACTCGAGTACAGCACTCTCTCGAGAGAAGTCAGCGACGCACGCACACCCACACGATCGCAGTCGCTTGACATATTTACGTGACGCAGAGAGCGAAAGAGCAGCCAATTGACCAAAACTGAGAGAACGCGTCGCTGCGAACGTTGACAGTGACAGCGGCAGAGGCAGAGGCAGTAATAACAACGCTGCGTCTGCGCTTCGTTTTATTTGAAATTTCCGTTTACAATTTCTTTGGCTTCTACTTACTTATGAGGCTCAGTGTTGTTGGTGATGGTGGTGTGCCTCCTACCCCTCCCTGTACCCCCTCGACGCTTGACATTTGACATTTTTCCATGACGGGACAGCAGCGACGGGAAGTGATTTTTATAGGTTTGTTTGTTTGCTTGTTTTGGCTCCATGGCTCGTTTGCATTGCGAGTTCTATCCGTTCTCCCCTAACCCCCCATCCACCATAGCAGCCTCGTCAATGTCAGCAGATAAGGGCACACTTGCATTGCGCCTATACGTGTGTGTGTGTGTGCGTATATTTTCATGTTTTCTCTCATATTTTCTTATTTTGTTTTGTTTACAAACAAGAAATTAGATCGAGCACTATCAGCTTTGACTTATGCAACACTTGTGGGAATCATTGTAGAAATTGATAAAATTGCGTCCGATTGTAAATTATCTTCGGGTCAAGAGGCACTTGTTAAAATCGACACGTCCCTCGAGGGGGAATGTTTGTTTGTTCTGCATTTAGCGAGTTGCAGTGAACCCAAGAGAGAATTTATTGAGGCATTGTAAGGGCGCCACATTCTGGGATGGTGAGAAGGTTTGTGTGTGTGGTCACACGAAAGGAACCTCATGCGGATACGTAAGTTTTGGACTCTACTTCCGTTTTTATCGCCACAACAGTCGAACAATAGAAGATTCGGAATGTCAGTCCCATAGCGGTAATTCTGCACTGTCTGCAGCTCCTCCGAGTTCCTCTCTCTCTCTCTTATTCGTCCTTTTGCTTTGATTTCCGCTATTCGCATGCACGAAGCGTGTACAACTTCCGCTCTCATATAGAAAGAGAGAGAGAGAGAAGGAGAATGAGAGAGGGGAAACAGAAATGTTTACCGTTTTACCTTTTGCAAACATTTCGTTTATTTCGCAGCTCTATTGTTGTTCATTTACAGTTTACCGATTTAATTGTTCCATCCACATCCTGGGAACGGCAATGAAGCCATTAACAGGTGAACAATCTGACGGAGGTGTTGAAATATGCAGGCCTTCTATTGTGTGGATCGCGAGTAGCTTCGCTATTGTGAGAATTCCCCTTGGGGATGATCTTGTTGTTTCCTTAATTGATGATTTGATTGCGATAAGTTTATAGGGGTACTTTACTCAAAGGCCATTTCCTAATTTAGTTAAAAGTCCTTTAACGATCTTTATTAAAAAGGAATCACATTATTTTTCATTGTAATTACTGCTTATAATGCAGTAATCAAGTTTCATTCAATACGAGGTAGATTCTTTACATTTAAGTTGGATATATCTGTCATATGTATGTATATTAAAGCAAAAACTTTAAATACGCTATTAATCAGATAATAACATAGAACTATGTATAAATAGATGTATTTTTTCACCTCCAAGCCATGCCTTATGCAACTTTATTTCTATACCAAGAGCAAGAACCTTTTTTTTGTGCATTCTTCATTGAATTTTTTTGTATCTTTAACTCTTTTTTCTGCTGACCAATTATGTACAATGTATGGTATCGTCTGTCAAGCCAGTTGACATATGTTCTCAAGTACAATAACCACAGCAGAATGGCGCTTGCAGAGTATGAATATAGTAAGAATGAAATCACAACGATTCATGCCGTACAGAGTACTATAAATGCCTTGTCCGGTGACCACAATTGCCATAATTGAGCAACAGTTGTGTCCGGGGACAGATTTGTGGTCTTCTCGACCCTGAGAACAGATTCTTCGTTGCTTTGACTTTTGCGTAAGTGTATTGACAGTTCATTTGGGGCCTAAGCAAAGTACTTACGAATTTGGGTCACTCGTAATTGGCCGTACACACACACACACACAGATTGAGTGTGAGAAATGGATGGATAAGGGGTTGGGGTAAGTGACAGAGGAAAGGGGAAAGGAGAGAGCTCTTAAAGTGACTTAAAAGTAGGTTACGCTGCTTGCTGCGGCTTGTCGGCCTTTTGTGCAGCATCTTCGTTGTGGCACAAGCCACCCTTTTCATTGCTGTTGCTCTTTGTGAATGCCTCTGCATGACGAGTGGTGCTCATCATCGTGAGAGGATGAGCACACGTTGCAGCTACCCCTTCGCCCCCCCTGCCTTGCCGCAGTGCCCGCCTGTGCAGGGCAGCCCATTCAGTGGTACGACCCATAATTGATGTTCAAATTGCTGTTGAATGATGCGCTGCTGTCGAGGAAGCACTTGTCACAGTTTTGTGCCCATTGCCGGGCAACGTGTTAGGGAAATGCTCTACACATTTCATTAGCGACAATTTGTATACCCTGTAAATGAATCTGCAACATGGATAAATTCAATCAACGAAGAGAACAACCCGAAACAGGCGTGTTAAGTCAAAAGTATAAAGAGTATGCAGCCTTAGAGTGACCATACTTTTCTATGAAGGTGAAAATGAAATATAAATTAAATTAATTTTAATTTTTAAAAATAACACGAATAAAAATTCAAATTAAATACAAAATAATTAGGTTTTCTTGTTGTCAAATGGTTTCATTAGTATTTTTGGTATATCTATAGTATAATTAACTTCTTAGCTGTGGAACTATCACATATTGTTCTTTATTTATTTCAAAGTACAGGGTATACCATGGTGCATTTCTCCCCGCTACAGCACCAGTTTGTTTAGGCTCTGCTATCATTATTTTTATGTCATACGTTGCTTTTGTTTGATTGATTTAAATCATTTGAATTGAAATAACGGAAGCTGTTAAAAAACTGAGTCTGCATCGTTGAGAATTTCCTTTACGCTTTTCCTCTACGCGTGTCACACGTGCCAGGAAATCAGACTCAATGGTAAAGGTAGACAGCAAATACGTTACACCAACTAATTTCCCGTGGCAACAATGCAATGCAGCAAATTTATTGAGCCACGCGGCAGATGAGCGCTGGCAGGCAACTGCGCACTGCGGCGCACAAAGGACAAGGGACCCCCTACCCCCAGTGCGCACTCCCTCTCTCTACTATCTCCCTCTCTTGCTCTCTATTGGCTTGGAGTATGCCCTGTTGTGTTGAGCAAGGAACAGGACCCTCATTGAGCGCTGCAATGAGCCGCTGCCGCTCGAGGGTTGCAGTTGAGCGAGAGGACGAAGACGAGGACGAGGACGAGCAGTTGCTGAGGCCGTTCGTCCTATTTGGGTAATTGTTATCAGTGATCCCGAAACGAACGTTACTTTCGGGCCCGGTGTTCTTTGCCCTGGCACGCGCCAATGTCTCTCCTTCGTCTTTGCTTCGTTTTCTTTCATAAAACGACGCACAGCTGTCGCCCAAAAATGACATGACGAATTATCTTCAAAGCAGAACTGAGAATATTACCTATAGAATCTGTGAAGTAAAAATATTCACAGTTTGCTTGCTGATGAAATGCTCAAAAAGCAGAAAACTGATTTCCTATATGCCCGAAAGAGTTGATTGTGATTATTTCATTGAAGATCTCTTGATTTATCAGATGCTGGCTAAGTTAGATTGAATTTAATAATTCTTTAATAGGTAAATTTAACCTAACTCAAGAAATCTTGCATTGGGAACAGTTATAAAGGTAGCTCCTCGTACTTAAATAAAACCATGTGTTACTTATTAATGCTATAACTTTTTAATTGACCAACGTCTTTATTTCTTAAACCTTCATCTAAAGAAATATTATGAGAAAGGAGCCTTCGTATAGCGAAGTTATATTAAACAAATTCACGTGAAAAAGTTATAACAGACGGACTTTATTATATATCAATATATCAGAGGAACTTATGGGACTATGAAACATTATTAAACTTCCCAGCCTACTTTTCTACTACTTTTCTGAAACATCTTCTAATACTATAAGTTTTCTTCTTCCATTCCTTCCTATTCTAAAGACTGTCTTTAAAATGTATTTTCAAGTTTAAACTTTATTTTCCTTTCTTTCTTCGCTCCACAAGCCGCGAGTTTAACTCAATTCCGGCACTCGGAATAGGCGTGAAATGTCTCAACTGCAGCAGGCCAAGAATTTCGATGGAAAGCAGCGAGCTCTCTGACCATTTTCATGGTTGCCAGCAAATTATCTTTTCTGGGTTTTTGGCTTTGGTTGAGCGCACAGCGTGCGCTGGTCGCGATTGCAAACCGACAACGGCGACCACAGCAAGTGTCTGCCTAGCAGACAGAGAGAGAGAGGGAGGGAGAGACAGAGAGGGGGAGAGAGAGAGAGAGGGAGGAAGAGAGTGAGACGAAGTAACTTAGTAAAGTCAGAGGGAGGGATCCTTGGCAGGACTTTGAGCCACACTCATAAACACATTATGCATGCCACCCTGGGGGGTAGAGCGCTTATAAGGTCCTCCCTCTCACTACAAACGCCCAACGGAATTCTGTATTTTGTGAATGCAAAAAGCCAATAAAACCATAACGCGTTTTCTAGGAACTGTTCAGGACAGGTAACAGCACCCAATCCAATCCAGACCAAGGCCCAGCACAGTCTGTGTGTGTTGTGACAACAAACAAAACAATGTTTTCCCTCTTTTTAGACACATTTTGTAGGTGGCTCGTAAAGATATTATGATTGGAATTAAAACACAGCCATTCTTCTCTAAATACCTTGAGAAATTCTTAACTATGGCATCTTTTCGTAGCTCGCTCTAATTATACGTTCCGTATTTTACGATTTGGCACGAAAACTGTCAAGGCGACTGTCGGGACTGTTTGGCATAAATAAACCATTAATTTAACATATCGCTCGGGCGCAACGAAAGCTGAGTCCATTGTGAGGTCGAGACAGGGCAGACCGAGGCTGATCACGGCATGGTTCTTGGTTCGTGGCCAGGTGTGCGCCAAGACTCGTGTGACGACATTGCACACACGCAGCATGGAACGCGTTCACAACTTCTCCGCCTCCCCTCCTGGTTCCCTTGACCCTGCTCTACTTCCCCCTGCATTCGCAACCTCAATCAAAATCTGCTGCGCAAAAAGAACGATCCAAAGTTCTGTTGCGCATGTGCAGCCCTTAGAAAAGGGAACTCGCTGGGCCCGATCCCCGAACCAGCTACCCCGTTTTAGACCTAGCCATAAGATTTGTGAAATCTTATGCAAAATGTACAACACGCACATACACACACACACGCAGAGGGTTGTTCCGTTCGGTTCAGTTAAGCGCAACGACCTTTGTCTTTGCCAGAAGGGGAGGCGCTTTCACTGTGTGTGTGTGTGTGCCTTGCGCACGCAGCTGTTGTTCCTGCTAGCAGTTTTCCTTGAAGTTGGGCTGTCTTGAAGACACCCCAAAATAATGATCCGTCCCTTGGTCCTGGTTCCATGAAACGCGTGTGAAAGTTTCTGAAACACACGTGAAGTTGGCCACACTTCAGCCATTTTGTTTTGCCTGCCTGCTACGTGCGTCAGTCTTCCGGCATTAGATTGTACCCTAGCCCGATCTCTAGCCCTATGCCGAGATCCCACAGTGCTTGCTATCGCCAGTCACGGAATGTGGCAGAAGCGTGTGTGCACACTCGAAGCAGGGGGCCAATCGACAACGCAGTTGGGCAATATTTTTGTCAAAATTGAAATCCTAACTCTGAAAAAGATGTTATGAAAGTGAAGAAGTAGTTTGAATTTTATTATTAGGTTTGATTTGAGTTAAATTAGGATTGTAATGTTTGTCGAACAGGGAACTTTAGGATTATATATATCTATTATATCAACTTAAAGCATAAGAACTTTAATTTACTACCAACCGAACTGTACCAAAGCCTCCCACTGAAAACCTATGTTTCTTTTTTCAATGTCTTCTTTGATTTCTCTGCAGCTCAATTGGTTTTTAAATATAAGTAATAAGAACATTACATTAAAGGCAAAAAGTCAATAATAGTACTTTATTCGTTATAATCCTGATTAATATAAAATAACTTAGGACAAACTACATTCTCTAATTTCCATTTCATTAAAAGCAACTTCAAGACACGAGTACTAAAACCAATTTTCTTTTCCAGTTGCAATTCTTCAGTTAAATCAGGAATAATGAGTATTTATCAGTCTAAAAGGCTTTCATTTTGAATATATATGTATCTCTCTGTCTCTTATGTACAGCATAAATAAATATCTCAAGTGTATTCTTCGAGTATTTTCAGCATGAGCGATTTCTCTTGGCAGACACAGATAAGTTTAATAGCGACCCAGTTTCATTGCAAGGGGCGAGGGGACCTTGAGCGTGGAATTTGAGAGTTTTCGCTTGGTTCGCACTCGAATATATTTTGATGTGCGAGTGTTTGAGCAGTTGAATCTGGCCCAAACCAAGTCAAATGCAAACAAATCGGTCAAAATGTCCTTGATGGGACATCGCTAATGGCTTTTATAGCCAAAGGACCGGAACGAAGCTGAATGCACAGCAAGACACGCACAAGGTTGCGTTTTACGATGCGCTTGGGATAAAATTTCCAGAGTTCCTTGTAATGAGACAGCGATGACAGACAGTTGACGACGGGTTGGGGGTTAGACGAAAGGCTGTAAGGATGTGTAAGGCTGAAACATGCGAAAGGATGTGTAAAGTTAACGGCAGACAAGAACGGACCGATGCAAGAAAGGATAACTTTACGAGGAGGATCGTAAACGCATTTGCATTGAACAATGTGTGCAATGGGTGATTATTTGTTTTGGTCACAATAAAAGCGGCGGGTGGCAAGGATAATGCCAGAATAGCCTTGCCGCTGCTTGGGCCATTAGCGTAACGATTAGTGGCTTTTGCATGGGTTGTTCGGAAAGGGGCTAGGGTTAGTCGAACTGGCAAGTCTTCCTGGAAGACACGTCCAGACAAGGCAAGAGCAATGCGTTTTTTACTGAGAGTCCTTCTCGTATTGCGTAAAAAACGTTCGACAGATTATAGAAGTCAATTTTGATTCTGGGAAGGTGTATTGCATAAGACTCCTTTATGGAATTGTGTAAAAGGCTTTGTCTGGTTACGCACTAAGAAATGTTATGCAAGCAGCAGCTCAGTTTGTACTAACTAGAAGAGAAGATTCTACGAAACCCTGGAAACCGTTTTCCTCTCTCTTTTTGCTCTTCCTGGAAACTGCTCAGAGTGACATCCAATCATGAAGAAATATCCTAAGATGCCTGCTCCATCATAAACCTAAGCTAGTTTATAACCAATTGCAAAGATTATCGCAGCAAATTACCCATTACAATACACTGCGACAATATATAAGAAATATTTCCCATCATTTCATGAAAACCATCTGGAAACCGCTAAACTAATTTTCCCAGCCCACAAAACGGAGTAACAAGTGCGTGTGAACGGGGGGAAGCGAAGTGTGCACAAAGCAAATATGAGAAGGCTCAGGAAAAATGTTCTCAGCAGCGCAAAAATGCAAGGAAAGGATCGCCCGGGATCGGCAAGGATCGGGCACACTAATCGTTTATTATGATCAACGAGCTGAATCAATAAAATGAAACGAAACGAAACTGAGGCAAAGAGCACTGAGAAACGGAGCGCCCACTTCAGAAGTGTCGTCGTCGTCGTAGGCGCTGGAACCTGTTTCGAGCTGAGTATTGAGGGTTGGATGTCCTTTTGTGTGCGTTGGAGTGTTACCGTTTGGTCGTGAGAAACGGCAGCGGGCACAGGAGCAGGGGCAGGGGCAAGGAGGTACAACAACAGGTACACTGTGTAGGGGAACAGGTATATCGCTTTGTATGCAAAAGTCAAATTCGTATGGGAATTCGGAAATTTGTGGAGTTGTCTTGGGAAAGTGTTCGCCATGCAGGATCTAGCGGCGTGTGATGGGAAACTCTTTGTGGCACCTCGAGCGAGAAGATTATGTGGGCGAAGGAAGAATGCAATCGCCCTTTGGCATAGGATAGTTTTAATGCATTGAAATATTTTTTTGAATTGAGCATGACTGTACTTCTAATTAGCGTCAAGTTAATATAAAGATATATAACATATTAATATAATAATATTATATATTTATAAATAAATATAATAAAAAATGTATTTACTATAAACGTATGTGTCTACTTTGTAGACTAGGAAATATTCTACTTCAGATAATACAAAATTAGCTAGAAGGGTTTTATTATAAATGACGTCACTGTACAAATGTTTAGTACCATTGATGTTTGTTATTTCATTGATGGTTTTGATTTTGAATAAAGTTTTTATATGCTGAATAGAACTTCGAGTTTTAAAACCAATGTTTATAAATATTACCTTATTGCATCTGTTTTATAAAAGGAATATGAAGAACTTAAGAATGTGCACAAGTTAAAGTCTATATACCATTATGCAATATACTTATATTTAATCAGCTTATTGCTACACAGTCAGTTGCTTTGTCCGTCTCGTTTTCTGCCAACAAGTCTACATGCCACGCCCACATGCTGGCCCAGAAACAGCTCGAAATGTGTTCAATAAAGGATACCAGCTACAACAATAAATTTGTGCACTTCCTTCCGGTGTGCGGAACTGGCTGGCAGAAAGGATATTTGTTTGAATCGTACAGACAATGTGTAGAAATCTAAATTGCAAAATTTGCAACACAGCTAACACACACACACTCACACACTCGCACGCACACTCGCACAGTGAGCTGTGGGAACCAAGTAGAAGCGGCTCTTGAGGCTGTTCCCAATTTGATGTGGGCCCACCCTCGCATCGATAGCATCGTTAGGGAGCTGAGAAAAATCTCGTTTGTTGTGGCTGGGCCAGAGAATCGAAAAAAAGAATCCTTCGCCTTCTGCATATTCTCTTCTCTTCTGCCTCGTCTTCTGCTCATTCTCTGCTGCTGCTGCATTGTTTGCAACACTGTTTGTGTACGGAAACAGGTTAACAGGTATTTAAGCCGAAGATCAGTCGGGATTAGTCTGTTAAATAGACAGCAGATCAGCCAATCTTCAAGTGGGTGGTCGGACCAAGAGATTGAGAAGAGAGTTACTTTAGCAATTTCTGCTTATGGATCCGAGTACACGAAGAACCCATTGGAAAATGGAGAAAATCTCTTGTTGCTTGTCGCATAAATAAGTCGAAGTGCCTTGACTATAAAATGGTAATTCGATACGACCCTGGAGCTGAAGTGTCCAACTGCAGGTAGAGTCTCAGCGAGCTCCTCCGCGTTGGCGCAACAAATCGACTGGCAAGCAAAACCGATGATCGATCGATGCATCTTCGTCCTTTTTCCAAGACGTCCTGCGGTGCTTGGTCGGCATCGACAGCGCTTCTAAGGAGCGTTAATTGGATTTTCGCTGTGCTCGAGCGGCGCTCATCAAAGTCCTGGTCAGTGGCTGGTCAGGACTCTCTCTCTCTCTCTCTCTCCCGATTTGCCTGAAATCACACGCATAATCACACACAGTGCACAGTGCATCCCTCCACCTGTGAGAAAGGACCGCACACAGTATAAGCAGGACTCGCTGGCGTTCCACTTGCTGACCTCTCCCATTCCCATTCCCTTTCGAATTCCCTTTCCCATTGCCAATCGCATTGTTATTCGCATTTCTTCTTATTAATTTGAAGTGCCCGCACTTCATGCAACTGTTGCGCATCGCTAGCTCCGTCTGCTTCCTTCCTGCCCACAAGGCTCGGCTCCTGCTCGGACACTTCCTGTGGGTCAGTTCGTCGTGTTTGGCCAAAACATTCTATTGTTCATTAATTGTGTCGATTTCCTACACGCTGCGGGCGATGCGGAAATGGATAACTTGTTCCCTTGACGTTCAGCTGACGGGACACCTACATATAATACAATATGACGTGCGGTAACACTTTATTTTGCTTTAGGGACATGAAAAGCTTGAGAGTGAGTAGAGTTGATTGGCGATTGAATCTCAATTTAAGTGATTTCTAAAGAGATTTTTATAATTTACATACATACATTTATGGTGCAAAGGTTTTTCATTAATATGTTGTGCATGCAGCCTATAGACGTTTGTGTTGTGTACTATTTTCAACTTTTAGGAAAATGTAACGCTATTCTTGAAAAAGCTTTCAAACTATAGAAATAGGCCAATACTTTGAGCTCCTTTCTTGATATTGGTTAACACTGTATTTAATTCAATAGAAATAGAAGATTGCATGAACATAATAGAAGCTACTGCAATGCTATATATCTTTTAGTTTTCTAGCAAATCAAATTTGAAAAGGACTTAACGTGGGTTTTGTTCATTGCGTTAACAGAGCTCTGTTATTTTAACAGAGTTTTCAGTTAGCATATACTGATTGAACTGCTTGAACTAACAGAGAGAACAGACGCACTGCTTGCTTGTGCATTGCCTACGTTGCTTCTTAGCAAAGTTTTACACCGATGCACTGCTGTCATACAAGCAGTCACAACAAGCAGTTGAGAAAGCAGTGCAACAGTAGTGCACGCAATTTGTACGCGATCGGGCGTTTTGTTTTTGGGATGTTCGTTTAATTTAATTTAATTTATGTTTTAAAATAAATTTAAAGGGACTACATAGTGTTTAAATGATATTTATATATTTAGAATTAAATAGGAATTGCTGTATAGTTTTTGCAACAAGTTGGAGAAGTTTAAAAGATGCCGCGCTATTGTTTCTTTTACTTGTATATACAATATGTGTTTATGTACAATATTTACCTATTCACCCACTCCACACTACCTCACCTTGTCGTGCACTCATGTGTCATCTGGCTGGTCCTGTGGCAACGCCCCAGAAGTGTTCGCCCCTCCTCACTCTTCCCCCGCTAGTTTGTCATTTGCCTTTTGCCGACTTTGAATTCATTTTAATTCGTTTTTATTTCCTTTTAATTTTTATTACGTTTTCGTATATTAGCTTTGACTTTGCTTTAGTTGTATCCACTTTGAATTATTTGCTGTTTGTTTTTCTCGTTGCTCGCGCATGCAGCATGCGGCAAAAAGGAAACAAAAAGTCAAAAAAGAAGAGGAGAGAAAAAAAGAAACGTATACGAAATATACAAATAAAGCGCGAGCCAAGCGCTTTTTTCGCATTGTTCTCATGGCCCCGGCTTACGTACGGGTCCAGTATTTGGAATCCCGGATCCGGGGAGTCGTAGTTATTGTCCAACGTTGACTGTTTACGCCAAATGCGCCGTGCGGAGTAGGAAATTAAAAATGGCGAAATAAAGTTAAATTTTTTATGGCTTGCGCAAATAAGTCACACGGCGACTGCTAGGAGAACTGCCCCGGCCTCCTGCCCCTCCACCTCGTACCTCCATACCTCCCCTCGCTTGTTAAGCAAGAAAATAATATTAGCATTAAGCGTTTGTCTGCGCTCCTCGTGACAGTTGCCGCGCGGCGTGGCACGGCGCCATCCGTCGCTTTGGCTTTTTATTTATTTTACAAAATGGGCGACAAACTTGCCATCATTTTCTCTTTTTTTTCATTTGCCCTGCCCCCTCCTTCTACCCCTGCCCCATTCAACTTGTAGTTTTTTGCGCCATGTGGCGCACATGTGTGGCGCCGCGGCCGAGGCAGCTAGAAGACCGTGGAGCACATCCAATTAAGCAGCGCTTGAAAAGCTCTAAAAAATGAGCTGATCCTGTAGTTGGGAGAGGGGGTACGGTAGCACTTGCTGGGGCAGGAGGCAGAGGCAAGGGTGTGTGGGAACCTTTAAAGTCAAACAGCTAAAGTAAATGCGGCTGCTAATGGGCAAGGCAAACATTTCATTAAGTTAGGACGTCAGCTAAGCAAGGATTGACAAGATAAAGAGACGTTGGTGAATTCAAGCAAACTATGGTATAGTAAAGTGCATAGTTTAATATAATAAACTATGCTGTAAATCTTTGAATGTTTTTAATCAATTCGAAAGACACTTGTAAACAGATTTTTATAATAATAATAGAATTATAAAAACTATTTTTAATATGTAATAGAAGAATTTAAATAGAGTACACTACATTGATTATACAATAATTCAAGTAAGCTTTTTTATCATATTTTCATTTTATTCAATTCAATATGACATTTTCACATTAGCGCTGAGTTATCAGTTAATTTGTGTATATATGTTTATCGATGTAACATAGAAGTTTCATAGGAAAACCTCAGCAAATATCGAGGGTTCTCCAGCTCTACTGTAATGTATAATTGCGCTAAATAAAACTAAATCTTGTGCTGTTTACACGTAACATTTCTTTCGGGAACAATCTATAAACAGGTGTAAGAAGTGGAGACCTGCCTTCGTCCAATTGACCTTTACCTACCCCAACCGGAGGCAACATTAGCCGCGCGCTACCTGTCTACTTGGCTACTTGGTGGCAAGTTCCACATTTCCGAAACTGGTTTGCTCCCACGCTGAGCTGAGCTGACACTTGCACTTTCCTTCGATTAGCTGTCGAGTTTGCCATTGTGCCGTGTCTTTCTTCTCGCTTTCGTAACTGTCTCTTAATACCTCAATTAATGATCGCAACGCTGGACACGCGTGTAGGAGGCGTAGAAGTCGAACAATTATGGATCAGCTTGCGTGACATGCAGCTGACAGTGGCGAGTCGCGTTGAAAGGTGCCGTCGGTCGACGGTAAGAAAAAGAGACATTTTGGCAACAGGTCTGCGGGGAGTTTCGTGTGAGTTCTTAAGACGTTGTCTCTGCCTTTGCTCAGCTCAGTCCCGTGGCGAACGCTGCTCCGATCATGTGGCAAGTGAAGCTGCTGCTATTGCTGCTGCTGCTGCTGTTGAGGCAGCTGACTTCCATTGTGGCTATTTTCGAGCAGTGCAATCATCAGCTGGAGCTGCAAGCGGGCCAGAAGATGTACATCAATTCCCCATACTATCCCGGACTGTATCCCGTGGGCACTTCCTGTCGCTATACGGTGCAGGCACCGAAGGATCATGTGCTGCACTTCAAGTGCGATCTACAGCTGCAGACGGTGAGTTGCGAACGACCTACGTTTTGCGAGGGTGTGGTGAATTGCGCACTCGTGTTGGAGGTGAATAGTTATGAGAAAGTTCGGTTAACTTTGATCAGTGTAAAATAGTGAGATGATATAAAATGTTGTGACTAGTTTGCTATTCTTTTGAACAGACTGACACTCAGAATGATAGATGGATAGATAGATAGGTAAGTTGATAGATAGATGTAAAAAATAAAAGATAATTATAAAGATGCATAGGGAAATAGGTTAAACGATTGGAAGAAAATGCAAAGAAATGACAGGCAGATAGAAAAAAAAACATAGTGACAGAAAGGCTGATAGATTTACAAATAGGTGGGTGCATATATAAATATATATTTAAATATATACGAGATAGATAGATAGTTAAATAGACAAATATACAGATAGACAGATAAAAGATAGATACATAGAGATAAGAAAGTTAGATAAATAGAGAGACAGACAAAGAGAGATTGACAGTCCTAATATCTGCCGAACTAATGTAAATGTATAAACATTTATGTAAAGTCAGTTATAAAGATGGATAGATAAAGATATTTAAAACACTAGTAAAATCGGGTCGCTATTGATAATTATTTTAAATAATAATTCTTTAGAATAACTTACATATCATACGATTATACTTGTGATACGATATTCTAAAACGTTTTCTTTTGATAATAAAAAAGGGTTGCTTTCCCTTTGCAATTCGCCTGTTGGTTCTGAAAATCGCTTAACAGTTATCTTCTTTGTCCGTCTTCTCTCTCTTTTACTTCCGGGTCGCTGTAGCTGGTGCGGGACACGCGCTGTCGCACTGAGGTGTTTCACTTCAATGCCGAAGGCGACGAGCTGTTGACGAGCTCCGAATACTTTTGCGGTACTGGCAAATTCGAGCGTCAAAGTTTTCTGAATCGTGCCGTCATTTCGTACATATCGCAGGGAAGAGATGCGCCGCCAGTGGCGGGAGTAGGTGCTGCTGCCTTGGTGGCAAAGTTAAAGGATAAGCTGCCAGCGCGCATTACAAGCAGCAGCTCAACTGCGGCAACAACAACGACGTCGACCACTGAGGCAGCCTTAGTTGAGCTGCAGGGTGGAGATGACAAGCATGTGGAGGAGGATGAAGAAGAGGAGTCAGAGAATGACGAGCAGGAGCAGCAGAATGACGATGATGATAATGACGATGACTTCTCCAACGAGGTGCTGCACGTGCTGCAGGATGTGGGCGTTAGCGATGCCCTGGCTTACGTTGCCTCGCTGCTCTACGACGATGAGCGCAACAGCAACAACAACAATGAACGGCAGCGCATTGGCATTGGCAGCACGCCCGCTCCAAGTTACCTGCAACTGGCCAAGCTGCCAGGTAGCACTCCAAAGACTTCCGCAAAACGTGGTAAAATTGTTTCGCTGTATCCGCTGGACGTGTCGGGCGGTGGCCGTTTCTCCTGCCTGGTCGAGGCGCTGCTGCCCAGCTGCAACTGTGGCTGGAGCAGGATCGAGCGTATTGTCAGTCCAACTAATGATGAAGCCGCTCTGCACGAGTTTCCCTCCATGGCTGGTGTGCTGACTAAGAAACAGGGCAAAGTCTTCTGCGGCGCAGCGATCAGTGAGTATGAAGAGAGGAGAGGGATATATTTATATCATAGCCTGACTTATTCTGCACTCCTTTCCCGCTGCAGTTCATCATCATTATCTGCTCTCGGTCGCACACTGTTTCCTCAGCGCGGAAACGAATCAGGCTTCGTTGCTGCGCATTGTGGTGGGCGAGCATGATCTGTCCAGCGCCTACGAGACTCTCTTTACCCGTCGCTATGATCTGGATGCGCTGATACTGCACGAACAGTTCAGCCAGACAAATGGACACTTGCGCAATGATATCGCACTGCTGCGCACTCGTTTGCCCATTCTCTGGAATCGCAATGTGGGTCCCGCATGCCTGCCACTGCAGCCTGCGGAGAATGGTCGCAAATTGCCACTGGTAGGTCAGCAGCTGCTTGCCGCTGGTTGGGGCACAACCTCGTATGGTGGTCCACAAACGCATCGTCTGCTGAAGACAACGCTGGATGTCATCAGTGCCGAGCAGTGTCGCAGTTCCCTCTCCGCCGAGGGTTCTGTGCCCGCTCACAGTTTCTGCACCTATACGCCGGGACGGGACACGTGTCAGTACGACTCCGGCGGAGCATTGTACGAACGCAGTCAGGGTCGCCTCATGGCCGTGGGCATTGTCAGCTACGGCTACGCCTGCGCCACGCAACAGCCCTCGGTGACCACTCGCGTCGCCTCGTTCATCAAGTGGATTAGGGCCAAGACGCCGGAGGTGTCGTATTGCCTAAAGAAAACTTAAACTTTTAAATGAATAACTATTTATTTTTGTTAGTTATGTATTGGTAAGTAAATATTAATCATTTAAACATTAATTTATTAATAAATTATTAGTTATATTTATTTTAAATATACATATTTATAGTTTCTTAATTATTTTATATTTTTACTTGTATACTCTTTTATTAGAGTCTTATTAAAAATTGTTAATTAAATCAAATGTGCTATAATTACCTACATATTCTAAAACTATCATAAATTCTTAAGTGTCTTTTATTCAATTTCGTATTTATTCATTTAAATATTGTATTTTATGTATGTGTATGTGTATTTTATATAAAGTTAGATCATTGTGAAAGTCTCTTGTCTATTTTCATATAAAATATAAATATAAAACTTACAGTGTTTAGAGTTTGCAGCATGTTTAACTAAATTAAACCTACTATTAAGTATTTTATTTTTCATACACTTAAATATATTTAGAAAATCTAGAATCTACTTATATAATCTATATTATATCAATATCTATCAATAAATACATCAAAAAGACTTCATAATAAGAAATACTTGTATATCTTTAACGCTGTAATCGCACTTCGTGGGTTCACACTTTCATACTCCAGTGAGGACTCCTTTCTGGTGCCTTCGTCAAGTGGGTGTCAAGCTTGACGCTTCGCCTCGACACTTTGTCAATTGCAGCCATCATTCCACTCAGCCATCAATCATGCATGGCAATCTTAACGCATCGCTTGCGTTGTATGCCCCGTTTGCCCCCATTCCCCGCACTCAGCTTGCAATTAAACGCAAATGTCAACTAATTAACCCCGGCTGACTGCAGGCAGAGCAGGCGCACTGCTCTTCATTCCCAGTTACCACTTCTTCTCATCTTTTGTTCAGCTATATTTTATTGCTTCTATTTGGCATTTTTCTGATTTGACTCGATTTGTGTTTGCCTTTTTTGTTGGTGTCTGCGCTGCTCTGCCTCTGCCCTGCTCTGCATCTGTTGTCGTCGTCTTTTCAAATAAATAATTAAACGTTTGCCATAACATATGCAGCATGCTTTTAGGCTTAAAGGCAATACAAATCGTCTGGCAGTGGCTATAGCTGTTGTATCTGTCTCTGTGCGGTTGCTGCTATTTTTGTTTAGCCCCCGCCGTGGGATTTGCTTTCATTTCTCGTCGCTTTTTTATGCTTTCCGACTGCAATGCACTTTTTCAATAGTCAGTTGTCTCTATATTCGTCTGTATGTGTTTGGCTGTGTGTATGTGTGTAACTAAGCTGCCTTTGGCTGCATTTGGGCGCTGTTGCAGCGCACGAGCATTGGCTGCTCTTCTTGTGCTTTGCCTTTCTGCCTCCCTCCGCATATGTTTGATTTTTATTCGGCACACGGCACAACTCTGTGCCTCCTCTTGTGCCTTGTGAGCCGCCTCTATAACGCTTCTCTGTGCTCCTACTCCCCCTAATCCCCCCTCCCATCACTAGCCACCCATTCCTTGCACTCTTCTGTTGTTCAATTTACGTAAAATGCGGCAACGTCAACTGCAGTCGGTGGCATCAAGTGTTGCGTGGTGCCGCCTGCACTGGTTAGATGGCAAGCCTGTTGGCTTGTGGGCGTGGCACTGGGCATACAAATCGCTGGCAGGGACTGTGGCACTAATTGAAAAGCAGCAGCAGCAGCCACTAACGGCAGCAGCAGCAACAGCAACAGAGTCAGAGCCAGTGTCAGTTGGCCAGCACTAGGGAAATGCACTTTTTTAGATACAGTCAGCTCTAGCTAAGTGAATCACAAGTCAATAGAACTAGAAAGTGTCTTCTGTTCAATCATTTCCCATGTTTCTATCTTTCTTAATCGTTCCATCTTTCATAATTGTTCAGATCAATTGTGTTAGAAACTTCAATACAGTGATTTAATGTTATAGTTTACTGTATTGAAGAAAGCGCATTTACCTCACTTTGCGTTGCTGCTGCGCCGCTCTCACTCGCACGTTTTTCAATTTCTTTTGCATACTTTTGTGCTGCACTTGATTACAAAATGGCGTCGCTGATGGTGGCACGGAGTGGGAAGGAGGAGGGCGTCTACGTCGTAATATGCGCCTAAGCATTGGCGTTTAGTTTCCGTTTGGCGCGCTCAAAAGTATGCAATACGAAACGAAGCAACAGCGCGTGGACTTTGACTATTCATTAGGGAGTGTGTGTGTGTGTGTGTCAAACTCTAACAACCTCAAAAAGCAATTTGCAAGAGGCACCGAAAAATTGGCAAAAATATCGACATGACGGCTCATGGAATTGACGTTTCCACCGGAGGGATTGGGGGAGGGCGGATATGAAGAGACCTATTGCGCCCCTTACATAAAACCACGCGTTGCACAAAAGCCATCAAAATCGTTGTGCACAAAACCTAGCATCAAAATACAAAATGGCTGCCACATATAGTAGTAGAAGTAGAGTTATAAAAGTGCAAAAGGTTTGATTTCTGTAAATCTCTTTCTCTGCTTGAATCACTTAAAGGTGTTCAGAAGTGTGAAGAACCAAGCTAACCAGGCGCATAAATCTGCTTTTAATCTAAATTTTTCCATTTTAACATTTTTGAATACATTGAGATTTCGCTAGCGGGAACATCTTCTTGTTAGCATGTTGTAAATATTTAGGTTTTATTTTTATTGATCGAGTGCATTGTGTGGTCAGAAATTAACGTTGCTTTGTTGTCCAGGTAGTAGGCCAATTAAAACCGCTTTCAACAATAAAAACATCGCGGCAAATGTATGTTTTCTATTAAAGCTACTACAAATTTTGTTCTTTCAGAAATCAATTTATGTATATGATGCAAATATATATAAAATATAAATGTAAATTTATGGTTACCAAGAACAACTTTAAATATAATTATAAACGGGCCAACAATAAGTACAACGAAGAATGGAATGAGATGTCTATATTTAATACTATGTCTCAGTTTTATTGGTGTTCATACAAAAACGATCATTTCGCCCGATTGTTCCGATGACAGCTATATGTTTCAGTGGTCTGATTTTGATACAATTTTATATGCATATTATATATATATATATAGTAGTCTGATGTATTTTATTTGGTTGCAATATCTGCAAAAATAACGAAAATCGGACGATATTTTGTATGGCAGCTATACGATATTTCGGTCCGATCCGTCTCGTTCCAACTTTATTATTTACAGCGTGCAGCAATAAGCATGTGTTCCAAGTTTTATGAGGATAGCAGGCAAATTAAGAGAGTAGTTTGCGTTGCAACCGACAGACAGACACACGGACAGACGAACGAACGGACATACAGACAGAGACAAATAGAAAGACGGACAGATATGGCTAGATCAACTGCTCTGGTGATGATGAGTCAGAATATATATTCTATATACTGTCGACGATGTTTCCTAAGGTGCACTGCAAACTCCTGTCCAAAGTATAATATGCAGGGGGGGCTTAACAAAAAATAAGACCACTCACATACCATAAATACAATACAATTTTATTTGAACTGGTACAACTGGTCTATTGATTCGTCAGTAAACCACCTGTTGTGCAAAATCTTAAGCTGTTTTTATAAACTACTCAAACGCGTTTAAAAGATATTGCACAACAAGTAATCGCTGTTGTTTAAAATGGTAGTAGTTAAATGGTATTTTAGTTCCCGTTTCAGTATTACATTGCGAATTGGCCAAATATTATTCGTCGTCTGAACTCTAACCATCTAAGTTTTTGGGGAAGGGGCCTTAGTTCATCGAATAGGGATCGATTACTCAGCTCTTCAATGGTATATATCAATTTGCGACGACTGCTTGTCAATTTATTTGCGTTGATATTGATCTTTTTGGCCGTACCCCTTTTCAGATAACTGGCATAGCGTGTTTCTAGAAATCTATGTTGATGCCTTTGTAATATTGACGGATTCGCGTACTGGGCCAACCTCAAATTATTTCTCAACATTATAAAAATTGTGATATACGGAAATTAATAGAATTTGGGAATTTAGTAATTTTCAAATTTTCTGATAATTTTCTCAAAAATATTAAAAAACTGAATTCAATTTATTTCTAAACAGTCCTATGTACAATTAATAAAAAGGTTTCTATGTTTTGAAGCTAGTAGAGAAGTCACTTAGTTATACAGAACTACAGCTGGATCCTCTTTTTTATACCCTTCGACCATTGAAAATGGTCAAAAAGGGTATACTAACTTTGTGCAAAATGCAAATGTATGTAACAGGCAGAAGGAGGCGTGGCAGACCCCACAAAGTATATATATTCTTGCTCAGGATCACTAGCCGAGTCGATTGAGCCATGTCTGTCTGTCTGTCCGTCTGTCCGTCTGTCCGTCTGTCCGTCTGTCCGTCTGTCCGTCTGTATGAACGCACAGATCTCAGCTATTATAAAAGCTAGAGTTACCAAATTTGGCAGGAAGACTCCTGTGTGGATCAAGCAGATCAAGTTTATTTCAAATGTTAGGTGCCACGCCCACCGCCCCCACAAATCATAATTTAATTTTTGAACTCAATTTGTAAGCGCTGTTTAAAAGATAGAACTTTCTGACTTAACATATACTAAGCTTAATGAAATATCTACGTAGTCTCCAAATTTCAGTCCGATCGGACAATAAACACAAAAGTTATTTAAGAAAGTATGAGCATAAAACCAAGTGCGTCAGCTAACAAGGGAGGCGGGCGAGCGCGTAGCACGAGCGCCATCTGTCGGGATTAATTTCAAAGCATGTGCCTATGCATATGTGTATGAATTTAAGAAATTAAACTACACGGGAACATACTAGGTCGAAGGGTATCCCACTGTCGCGTGTTGCGCGACTGTTGCTTTCTTACTGGTTTGTGTTAATTTATTTAAATTTAAATTCTTTTAACATCTAATGACATCCAACTTGATAATAGGGTTCCTGTATACTATGTGCAAAAGTAATCAACGAATATTGAAGTCTTTACTTTTAGCACCTGTGAACCTTCTTCAAGTTTGTCTAGTTTGACTACCGTAGTTGTTTATCTTGTAATCAACAAATTTTGTATTCTATAATTAAACAGTTTTTGCATATTGCATATATTCTAATTCTCTTGTCTTTCTTTCACTATTCGCTTTTAGTATCCATCCGAAAGAGGACTCTTAACCCATTTTTGTGCTACTTAGCACGCAAGTTCTGTGCTTCAGAAACTAGCGACATACTTTGTCATCCCATCACAAAAGAGATATGAAAAGGCAACGGCAAACGACAGCAACAGAAAGTGGCTGAAGAAAGGGCCGAATACAAATAAGAGTGCACTCGAGTAATACGCTTCATAATTTTTATTGTCAAGTCTTTTTTGGGGTTTGAGCTCTTCGTCCACTCGAGCACAAAACAAAAGCTGCAAAATAAAAAAGCGGAAGAGAGAAGGCGCAAAATGAAGTGCAGGCAGCAGCCAAAGAGATTGCAACAAAGCGTCGAGCAGTGTTTTATTCTGTTTTGTTTTTTTCTTTCTATTTTACAAAGCAGCATAAATTTTATAATATAGAAAAAAAATCAATGGGAAAAAACGTCAGTGCTAAAAGGATTACGGGCCAGGTCCGGGCGAGGGACGAGACACGAATGCTGAAGGCTGAGAGTCCAGTGCTAGGACAGACCACTTCTTATGCAAAACACTGGCCCACTGCCAGGCTTTACTCTCCCCTCTTCCCTCCTTTCTTTCTCTCTCTCTCTCTCTCTCTCTCTCTCTCTCTCTTGGTCCAGGCACGCAATTAACTTGCCCGGCAAATTCTCTGATTTCATTTCATGCTCATTGTTGTTCTTGTTGTTGTTGTTAAGTTGTTACCATTTCTAGTGTTTTTTCGCGAGTTCATTCTGATGTTTTTTTACAGTACTTATGTTTTATATTCTCCACACTTGTTGGTGTAATTAGGCGCGACAACGTCGAGTTGCAGCTTTGATGTGCTTAGCGTAAAATTGGGCTAAGTATGCACTGTGAGTGGCAACCAAAGGGTTCCTAATTGTTTAATTATATTTTGTGTTGTGATTCTCGAACAATGCACTAATGAGGGGGAGAATGAGATGGTGTAAGAGGCGTAGGATAGGAATAGAAAATAAAGAAAGGAGAATAGAAAAGAGCTGAAAGAGAAGCGAGAAATGAGCAGTGAGAAAGAGGTAGGCTGAAAGGCCGAGAGTAGAGATGCAAAAGGGGAAAAACAAATGCAAAACTTTACTGCAATTTTTTTATTGAAATTGTTTGTTTATCAAGAATATTAGCCATATATCATCCGGTGGCGGAACTCGGCCCAGCTATTGCGATGCGAATTATACGTTTGATATGGAGCAATGACCCTCTTCGAGACAATCGACTGCCTATCCAGCACGGGACGTTGTTGGGATATACGTTTAAGCAACTCATTATCAGCTTCGAGCTGTAGTTTTGAATCCTCCTCATTATTATCCGGAATGCCAAAGACAACGTCGCGCAAACTCTGCGGCTCCATTTCTTCATCAAACTTATCTCTCCCCCGATGCTGCTGATTTTGCTGACCTTGTTCTAGATTTCCTCGTTCTTGTCGTTCTGCCTGATCATCTTTCTCCTGACTTTGATTCCCTTGCTGTTGCCCATATTGCTGTTGCTTTTGCTTATTCCTGTTCTGGTGTGTCCGACCACTTGTTCTGTAATACTCATTTGCATTTGTATTTGCATTTGCATTTGCACCTAATGACGTCGTCGTTGTAGACTGTTGTGCTGCTCTGGATTGCTTCAAATGTTCCACTTCCTGCCTCGCAAGCGATGCCATTTTGTACAAATATTCCGTCTTGGCAAAATTTTTCTTGGCATTTCTTTTGGCTAAAATATTGTTTCGTTTTGGTGCTACACCCCGCTTGGCTTGCGCCAAAGCAATTGTGAAGGGATTACCAAATTTACGGAAAGAGCTCAAATTACGGTTTTGTACTTCTAATTGGATGGCCGCAAACGTATCTTCGCGTTTGGGCCATGAGCGTTGATCGATTATCGTATAATTACTTATTCCAAACGGGTCTTTACCAGCCTTTTGCAGTATGGTTCGCCGGCTATATTGTCGCTGACCCATGTGCAAGAATTGCGTTAATTTCTGGACAGCTGACATGTTCTTGGCTGGCATTCTAACTTACTAACTGCTCTTGAATATTTTTATATTTATTTTTTTTATGTAATAAAAAAAAAATTAATATGAAAACTTAAATTTTCGAAAAACAAAAATTTAGGTTGAGTTTGCCGGAAAATTCTATAGATTTTTAATAATGAAACAAAGCTGCTTAACTCAACAATACTAACTACTGACAAGAAACTAAATGAATACTGTGTGAAGTAAAAATATTTTTAGTTAACCGAACTGAAGAAAAACTACATGGTAAATGTGTCAAAGTGAAATAACTGTTTATTTGTATGTTATGCTTTATGTTTATTTGCCTGCACTATTTGTGTGTATTTATTGCCAACTAAATTCAATTAAAAATCAACTTGACTCCAAAGTGAAAATTAAAAAAGAAAAATAAACCAATTTTCTTCGTTGCATGGAAATTTATTAATTTTACAACAGCAGCAGCAGCTGCTCGAAGCGGGATGCCAAGTGGATTTCTTGTTTGGGCGATTTGCTCTGTGGCCTTGCGAGGCCTTTTGCAAAATTTAACGCAATTTTCAGATAAAGAGCTGAAACAACAACAGCTACAAAAACAACAACAACAGCAAGAAGAACAAGGGAAATAGCGTCGTCAAGAAATTGAGTTTGCTCAAAATTACAACAACAATTATAAGTTGCATTTGACAATAAATGCAAATACTCGAAACCATTTTTATGTTGACTATTGCATACTCTACAAAGAAAACTGTTGAGTTTTTCTAAATATCAGTGAAACGTGAACTTTTATATAAATACCTTGTAAACTTGTTAAACTTTATTTAATCTTACGATATCATTATAACTTATATCGTATTTGCCACCTTTGCTTATACAGTTTGATAAGTGGCAGATAGACTTTTATTTAGAATACATATGTATATGCGTAAACGACACGTTTATTAGCGCAGCTGTTGATGGTGATTAATTAAACATTTAGTTTAGATATTTCTGCGACTCAATTTGAGAATATAATAGCACAACAACTTCATACTAAGTCAAGATGTACAAACTGTTGAAGTGTATAAAATGCTTTGAAATTTCATTGTAGTGCGTACGAACTATGCGCAGCTCCAGTGGCTGTAGAGGCTGCATGGCCAGAAGGGTTGGGCGACAGCTATCAAAGATGGCAGCAACTTGGTGTGTTGTTTAAATGTAGGCAAAACATGTCACTGCTTTTTAATTTAAATGCAAATTAAGGCTTTTGTCAACACTCCAAGACTGTCAAACCAAACCAGCAGCAGCAGCATCAAAAATTGCAGCTTAAGAAGAAGAAGAAGAAGATGCCTGAGGAGAGCCTGTCAAGCGAGAGTGATGCCTGGCAGCATCAATGCGTAGACTTTGCATTTGCCTATCGACTGCAAACAGAGTAGTCTACATATTTTAGGATCCATATTAGGTGGCTCGAAATGCGAGTGTTGACACCGACACTATGCTGCAGTTCACAGTTCTGTCCATAGCTGATCACGCCGAAGAGAAACATGCGTTGCCTCAATCGCTGAATAAGAGGACCGCCTGAGTCGTACTGACACGAGTCCCGACCTTTTGTGTCGCTATCAAAGGTGCATACCTGATTGCCTGGTATCGGTTTATTGAAATGTCTACCGCAGAATGCGTTCATCATGGTCTTCAGAGTTGCTTTTTGCAATGTTTTCGAAGTTTTCTTCGTGAAGCCCATAGTTCCCCAACCTGCAACATCAACTATGCGATTGTCATCGTTGCTGTAAATATTTGGAGAAAAGAAGATTACGGATTGATTAAAAAAATTGCTTAATATAAGTTAATATATTATTAACTCTTTTTATATAAAGTAAATTATTTTTATACTATCCGTTCAATTATGTAAAATTATTGATTTGCGAGGGCGGTGAAATAATTAGAAATAATTTGAAATAAAGTAAATCGCAGCATAGAATACAGGAACCTTCATGCCAAATATGGTGTCTTTAGCTTTTATAACTGCTGAGATCTGTGTGTTCTCACAGACAGACAGACAGATAGACTAACAGGGAGACAGACAGTTAGACAGACAGACAGACAGACAGACAGACAGACTGATATACAGACAGGATATAAAATGCCACTCAACTTACTATGGGTCTGCTTTGAAGGGAAGACAAATAGGCGCTACACCGCGGGACCATTCGATAGAAACCTTTGTAAGCAGCAGAGCAATATCATTATCATCCGTTAAACTGTTATAGTAGGGATGTTCGATAATCTGTAGTATGGAATGTTCTCTGGCAAATCTCGACTGACTTCCTGCTCGAATACCAAGAACCAAATTTAATAAATAGATAGGTACTTCATAAGGTATACGACTTACGTTTGCTGATATCATGGATACCCACGAGGGCCACAAGGTCTCTTTGCGGCCTTGTGCAATGCGCCGCTGTGACAATGTATCGATCACTGATAATGCTGCCGCCACAAAGAATGTTTTTGGAGTTGCGAACCAGCAGAGCCGCCATGAAAGGAAACTCAAGGCGGTCCGCCTGGACGCCATTTGCAATACGCTTCGCCTGTGACCAGCCACAGTCGCAGGGCACGGAACGAGCGACTGCCCGACAGCTCAGTTGAGCACGTTGGTGCGTCCATTTGCTCTTGGACTCATAGGACAATGCTAGCGATTGAAAGTGGGAGGTGCGAGAAATAGTGAGGGTGGTGCGGCAAATGCGCTCAGCTCCATCGAAAGTCATGTCGCCATCGAGAGAGATGTTCAGATAGTTGGACTGACAACTATTGGGGAACTTGAAGTAAATCAAAAGGGTTTGAAATCCCAACTTGAAGTGATTACATCTTAAGAAAAACTTACTACTTTGAAACTGCAGTCTATAGTTATCACATGATTAGCGGGTGCCTTTAACAGATAACTGCAACTGGTGCCGGGAGAATATTGTTGTGGATAACCGATATTAGTTATGTTTATACTGTGGTTGGGCCAAAGTGATAAATGTATTATGCATTTCCGTGAATTAATCTGACTAAAGAACAGTGGAAATATGAGATAGAGCACTTGTAACTTGCACATTCTCAACCAAATTTCACTGAGAGATCACTGATTTTGAGACTGCTTATTGGGCTAGACATGTTAGCTGCTTATATAGCCGTGATTCTTGTATAATTGTGCGCTTGTGCAATTGTTGTGTCAATTCAGATAAGCAAAGTAAAGTTGTGTAATCGGGTATTGCCCTTACTTGCGAAAGCGTAAAGAAACTTCAAAGAAAGAATATCGCGATATACCCTAAGGAATGTTTAACATATAGAGATTATGATATATTCATATAAAGTAAATAATATTTATTAAGTTAGTGCTAATATAGCAGAACTATAATTTAAGGTTAATAAACATAAGGCTCGTATTTGCTACAGGGTATATCAAAGTCGACTACCTTCATAAAAGTGATTTGTGTATTTTATTTTCTTAATTTCAGATTAACATTCTTCTTTTCATATTATGCTATATCAATATTGACTCTACATGGCTACCACGCAATTGGAATATCCAATTTTCTGTCGTATCCAGTCGATATAGGTCGTCACACGCGTATTCACGCCCATGGCATATGGTGTGGAGGCGCAAGTCTTGCCGAAACTGATGATACCCACCAGGAACTGTTGGGTCTGACGCTTGATAACAGGACCACCAGAATCGTATTGGCAGGAGTCGCGACTATTGCCCGAGTAATCGTATGTGCACATTTGTCCAGCATTGATGGTGGCCACGCCCTGATAATCTGTCTGGCAATCCTGATTGTTCACCACCATCAGATTGATCTTTTGCAGCGCAGACGAGGAGGAGGAACCAGTAAACCTTGTGTTACCCCAGCCAAGGACATCAACGGTGTCATACGAGAAGCTGTTGGCACTGCAATGTATTCGAAATTGGGTTTGTAGTTGATCCTTTTATAGTATAATTCCTGTTACTTACGTATTTTGGGGTGGCAGACAAGCGGGGCCCACTCCTCGTGACCATTTAATGGTGGAAGCTGTGGTCAGCACTGCGATATCATTCATAACATTCGGCTCATTGACATATTGCTCGTGCCTTTGCATCTGCTGTATGGCATATTGATCGTAGTAGATCGAACTGCTGGCTATAGATGTACAAGGAGGTTTAAGCTGTTGATTTGATAATTGTAGGGATAACTTACGATTCTGCAGATTGTTGGTGCCTGCAATAGCCACAATATTGGTAGCTTGGGCAACCTGCAGCGTACAGTGGGCAGCAGTTATAATATGACGATGGGAAACTGTAGAACAATGGAGAAGAAAAGGTTAAATAGTAGACAAATCTAGAGAGATTAATTGAGAGTTGAGCTGCGTATTGAAGGTAGTTCTTAGTCCTACAATGTTGTAGCTGGTTCCTAGTTTCTAGGAATTTAAGTGCTTTAAATCACTTCACTTAGTAACAAACATACAGTGCCCAGATTGAGTTTCATGGAAAAGTTCTACCCTAAGGCCTAAAGCGCTTCTTCATTTCCTAAAGATTAATCTAAATTATTCAGAACTATTTCATTCTGCCTACAGTCTTTATCTCAAACCAGATTATAGTTCTCAGAATGTAGTTAATCCTCTCGTTACCCACCAATCGTGCCACCACAAAAGCTGGGTAGATTGCTTGTTCTATCCTTGAGGGCCACCATGCTGGGATACTCATTGGCAGCTGCTGCTTGTCCGTTGGCAATGCGCACCGTGGCAGACCAACCACAGCTGCAGGACTGTGGCTGTGCAGTGAGAGAGCAACGGAATCTACCAGAGTTGGCGCCGGTCGAGATGTAGGCAAAGACTACATCCGTGAAAAGCGATTCCCGATTCAAGGTGCCGCTGCCGCAGAAGTTCTCGGCACCACGCATCAATAGATCGCCCTCGGTGTCCAGCCAGAAGTTGTCGGTGGTGCATTGGCCATTGTTCTGGTTGGGGTTAGGCATGTGGGAAAGAGGGAAGTTGGTTGGAGAATGCTGATGGAGTTGGGCTAGCCAAGAAACCGCTTACCGATGGCAGACTAATGGTGCACTGAATCTTGATATTGTAATCGGTGGGAGCGGTGAATTTGTAACGACACGAGGTGCGAGCCGGATAGTTACTGGGGTAGTAGGGCGACTCGACGTAGGTGGTGCCCGCCTGCAGTGTGTACGTGTTATCGCAGCCCTCGAAGTAGCCCCACACGGAGGGCAGCAGCACGAGCAGGCAGCAGCAGCAGCCGAAGATTAGACTATGGCTGAACATGATGTGACAAGACTGTTCGACTTCGATGCCAGCACTCGACTGGGTGGGTGGCGTCGCACCACCTCGACTAATATGAATACAGACAGAGGCAAACACAGACAGACAGACAATCAAGCAGAGCCAAAAGTAGGGCTAGAGCTTAAGCCACAAACTCTTTTGCTTTATTGTGCTGCTATTAAATGCGACTACAGCAGTTGATAAAACAAAACAACTTGTAGACATATCGCACATACGCCGCGTATTACGCCTTCGTATTGAAAACGATTTTCCATTTCAATGATTGCTGTATGCGCGCTGCACTTGTGCAAACAACACGGAAAACACGGTTTGTCTCACCTCACCTCGACCTCGAGCAATTGCAGTCGATTTTGAACTTGCCAGTTAACAGTTAGCTTGGCCATTAACAGTTGCCAGCCTCTAAATACACATAATAATTTTATGACATTTGTCGTTCTAGTTTTTTGTGTTGATTGTTTATTGTTTTTAACTTCGCTGAGCCGCAAGTGATAAGAACTAATTTACATTGCTAGGCAGCTCAGCGAGAGTGGTAACAGAAATTGAGGAAGGTTTTGGGGCTAAGTAATGAAGGAGAAGTAATGTTAAAGAGTGCTAAATATAAATGTAATATATTTAAAAATAAATTGAAATTGTATAATTTTTCATTCATTATTTTATTATATTTTGAATCCCCTTAACATATAATAATGGAATGTACCAACATATAATAATGGAAATTACCTCTCGTAGTTAGCTAATGGAAACCATGACATAGTCGATAAGTGTTGGGCTTTCTAAGTCAGCTGCTGGTTGAGTTGATAAACTGTGATCCCCGAGCAAATAAATATTTTGAATAATGAGTACTAATTAAAAAAACAAATATTGAGAAAAAAGTAGCCAGCCAGGAAAGCGACGTCAACGTGCAAGCTTAAATGGATAACAATGTGAGTTTTAAATATGTTTTTCGCTTATCAGCTGTACAAAAAAGGAGGCAAAAAAGAAAGTTGTTTAGCTATATAAATTGGAAAACAAAGGCAAAAGAGGCAAAGCTGCGAAAACAAAAGCGTAAACAAAGTATATAAAAGTGATTATTGTTTTATATACATATGTACATATTAATGTATGATAAGATGTGTATATAGCGCAGTAGTTAAATCACTTTCAGCTGTTGTTTAGTTTATTTGTTTACCTTTTATTAAATGCTGCACTTCTGTGCTATAGAAATCTGTTTAACTGAGTTAAACTGTTTGCTGTTGAAATAAAAAACTAAAATTAAACATATGTGAATAGGGAAATACTAAATAACTATGCATATATCTATTAAAACTGTGTCCTACAACGACTTTAAATGAAGCTTACCTAACTCTTGTAATCTATCAAATTATTTTACTTTCATTTTCGCTGGCAACAAAAAACTTGCCAAATTATTTGTAAATATTTCATCATTCCCACTTCTAATGCCCAATTTGGGGATTCTTAAATTTAAGCGCAAAAGTTCATGGGCAAAAAAAAGTAACTGTTTATGTTTAATTAACTTTTTGCATGTGTGAATTTACTATGTAACAGTTGCCTTAAATTGAGGAATAACTAAAAATACATGAATAATAATAATATGTTAAAAATACAAGGAAAATGTAAGTGGAAGAGAGTACAGGCAGCAGAAGGAAAAAACAGGGAAAATTGCCCAGTGATGAAGGACACAAAAATCGAGCAGAAAATATAGAGCAATTTTCAGCGAGGGCAGATTGAAGTAAACAGAGTCTGCTAAACTAGTGCAATAAGAAAGAAAAAGCTACAAAACTGAACATGAAATGGACTTTATGCAAAGCTAAAGTGGCAGAAAAAGAGTAGAATAAGAAGAAGAGAGATGCCACAGTTCGTATAGAGCCTAAAATCAGGCTACAGTTTCTTGGTAAACCGTTAGCATTTGCCGTACACAGTGCAACGTGTAATTATAATATAATTTTTTGTGCCAACACTTTGGAAAATGCCTCGTTGCATTTTTTTTCTCTCTGCACTCGACGCTAGTTATCTCTTTTGCGTGTCTCTCTCCCTCTCTCTCTCCCACTCTCTCTATTTCTCTCCTTCTTTGTCTGTCTGCCTATGTCTATTTCGGTTTATGTCGCTGTTATGTGGTTATATACAGCAGGCAGCAATGTCTATATTTTCTAGTGCCGTTTTTTGTGCCGCTTGCTTTGCCTCGTTTTTTTTTATTCGTATTTGCATTTTCCACTAATTTGACTTTTGTATTGTTGTGGTCTACATCCCGCCCAGCTTCCAGCTGACTCTTTTCGCACCCTCTCTCCACCTCCCTCGCTCTTCTCTCCCTCTCAGTGTTATGTGTTAGAGTTTTTTTCTCTTCCTTTTGCTTTCCACCAATCAGCTGGACGCATTCTCCGTTTCCTGCCACATTGCTCTGTACATGTACGTGTGTGTGTGTGTGTGTGTGTGTGTTTATGTGGGCGGTTGGGCTACGCACTTTTTGACTTTGGTTTGTTCGGGGAAGCGAGTTGGCAACGCGGCTGGGGCAATGCGTTTTCCATGCAGTGGTTGGCTGTCGACTGATGCCAGTTGGGGGTTGGGTTTTTATCTTTCTGCGCGTGCTACACGTGTCTGTGTGCCTGTGTATGTGCCTGAGTGTTTGTGTGTGTGAGTGGGAGTTGCATTCGGAATGCATGTCATTTGATGTGGCTGTGACTTTGTGGCCATATCATTAATTGCCGCCAGCAGCCGCACAACACAAAAAGTAGCACAAAAATTAGTGGATAAATCGTTGTCAAGAGGGAATGATAGAGAGACAGAGAGAGAGAGGGAGAGAGGGAGAATGAAAAGTGCAGAGACCTAAAAAAAAATGCGCAGTACGCTGCAAAATGGTTGCCTAGCAAAGCAATAGATGACAGCAAAGGTATAGAAGATAGTTTATCTGAGGAATATGAAATTCTCGAACAAAATTTCACAACTTTTTACGCAGTTTTTTTATTGTAAACAAATCGCTCGTTTTACTACTTGTTTTATTATAATTAATAGGTTGTATGATTATATTAAATATATACATGTTTATTAATTGTACAAAAGTTAATTTATTTTATATATTCATTACTTAATAAGAAATAAATCAAGTTATCCTAAAAATAACTGTATAAAAAATCTAAGCCAGAATATCCACAATGAAATATTCCTTTACTTTCCTGCCATCTATAAAATATATATATATATTTATCTTTATGATCATCATTCTAAATCTATAGTTATTCACTAGTCTGAATAGTAATTGAAATACCCGTTAGTCATTGAGGTTCTATCTAGATATGGTAGTTTTTAGCACTATTCGTTCAACTTTGCTCCTGTCCAATTCAGTTACACATCCAGCCAGTTTATCACTCTTCACACACACACACACACACAGCCACTCACATGCACAAACAGAGCACACACACACACACTCGTGCACATTCAATTTGCTGGACCTTCAATCACAATAAATCCATACAAATTTCCGTTATATATCCATCGTGCAAAGAGGAACGACAGTAATAAAAACTTTCAAATGCAAACTAAGCAAATTTTAATTAATGAAAAATTGCAATTAAAAAAAAAAAGCAGTGCAACGCAACGCTCTCTCTCTCGCTCTATCTCTGTCTCTCGCTCTAACCCAGGCCTTTTGCAGCTGTTCGCCATTTTTCATTACGCAGAGGCGCAGAAACTGCAAAAAAAAAGAGCGCAAAAATGCAATCAAAATGCTGCCTAGTAAATGCATAAAAAAAACAAGGCACGAGCACACACACACACAACAACAGCACGGGTATATGTATGTGAATATGTACGAGCACATGCAAACATAAGTGTGTGTGTGTGTGTGTGGCGGGTGGGGCGCCTAACAAAATAGGCGTCATCTAAGCAAGCAGTGCAGCCGATGCGACGCACGCTGCCACTGCGACGTTGACGTTGGCAGCACTGCCAGCTGCGCCCGATTAACATAAACACGCAAAAACATTAACACTGCCGCAGCAGCAGCAGCAGCAGCACAGCCAACCAACAGCGCCAACGGCGACGCAGTTAGAAAACAACAACAACAACAACAACAAATGCAAGCGTCATACATAGATAACGCGGCGTATGTGTAATGCACGAGAGAGACAACATGCAGATGTAGCTCCCGCCCCCGCTCTGCCACGCTCATTACACTCATTTCGCATAGTTGCTGTTGCTGTTTTTGCTGCTTTCTCACCATGTGTGCCTGTGTGTGTGTGTGTGTGTCTGTTTGAGCATAGGCAATTTTCCACAAGTTTCACACACAGCCACGCGCTGCCAGCAAATGCGAAAAAAGTCGACACGCAGACGCCGGCTGCGCTGTTGCGACGCGGCAGTCAGCGGCCGCACCCCCAAACCCAATCACAAAAAACGCGTTAATATGAAAAAGTGGCGCAAAAAACTACACACACACTATAGCACACACACAGTCAGTTGGCACACCCTGCCCCTGACCATGGCCAACGAGGTGCGCTGGCCAATCACAGAATTTGTTTACGAATCTCCCGGCAAAAGCAACACAACGAAAATGTTGAAGGCAGCGCAAAAAAAAGAGCGTCGCTCATTTTGTGCAATTTTTCCCACAGCATCAAATGGCCGTCGCGCGTGCCTCTGCGCTCTCGCTCTCTCGCGCGCTCTCTTTCGCACGCTCACACACACACGTGCTTCGGCTCTCTCTCTCTCCCTCACACTCTCTCTCTTGCGCGACGACGCCGACGTTGACTGCGCTGCTTGGCACATTTTTTTTCCCATCGTGTTGCCTTACATTTCCCACTGTTGCTCATTTGCGCTGCGTAAAACGTAAAAAGAAAAGCAGCCACGTGCGCTGCCCGCGACGACGTCGGCGTCAGCGTCCAGCGAGAGAGCGCAGCTACAGCAGCGAAGAGTGCAACAATATTGGGCTGTGGTGCGCTCTCTTAGCTGTGGCACGCGCTCTTCGCAATCGTGCTTGCATTGCGCGTTGCTTCGTTGAGTTTATTGCCTTTGGTTTCGTTTGTCGCTCGCTGCCTGCTTTGACTTGTGTTCGCTCGAGGCGCTAAGTTGGTTGTGCCCTGGAAAAACTTGCAGAGTTTTCATTTAGAAAAATACATGTGAGTTTTTCCAGTTAATATGCTCATCAGTTTTCAATTGCAGTGAAAACATTTGCAGAAGCTAAATTGTTATTTGTAAATTGATTGCTTAAACTCACTATAGATTTGATAATTGAATTGTTTTGTTAGGTTTAAATGCGGCTTTAGAGTGTAAAGTGAATATAATTAAAATATTTTCCCTACATATATATAATAATAGTATTTTTTGACAGATTTGAACATTAATTATGTTTTTAATGAAAAAAATCACATTGGGCCACTGTTTCTTTTACTTCTTAAATTGTTAAACTTTTGATTTAGAATTAATAGTTAGTATTATAATAAAATATTTAAGGCTGTCAATGTATCAAATACTAAGGAAAACTTGTAGCTAAAATACCTTTGGAGCACTTGTTTGTGTCTATAAATTTTCAGTTCTTTGAACTTCAGGATATCAATGTTAGTTATATGACAATTTGTCAAGTTATATTGAAGGAATAATATATAACAAATTATTTTATTTTTAGTATTTGCTAATCTGTATTCACTTTTAATATATTAATATGTTTAAAATATATATACATAATTTACTGTTTCTTGTTATATTTTTATTTGATAACTATATGAATTACTATACCCTTTACATACAGTCCAAAGAAGGGTATAAAATAAAATCCCTAAACATATAAAAATAAGAACGCACCGCAAATACAATACAAACTCTCCCACCTCGCTGACCTTTAATAACTGCTCGAAAGAAAAAGAGTTATTTAAAGATCCCTCGAAAGAGCCCAATAAAGGAAATTAATAACCACTAATATTATAAGCAATGGGGGAAGAATTCTATTAACTAACAATCGATTATAATGCTTATGACTTGCGTGCCAAGCACACAGTTCCATGGGGTGTGGGGGTGTTGGTGATGGGCAAGGGGGCGTGGGCTGCACAATGGGAGCAGGTAAACAAAACGCAAACATAACGCATTAAATGTTAATGTTGCCTAATTGTGTAATTTGGTGTCGCATTTGATGTCATTTACATAGACAACGGCAACGGCAACGAGAACAATGAGAACACGCGAAGGAGAACGGAAGGCTAATGAACAGTTAGAGCAGCTTAGCTGAAAGTAAACGCTAATGAAGTAATTACGACAATTAATTTAATTATAAATTAAGCTATTGTTACCGCGGCACGACATTTACGGCGTAGGAGGAGGGGCAGACAGAGGCAAGCGCCAACCACCTGCGTTTGCTTTGTCAACATGTTTACAAAGGACAACGAAGGACAAGGCTGCCCCTTCAGCAACTTCCGTTGACCTTAAATTTGCCTAAAAAAATATGCCAGCTTATTGTGTGGTAATTAAAAGCAGACCCCACACACTCTCCCTCCCTACCCCCCTTCAGCGACTTCATTAATATTGATTTGGGAATTGAGAAAAAAGTGGCAACTGCCGCTGCTTATCGGCACTGCAATAATTCACAAATTATCACGAGTCGCACATGCGATGCCCCGTTGCAATTTTAAAAATAATTTCAGTAATTTTCAATAAATGCCACAGCTGCCTGTGTGGCTATCAGTTGTCTGCCATCTGTGCAGAGGGCAGGGGGCGTGGCATAATGCAACCGTAATTTTAATTTTAATTGGCTTATTTAATATTTCAATTAAGTGCGCAGTGCAGGCAACCAGAAGCCAGAAACCAGAAACCAAAAGCCAAAAGCCAGAAAGGTGTGAAAATATGTGGTACAAATATTTGTGTGTGTTAGTGTGCGTGTGTGCAGAGGTGTTAGTGTTTGTGTGTGTTTAATTGTGGTAATGAGTGCCAAATACACAGGCACAATGTGCGTTGATTTTGCATTTGCTGTTTGGCGGTTGCATGCGGCGTATGCGCGATACCAATGTACGTGCAGAAAAAGAGGGGGCGACATAGAAAGGGAGAGAGAGATAAAATGAGGGAGAGTACGGGCATATGGTAGTGTATTAATAAAATATACATGGTAATTAATTGTTTGACTTAATGAGCTCAAACTAAATAAAGCGTGGGAATATTTTGCACTGGGAAAGGAATCAGAAAAGGGGAAATAGAAAAGAAATCGAAACAGCTTGTCTGGTGGAACTGATAGAGTTCCAATTAGAGAGTTAAAACCGGTATATAGCAAGGGGTGTAAGACCTTATAAGACTTGGCAACAAGAAGATACTTTTATAATAGGCAAATGCCAACTTTTTTGTTTGTCTGCCTCAAATGAAATTTTCTACAATATTATAAACCTGATAAAGGATATTTTTGGCGTATTAGAATACTTACACATTTTGTTGCCTTTCGCTTTCAGCTCAACTTACTAAGCAACCGTAACCCGTACAGACATACACACACAACCATACACACAAGAAACACATACAACCACACACACAGAAACACACTGAGTACTCCGTCTCTTGCCTAATTGACTACAAGTATTGTAACTGGCGCCTCATTTGCCCAGGGCTGACCCAACACACACCCAAACACACCCACACATACCCGGCAGTCTAGCAAAATTTCAATACAAAATCCAAAAATTCAATATTTGAGTACTAGCAACACGGCAACACATGGCAGGTGAGGCGGCTGTTGCTGCTTCTTCTGCTGGTGCTGCTGGTGGTGGACATGTCTGGGAGCTGCTTGCAACTTTAGCTGCCACATCGTCATCCTCATCGTCATCGTCTTTTGCCAGTTGGCGGGCCGGCAAAGTTTCTTGCAGTGGAGACGGTGATGGCGACGAGGGCGACGGCGGCTCTTTGCGGTTTCCACTGTATTTTGGCGCGCAATTATTTAATGAAGTTATAAAATTTGCCCCTACGCTGATCAGGTATGTACTCTATTTAGAGTTGTATAGCATGTTCAGCCTGACATGGATGTGGATGCCAGAGCTAAGTTTGCTTCGCCCAGGTGAGCATCTCTTTTTGTTTGTATGTGTGTGTATGTGTGTGTGCTGTGTGGAAAATTTCATTGCTCTCTGACTTTTGTTGTAATTTGATTTTTGGTTTGTTGGCTTTTGTTTGAGTTCGCCGCGAACTTGTGCAGCGGGATTCAATTAAGAAATGTCAAAATTTTATTGAACACAATGCAGATGCAGGTGCTCTTCCCATCCCTGCCCCTATTCCTGGTTGTATCCGTGGTCCTATGGCCCTGCAAATGCTGCAGGGCTTATGTGAACGGAAGAGGGAGAGAAGGGCAGCGCAAGGCGCGGAGGTTCCGTTGGCAATTCAACATCCGTACATTAATTTAGACACGCCAATAACCTTTGCGCACTTTTGCAGCATCAATTTTCATTAAAACGCGCCAAAAATATGGCGAAAAAAAAGCTAGAGAGCGGCAAATAAAATGAGTTTTCTGGCCGCGCGTAAAAGTTAGAAACCGTAAGCGGAAATGAATCCCATGTGCATAAATACGTATAAATCCAAAAATAAATTGAATTAAAAAAGGCAAAAGCAGTAGAAGAGAGAGAGGAAGAGAGACAAAGCGACAAAAAAGAAGGAAACAGCACAGTGGTAAGGGGGAGAGAGAATGAGAGAAATATAATAAAAAATGTTAGCGCGAGCAAAGACAAAAAAACCCAGCCGAACCGGCAATTGGAGTGAGCATAATAAATTCGAGCATCAGACTTTGTTTGGCTTAGTCAATGGTGCAAAAAAACAGAGGCGAAATGTAGAGTAGAAGAGAGCAAACACACACATACAGACACACACACACACTTGGGGGAAAGGGAAAAGTGAAAAAAAGAAAATACCGAACCGAAATCGCGAATTTATTGTAAATGAGCGTGGCAAGGAGCTGAAGCTGGAGATGAGCTAGGAAATGATTGAGGGGGTGCCGCGAAGCAACTGCGAGCTCCAAGCAGCTCAATGATTTTTAAATAACTTTGTCTAGCTTTAAAATTTCTAGTAAGCACCATTTTATGGCGCGCACTTCCGCACATGCATCTGGACAATCCCAATGCAATTGCAAAGAGTTGCCAAGTGAAAGGGTGTTCCACAGCGCACTCTGTATACACTATATGACTTAATATTCAATTAAATAAGTTAAAGTAAAGTATAAGCTTGATAATAAAAGTATATAATACCAATGAAAATAAATAAATAATATTTTAAAATTAATTCTTTTATCATTTAACATTTTCTAAAACATTTACAAACTTTGCAACATTTTTCTCTCTTTCTATTTTTATTTAAGACTTAATAAATAAAATAAAGAATATTTATATTTAATATATTTAAATATATTTAATTTTAATTATACCTGACTCATTTTCCAGCCTTAATTGTTACAACTTTAATCAGCAGCCGCAAACTCTCAACCACTCGAAGGGCACAAAAAACAAGTCATTTATCTTATTTTGTCAAAAAATTGTCAACGCAGAGGAACAGAGAGAAAGGGAGACAGCGAGACAGTGGGCAAGGGAGAGACAGGGAAGTAGATAGCCAGGGAATCAGTGAAACGGAGATGGAAAAGGTCGCACAGCTACGCTCCGGCTAAGCAGTTCCAGCTTCAACGCGGGCATGGGGCATGGGGCATGCGGTTCGCTCATGTCTGCGCTTCGTTGACAGCAATTGTCACAATTACAAGTTGATATGTCCTGGCCAGCTGCGGGTCTGTCGCGTCGCTAAGTCAACTGATTTAAGTGATATTTATGCCAGACAAGGGGAGGCAAGTGAGCCAGCGAAGCTAGCGTTCAATAGACCAAGTGATAAGCGTCGCCTGAGTGACAAGTGTGTGGCATGGACGCTGCGCTGATTAATGGCTGATGATGGCCATAGGATAAGCCAGCTGCCTGACTAGAATGCATGTGTATATGTATATGTCTGTATGTGTCTGTGTGTGTGTGTATGACTATCACATAAATTTTGTAATGTTAACACGACATAAGACACAAGTTGCAGGCGTCAGTCGACTTCAAAACATTTGCAACTTTTTCTGCCACCTTTTTTGCAGCTTTTTTCATTATGCTTCTCCAGCAAATTGTTTAATTTTGATCTTCACATGGGAACATTGATTACAGTCCGTTGCAAGTTGGCCAGCAGAGCAAATTGTGCCACATAAATATAAGTACTTGCAACGAGATTCGTTCGTGAAGTGATCGTGATTAATAACTTCTTACTTCCATATAATTTACAATATTTATATTCATTATATTCTGTAATAATCATATCATTAAGACAGTTGTAATCAATTTCTAAAAGATTCAATTAATAAAACAGTTTGAGAACATTATTGCTAAACATTTTATTGCGGTACTTTAGCTTCATAGTGATTGCTTAAACGACCCTCGTTGTATGAGAATTTTTTTTGTCTACTCATTTGGCCGACCACAAAAGTTATGTTGTCTCATTAACTTTTAACTTGTTGGCTGGCTGGCAAAAATGTTGGCGTGGTTATTTGAGCCTTTTTTGCAGCGCACACTTCAACTCCGGCGCATTTCGACGACGACGACGAAGGACTAGGACATTGTTAAGGTAACGAGCACTGTGAAAATATTATTTTTATTAAAAAAGACAAATATTGTGGAACTGGTCAGTTCGGGTTCGTATCTGGCAGGGTCAGCACAAGGGCACTTTGCTTTACAGAGTGTATTGTGCATTTTATACCCTGCATTAAACAGTGAATTTCCATTAAGTGATAGCTAACTCTATAAGAAACCTGTATAATACTGTTATTCATTTAAACAATAGATATATATTACTATACAATATGTACAGGGTACTTCCTAGTCCTGCGCACAGCTCGCATAGAACTTTACTGTTTTTTCTATGGTATTGTTCTTGTAGTTTGCGCTAAGCTTTTGACTTGACAAGTGAGAGGAAAAAATGTATAAAAATATACGAAAATTAATTTTTATGCAACAGCGAAAAGATACAACTACGACAGAAGTATTTTTTCATGTGTGGGTGGGTGTGTGACTAAGAGAGAGAGATTGAAATAAAAAAGCTGAAATTACATATGATGTTTTAATTAGTGACATACGGGTTGTATGTGTAATATGCGAGGCAAAAGAAATTGCAGCTAAAAGCACAGAACTCATAACCACAAGTAATTGGCTTGGTTACGCTTGGCATATTCACTTTGAGGATCTCTAATCAAATAGACCTTAATTGCATCTTATTTTTGTTGGCCAAGAGCTCTTGGGCGCATGGGTTGGTATTGTTTAGACAGTCGAAATAAACAAAGGTATTAACTTTAGTATATTATCCTACTCAATCATTTATTTTTGTGTAAGATACTTTAATAATTGGTAAGCAGTCGTGGTTAATCATTGAGTTAATTGAGCTTATAAAAATATATTAAATAAGAAAGAGACTAGGATACGTCTACTAATTAGAGCTTATCGGGGTTCAATCCTTAACATAGAATATACCTAAAACTTTTTCCAGCACTGTCTTCAAGCAGTTAAGATAATTAACTAGTGAATAGTTAAAAGGTAGTGTTAAATAAGGGCTAAGCAATATGTTTAGGATTGAAATCAGTGTTAGAAAAGCTTCCAGTTTGATAGAACTAAGTTGTTAACCTAAACTAGTGTAAAGAATTATTCAGTTAAATAAGCTAATAACTACATACATAGATGTTTTGTTCAAGCTTAGCGGGGGCACACTGTAATCTCCTTTAAGTGAGGGACACATGGCGCGCATTCCATAACAAACTACAGACTGCAATTGCTTGCACCCTTCGACTTAGTGTTGCACCGCGACTGACCACTTGCAGCTGACTCCTGCCATGCCTTGCCTCCTCCTGCTCCTCCTCCTACTTCTCCTGTACGTGTGTGTGTGTGTGAGTGTTTGTATGCTCTCCAGTATTCACATGAGCGCGTTTCATTAATGTGCGCGAAAGCGTTCACATTTTTTGCACCTTTCGTTTCGTGTGGCGTGTTTTAGTTGCCCTTTTTCTGTTGTTGTTTGCTTTTGGTTTAGTTCTCTTTTTGCTGCTGTTGCTGTTGCTGCCTCTGTTGCTGTTGCTGCTGCTGCCTCTCTGCTTTGCCATTTGCCAGTTTTGTGATTTTTACGCGGAAATTAAAATTTTTGCTTTCCAGCGATAGCGTTGGCAATGCCTTTGCTGGCTGGCGGCTGCAGCGACTCCAAGTAGCAGCACCCAGAGCCGCCCACTTAATGCAATCTAAGCGCAGCTGCTGCATCATTACAACAACTCTCTGCATGTGTGTGTGCTGGAGTGTACCTGTGTGTGCCTATTCGTGTGTGTGTGCATGCAACGCTTCCGCTCAGATTTAATTTCGTAAAGTAACAGAAAACGCGGCGCAGGCAACCAACTATGCGCTGCCTGTTTGAACTTTTTAGTTGAGAGCTCTCTCCATACACATACATCTACACACACACACACATACACATGCATACACCTTATATTTCATATATGCTTTAGATTTTTCGCCGCTTATTTTTTCTACTTTTCGTTGGCTGTTTCGTTGCTGACTATAATTTAATTCCGTTTGCATTTTTCATTTGCGGCACTTTCGGCGTAGCTCATGTGTGTGTGCCAGTGTGTGTGTGTGCCTGCCTGTTTGTATTCACATGTGTGTGTGTGGCGCAGGTGTTATGAGTTATGTGCTCTGGGCTTTGGGTTGGAAATTAGAAAAAAATTCAGCGAAAAAAAAAATTTGTTTGGCAAAAAATGTGTGCAAAATCTCATGAGATTTCTGATGTAGCTCGAAAAATGTGTGTAACAATTTTATTTTTTAATCAAGAAACTTTAGAGGGAAAAATAATTGCCTAAAAATTCAAGCTGAACTTAATATTGATGTGAGAAATTTCAATTATACACTGTTGTAATATTCTTTTCGATATGCAAATGGTTTCACTTGCTAATATCACGTATACGCAATGTTATGTCTTCTTCTTGAGCTATTTTTTAGCTTTTGGCCATGCGTTTAACAGTTATTAAGAAATATGTGGTATATAGTACTTGAGAGCCTGACCCCAAGGAAAATATAAATGGTTCTCACATGTTTTTGCATTTTATTAGAATGCCGAACACACTTCGATGCTTTGCAACTGCCCAATTCCAATCAAGCATGTGTTTATATTTTAAATAGAAAACTTCTAAAATATATATGTATATATAAGCGCGTGTCTTGTAAGAGCACGAAGCGTGGCATGCTGGAGGGAGGTGGTCAACATCTTGCCAGGAAGTAATACAACTTCGACTGCTGCCTCGTACACGTGATTAGAAAGTTTTCTGCATTGATGTTGTGTCTGTTATGTGTAAGAGAATGTGTGCGTATGTGTGTGTGCTTGTGCATGTGCGTTTGCATGTGCGGGCTGGTGTATGTTTTTCTACTTTGTATGCACTTAATAACTTTCGCATACTTTTGCACATTTTATGGAAAATTTTCTTTTAATTTTCTTGCTAATATTCTACACGACTTGCGTCAGCAGCCCAGTATACAGCATGTATATGTGTGTATGTGAATGTGTTACGTATATGTGCTCGTGTGCTCATGTTTGCACTCATTATTGTTGTGCCAAGTAAATCAATTTATGGCAAGTTTCAAGTTTTTGTAAGGCTGCAACGTAGCCAAAGTGCACGCTGAGCAGCTACACGAAACTTTTCTTGGTGCGGCAAGAAAACACTTCTGACCAGAGGCGATGCACATACACATACATAAGCTAGCCCCAGCATAGTGTGTGTGTGTGTTCCCCACGTTTTCTTTTTTTAACAAATTTGTACGATATACGAGGGTCGTTTGATAAGTCCGTGACTTTTTGTATTTGCCGCGCACCTGCTCTAAATACAACACTGCTCCTGTCAGCAGTTATCGATTAACAGCTGACTGTAAAATTTTGAGAAAGCTGCGTTTCTTAGTTTGCGTTTTATAGGCATTGAAAGCAGACGATCTCGTGAATTTTAACGAAAATGGAAAAAAGTGAATTTCGTGTGCTAATTAAGCATTATTTTTTGCGTAAAAAATCCATCACCGAAACCAAGGAAAGACTTGATAAATATTATGGGGACTCTGCACCATCAATTTCAATGGTTAAGAAATGGTTTACTGAGTTCCGTTGTGGTCGTACCAGTACAAGTGATGCCGAACGTTCAGGTCGCCCAAAAGAGGTCGTCATGCCAGAAATCGTCGACAAAATCCATGGAATGATATTGGATGATCGGAGAATGAAAGTGCGTGAGGTAGCTGAGGCTGTAGGCATCTCAACTGAACGGGTACATCACATTTTACATGAATATTTGGACATGAAAAAGCTTTCCGCGCGATGGGTGCCGCGATTGCTCACACACGACCATAAGCCGTGTGACCATTTCAAAGGAGTGTTTGGCGATGTTCAACCGCAATCCAAACGAATTTTTGCGCCGTTTCGTTACCGTAGACGAAACATGGATCCACCACACCACACCAGAGACCAAAGAACAATCAAGACAGTGGGTTTCTCCGGGTGAACGTGCACCAAAGAAGGCCAAGGTGGGTCTGTCGGCCAACAAGGTCATGGCCACAGTTTTTTGGGATGCACAAGGTATCATTCACATCGATTACCTTGAAAAGGGTAAAACGATCACCGGCGAATATTATTCAGAGCTTTTGGACAGATTCGATATTGATTTGAAGCAGAAACGACCGCATTTGGCGAAAAAAAAAAGTGCTGTTCCATCAGGACAATGCACGGGTGCACACGTGTGTAGTCAGCATGGCAAAATTTCATAAATTGGGCTACGAACTGCTACCCCATCCAGCATATTCTCCAGATTTAGCCCCCTGTGACTATTTTTTGTTTCCAAACATGAAGAAATGGCTCGGCGGTAAGAGATTCGGGTCAAATGAAGAGGTCATCACAGAAACAAACGACTATTTTGAGGGCCTTGAGAAAACCTATTATTTGGAAGGAATAAAAAAATTGGAAAAACGCTGGACTAAATGCATAGAGCTAAAAGGAGATTATGTTGAGAAATAAAACGCTTCTTTGACGAAAAAAATATATTTTATTCAAAAAGTCACGGACTTATCAAACGACCCTCGTATTCGAATTATTTTATGCAGTGGAAATCTACTACAACAATTTGATATTTCTTTGATTTTGATAGAATACGTGTTATATACATACATAGATCATTCAGATTCTCTGTATATGTTGATAGAATATAGAACAGTTTCCACAGAATATATAAATAAAGAAATATATCGTCTTATCAACGATCAACGATCGATAAGAGAGCTTTCGTGAGCTTTCCCAAGAACATTCCGGCTCGCTCTTTTTCATCTGTCAGGATGGCCGAGTGGTCTAAGGCGCTGCGTTCAGGTCGCAGTCTACTCTGTAGGCGTGGGTTCGAATCCCACTTCTGACAAGATCTTTTTTTATATTTATTTTAAAGTTTATTACAAACACAAGTTTTATTGGCATAGATAGATTAGTTGCTTTGTCTGTAATTAGATTGCATTGGATACTTCTATCTGATCAATGAATTCACTTTGCAATGCCAATGGTAACCTGCAAAAATTTAAAAATATATAAAAAAATTACATCCACGATGAAGAACAGATGGTTTTTGAAATTAAAGAAGAAGCTTTTCAATTTTGACAACCTAACAACGATCAACGATCGATCTATGAAGAGTTCGTACAGAACTTTCACTTGGATATCACGGCTCGCCGCCTTCCAACTGTCAGGATGGCCGAGTGGTCTAAGGCGCTGCGTTCAGGTCGCAGTCTACTCTGTAGGCGTGGGTTCGAATCCCACTTCTGACAAGATCTATTTTTTGTATATATTTTGAATGTCTTTAAGGAATATTTTGATTGCTTTGTTTGTAATTGGATTTCATGTGATCAATGAATTTTGTTAGCAAATGCACTTTGGCACTTGGGGAGATGCATTTGATGCAGATGCAATAAGCCGAAACTGCTGCTGTAGTTGCACTAAGCCAACAAAAAGTCACTAATTAAATTGTGTGGCTTGATAAAATAATTCGATTGAAGTGTCTGTTTATGTCTTCGCTTTGAGCTGGGTTGCCTGCTTGAAAAATTGGGACTGGCACTCAGAACTAATAACTACTAATTTGACTGGCACGCAGGGGGAGAGGGGATGTTGCTGGCTGTTCTTTTTGGCCGTCTTTGACTGCGTCTTAGAGCCATGTCCGAGCCATGGTAACCGCAACCTTTCTGGCAAAAGTCCAAGTTGAAAGCAGAGAGTGTTTATAGTTTATTGTTGATTGAACACTAATTAAGTTGCCAGTGCAAAAGGCAGTGGGAAAACTTTGGCCAGCTTTCTAGGAGAGCAGGACAGAGAGAAGGCATTGGATGGTTGAATGGATGGATGGACAGTGTCCGTTGATTGGTTGCTGTCCGGCATCCGCCCAAGATGTTTGCCTTATAATGAAGCAAAATGCACTCGATACGACACATTCCCACTCCCATTGAATGGGTTGTTGGAAAAGTTTTGGAAAAACTTTAAGAGCTCCTTGTGCTTGTGCATTTAATAGCAATAATAATTTGCAGTTTGTATATTGTACAATCTATTGCCATAGGGTTTAGATTGCGCTCTCCCTCCCCTCCCACTCCCCGCTTTGAGCATTCCTTCTCGGTAAAAACTTTATAATTTCCATATGCCAGCAGCTTTCTCAGTGTGGAAAGGCTGAAACTTCTATCATCTCGTATTAAATAAATGCTCTCTATGAATGCATATGTATTTTCTTGTGTGCGTGTGTGTGTGTGTGTTTTCTTCGATAAATTTTCGTATTTGCTGTTGCATACTTTGTGGCCTGCAGAATTTACAAAATTTGTTTACGGCTCTTTGCTTTGCATTTTTGCAATTATTTTAAAAAGACAATTTAATTGCTGGCCAAGCCAACTGACCAACTAAGTCTGGTTCGGCCGGAAGGGGGTGTGGCTGACTGGGGATTGACTCTGTGGTTAGCTCAGCTATGCAATTTGAAACCTAATGGAATAGTCAATTGCGAAGGTGAGTGAACGCATCTTAAATGATTTCCTGCGTCGTATCAAATACTTTTGATTTATGTCAGTTGTCGGCTTTTCCTCTCTCTCTCTCTCAGTCTTTCTCCCTCTCTTGGTTAGTTGATAATTTATTTCAAATGCAATTAATGTTTGTCGATTTCTTTGAAATTGTGCTGCAATGCAAATAGAAATCAAGAAGACAGTTGCTGCCAAGAGCATAACTGATGTAAACTGCAAAGAGATTTGACATGATGAGAACTAAGTTGTGAGGAAAAGTCGTGATACGAATAAGCTATAGAAGAACTTTAATTTTCTCAGTATTTTAGAAATATAATATCTTAAAAGTAGAGCAGCCCAAATGGTACTAAAGTAGGAATGATGTTTCTTATGTAAACTATAACTATTCATTTTAAAATTCACAAGTAAACTTATTATTTATTTATTTATTTAATATGTACATAGTTTTAAGTGTAACTTACAACTAGACGTGAAGCTATGGCTGCAATGGCCTTAAGCTGTTTATAAGTGGGATGTGTGTAATTGTACTATATTTTGTGGAATATGTTACTGTGTTTAAGGAAAGAAATAATAAGTTTTGTATTAACTATGCTTGGATTCTGTAGTAAACTGATTTTTTTTTCATTAATATAAAACCTTAAACTTAACTTGAAATTTAGCTATAATTTTAGAATATCATTAATATTTATTATACAAATTTCTGTGGCTGCAGGGAGGATAAATTATTGGTCAGTTGGCAGAGGTTTGTTGTAGGTTATGATTGCTGGCACACCCTCAACCACGAGCACCCAACTGAGTATCTTCCCCTTTCTCCCTCTCCCCCTCTCTATGTATCTCTCTCCCCTGTCCCTCTCTCTGTGGGCACTTCAGCATCGCACATAGAACGCATTTGTATTGGCCGCACATATAAAAATTGCGCGTTTTCGACTTACACTTGTGACGGGGCCAAAAAGCTGCCTAAAAGGCCCCAACTGCCCGCAGATAAAAAACGATAAAGTAGCCGTGCGGCACATGGACGCAGCTTTTGTACGTTGCACCCTTTCCCCTCTCTGCACCTTCCTACCTCCTCTCCCCATTCGCCCCATGTGTGTCCAGTCGCCCCTGCTGGTCAACTCAAATGTGTTTATGCCGCTGGCACTTGAAAAAAAATTGTTCTAAAAATTGTTGGCTTGTTGCTTTTGTTTGCCATTTTGTGTGGCGCATTTTTTCGGCAACGTTTTGCGATTTTCGCGTTGCTTTCTCTTTCTTTTTTTTTTGGCTCTCGTTGCGCAGATCTTTTTTCTGGTTTTTTGTTTTGGCCCAACGCCTTTTGGTAAATTAATGCGAAAATTTCTCGTGAAATGCGAAATTTCGCGTTATTTTTCAAAGCACACTCACAGTCACACACAAGAGGCCTCTGAGTGTGTGCGTATGTGTGTGTGATGGTTTTTTGTCTGTCTGCAAGTTGGCGACTACTGCACGTTGTTTGTTTGACGCTGCTTGTCCACGAAGCTGCTTGTCCACCTGTCTATGCCGCTTGATTGATGGTTATTATGCGCACTTGTACAGCGACCTGTCCCGCACCCCCTGCACCGCGCACCATGCACCCTTTTCTCCTCTGTGAGTTGCCTATAATTTGATGCAGACAACGCGATGGAGCAGTCCATGAGTAGCGGCCCATCAATGCCAACACTCGGCGCACTCTTTTTTATTTTACATATCAAATCAGTTGGCAAAAAGATATAAAAAAGTATTAGCCGCTTGTCACATTCTCGGGGTTGCTTCGCTTGGTGTTCCGGGCTTGATTAAAATACCTGCCGGTTATTTGCATTAATTTTGTTTGGGGTTTTATGCGTGTCTTCATTTCGACATTAAATGCGCGACCCAAGCAACTTCATTAGCCTGCGGCGCACACTTGATAAATTTTTACTGGCTGCTAACTATGGGTCAATGCCAAAACCGGTTCAATTAGAGAAAGATAGAGACAGGAAGAGAGAGAGAGTGCAGTTCGTAGTTGGTAACTTGTTGCCTAATTGCAGTTCAGTTGCAAACGAAAGGTGGGCTGAAAAAAGAGGAAATCTGGCCAAGAGCAGCTTTAGTTAAGCCTTATGTTGAAGAAACTGAACTCTTGTTGAAAGTCTGCTTTCGTAAATTATTCAACTGTGGTATGTGAGGTATTCTTTGATGTCTTGGTATTATTATAATGATTAAGACTTACTTCAAAACAATTATATAAGACTTTCCTTGTGCTCTAATCATTAACATAGATAGATAGATAGATAGATAGATAGAAATTCTATATACTACTACAATTTCTGTTCATTCCTTAGCTATTCAATTTATTTCTTACAAATCGAGCTAACAATTTCACTTGCTCTCAGTGTAATTAAAGTACTGCAATCAAATTGAAAATTTGCTTTAGGTCTTGAAGCTTTTTAGCAGTAGCTTATCAGAGTCTACCACAGTTTTTGCCTCTATTGATTCCGTGCGGCGTCTCTCTGTGTTTATCTATGCCTTCGTGTAGTTGCACCAGCCAACGCCAAGTTCTGGCACATTCTGTCTGCGTATATGTATTTCCAGCCACGACTGGAGCCTACAAGGAAAAAAACCGGCTAAAAGACAACAAACAAACAGTCAAAAAGCACGCAGTGGACACAGCCCACACTCCATTGCAGTAGAGTCTCTTGCTGCCGCCGCCCTCGAATCGCCGTTATCTGCCGCCTTCTATGTAGACACTAAAAATTTTTCATTTCCAGGCCAGCCAGCAGTGCACAGAAAGCGCCACCCACTCTCTCTCGCATTCTCTGCGAAAAAAACGAAGGAAACTGGGGAAAATTCTGCAAACATTTTCGCGTATTTCTAAAAAACAATTTCTATGCCACCCTCAGCCAGAAAAAAAGCTACGAAAATCGAATAAAAAACTCTGGGACCGTAAATGACGAAATGCGTGCAAACTACACACACACACACACACACGCACACTCCACACACATGCACACACTAATGCATGCGAATTCACGCGCAGCAGCGCAAAAAAGCATGCTATAAAAAAGTGCGCCACACTACAGTCGCCTGCGCGGTAGGGATGCAAGTTGGGGCAGCAGCAACATCAGTGGCAGTGGCACTGGCAGTGGCAGCGGCGGCGGCAGCAGCATCCTGACGCGCTGCTAGGCTCCGCCCTGCGTGCTCTGCGTGCTACACACAAAACTACAACTACTGCTTCTGCCTTCCTGCCTGGCACGGGCCCAGGCCCGTTGGCTTTTTGGGATTGGTTTCGGTTTTGGTTCGTTTGGGGGGTTGCAAACGGGCCGCAATCGCACACGCTGCCGCTCTGTCGCAGTCGCAGTCGCTGTGCAGCAGCAGTTGCTGGCTCTGCTGCTATGCTGCCGCCAGGTTCAGCCTGCAACCATGCAACTGCCTCCCCATCCCCCCCTGTGCGCTAACGTTGTTTGTCACCCGGTGAAGCCTACTTTTTGGGTCCTTCATGTTCGTTTTTTTAGTGCTCTAACTACAGCTACGGTTGCAGCTGCGGCTGCGGCTGCTGCTCTGCCAACCGCACGCTTAGTTTGCAATTAAAACGAAAGATGCTCGCCATTTGTTCCCCCTTCCCCCACCCTCCTTACCACACTCTGCACCCTAACCATATAGGCTGTTGTTGTTGTTGAAAAATGTTTTAGCTTCTTCCACTATTTCCCTTTTGGTTTTGAGTTCTTCTGCCTGCGCAGTTAACTGTCTTTGTGTTTGGCCTGTTGTTGTTGCTGTTGCTTATGTATGTACTAGACTCCATTTGGCCATGTTGATGCCACGCAATAACAACGGCAGCAGCAAAGTTGGCTGCGAAAAATTTGAGCCAAGTTTTGCTCTTAATGAAAGCGCTTCGTTTCGTTGATGGCGTCTGTGGTTACACAGCTGCAGGCCAGATGACAGCGCCACATGCGGTTTCAAGTCTCTGTTTTTTTCATTTATGAAGACTTAAGATTTGTGCTAAAACTGTGAGCACCCATTTTAGGCTATTAAAGTCTTAGGCTGGCATTGCGTACAGTAAGAAAGTAAGAAGGGATAGACGTATATAGGTTGTATGTATATGGATAGAGGGCTTAGGGTTTAAAAGATATTAAGAGATAATGGAAATTATTCCTGTATTTGTTTCGTTTACGTATAATAAACTAATCTGTTTTAAAACATATTCTAGATTAAATTATCCGACCTTTTGAACTATAGTGGTAAACTTTATTTTCATGGAATTAAAAATAATATCTTTGCAGAGAAATCATTTTGAAATATTGTTGTTCTGAAAATTCTGAATCTATAAAATAAAATATATTAAATAAATAACTATAATGAAGGAATATATTGTATTATTTAATATTTTCATTTCATTTCATTTCTGGCTTTTATTAAACAAATTCTTAACATTGTTTGTAATATTAAAATGCCTTTTTAACGTTAGTTCTCTGTGGACATTAAATAAATAAGTAAATAATTTATATAAAAGAGCTTTTAACTATTAAATTGAATTGATAATAATATTTTACATTTGACGAATTCTCGAATTTTTATTCTACGTTATTTTATATTTTTAATAATAATATTTTAAGATCTTTATTACAACTAATTCAATGTTTATAATACCTTTATCACAAGACAAAAAGAGGAAATTACAGTTTGGCTTCCCAATTTCTTAGCTCAATTTGGTGGGATTCCCTCCTACGCTGCCCTAGGCTTCTTTTTTCAGTGATAATCAGCTCGGCTCGATTGCAGTTCTATTGCTTAAGCTGGCGTTTGTGCTCGTCCGGCTTATCTCTTGTGTAATTGGCTTCCTTTTGTGTGGCATTGTCAACTGGGGCTTATCGTTGCATTTTCATTGAGTGCAACTGCAGCACGCAAATCCGCATCAAAAATGCTCTTTGTCTGTGTGTGTGTGTGTGTGGTGGTATTCGTGAGTGCTTTCGTGTGTTGCATACGTCTGTGTGTGTGTGTGTGCGTGCTGCATTTGCCAGTTGCTGCAGTTGCAGTTCGAGCTTCATTCACAGTTTCAATCCCTCTGCGGCACCGCTGCCCACTTCCCCCGGGTGCCGTTTGTATGCAGCTTGCTGGCGTTGCATTGTGTGTGTGTGTGTGTGTGTGTGTGCTTGCAACATGTGGCACGCACTGTAGGCCGACTTTGCCATGGCGGCCATATGCCATTGCCCCCCGGAGCGAGGCGCATTCACGTGTTTGTCTGCCTCTGCGACGCCTGCTGCCATATAAAATATGTTATATAAAAATACACACACACACACACACGCGCACACACACATAGGTATTTATTTAACACATTTTTATATGCCTGCCATTTGTTGTCTTTTGTGTGTGTGTGTGTGTGCGTGTATGGAGTAGTTGTTGGTCGATTGCGTTTTTTTTGTCTTTATTGCTCGTTCGTGTTTTTGTTTTGCTTTCTTTTTATCTTTGGTTAAACGCTTTCCGCACGGGGTTCAAGGTCGTTGCACAAACAGTGCGCACAAAAAAAGTAACAACAACAACACCCAGTCGAGGGTTTGTCTATGTGTGTATGTGTGGGAAATATATATGGATCAATGTCTGATTTATTGCAGCTCGTGCCATTGCACTTGATTGTGTCCCAAATGCAAAAAAAGAGGCCAACAACTGCAACAACAACAAAGACGATAGAGAGGCCGACAAAAAAGAAGACAACAACAACAACAATAACCAAAACACAGCGAGAATAAAGCGCTGCAAAAAATGCACAAATTGCATTCCAGGCGGCTGAAGTATTTGGCGCGTGACCCTGATCGCGGCCAAGTGGCCTGACCAGCCTGGCCCGGACCAGAGCCGACCCCGATGAAAGCTAAATTCAACTTTTATTTTTACTTTTCACTCAATAAAATGTATTTAAAATACACACAATAAATGCAACAACAATTTAAAGTAGATGAGAAAAGGAAATTTATTGTTTATTAATTGTTAAACTCTGGCAATATTGATTAGAAATACTTAAGGGTTTTTAGGGGAGCAACAAGATTGCCTCGTTCTGCAGTTTGTTGCCATGTTAACATTAACTATTGTGGATTTCTTAGAGATAACTGATTGCAATGATATACTTTAATTTGTTATAATGAAATGTTAAAAAGAATTAAAAAAAGTTAGACGAATTTTTAAACTCGTACAATTCAATATTAAAATAAAAAGAAAATGAATGAACGTTTTAATGATAATAATTAAAATAATTGAAAGTCTGATTGGTAAAATATTATAAATATAATATATTATTTTTAATATAATTAGTATAATACTCTTAAATATTGATAAGCAAGTATAAGGTGTTTTATTTTTATAGTTTTGCATTCTCAGATCAAATAGATAAGCCCCATACATAATGCAAAATTCTACTAAAGTTAGTGAATGAATTATTTGTTTCTTAGCCAAAAAATAACAACTAGAATTTCATTTAAAGTATTTTAAAGTAAATTAAATGAAATTATGTTAATGTTAAAATGGAACTTAAGCTGCTCGATGATCTACAGTACAATCTACTACATATAAAGCTCCGATAACTCTCGAAAGCAGCACAAAACTTTATATTTTCAGCTGTATTTTGAATAATTTCACAAATATTTATTTGAAACTCAAAAAAGTTAACTTTAATTTAGAATGGTAGCGCGAAATAGCAAAGCCAGAAGAAGAGAAAACCACAACGTGTGTGCAGGGCGGTCAGCTAACGCTCTACGCAGGGTTCCTGCTACTGGCCAGGACTGGGGCTAGCGTCATGTGCCCGCTACTGGCGGGGTTCTCCATCAGAACCACAAGCCACACCGACAGCTTCCGTGCCTGCGATTGTTCAATTGTTTTGCTAACTTGGCGTTGTTGTTTGTGTTGTTGCTGTTGTTGTTGCTGTTGTTGTTGCTGCTTTGCTGTTGTACTTGCCCCCAAATGCTTTCCATTTGACTTTGTTTTTTGGCGCAGACACGCGGTTTTTTGCTTTTCAGGACAGGGGGGACAGGGGAGAGGAAGCAGAGAGCAAAGGCGCAGCAATTGTAGAATTTTTTTGTGTTTTACATATTTGTGTTATATTTGCGCTGGTTTTATTCTCGCACAGTGTCTCTGATATCGCGCGGCAATCGCTTTTTTGCCACGCGCGATTTTTTACTATTTTTACTGTCTACGCGACGCATGGCAAGGGGCGTGGCAGTGGGGAGGGGTGAGTGCTACAAACATTTGAAATGGTCGAAATGGTCATCGACGCGCATTTTAAATGATCTATGTCTGTGTGTGTTGTTAATGGGCGCTGTGCTTGGAAAGGAGAAGCGTGAAGGGGGCGACGCTGATGCTGGAACAGGCAGCAAGATAACCAGAGTGAGTTGAGGTGGAAGACTTGTTTCGTACGCTTCTTTTTTACTTTATTATCCAATGAGTTTGGTGGTGGTGGTGGGGGGGAGAAAAAACTGCGACAGAGGCGACTTGATAATTAATTGTTGCTCATACGCCTAGTCGGCCAGCTCAAAACACACACGCATCGAGGCAACATCCCCCACTCGCCGTCGTTCGGCTTAATCAGGCTTCGGCAATGGCAACGGCAACGGCAACGAGTCGTTTGCAGTGTTCGGTTCTCGTTGTTGTTTTGTTGTCGTGCGCCGACGTCGTCGTCGTCGTCGTCGTCGCTGTCGTCGCCGTCGTCGTTGCTGGAAGGTTGCGCTGCGATTGGCTTAGAAAATTGCGTTGCGGCTGCGAGTAGGCTTGGCCACGGCTCTATCTCCGACTACGGCAGTTGTGCATGTGTGTTTCCGGCTGTGATGAAAATAATCATGAAAAACTCGAGGCGTAAATAGAAGAAAATCTCTCTTTTTTGTTGTGTTGCTGCTGTTGTTGTTATTGCTGCAGCTGCTGCTGCTACTGCGCTTCTCACTGCCACATGCTTTGTGCTCGTCTCGTTTGCCTGTTTGTCTTTCGTTCAACAATTTGGCTTTGCTCTTCAACTGAGCGCCGCGAGCATTTTAAGAGCAGCAACAAAGAGAGAATCAGGCCAACGTTGCGTATGTTTGATGTGAGCCAGCTAGAGCAAATTAGCAAATTGCAAATTGTGAAGGCGTCAAATCGAATTGACGTAGTTTTGTTATAGTATAACATTAAGTTGAAGAAGAAATTGGGAAATATGTTAAATGAAGAACAGAAAGTATATAATAAATATACTAAAATTCAAAGAAGTTTTTAAAAACAGTCGCAGAAACAAATTTGTAATTAATTAACAATTATAAATTAACCAATTTATTTCAACTGTCTTTGCATTCAATTGATTGATTGATTACTTATTTCTTTACTTTGTAATATACATACATAGAAATATTAGTATGTATATATTATAATATAAATTATATAATATATACTTCTGTCTGTCTTATTAAATATACTGCGCTTAGGTTTTCTATATCAAATATAATCCAATTTAAATTTTAATTAATGTAAGTTACTACTAAATTTATACTAGATATTTTGTTGAAGATCGAAGCATTAAATAAACCTGAAATTTTATTAGCTAAATATATATTCATATATATTAAATATAAATATATATTAATTTATTCTTAATTAAACATAAAGATAATATAGTAAGAAAAACACATATGTGTGTAGAGCTGGTTGTGAAAGCGCCGTTATACCTTACAAATTGTTTATCAAAGGCTTGTCGACACAATCATTTCAGTTTACATGCATTTATTCAAGCCAGAGATGAGTTCTGGCTTTGTCTAACTGCTTCAGCACTTGTCATCAGCCATCAATTCGATTGCCAGTCAACCTTGAAACCTTTCAAGCCGTGAAAACTCACTCAAAGTGTTTGCTTTTCTTACTCGAAACGATTGCTCCCCTCTCTTTCTCTCGCTGTCTCACTCTCTTTCTTTCTCTCTCTCTCTCTCTTTGGACACTCAAATGGAACTACCGAAACTTTCCCCTCTGCAAGTGCGATGCAATACGACAAAGTCGATGAAAAACCAACCCCCAATTGGGAAAATGTTCGTTGTTTTCTCCTCGAGCGCTGCTGGCGTTGACGACGGCGTCGCAGCGTCGCTTCTCCTCTGCAGCAGCAGCGACGTATTTTAGTTTGCAGCGAACTCAAGCAGCGACGCGCTCGTCATTGTCAGCTCTGGTTGCTGTTGTTGTTGCAGCTGTAGTTGTTGCTGCTGCTGCTGCTGTTGTTGCTGTTGTAGCTACTTATTTTTTTGTGCGCTATTTTATTTTTGCGCGCTTTTCCACGAAATTTTGTGATTGGTCGCGGTTGCTGCGCTGGCGTAACACGACGACGACGACGACGACGATACGACGTGGATGCTGAGGACGACGACGACGACGAGGCTGCCACATGCATGCGTGTGTGTGTGTGTGTGGTGTGTGAGTGTGTGGTTTTTTTATATTCGCGAGTCGCGTTTACGCTGTCTCTGTTCCACAACTGCGCCCGTCGTTGCTGCTGCTGGCGTATTTCTTATTATGATTAAGGATATGCGGCAGGAGCTGCAGCTGAAGCAGCAACAGCAACAACAGCAACAGCAACAGCAGCAGCAGCCACAGACCGAGCCCCAGTGCCGCCAGCAGCAGCAGCTTCTGCCGCCGCGACTTTGGTTGGCCAGTTGACTGTGCAATTTATTTGCGCCATTTTTTTCCGCAAGCGCTTTTCCGTTTGTTTTCTTTTTGAATTTTCTTTTTGCTGTTGCTGTTGCTGTTGTTGTTTTTGCTTTGCTTTTTGGCCACTGCCAACTGCCTGCTACTTTTTGCGCTGTTTTTAATGAGCATCACAATTTTTTTGCACTGTCCTGGCGAGCAGCAACTCAAGATTAATTGGATTTTTAGTTTGGTTTCCCTCTCCCCATATCTCTCTCCATCTCTTTCTCTTTTGCTGTCTCTGCTTCCCTTCTTCCTGCACTAGCCTCATGTGTTTGTCTGTTATTTGTTTGTGTTTGTATTAGAAATTAGTTTTAGCTGACGTTTTTAATTGAAAATGCGCACTTAAAATATTTGCAAGGTGGAGGAGGAGAAAGAAGCGTTGAAGCTTTAAGCAAAAGTTGACCCAAAGTTGCGACATTCTCAGATGCTTTTCAACTGCATCCTGTGCCGGTCCGTGTCCTTGAAAATCAGCATGCAGACAGACAGACAGACAGATATATAGAAAGCCAGTCAGGCAGCCAGTACATTGTCCCGACCTTATATTTTTATTTTGCTTCAAACGTTCGTTGTGACACTTTGGCAATTGGCTGAGGACGGTGCGGACGAAGGACACCAAGGACCTCAGCACCGACTCCTGACGGGGGGTTGCTTGTCTGCGTCTGGGTTTCATTTCTGCTGCAGCTGCATCGACACATGTCCTCAAAGTGGCTGCCTCAGGAGGAGGGTGGGGGGCAAGAAGAGGTGCTGGTCTGCCTGGTAATCCTTTTGCTCTAGTTCCAGTCGCCAGCTCTGTCTGCTAACCACGACCGGAAGCGTTTTCTTTGCGCTCAAAGTTATGCTACAGTTGCGAACAGCTGCAGCTTCAGTTTGTCCTTTTGTTTTGCGTTGCTCCTCGCTCTACATGCCCCTATAGAATATAGACACGCATATAACACTCACACACAACTACATACAGCTTGTACATAGACACACACACACATAAATACAGTTGATTTTTTGTTATTTTGGAGTGTAAGCGACGCTCTTGAAGTGGAAGTGAAGAGTTTGCATTGTGTTAGTCGAGCATTGTTTGTGCAGCACGGCGGGCTGAAGTTGGCGCCCAACTCGTAGGCTGGCCACCCTCTGGGGTGACCCTGTTTCAAGAAGTTGGTTGAGGGCACTTTTAAAGTAGGGAACAACAGCAGGGACGAGCATTCAGAAGAAGACAGCACAATTTAATATAATTATTAATTATAACTTTTTATAATCATTATTATAAATTAAAAATTATTTTATTTAAGATGAGTATAATTAATTAACAGTATTATGAAAATGGATACTGATTTGTTTGATATTACAATAAATAAACAAATATATTACTTATTTTATAAACTTATTTATCACAATTGTTTTAGTTAGTTTATTATCATATTAAAAAGCATTTATAATATATCATATAAAAATCAATTAATTAAAACTTCATTACTTCTTTTATTTATTTAAAATTGAAATATATATTCATTAAATATTATTAAAGATATATTGTGCGATATTCATGCACACTTAAATGAAAACAAAATATAAATAAAAATAAAACATTGTGAAAATAAACCAAAATAAAGTAATCAATTATCAAAATAATTATAATCAACTTTAAAATGTAATATTAATAGTAATAATATTAATAATAATATATAATAAATAAATACACAATAATTGTGCTCCAGTAATTGTTAACTTATTTACAAAGTTTGAATATGTGTTTTCTTTCGCAGAAGCCAATTTGAAGTATAAATTGAAAATTACATTTTCATCGAGTTGTGCTGTAATACAGTAATGCAATTTATTTTTGCGGCTAAATCCATTAATTTATAAAAAAAAAGAAATAAATGTAAAATATTTTTTATATGCACGTTATTAGTTTATTTGTTTCTGTAACCGCGTCGGCCAGACAAACATTTTCAATATAATTTGGTTTGGAAAAAAGCCGAGCCGTGCTTTTACGCCAAATATGATAACAACAATTTGATTACCCGCTGCCACTGACGACCTCAGACAATGCAGCAGTTGGACAGGGGGAGGGACAGGGGCAGGGGGCAGGAAGGCAGCTTGGACAGAAGTGACTTGCAGATGGCGATAGAGCGTTGACAGCGACTATGCCATGACACCGGAAACGGAAGTGCTGCTGTCACCATATTGACATGACGACAAATGCGCTCCGCTCAAGTTGAGATTGTAGCAAATAGCATTCAATTTACCTGCCACCTGCCAACTGCCAGCTGCCCCTTACTGCCATGCCACATGCCTACCCTGCACTCCCTCCCCGCTGCACATGCGCGGCCAGCCTCCTGCTGACTGGCAAATGCAATTAAACTATTTCCGTGTCGTTGTCGCAGTAGATAAAAAATTAAAAATACAATGAAATGCATGAAAATACCTCAAAATATCTATATAAATAAATATGCACTGCTAAAAAAAGTCAACCCCATGGCGACTTGCAGGCGTCGTCAGTTGATTTTTACCTTTTTGCAGTCGGGTTATTAGCAAATTGGGCGCCAGGAACTATGAGTACGGGCACAAATAACATGACTGAGCCTGATTAATGGAGTCATCTGTAAACAATCACAATGTAAAGGTGTTAAAATTCGCAGTTATTCTGTCTAGACGGGACTGAGGAAAACACATTTCCTGTAGAGATTAAAGAGAACTATGCCTTAAACATAATTTAATTTATGAAAGGAATTTCATCTGAGAATTGTCTTGGTTAATAAAAAAAGAATCATCATACATATTAATTGTTTATTTCCTAGAGAGTAAATTGTGTCTTCTAGTCTACTCTTCTACTCTACAAGCCCTAAATCAGTAGATAATTGCAGGGTATACCATCTTCCTTTTCAACTCCCATAGCCCTTAAATAATTTGCATTATAAACATATGCAATATAATGCAACTAACCCGCCAAGCGGGCACAGCAAACAACGCTTCAAAGTAACCCAAAATGACAACCAGCCATGCCGAGAAAGGGGCCGTGGGGAGTAAGGTAACCACACAGCGCACCATATTTTGTAGGCAAAGCTGGTGGTCTACACCTCGTCCACTGGTGGGTCCCATTGGCAGGCCTGGCCTGGTCAAGATTTACACTTCCTAGTGCATTGTTAACATTTACGCCATTAACCTGCGTTGGCTTTTGCCAGATATGCAGCAACACATGGGCCACACACACACACAACACACACACACCACAGACACTCTCTGCTGGACATGCAGCTTCTTTGCTTTACCTACACCTCTCCTTATCCTGCTCCTCTCTGCCTCTCTCTTTGAGACTCGCAAATTTTGTGCAATTAAAATTTTCGTTCAGCTTTTCTTTGGGCTGGCAGCGCGGGTTGGGGTTATGGGTCTTTGTAATAATTTCTACTTGGAGTGCGTTGGAGAGAGGGAGAGCGCGAGAGAGAGGGGAACTCCAACTGCGACTACACTCGAACGCGAACTCGAACTCGAACCCGCCTAAGTCACTTGCGCTGTCCTATGCAAATGCAATAGCCGTTGCGGCCGCCGCTTGCCGCTTGCCACATGCCGCCTGCCGCCTGCTGCCTGCTTCGTCTATAAATTAAATTATGCTTGCAAATTATGCATGCATAACAGCGTCAATAGCCAAGAGATGCAGCAAAGACTCTGCCGAAGCCGCAGTCGCAGCTGAAGCCGAAGCCGAAGCTGCAGCTGGAGTTGGAGTTGCCTCTCGAGCTGCAAATCGAAGGTGGATGTGGAAATGGAAATGCATGTGTGCTTCTCTTTCAGTGTGTGTATGTGTGTGTGTAGACGTGGACCAACCGCCGACAACAAAGCGGCAAACGTTGATGATGCCCAGGGTGTGTGTGTGTGTGTCTGTGTGTGTGGCAATCGTAGTGCACTAATTCACATTTGATGTTCGTCGAATGCGTTTGGTCAATGAGGTTAAGTTACATGCGATGGCAGCAGCAGCAGCAACAACGGCAGCAACAGCAGACGCGGCAGGAGCTCTGCGGCTGTTGCATCTGCTGCATCTATTGATGATATTGATGAGGCTGGGCAGCCAAACAGTCCAGCAAAGTCTATACAGCCTCTAAGAATGTCTCTGTCCATGAAGAAGTTTACCAGTTTTTAGCCGAGGCATGCTAAGTGTTCTTGTTGCAGTTGCTGTTGTGGCTCTGCTTCTTCATCTAGTGGCATGCAACGGATATGTTTTGCATTGTTTGCTCAACCTGTAATCATTATTAATTTTCTGTCTATTGTATTTGATTTATGCACATTAAATATTAGTCACAATTTGTGTTTCTGCAATTTCTCATTTGATTTTCCGCAGATGAAGAAAACTTTCTTGCATTTGCTTTGTCTGCTTTGATTTATTGTAGTAATTTGAGTATACTAAAATTATTATGATATTTTATTTCTTTTCCTTCAGTTTTGGACTTCAACATTTATTTCACTTTGGCTGTGAAATTGTCAGATATAAAATTGAACATAAAAATGTATTAAATAATTATTATTATTTAAATATATGAATTTCAGAAAAAACTTGTTATTGCGCTCTTTTATTAAATCTAAATAACAATAAATGTATTTTCTAATATTTAAGCATTCTTTATATCTGAAATTGAGCTAATTTAAGAAATCAATTGTTCATTTGTTTAGTTAGCAAAGTTCATTATTTAATTGTTTAATTTGTTGATATTTTTTATATCAATTTTATATCAAATATCACATAAAGTAAGATAAGGTAAGATAATTATCATAATTAGTCAGCGAAAAAGCTTTACAATCTATGCATTTTCCTGCTGTCAAACTAGTTTTAACCGGTTCAAATAGAGTTCAGGAGAACTTTGCACTCATATTCAGTTTTTAATAGAGTTCTGGCATCATGCAATTTTCATTTAAATACTTTAACTCATTTACTAATCCAAACTTTTGACACGTTTCACAAACATCTTCCGCCTGCCCGCCGGACTGTTCTCCCACTCCCTCTGTCTCTCTCTTCGTTCACGCTCCAATTGCTGCACAGTGACTCAAAAATTCCGCCACCCAGCAATTAGTAAACCTACACTACCTAACCCACTAAGCACTCAAGCAGCATCAGCAGCAACAGCAACAGCAACAACTGCAGCAACACAAACAGCAACAACAGCAGCAGCAACAACTTCGGCAGTCTAGTCAAATTGACAGCTTGCCAGGCATAGAGAGACAGAGAGGGAGAGGGGAGGGGGATGAGGCAGAGGCTGAGGCCGAGGCACGTTGGAGTCTCACTCCAGTTCTTCGGCACTTCAAACCGGTTGCATCGCTTCGAGACTGGCGAAAAATTTCACCAACATCAACGGGCCGTGCTTATCAGTGGGAGCCCAAAAGCAAGCTTAGCTCGGCACCTCATCTCCCCCTTTTCTTCCTCCTTGCTTTGCCTTGCCCACAAGCAGCACTTTCCAAGTTCGCTTGGCTTTCTTACTTCCTTCCTCGAGCAGCATCGTCATCGTTGCGCTCATGCTTCGGTTGACTCAATTGATAGGCTCCGTCTTCGGCACGCGCTCGCTCTCACTCTCTCCCTCTCTCACTCTCTCTCTCTCTCTCTCTCTCTCTCTCTTTCCCACATGCTCACGCTATCTCTCTCTCTCTCTCTCTCTATCTCTCTCTGTCTCTGCTTGCTGCTTGGGGTAGTTGTTGTTTTTTCTCGATTGCTGCCTCTCAACTTTTTCGTTCAGTTTTGTTTTTCCCCGTCGTTTCTCCTACGTTGACGGTTGTGTCTGTGTGTGTGTATGTGCTCAAGTTGATGACGTCACAACGCTGCTCCAGTTCTCGGCATACCAAAATCTTGAAGCTGTTGCTGTTGCTGTTGCTGATGCTGCGTTCTTCTTTTTGTTTGCTGCCTGCCATTCTTGCACGTTTTATCAGTTTGCCTTCGGACGGCGCTGAGGCATGTACGCAGCTCTCCCGCAAAATGAGTTATTATGCATGCCCCTCCCCGTCCCCCAGAAAGGTGCATCCTTTGTTTTGGATTGCTTACGTAAAATGAACATGAGCAATATGCTGGTTAGGTCAATATGTGCACGATAAGGGGGTGTCGTGTTCATTGTATTGAGAATTGATTTAGTTATCGATCAAATTGCAGTCTTTTATATTTAAGATATACAACTTTTGCCATAAGTTATATTAGATACATTAATGCGAATCTTCTTATATCATTATATGATTTCTTTTGCATATTTAAACATCTAATTGCAGCCTTACTCGATTAAATATTGCTAATATTTTCTCACTTAAATCAAGCAATTAATTTTTATCTAAATAAGAACGATATACATATTTGTTGAAAGATATTTGGCAAAATCTTAGTAAATAAAAATGAATAAAATAGTAAATAGCATAAAATCGAACATAAAATAAAGTAGATAAAGATAATATCCCATATACATCCATAGTTTACTATAGATAGCACAAGTTAAGCATTGTGTACTTATCATATCATTATTCTCATCTTACATTTGCATTAATTTTATTAGATTTACATTTGGTAAAATTAAAACTAAGTACTATCAAAGAGAACATTAAAAACGAGGCTTAGTCTCTTTCCTTACTTAAAAACTCTACGCTTTATATACAAATTTCTCAAACCAATTTCATGCTTAAATACAATTCTAAAAGACTTGATCAATCTTAACAAATGATGCAGCTAGAAATTCAAACAATTGAAAATATCTATACCAATTTTGGTATATTAAACTAGGAATAAACTAATGAAAAGTATCATTCAAACCTTAAAAACCATATCGTATAACGTAAATAGTATTAACTTAAGTACGCTGATGGAACTGTTACAAAATTGTTAACTCAGTTTTTTCCATTCACATAATAATTATCGCAGTTGTCATTAAAGTAATTGTGAACTGGAGTTGCTTTTCAATTTCTTTTCCCGGATTGCGATCCCCAAAACCGGAGGCATGCAATGCTTCGTAATTAACTTAAATGATAATAAATAACTTTTAATATTTTATTAATTAACTTCCGTTGCGTGTTGCGTCCCTCACAACGGAACGCATTAAAATCGCATGTAAAATTAAGCCCGACAAACTCGAATGGGCCGCCCCATTTTGGGCCGAACGGGCGTTCGTAAAGGTATTTCGGCAGTTGCTTCATTAAAATGTCATTCTGTACAGGAAATTAAAACATTTAACGCCAAATTGCATATCGAACATTATGTCAGATTCTCGGTCTGAATCATATGACACAAAAAAAAAGGTGCGTACAGATTTACATTTAAAGTTGCGACAGTTTGGGATTGTTAGAGCACGCCCTGTATTTATTATTTATTCTTGCAGGGGTTGATGCGAAAAGATGTGATAGTCAGAGTGGGGATGGAGTGGGTTGGGAATCGAGGATAGGTAGACGTATGTATGTGTAGCAGTTGTGAGGCGTATTGGGGCATCGCATTTGGTTTGCAGATCACAGCCGCCAATCATTCAAAATGTACTCTAATTTTGTATTACATAAACGAGACTCGGCATCGAAGTCGAAGACGGAGCTGAGGCAACTGCCTGTCGGGGGTCGTTGGCTCAATGCAACAAGATGAGAGGATGACGGAGCCCGGGACTGATATCCGCGCTTCGGTATAATTTGTGCGCTTTAATTTGTAATTCTATTACCCAAGCAACAGACCAATCGGTGGGGCAACTGTGGCAACTCTGCGGCAACTGGTTCTCAGTGCTCACTGCGCTCTCTTGCCGCGTTCAATTATGTTAATTTCTCTCTGTGTATGCGTGTGTGTGTATCTGTGTGTGTGCTTTGTCGAAACAGTTAGACTCGAAGACAGCCAGCCGGTCTCAAGTCAAGATTCGATCCATTCAACGTCTGTCGTCCGTCGTCCATCGACCGTCGCTGTCGATATCGTATAATAATATGAAAATTTAGCATTTCCGTTGCGCGACTTGTGAAATATTTCATTAACATTTGTCCGACGCTTTTGGGTAATTTGTGTGCATAAGTCGTCGACTAATTGAACATTTTGCATCGCTTAAGATCGACCGGGGAAGGTGTTGAAATTACCGTTGTTTCAGCTATTTCCGAAAATGATTTAACGGGAGGGAAATGGGGTGTTTCGCATTTACTAATTGAAGATATTTTATGCTAGAGTATTTAATAAGAAGATAACAGAGGAATAGAGTGATGGAATAATATTTCTGATGATCAAATTCTATAGGCAGAGCAATACTGGTTATAATAAAGTTACTTTAATTGCAACGATGAAATTTATACTTATTTTATTAACTTGGTTATAATAAGTTATATTAAACCTAAAAACAATAATATTCACTCCTTCCATTGTACTTTACAGTCTTCTTATTTTGATTGTCAATATAATATTTGTTATTACTCTTTATGTAAAGATGAAATTATAAAGGTGCATTTCATAACATATTGATTTGCTTTAAGTTTTAAGATTATAACTATTAAAACATCATACATTTTATATACTCTTTAATCCAGACCATTTATATAACAATAAAGCAAACATTGTTGCTAAAGGAAAGCATAAACTAGCCTAATAAGTACGGCGTGCGTTGAGCAAATTTGCAACTAATTAAATAAAATTATAAACTTACAATTGTCTGTAATGTTACCCCCCTTGTAGCACCGTTCTCCCATGAAAAGGCTTACCATTTCTCCAAGCGCCTCTGGTAATCGACAATTATTAGAGAAGTTCGCATTCCACGGCGGTCTGTTTGAGACTGCGTGTTTGGCGTATGTAAACATTAAAAAATGTGCTAATTATATAAGTTAAGAGACCTGAAAATGGTACTTAGCCAAGTTGTGTTTAGGCCAAAATAATTGCTGGTAATAACAGTCTGGGCCAAGATCAATTGAGCACCAGCTTGACTTTGCCATTAATTAAACCAACAAATTATGCGCGATTTCTTTACTATGCGCCGCTATGAGAGACCTTCCACACACACTTCACACTCCACACTCTTGCCACAGAGTTGCAATTTCATGTGCTAATTTCGTTGCGTGTGGCAAGTTTGTTTGCTTGCCCCACGGCAACCCCTTCGACCCTTCATCTCGCGTTCACCAGTCACGGGCTGTTTCAACTTTTACGGCTTCAATTAATAGTTGAGGCTGTCAGGGTTGCGCGTTGTCGTTGCCGTAGCGCGCTTCGCATTCAATTAGTTTGCAGCTTGACGTCATGCGCTAATTTTCCAATAAATTAAATTCACAGGAAAATCTAAACAAAAGCATTTTGCGCTAAAATGCAAATTTTTGGGTCTGACAGCATGCAAGGACTCGGGACTCAGGACACAGGACTCAACGCAGTGCCGCGGCTTTTGCAGCTTCAGTCCGCAATGGCGGCCAGGCTTTGTGTCTAAATTAATTTCGTAGTTGGCAGCACGCCCTCAACCACCCCCTCTTACCATTCTCCCCATGGTGCAACGTGAGTCCACATGACGCTGCCAGGCACCAGTCGAGGCAATAACCAGGCACATAATTGCATTTATTATTGAGCAAAATGAGTAAGTTATTGTGGCTATGACAAAAGGCAACCGCATATATGTCGTCGTCGTCATCGTCGTCGTCATCATAGTCATCGTCTTCATCATCGCCATCGACATCATCGTAGCCATCTTTCATCGTCGTCTGCATCATCGTCAGACGCACTTTATCAGGCTTGTGGCCTGGCAGCTGCTGATATTCATATTTATAATCAATATAATAGCTGCTGCTGCTATTTCAACGACGCTCGACATTGACGACGACTTTGTGTTGTCACTGTCATTGCGAGATTTCACTGAGTCAAGCAATCAGCGCACGGTTTTCCATTAGCTTTCCACTGAGTACTTTCGGATAGTTTGCCAATGTTGGTGTACAATAAATCAAAGGCAAGATAGTTAGGTTCGCTTATTGATTATATATTATATTTACTTTGTAAATGATTTATTTCTCAAATAATCTGAAAACTGAGATCTGTTAGTATTATTTCGACTTAGTCAACACTTATTGTAAGTTATCGCTGACACCATCAATGATTTATCATACGTAGATGAGGCTAAGGTCAGGAATGGAATTATCGGAATTAAATGACAAGAAGAAAAAGGTCATGAGTAATACTTGAAAATAAATTACTCATGTGTAATCAATTCTAACTTATATATTGGGTAAGGGTAGTGCATATACTAGTTAAATATAACAATTATATTTTTCTATGCATTTATGAATCGATATATTACAGAGACATTGGCATGTTACTTAATTATATTTTAAATTTGTAAGTATGATGAAACTTTATAAATCTTAAGATATATTAATATATTAATCATTAATTTATTGACACAAATTTTATATAATGATAAATAAATAAAAGTTAATATAACTTTTCTAAAATTCATCCACAGTGTTACGGAACGCATAAAAAATATTGCTTAAGAATCATCGTTTAAACTATTTGAATAAGTTATCGATAAGAATTCGATTTTATTGTTTGATCATGGGGTTTTTGTAAAAACGTAACGACGCAGCAGACGCGCTAATTTAAGTTATTATTATCATTATTTTATTATTTTAATCGACCATTCTTCAATTTATGGGATACAGTAAAATGCATGATTATTGCCTGCAAGTGTTACCCAGCTTAATCTATAATCAAGGCGTCAGTCCCAAAAGGAAACTTCTCAAATTGCACATTACCTTAAAACCGTTGTACGCCTTCCAACTTTATCCCGGACAGTGTCAGTGGCAGAGTCCCATTGCCAGCGAGTCCAGGGAAACTCAGTTCCATTGTTCTAAGTAGAAAATTTTCTATGATGATATTCTAATTGAAATACGTAAAATGAAATTATGAATATGCAAAGTAAGCAAATGGATGACAATGCTTAGCAAGTTGAAGCGGAATGAGAGACCGAGACTGAGCCACTGCATAGCTTTAAATGTTATGCGGCTGCCAGGGACTACTCCCTGCTCCCTTGCCCCCTCAGTCCTTCCATGCTGGGCTGGCCATAATGAAAACTAAAAATCAAAAGCGTTGAGCAAAGTGCGTTTGGCCGGCGATGATGGGATGAAGGGGTGTGGGGAAAGGGTGTGTCAAAAAAACATCAAAACTTTTTTGTATAATTCGCTTATGCTTAAAAATGTTCAAGTTGTTGTTTTCAAGTTGTTATTGTAAATGATGTGGTGAGTGAAATTTTAATTAAAATTATTTTAATTGAGATTGTTGTTGCGCACGAGGCGTATGCGCAATATGCGCAGCACATAAAGCAGCAAAGTTAAGTACGTGTGTACAAGCTTTTAGTTGCCTGAGCGTGTACACACATATGTGTGTGTGTGTAAGTAATACTATGTATATTTGGTGGCCATTGTTTTTGGGATGCTGCAACGAGGAGGCTGCAACGAATTTATAGCAGCTGCATTGAACGTTGCATACTTGCAGGCGCCTTGCAAATTTCTGCAAAATAACCAATTTGTGCGTAAGTGGTCGTGTGTGTGCATGTGTGCGTGTGTGTGTGCGAGTGTGTGAGTATCACTTCTAATTAGAAACTCAAAAATGCACACACACACACACACATACTCATACAAGTGCATGCTGCTAAGGATATGCAGCAGACAACAACTGCCAAGAGCAGGACAACGACACAGAATCGACAACTCTGCCCCTGCCCCTGCCCTTGCCCTACCTCCCCTCTCCCCCCTTTGCAGTTTTGCTTATTTAATGCATATTTCGTATAACTTTGATGTGCTGCAAATTTACTTGATGCCATCGTGGTTGTACACAATTTGTCTATGTGTGTGTGTGTGTGTGCTATGTGTGTGTGTTTGTGTGTGTCCAGTCTGTGTGTGTTGGCTTTTATGTATTTACGTTTACGTTGCATATGAAATGATATTTATAGTAAACAGATTATTTTATATGCAGGTATACGACGTACATGCAACGCTGCCAATGCAACCTCCTGCATAATCCCATTCACATGCATGTCTCTATGCGTGTGTGTGTGTGTGTCTGCTTAGACGACAAAGACAGGCTGCAGAAGGACAGAGCGTTGTCTCTTTAGGCATATAAAATGATTAGAACTAATGGTCAATATGCAGATGAGTGTTGAGTGTGTGGCTTGGTGTTTATTTGCACAGTGGCACCAGTTCAATTTGCAGTGATTAAAATGTCATCAAAGAGTTGACAATTTGCATCATTGTGTAAGCAGAGTATGGTAGATATCAATAGAGTTGCCACCTTTCAGCATCAATATTGATAATTATCATTAGTAATGTTTAGAAACTTAGAAACAATTTGAGCTAAAAAGTTGTCGTCTCTTAATTCAAATTTAAAAGTAAAAATGGTGGAATTAATGCCACTAAAAATATCTAGATGTATCAGTAAAATATACATAGTAATATAATAAATTCTTATTATATCGATATACTACACTATTCATATTGTATAATATATCGATAAATCATCTTAATAATTAAGATATCTTTTTATTTAAATATAAAACTTCAGATGTTTTATGTTTGGATTTTGATTTGGATTAAAAATAATATGTATAGTAACAATTCCTTCTTTAACTTGACTCCTTTTCTGCATTATTCAATGCACTGTACAGCTGCACACACACTCTACCTGCCGCACACTCCGTCCACACATTGTCTAGTGCTGTCCAGCCTGTCTGCATCGTCTCCATGTGCATACTCATTATATGCATTATGTATTGAGAGAGTGCTGTGTACATATATATTGGGGAGCACTAAACAAATCAACTTTTACTCAACATTATTATCAACATTTATGCATTCAGAAGTCACACACACACATACAAATACACAAACTGGCAGGCTGGACTAAGCACTAAGCCAACCTGAGGGTTGGGCTGCCCAAAAAACAAGCTTGCATTGCCTACATCCCCTACTTGCCTGTGGTGCCTGCTTTGGCCCCTAAGAAATTTATCGAAATGTTGAAACAGATTTTATGCAGCAAAGTCGACGCCAGCCGCTGACGTCAAGCCGACGACGACGACGTTGTGGCAGTGCAACATGGGGCAGATTGTGGGTTTGGCTATGTCTCTAACTCTGACTGCGGCCAGTGGGCTGAACGGGGGAGGGGCACTGCCTGACAGGCTGGCAAACGGACATAGTGGGCAACTCGACAGTCGCTGCCACTGCCTCTGCCTCTTCTTCTGCCTCTGCCCCTGTCTCTGCCACTGTCTCTGCTGCTGCTGCTGCTGCTTCTTCGAGGTTCCTAATTTAAATGCAAATGAGATTCATTTGACGACGACACCAACATACTTTGTCCATGTCCATGTCTTGCGCTAGCATAGCCTGTCTCCGTGTTTCTGCGAGTGTATTGCTCTGTGTGCGTGTGTGTGAGTGTGTGCACAAATGTGGACTTTGATAGTGTGTGCGTGCGAGTGTCTCTCTCTCTCTCTCGGTGTGAGTGTGTGTGTGTACAATTAGACATCGGTCTGTCGTCTGTGCATGTATTTAGTTGCATGTACATAACTAAATTTTCGCATATAATACATAAGTGGGCTCTGGCTCTGGATCTAGCTTCGGTCTGGCCTTCCCCTATCCCACTGTGCACTCGCTTTGGCCATATATAAATGAACTATTGCAGTGTAAATGAATTAGTCGAAGACAGTGGCGCAGGCACTATTTGAAAGGGGATCACGAACGAGTCTTGTTTTTGGAATGAAGGGAAGGGAAGGGATTGCTTGAAGAACTTATTAGTATTATTATATGATTATTTTATTCCCATAATAAAGTTATTATTAATATGTTATTAATATTTCTTTGTTATATATTGATTTAATATTCATTTAAAGTATTTATTTTATTTCCAATGCATTCAATTTAGTTGAATCACTTACACAGTTAAATATCCTTTCAAAATTTATATCATAACTCAGCAATCCTTTATTGAAAAGTACTACCCCATAAAGAATATATATTTCTGCTTAGTATCAACAGATTTAGACATTTATGTATCATATAGCTGTCATAATAATAATAATATGTTGATGATGAGATGACTTTGGTCATTTGTTTCTATATCCAGTTTGAAGTTGCTGTCGCATTTCATCCATTTCCTTTAACAATACAAAAAAGTTTAATTCAAACTGAAGAATATACGATAATCTATGACACCCATTGGAACATTCTGCCTTCTACCTGTTCCAATATCTTATACTATAGATTTACAGATCATTACTATTCATTAAACCCTCCAGAACTTCTCTCAAGTTGCGCTCTTCTTATACCTCCACCCCCTCGCAATTGACTGGTATGCTGGCAACGACGCCACTGTCTTAATTAAGCACTTGTCTGCATATATTAAAAGCTGCCACTGTCTCTGCCACTGTCGCAGTCGCCGTCGCAGTCGCTGTCGTCGTTTGCTGCCTCTGTCGCAGTCGATGTGCAACTGCGTTGCTTCTTCATTTTCCTTATTTTGCGCAAATACAAAAGCCTATTCCGCACCGATAACTGCAAATACAACAACAACAACTACAACAATAACAACAAGAACGGCACAAACAGCAACAACAGCAGCTACAACAACACGCCTGCTGTGCTTGTGTTGGACAGAAAACAGGAACCGTCAGGACATGCAGCCAGCTACTTGCACTCATGTAGATGACTTGCTGCCACTGCCGCAGCTACTGCTGCTGCTGTCCCTCTATATACGAAACAACAACAACAGCAACAACAACGCACAATTATAAATCTGTCCACACACAAACAGACACACACACACACATACACATAAGGGGACACATTCGTACACTCGCACAGAGGCGCCTTACCCCCTTTTTGGACATCGACGACGTCGGCACGGCTGCTTAAGTTTTTGGCATTAACAAAGCTACCCGCCACACCCTTGCACGAGGCAGTCAGAACGGAAACCAAGCAACACACACTGCCTCACACACACACCAGCACACATACACGCCTGGCTGACAACACCAATACCAGAGCAGCGTCCTTGCCAACGCTGCCAAACCGCCTTGGAAAATTAGCATCAAACGCATAAAATGACCAAGTCTAAGTCTGCCGCAGTGCGGGGCATGGTGGGTGGGTGGGTTTGGAGAGAGAAATAGAGAGGCAGATGGAGTAGGAGAGAGGCAGAGTGGGTGCCTTGGCTCTGCTGCCTTGCATTCTCATTTGGAATTACGAAAATTCAAAATTTACAAACGAAAATGTTATGAGAACGTAACTTGGGCCAGGATTTCGGTTCGTCGTGTGACGCACAATAGTTGGTTAGTGTAGCAGAGGCTCTCCCGAGAGGGAAGGTGGCAGGTTGGCGTATTTAGGTAAGAGCTGAAGCAGGGCAGGGCAGGGGGGGGGCTACTCCGGCTGTTGGCTTCTGTTGGCCATGCCGTACAAGTTAATTCAGTTAAAGGACCCAAAAACTCTGCTCTGAATTTTCGGTGGGGTTTATTCTGCATGTATTAGTATGCGTAGTTAAGTTCTGACGCCAGGCAAGAGAAGGCCCCCCTCTCTCCTTATGCCCCGCCTCCATGCCTGCTTAGTTGCGTGGAGTGCGGGTTGAAGGAACTTTAAGTAAATGAACAGAAATGACAGGCAGACATTTGCATTATTATTAGTACAAGTTGCAGTCGTGTTGCCGAAGGGGTTGGGCGGGGGGCAAGAGTGAGAGAGGGGGTCTGGTTCTGCTTAGGTTTTCGCTTCGTTTTCAGTTCGGTTCGGTACAGTTCGGTTCACTTGAGTGGGTTGGGGATGAGTGGGGCGTGCCGCCTCGAAATGCATTTCCATTGCATACATTTCGGAGGTTTTCATTACGTCGCAAAAGTTTTGCATCTCTTTCTCGCTCTCACTCGCTTTCTCTCCTTCTCTCTCTCTCTCTCTTTCTGCTGCGTCTTGCTTTGTGCATGTAAGTTTTCGGTTACGTGTCCGTGTCGAGCGCATTCAAAAGTCATTTTAAGTTATTGAATGGAATAAAATGTAATTTAAGTAAATTAGAATTTCCAGCCACATACGGCAAACTGTTAAGCCAGTTGAGCTGGTCTTGCCTAGACTTATGTATATGCAACACACATACACACATACACACACAGGCATGTACATATGTATTGCATTTACTTATGTGCATATAAGAGTTGCAGTTTGTTTCTACTGCAACTCACACTGCATTTTTAACAGGCTGAGCAAATCGATTATTGATTTTCAGTGCTAACAAATTTTGAAGGTTGTTCCCGCACGTTGGGTGAAACTTAAGCAAAGTGCAGCGCCAGCTTAGGCCTGCAACACTTGCATATCACCCGATTTTTCTCTATTTACACCCCGATTACTTTGCTCTCTAATAGACGCCTGCAAGTTGCAAGGCTCTTTCACTACTCACTGAATCGGGTTGAAGTATTTCGTGTTGTTGTGTGTGCAAATCTTGGTTGCACTGAAATGGACTGTTCAAGTGTTGTGTAATCCAGCTTGGTTAGTTGCTAATGTACAATTGTACGTACGTTTATAAATTCAAAAATTGACTCAAATATGGATATAGAAAATACATTGTTTTTATCTTTATTATAATAAGTAGAGAAAACTATTTCCTTCTTTTTATATTCGAAGATGAAAGTGTTAAAGTTCATGTAGTTTTTATAGGGTTTGTTAAGAATATCGCTAAGTTACTGAACAAAATTAAGTTGAGTACACTAGGTTTTACTCATTTGGGTAGATTGTCCTATCTTTTTTTCTATTGTACCTATAATTATAACGTGTTAGCAAGGCCGATTCGATTTTTCTGTCAAAACTTGGGAAGAATCTTTATCCTTCTGCCTTATAAATTATTTTATGTTGTACAAAAGTTAATACTATACTAAATATGATGTATTCTATATGTGTTTTCATAAGTATGAGATATATTTGTTTAATTGAATTAGTATAATTGATTTGGTGCAGTTGAACATTAACTAATAGTAGTTTAGAATTAAATATAAGGAGTTGTTAAAAAAAATGGTATTATGAAGTAAAAATTCCAGTGGTGTAAAACTGAAAGGAACTGCAAGAGTTCGGCACACACGGTACACTTTTTAACCTAAGATAACCTTATTATAAAATTGTACAATCCAGACAGATAAAATAAAATTTTACAATTCAGATAAATTATGATTTTACATAGAAGTAAAGGGAAAAGAAATGTACTTGTTGCTATTTCGAACAACGAACTACCCGAAAGCGTCGCTATAGACGAAAGTGTCATTTATCCGACCTATTACCCCACCAAAGGCACTTTTTAATTTGAATACCCGACGACAGTCACCCCCAACCCCATTCCCCTCGCTACCCTAGCTTAGCTCAACTGTCACATATCGTTTCAATCGCTTTGCTTATCTGCAGTTTCGCATGTTGGTCCATCACAACTGTACCTGCACCCCAAACCGAAGCTGTGTACCTGTACTTGTACCCACCAGAATTGTACCAGGTACATGTACCGTTTTACAAACTAACATCAATCTCATTGTCAGCCCCAAAAGCCAAGCCAAAGCAACAACAGTGCAAGCCTATAGACAGAGACACACACACACATACACGCACATACACTTATAGACACACACACACACACATACACTCATAGACACACACACAGCGTTAGAACTTGGCTCACACTTGGCCAGCGAATCGAAGCTGAAACTTGGCTTGCAATTGACCAGCGCACCAAGTCCAATTGTACCAACTGCCCCCCGGCTACCCCTACTCTTTATTCCCCTCCCCCTCTGCCTTTCCTCTTCCCTCCCTGCCTTCTCATCTTCCTGCTTGCCAGACACGTGAAGAGTCTGCAGAAAAAAAAGGAAGAGGAATCAAAAAAACAAAAACAAAAATAAGCGCAGACCATTCGATTGTCGTCTGGCCAGCTTCAACGACCCCCCACCCCTTCATTCCCCCATCCCCCTTCTGCAGGGGGCACCCCTCTACCTTAGAGGCAGCTCCTCCTTCCTCTGCACTGTGGTATCTGGCATGTTCTGTACTTTGGCTGTTTTCAGCCAAAAATTTTGCATTGCCATTTTTAGCGCTTGCCCCGCGTACACTCACACACCCAGTCGCACACACCCACACTCGCACACACTCATACATACATAAATACAAATTCTTTTTATATCGCGTAAATTCGTCTTGCTCATTTTTATTTTGTTGGCGGAAGGCGTGGAGGGGGGTTCGCCCAGTGCTTGACCAAATGGTCGCCACCCGGCAGCCCCTGAGACAACTTCAACAATGCCATGTGGAGCTGCTGCTGCTGCCCGGCAGCTTCGTCCGTGCTGATTATGAGTACGCGCGCACGTCGGGTAAAATGTGCAGCGACAGCTTCCCTCACTTCTTCTCCGGCTCCCTCCCTCCCCCCCACCTCCTTCTGCTGCTGCTGCGCCATCATCCAAAGGGGGTAAACCAACATGTCCCCTTTTTCACGTGCATCCGAAAAGTTTGTTTTGTGTTTTGTTAATTTTTTTCTTGGCCGCGAATTTGTTTTCATTTACGTTTTTCCCATTGCAGCCATCGGGTGGCTCAAGCCACCCACCCTGCCTCTGTTCCCCCCCTCCCCCCCACTCACTCCTCATTCCCTGCTGGGTAAAAACAACGCGTGGGTTTCGGTTCAGTAGAGATGGCGAAAAAGGCTAAATAAAAAACCGCAGCACGATAGAAAAAAAGCAAAAACGGCAAAGACGACGCAGTACGCGTTTGGTATTCGCGCCACCTTAAGCCGCACACCCGAGCATTAAGCCCGGGTACATCCCCACCTCCCCTCGGCACCCAGATAAGTAGCAGTATGGGGTAAGGTGCTGAGGGGGGCTGCCCAGCTGTTGATTTTTATTATTTTGGCCATTATCGCATGTGGTTCGCTGCTTTGGTCAGCGAACGGGCTCGTCGAGTCCTGCTGATTAAACATTAATTAAGGAAAACAATGCTGAACGTTGCTGCTGCTTCTGCTGCTGCTGCTGCTGCTCCCATTTGGCATGTTGGCAAAAAGTTTTCGCCTCTGTTTCGCTTTTCGTGGGGCGTTTTTGTTGTGTCTTTTCTTGCCATTTTTGGCTCCCCCACTTCAAAAAAATAAGAACAAAATCGCGGAATTTGTATAAAAATGCAAAATTACGAATTCGCGATTTCGGCTCGCATTGTACATACTCACATATGCATATCCCATTCCTGAGGGGGTACAGATGTGCCCATGTATGTGTGTGTGTGTGGGTGGGTGGGTGGGAGCAGCGAAAAAATGTTGCTTGGTGGCGTGCGCTTAAATCGCCATAAAAAGTAGTAGAAAACTCATCGACAGACGTAATAAATTAAAAATGTCCGGCAGTTTGGGCACAGGTTGGATTGTTAAGCAGCAACCAAGCCAGAAGGAAAGGGAACACCAACAGAAGCAATAAGGGAGAGATGGGAGGGAAGAGAGAAAAAGAGAGAGAGAGACAGAGAGAGGGAGAGAGAAGGCAGAACAAGAGGGAGGAGGAGAAACAGAGTATGGTAGAATACTATAGATGTAGAGAGAGCAGAGCCAAAGATATGATATTGTTTTTGGCTATCGAGATGAGTCACCAATAAGTGCTGCAGATGTCGATAGTTCAGGGCACTGCAATTGAATCAGTACCTTATAACTTTCATAATATAGTATAATATGTATATATAATATATTGTAGTACACATTTTATTATGTTGAATTTATTAAACTATATTTGTTGTAGATCTGGGGAACTATTAGGCAGACTCAGTTCAGTTTTTGGAGAAGACAAGTCAGTTTTAATACTAATTTTCAATGTTTTAAAAAAATTAATAATGAAGAAAAATTAATAATGAAGACTTCTTTCGATTAGAGTTGGAGAAACATCGATGTTAAATCGATAAACATCGATTGTTTCATATAAAAAACTTCAGCAAACGTCCAACTGTAATTCTGATTTGCTTTTTCATTCTTCATCCTTCAGCCTTTCATATGAGAACAGAATGTTGACATCAAATCTGTTAATAAAGTCAAATAAATAGAACTGAAAGTAAAGTCTATAATAACAAGGCATAATATGTAAAGTCACTTTTTTTTCTAATTGGTTTCATATTTGCATACTATAATATAGTTATTAATGAATACCTGATCTACAGACATTAGATATATGTACATTTGCATTTATAATATTACACTAATTTTGTACTGCCATTCTAATCCCCATTAACTAAAATGCAAGACTCACTTTAAAGTTTGTACTCGCATTAATTTAATGAGTTATCTGCGTAAGTAATCGCATATTTCATTCAATTTCACATTCAAATGCATTAACTTTGATTGTGAATAAACAAAAAGCAGCTGCAAATTCAGACTCTGATCAAAGTAATAGCAAATCTGAGCAAGTAATAAGCAGTGCAACGAATTTGACATTTGAATATTAGCAACGTTGCACTCCCTCTCCCTCCCTCTCTCTCTCTATCTCTTTCTCTCTCTTATTCTCTTGCATTGCATTGCATTGTCGGCTTGCCAATAATTATTTTCTATCACCAGTTAATTAACCCTTAGATCTAATTGACAATCGGCCTCAATTATCATTGCTCGGATTTAAGCTAATTATAGATTTACTTTCTGACTTTTGTTGTATTTTATATTGTATTTATTGTTTTTGTTGTAGCTGCTGCTTGTGTTGTTGTAGTTGTGTTGGCCTCTGGCTGACATAGTTAGCGACCCTCTTTTGCCTTGTGCTGTACAAATATTAATATTCTAATCACGTATTTGCCTTACTTGACATACAACCTACATACTAAACACGCACACACATACACAACACACACACACACATGTGCGCATGACGCGCATGATTATGCATTTTGTGTAGTGAAATTAAAATATGTCGTTGCATGCAATTAGGCTGTGCAGCCAGAGAACCTTGAATTGCGATTTGCGAATCAAGAAAATTATGTCAATTAAGTGCTGTAAGAGACTGAGAGAGACTAATGCACACGCTTAATTAGTGTCGAGTCATTGCGACAATGTATATAAATGTTAAATTGATTTACAGTCAATTTGTCGTTTATGGGAAAACTAAAAGGAAAACAGGTTGCAAAGTGATATTAATGATTTATATTTCTATAATTTGGATTCTGCTAAGGAGATTGGAGAAAGTTGGAAGTGTTTTTAACATTCCTCCATTATATTATATTTAAGGTATTCCGAACTGTGAACTATTATTTTATCGATTTTATTTTTTATTTATTTTTATGAAAGTTAACCCTCCACTTGGGGGCCTGCCGGCATAACCTAACCTAACAGAACAAACATTTGACTACCTTTTCAGGGAATCAGGATATTAAAGTTGAACATTCATATAGAAAACACTTTATGTGGTATATGAGTAAAAAGGGCCTCTAGATAATATATCTTTAATAGTTTTTTAATTTAAATATAATGTATAATTTATTTTACTCATCTTAATAACATTTTACAAACTTTTGGACCACCTCTTAAATGATTTTCCCTAATAAATTTTAAAGGCTCTGAAACTATTTCTTGCATGGAACATTATCAACAAATACTGATTTATGTAAGCGTAAATTTGGCGAATATTTGAACTACCTCTGCTACTCTCATTTCTTTCCCTCTCCCCTTTCTCCTCCACATACACTTGCGGGCACCACACTTAACATGAGACTCAAAGGGCATGCCACGTCGCCACTTGGAGGGCATCCTTGTGGATGCCACGCCAAGCGGAAGCAGCCTCTTCACTTCCACATCCCCCTGCCCGCGGCCACTGCTTGTTTGCCACTATTCCACCTGCACTTTCGCCGGGTGACCCTGCTGAAATTGCTGTTAATTTACACAAAATGAAATTCGTGCAATTAAGTAGAAGCTACGCGCGCAGTGGCCATGTCATAATCACGACGAAGCAGCTGATGATGACGTTGATCACGATGATGCATCTTCCTCCTGCTCATGCTCCTGCTGCTGTTGCTGCTGCTCCTGATGATGGAGATGCTGAAATGTGGTTGTAAGGTAGCCAGGCCCGCCTTTACCTACCCGCCATGCACACTTGCAGTGCCAAGGAATTGAATTTCGCGCGCGTCCTTTGGCATTTGCTTATGCAACACGCCGCACAGCTGCCGCATCTTGCAACAGCAGCAGCAGCAGCGCCAGTTCATTTGCATCTGCGGCATGCTTCATGATGGGCATCTGCCTGGCGAAATAGGTTAGAGAGGTTCATTTCAGTGCAAAGTTATGCGCCCCAAAGTATGCAATTAGATTGTGTCACAGCCCAGGGGCAGCCTCCGGCCGAGTACTGCCAAGCTGGCCAGGTAGTCCTTGAAGGTGTGCCAATTAGTTGCTGCGAAATTAGTGCGCGTCCTTAATGTAATTTTCGAATTAGCCAAATTGCTCGCCACCTTCAGCGTTGCACAGTGAAAAAACTCTACTTTATAGTGAAATTGAGGTTAAGTTGAGAAATATAAGTAAGAAATTTGAGGTTACGTCGCTTTCTAGATATATACAATACATTATTAGGGACAATCGCAGTGAAACTATAAAAACTATGAAGAATTTGAGGTTAAATTGAGATATTGAAGAAATAAGCAGCAGGTATAAGGTTAAGATCCTATCTAGATATATGTAGCACATTTTTAAGGAAGATTGCAGCGTAAAATGCAAATTTAAAGCATTAGTTATGATCTTTCAGTCGAGAATTAGAAATGAGGTTAAGTTGAGATGTTTCACACAAATATTTACAAACTGTGAGTAAGATTTGAGGTTAAGATCTTTTCTTGATATATACAGTACATAATTAAACACAATCACAGTGAATTTATGCAAAAATTACAACTTCTTATGCCTCGATATATAAGAAGTTTAGGTTAAGTGGATATCTATTGAAGAAAGATGCAGCACATTATTAAGAATAATCGCAAATAGCTCTGCGTAAATATGCAAAATTACAGCTAAGCGTTCATTATGCTATATGGCTCGATATGTCAACATTGAAGAGTCCTAAAAACGACCCAACAAAACCAAAACCAGCTTTGGCCCGCGATTTGCAATTCAAATTTGGCCATTAAAAAGTCAGATGATGCTGCTGCTGATGCTGAAGCTGATGATGATGAAGTTCTCCGACATTGTCGACGCGGACTACAAAAGTCAAATATTGCCCAATTTCCAGATTAATTGTCTACGCACCTTACTGCCCAAGCAACGCCCACCCCCCCTCCCTGCCCCGTTGTAACTCACCCTTGCCAGATCTTAAAGGGTTCTTGCCCGGTTTTCCCGGTTCACAATTAATGCAAAACTCAATAAACTTTTGTCGAATGAAATTTTATGCTAATCAGAAGTAGATTTTTTGGTACCATTGCGTATCCAATGATAATGCCCCGGGTTGCCTACTTGAGACAGTTCTCCCTCATTCCTTATTTCCCTCTTGGGTGTCCTGTATGTGTGTGTTTGGCCATCAATTGATTTGCATTTCTAAATGCGGCGTCAGCATTTGTCGTAATTTGGCCCGAAATGTTGTCGCATTTTCGGCATAATTATGCATTTTAATTATGTGTCGGCCAACGATGACAGGCCCCACACAAAAGGGTTAATTTTGTTGTTGTTGTTGTTGTTGCTGTAAGGAGAAGTGGGAGTGGGAGTGAGTCCGGTATTGGTTAGATTGTTGTCTTGACTGCGGCCTAAACGTATGCTAATTTGTCTTTGTGCGCTGTTTAAAATTGGAATAGGAATTGAAGGAAAACTTGTGCGCCGGAGACAGACGAAGAAAATACATTTTAGTTTATTAATTTTCCCCCAAGATGCTTCATCAACTTAAGTGAAACAAGGCAGTCGGGCAGTTAATAGAAGGGTTGGACGTTTGTCTTGACTTTGACTTGTGATGCAGAAACCTTTTGGGGAGAAAATAGACAGAGATTATTACTGCAATATCATTAAAACAATATTGAAGCAACTATTGAATACTGAGAGGAGAGTTATCTATCGATAAATGGGTAGAAACTATTGATAGACTTATGCAAAACTTTCTTTTCTTTATCATTCAAAATGATGTAATGAAGCTACTAAGTGAGTTATAAAAGAGATCTACAGTAACACAATTATATACAAAATTGAAAAACTATATATACAGTAATAATAAAAGTGTTATTGACTTAACTAATAAGATACTAGTATATATGCATATACGTTTGTTCTCATTTAAAAGGAAGTACATTATCATTTTACATTGTAATGTACTTCAATATCCCCATTTCTGTACTTCAATTGTAGATAGACTGTATGTATATTGTTGAAAAAGAGCTTCCCTTTCGTATATGTCAGATTCATCTCTGCATATTTGTTGGAATGGACGACACCGCGTTATGGTCAGTTTTGGTTATTAAAACATTGTTTCTGAGCTGTTTACCAACCTCACACTCGGCATATCGATCTGCATATCTACATAGTGTTAGTGACAGCTCAGTTCTGCTCTCTGGTGGTCTTCCTGGCCGTCTTCTCCTGCCAACTTCCCTTCTTGACCATGGCCAGTGAAATCGGGCAGAGCAAAGCAAACAATTGATGTCATTGCAGCGCCGCTTTACATAACTCACAGCTGAACTCCTTAGCCCGTGGGCTAAGCGCAGTCAATGCGCATGCCAGACAACAGCTCGCCCAGCAGTTTGCCCTGCAGATGAGGGGGAACACAGGATGAGGGATGAGGGATGTGGGATGTGGGACGTGGCAGATGGACCCACCGCTCCGACGAATGGCCAACTCATATATGTATATGATTTCGACGAATGCTCGTTATCGATTTGAAACTTATAAGGAAAAAACTAATGAAAATCAGGCATCATCATCGTGGTTGGCCGGGACAACCAGCCAAAGCGTAATGAAGGAAAACCAAAGCGGAGAGCAGGCAAAAAGCGAAGAGGAGAAAAAAAACACGTAACGTTGTGAAGAGAAGCAAAGCCAAAAGCGAATTAAATCAAATTAAATGAAAACTAAATTCAAATGAGTTTTCGGGCGCATTAAGAAGCAAAGAGCGGGAAGAAAACAACACGACAGAAAGGTGGGAGTGAGACAGGAAGAGAGAGAGAGAAAGAGAGAAAAGAGATTGGCAGCACATTCAGCAGCGACCTGCTACCGCATCCCAAGTCCCGCTGCTGTCCTCCTGCTGTCCCTGTCTGTCCCTGCCACGTTGATTGTTGTTATTATTTCTTGTGCTGAACGGGTTTGTGTAATGAATTAATCCGCACAGCGCTTGGCAATGCGACTTGGACGCTGCCTTTGGCTTTGGCATCGGCTTCGGTTTCGTTTCGATGCAAATCAGCTGGCCAAGCACAGTGACACTGGTCCACCCAGCTAGTGTGGTTTAATTATTTTTAATGACATCTTTGCCCAGGTGGGGGGCCAACAGATTGAATACAGTTTTTAGTACCCCTAAAAAAAGTATAAAAATATATAAGAAATTTAATACTACTATAGTTTTTTTCATTTTATTTGTATTCACAATGAGCACAGCATAAAAGGCCAGTACTTTCTATGAATAATGCAGATCAACTAATGGTTTTTAATTTATTTATTACAATTTATAGTTATACTAAGAATATTTAATGGATTTCTAATGTTTAGTTTGGCATGCGAAAATGTTTTACATGCAAATTTTCAATCGCAAGTTTTATATGATTATTATTAGTTGGGACTGTAGCATTTCAAGCAAGTTTATTTAAGTTATATATTATTATTCCTTAGTTTATCTGAGATTTATTGGTAGATTTCTTTTGTGAAAATATTAGAAAATTAACAAAATAACAATAGTAATATATTTTCAATTATTTATACAAAGTTTACCATTGAATTCACTCGAACTTCTTTTGCTAAATCTTGTTAGCTAATCCCACTGCCCTGCTTCCACTGTGCCGTGCTTCCTTTTGGCTGTAGTTGACGTTCCCAAAACCAAAACAGAGCCACCAAAAGAGACAAATGCAAATTGCATGATTTCTTTTGTAAATAAGAAACTGATGAGCAGAGGCAGCAGCTGCTGCTGCTGCAGTCGCCGTCGACGCGAAATTAAATCGATGGTTCGTTCGATCGGGAGATTGACATGTGCAGGCAAGGGACAAGTTGTCGTTGTTGTTGTTGTTGGATGCAAAATAAGTTGTCTGGCACAAACGAAAATTAGTCTAATTGTTTAAGATTACCGAAATCGAATTGACATTCGAATTTCTGGCTGCACATGAAGTTTGCCCAGATGCGATGCGATGCGTATTCCAAATGAATATTTGCCGCCTTGGACAGGGCCAACAGGATGGTTTTATTAACATTTAACTCGAGTGGCAACGGGGGGAAACGAGGGGAGAGACAGGTCAGCGGGTGCGTCATGCAAATTGCATTTCATCAAACATTTATTTAAACTTTTTTGTGTGCCAGCTGCCGCTGCCGCTGCTGCTGCTGTTGCCTGTTGGGCATGGCCCGTAAAAAAGTGCATTGCATACTTTTTGGCGTAACCGCATAAAACAATTTTCATTTCCTTTCAACTACCCGAGCAATAAAATATATATGGCAATACATGCACAAGTCTGGGCTGGCAAAAAGCATCCTGTTGTTGCGGGCTTTCAGGTAAGAGCGCAACAATTTTTGCCCATTGTCAATGGTCATCGCCAGCGTAGCTGCTTGAACAGTGAAAACATTTGTATCCAAGGTGTGTGCACCACACGCTTTTGTGTGCATCTGTGTGTGTGCTTGTGCCACACCCCCAAGTCATGTGTGTGGGGGGCCAATGCTATTTGGTTTGATAATGGCTACGCGCTTCCGCTCAACTCAACTCAGGCAAGGAATCTCTATCTCTCTCTCTCTCTCTCTTGCCCTCTGCCTCCCTCCCCCTTGCTGTCTGTGACGTCATTAGTGTTTTTTTTCGCTGTTCAGTGCCCCCGCGGGGCAGTTACCGCAAAAATCCATTGCGGTCGTGTATATTCGTGTATATAAATATTTTACTTTTATGTGCAGCCAAAAAAATTCACAAAACACTTGAAAAATGTCGCCAAATTTGCCATAAAGGAAATATATATAAATATATGCATGCATGTAATTTTATATAGTACATAAATTCGTTAATTTTGTTGCAAAACAAAAGTTATAAAATGCAATAATTAAATATGCAATAATCAGTTTAGTGCTGAACCCTGGAGCCCTCAAAGCAGGCACAAGGGACAAGCAAAGTGCAATACAAAAAGCAGCAACAACAACAGCAACAACAACAACAACTGCAGCAAGTGCAACAACAGTAAGTTGCACGCGGCATGCTGTAATTAGTGGCAAATGGCAAAAGCGTATTGCATACTTGCAGGCACTTAGCCCAGCTGTGCTGCATGTGTGTGTTTATTTATATGCCCATGCCTGTGCCCCCCTCGTACTTGCAGCCTCAGTTCTTGTGTGCATTTAAGTATGTTAACAAGGCACCGCGCGGACGAAGCGGTGCCAACTGCAATTGTTGCAACAATTGTGCAGCTAGAAACAGATAGTACTAAACTAGGGCATGCACGGCTAATACATACTCTAGAATTAGTGTGAGAATGAAATTGAAAAACTCGTTTCTCCTTGACTCGTTTTGATGGATTAATTTTTAAATATTTAAGACTGATTTGCATACCTAAAATATCTATCAATCTTTTAAAATATTGCAAAAATAATTAGAAATGTTTTTGTATTTTCAAACAGTTCAAATTGTTTGCTAAAACTTTGCTATACTATAAATATTTCTTGTATTTACTTTTGATTAAATTTATTTAAATATAAACTTAAATTTACTTTCTTTTTTTCAATATCCATTCCATGCATACCTGAAACATCTCTTAATTTCTTTTTAAATATTGCAACAATAATTAGAAATATTTTTGTGTTTTCAAACAGTTCAAATTGTTTGCTAAAACTTTGCTATACTATAAATATTTCTTGTATTTACTTTTGATTAAATTTATTTAAATATAAACTTAAATTTACTTTCTTTTTTCAATATCCATTCCATGCATACCTGAAACATCTCTTAATTTCTTTTTAAATATTGCAACAATAATTAGAAATATTTTTTGTGTTTTCAAACAGTTCAAATTGTTTGCTTAAACTTTGCTCACATTATAAATATTTCTTGTATTTATTTATGATTAAATTCATTTAAGTATAAACTTAAATTTACTTCTTTTTATTCAATTTCCATTCCATCTGCATTTATATTTGTATAATTTTCCAAGTCTCTACAAAATTACAGGGTATTTATAGCACTTGCTGCTTGTGCTGCTGCGGCGCATGTTGCACGTTAAGTGGCGCTGACGCTACTCAAAAATCTCTTGTTGCAGTTTAATTATGACATAAAAATGCCCGCAAGTAATTTGACATCATTAGTCGAGCAGGACACGCTGACAGTACCGCTCTCATTCTCAGCCTTTCTCTCTCTGCCTCTCTCTACCTCATTCTCTCTCTCTCTGTCTCCCTCCTGTTCCCACTCGAGTGAGAGATGAGTCCTAGTGCAGTTTTTGCCGGCTCGGTGAGCTTTTAGTGGCACAATTGTCGGCGGAAGTGCGCACACACTCAGCGCCCCCGCTTGCTACACTCATCATCATCATTGTTGTTGTTGCTGCTACTGTTGTTGTTGTTGTTGTTGTTGTCAGTCTTCAGTTTGTTTGTTTTTGTTTCCTACTAATTAAGCGTGCTAAATATGTTCTCATCTAGTCGTGCCTGTAGTTCTTGTTGCTGTCTATTTCCACATGCAGTTTGTGACTGCAACAATAGTTTGACTGCAGCCAAGTGGGCAGCTTCTTCTTCTTCTGGCTTTGTTGCATACATATAGATGCAATTAAATACACTTCACATACAAGCACACACACTCGCATACACTCAAACTTATATAAATAGCAAATGTGATTTAACTAATTTGCATATAAACTAAGTAAATATACTGTACTTATGTATACTCATATACTTATACATAAACACCCAAACACACACACACACATGCACACACACACTTGCACACACGCATACACTTGCACATTGTCAGCTCGCTCGTTGGCCCAAAAAATGTAATGGAAAAACAAGTGAGAAGCAGCTGGTCGAGGAGAATTTGCAACATTTTTGACATGCAACTTCAGCTATGCTGCCCGTCTCGCTCTAACTGACGCTGCTGCTGCTGCTGCTAATGTTGCTGTCCCTCTCTGTTTCTCTGTGTCGACAGTGCTGGCATATGACATAATCCGTCGCCTGGGCCAAAATACCTGGGAACAAAAATCTTGCGTAGAATGTTGAAAATCATGTTGAAGTTTTCTCAACGCTTTGGGGCAGCTCCTCTGCAGGTGTGTGTGTGTGTGTGTGTGTGTGTATGTCTGTGTGTGAATGCAATGTTGCCTGATGGCTTATGATTTCTGCACACACACACACATACTTGAATTGTTGCACATAATGTGTGAAGCACATGAAAGTAATTTTTCTTAATTTTCTTAGTTCATCTGTTTTTGTGCGTATGTGTGTGTGAGTGTGTTTTAAAGTGCAAACATGCCCAGAAGCCAGGCAGGTTGCCTGACAGTCACCCCAACGCTCACACACACACACAAACAGACAGACACACTGCTGGCTTGGGCAGTTAGATAGAGACGCATGCATACATTCATCCGATCCGATCCCATGCGATGCGATGCGATGCGATGCGATATACTATAGTAGGCATTCACAGGCTGCACATAATTCGAAATTTATGAGCCTGCCCAAAAATGCTTTTCGTTTCGTTTCATTTTGTTTCTCGTCTCGCCACGGCTCGCTTCGATTTCATGTGTTTTGTGGCAAATGAATTGAAAATGCTGCATTGAAAGCGAATTGATGTTTGAGGTGAGCAAAATGCTTTGCGGTATGTTGTCGCAATGAGCATGTTGAATGAAAGAGATGAGTAGACAGAGAGACAGAGTGAGAGAGACAGAGCTATAAAATATGTAAGCAACGAAATAGAGAAGGAGATATATATAAAAAGAGAGAGGGGTGTGCCGCAAATGTTTTATGCAACAATATGAAATGCAACTCAAGTTGGGAAAAAGTCTAAGACTGACTTTGTTGTATAGCATTAGAAACGCGGGTGTACTGAGCATACAGAATTGTGATTTAAATAAACTACTAAGTATATAATTATACACATTTAGTATAATTAAACTATATTTTAATGCAATTTAATATTTCTTAGTGCTGCAAATTTGCAGAGCAAATTAAATGAAACCATTTAGGTAAAGCAAACATAAGATTGCTGAATCAGTTAAACTAACCTTAGTTGTTTCAAATGATAATCATATATAGGAATCTATTGAATATATAAAAATGATTAATGACTTATTTAATTAAGATTTAAACGTATATTAATTGCATTAACTTGTTCCATTTCTTTTATAATAAAATAAATTTAGAACTGACAAAGTTTATAGGTAACAAAAGATACTTGCAGAACTCATGAGAACTTTGTTTATTAATATTTATATATGTATATATATAACAGATGTACAAATGCAAGTTTTGGCCTTATAGATAATTCTATATAACAAATGAATTAAGAATTCATAGGCTCAGCCTTTATGAGGGCCATTGTAGATAAGTAAAGTAAAATGATTTTCAATATACTGAACTCAAAGTCACATTTAATTTTATTGGTCTACCTATGGATTAATATTTATCCAGCATGCCACCACCACCCCTTGACCACGCTACAACCCACCTTCCCCCCTCTTATCCCAGCACCAAATCATTTGCCTGCTTCCTTCCTTGACACCGCCGCATGTGTGATGCGGCCGCAGTTGACCTGATGCCAATTATCGGCCCAGTTGCAATTGCAGCATGGCAATGTTATTGTTGGCTGACCGTGGCACACCCCACCTCACCCTTTTCTCTTCGGTTGACAGCAACAAACTGTTTTTGCGGCCGGCAGCAACCGCATTATCGAAATCATTGCGCCGACGGGCGGTCAAGCCAAGCGAGGCCAAGCTGGACTCGGCCCTGAAATGCAATTTTACGTTTTCAATTAATAAACATTTGCGACAATTGGTTGGCCAAGGGAGGGGGCAGTCGGCGTGGCAGCAAAGGTTCGCGTGTTGCGGCTACATAATTTGGTAAATCATTAACCATAAGCAGCGTAGGCCCAGAGAGCCGTGAAGTTCCGCACAACCGCAGGACATTCCTCATTTTAAGACTGTCAATATGTATTCATAATTATTGAATATCTCTTCTTGTGTGCTCTTTGCTGTTGCGGCTGCTGATGCTGCTGTTGCTGGCGTTGTTGTTGTTGTTGTTATTACTGTTCACCCGCACTCGGCATTCTCGCTGCGATTCGCCCAATCCAGCTCCAAGCGTCTGCCTACACACGCCCCTTTGCTAAAAAAACAAATGCGAGCAAAAAACTACGCAATGGCCGCGCGCAGTAACAACAGCCAAACAACAACAGCAGCAACAATGCCAGCAACAACTATAAAAAAATACTCACACATGACTCCGCCTACCAGGCGGCAGCGACGCAAGCAGCAGCGCAGCCAGCGCTGACGCTGTCGTCATCGACGACGACAAAAAATTTTTATAGTTGATTTTTGACAATTTTTTGTGCGACGTTTTTTTATTATGCATGCGAATGACTTTTTGAATTTTATTTTTCACAGTGCATATATGCATGTATATAGTGTGTGCTCTACTGTATGTGTGTGTGTGTGTGTGTTGGGGGGGTGTGCGTTGGCTTTTTCTTTCGATTTTCGGTTAGGCTTCTTGTATTTTTTGTGCGACTGCCTTGTGCAGTTTGAGGCTGACTGCCAATTTATTGATAAACAGGGGACAGGCAGGCGGGCAGGCTGCCCACTAAGTGGGGTACGAGGACTGTTAGGGGTTAAATAAACCTAGAACAGCAGTGGGTGCTAGGGTAATAACGACAGCTATGTACCCTGTAAATAGAGGAAGTTGTAAATTGAAATGTTAACGAACATAAAGCATTTAAATTTAGCAAACTTAACGGAATAATTCAATAAATAAGTAGCATAACTAAGGCAATAAATAAATAATAATTAATTCTAATTAAAAAAGAATTGTTTGAAAATTAAATAACATTTTTTGAATTATTGTATAAACAAACTGGCAAAATAAATAATTAAAATACATTTATTTCTTTTACTTTTCCACATTCAAATCAAAGTTCAATTTCCAAAGTTCATTACACAATTAAATAGAATATTAAATTAATCAATACAACCTTTTAAAAATCTGCTTAACATATTTTAATATTATGCAAAGTGCATCTGCAAGCTGCAATGCCTTTTGTTAGTGTGCGTTTGTGCAATAAGAAGTTTCAATGTTTTCTTTTTTTAATGTTACTGCGCGGGCTGCAGTTGACAACATGCGTTGTTTTTCTTTTCGATCAAAATCGGCTTTAGCTTTGCCTAAGCTCAGTGACCGAACGTTGACTTTAGTCAAAAACAACATATATGCTGCACACTCCCCTCAGTTACATACAGTCACACACACTCCCACACCCTGACACACACTTAGTCACACTCCCTTCCTGCCGACAACAGGCAAATCAAGCAAACAGTTTGCTAATAAAACGTTTTAAAGTTACGTTATATGCGGCGTATGCTTAATGCGTGCACTGCAAATGCGCGCCATCTCTTTCTCTCTCTCGCTCTCCCTCTCTCTCTCTTTTGCTCTCCTCCAGTCTCCCCTCTGTATCATCCCTCCTCCCTCTGAAATTAGCATTCCAATTGAACGATTTTCAAGCGGCCACTCAACAGGCTGGGGGTGCGTGGCAGGCCACATGAATCATCATAACGACAAGTGACTATCCGCAAACAAGCCGCATAGGCTGTACACTAGGGGGGGGGGGGTTGGTGGGCAGGGGGTACAGAGGGTACAGCGTTGCCTAACGGGTGCCACAATTGCTGTTCAACTGAAGCGTATGCGATGCCATAGTTGGGCTAAACGAAAATCACTACAATGCGTTTGTTGGCCGCCAAAAAAATATGCCACACACACTCACGCACACAGAGACACACGCACACACAAACCCAGATAGATGCACGCACACTCGCACAGCTGCAAACAAAATTTGTTATTTGTTGTGTTTACAAACGCGCCTGTTGGCGCTGAGCCAGCAGCAGCAACAACAACAGTAGGAGAAGAGAGGAGTGAGAAGAGAGAAGTGTGAATGAGGTAGAGCATTTCGTGCAGTGTACGCAACGCAGCTGCATTTCCGGTTTTTGGGGTGCCCGTGTGCAACAGTTGGACAGCAATTTTAAAGGCTCACGCTGCGTTTAAAGTGCGAAAAATATGAAGACCTTGACCCATTTTGAGGCTGCCTCTGCTCTGCTCTGCTCTGTACCCCTGCCTGTTCTTTCCCCTCCCCCCTCTCCGCACTGCTCACTGCTCACACGGAGCTGACCCTCAGCTAGCTGTCAAATGGAAAACGTAGACGATGCCAGACAGTCGCACGAGCAGCGTCTAGACCCAAAAATATATTGCATACTTCGTGGCTGAAGTTAGCACACACACAAACATAGAGGGGGAGAGAGAACAAGCTGGCTTTGCCTTCTAAAAAGCCAAAAGCGGCAAAAGCATTTGGCCAAAGAACAAGTAGCAAGTGGCAAGGCAAGCGCCAGAGACAGCAGAGCAGGCAGGGGCAAAGGCAGAGGCAGAGGCAGCATGTGGCAAACGTGGAAAAACTCATGCGACTCGCTCCAAAAAGTATGCTACGTTTTTCTGTTTCCTTTTTTTTGCTGCCTTTTCTCTCTTCTCCTGTGTGGCTGTATGTGTGTGTGTGTGTGTGTGGGGGAGAAAGTGCTTGAAGAGCAGTGTCTAAGCTCGAGTAAAAGAGTAAGAGAGTGAGAGAGAGAGGGAGAGGGACAGAGAAAGCGAGTCTGAGCAGGGATTGCCGCAAAGTTGAACGAGCGTCGCCCTCGACTGCTGCTGCTCCTTCTTGCCTGCTTTCTATTTGAGTGTGTGTGTGTACTTTTTTTCGCCCAATCCTTGCCTTGCCTTGCGTTGCCTTCCTGTTGCCTTTTGGCGGCATTTTCGGTATCAGTTTGCGCTGCTCTCGAGTTCCTGCTTAAAGGGGGAGACAAATGCGTCGCCTGCAATGACCTTGTACCGAGTTTGAAGTTGCGCATTGACTGACGGACACAGCACAGGCAGAGTGGGGCAACAAAGCGACCGAATTTGCAACATATTTCTGTGTTTAGCATCGTTGTTATGGTGCCTTGCCTGTTCCTGCATGTGTTGCATGCATTGCCGGCCTGTTGCCTACTGAATTCTGCTGCATTTTGGTTGCCCCAGAACCCGCCTGTTGCCCCCTGTTGCATTTGCATCATTGCATTTTTTGCATTGCCTCACGCAACGTGCTGCCTGCTGCGTCAGAGCCAGACCAACGCACCATGAACATTGCCCAAGCACACACTATTGTCCTTGCACTGTCCAACTGTCTGTCTCCCTCTGTGTGTGTGTGGGTGTGTGTGTGTGCAGCTGCTGCTCATTCATCTGTCCGTCTGTACCGGCTGCCTGCCTGCCTCAGCTCTGTGCCCGGTTCCAGCGATTTGTTTGCCAGTGTGTGTGTCGCAACTCACTTTCATTCACTGTTGCCTTCCATTCACACTGCACTCATAAATGACGCATTCTGCCACTCCCCCACTCTCTCCGTCATATCTTTCTCTCTTCCTCTCTCTATGTGCCACCATGTGTTGCATTGATTTGATCGCCTTGTGTTGACCCAATGCTGATGCGACGTTCAACTCTTCCAAAGCTAAATCGAGTAGATTAGCCTAACTGTTTCAAGAGTTTAGCTTAATAATGCAAATCTTTTCAGATGTGCAATTATTCAGAGTGATAGATATGGCACATTAGAGTCTTCTAGGATGCTTAAAAACTTGCGACAAAGTGTTTATATTAAATTAAAACATCATTGATAAATACAATAAAGATTCATTTTGTTTTTAGACTACGACCTTGTTATTTTATTTTTGTTTTTTATTTTACTGTACAAAATATACAAAAGTAGGTTGTGTAAAGTATAATATATAATATATATCATCTAGTATAAATATTATTATATTAAAAAAGGTTTCTTATAAAGAAGTTAAAGCTGTTCATGTAGAAATTCCACAAAGAAAGAATTTAAAGAATTTTCTTTAATAGCAAACTAAATATCATCTTATATTACTTATATTCTATTTTATACTCTTATATTCAATTCTCCATTCATATCATTTGTAGCTTTGAATTTCAAGAACCTTTCCTTGTCTACTTCATTCCCCATTCAAGAACAGTGGCTGCTCAACCAAATGCAACACTCAGCGTAATCCACAGCATATGAAATACCCCAACCCTCTTCAGCACACTCGGAAAAAACCACCCCACCCAACCCACAGGCGACAACCCCAACCCGCGCACAAGCCGCGCAAAACTTAGTGCCTAAAACGGCTTCCCACCAATCGCAGGCAGCATCGGCGGCAACTGGCGACCCAATCGCAGACGCCAAGTGGCAAAAAACGCGAGCGCGTTTTTCGGTAATGAGAAAAAAGTCGCGCGCAGAGCTCACAGCTGCTAATCAGTAGGGAGGCAACAACAACAACAACAGGGGATGAAACGGGGCAGAGCAAATGGGAGCATAGAGCAGAAATGGGAAAAGTTATTGCCAATTGTTGTTGCAGCTTCTCCAGTTGTTGCTGTTGTTGTTGTTGTTGGGGCAAAAGTTTCGTTGAGTTTCGGGTTTGCTCATGAAGGGGTGGGGAGGGATAGGGAAATTGCAAATATTAATGACATGAAAAATGAGAAAATAAATAAAACAAGCAAATGCGATTATTTACATCTAACGATACTGCGAATTGGATTTACATTTTGCGCCATATTTGCATTCGGATTATACGCGAAATGCGAATAAACAAAAACTTTTGCATATGAAATGAAAACTAGATGTCCACTTGGAGTTCTGCTATGTGAAATTTAACAAATTTACTGGGCATAGTATTGATAATATATATATTATATAATATAATTGGATTTTATATTATTTTAAATTGCATTTGTTTATTGAAGTAAAAAAGAATTTAATTAGAAGAGAAATACATGTGTGAAATGTATAAAATAATAAGTATAGTATGGCTAACTTCTTGTCATAATAAGGAATAACCTGATATGGTATATAAATATAAATATTAATCAAATTATATTATACTATACTATTCTTACTTCCTTTACAAATTATGGGGATATTAAAAACTACATGTAGTTGAATCATATATTGAGTAATTCTTACATTTGTGTTACAATGTTTAAAAAGGCTTTCAAGAAACTAATTCTACTTCAAATATGATTGCACATATACAACTTAAACACTTATACAATATTTGTGCATTCCAATCTCTCGCAATGCTTAACTTATGTAGTTTTTTATAATGACAACTTTATTCTTTGATATGAAATTTTGAATTAGTTTAAAGGTAACAAATCTCAAAGTGTCTGTAAGTTTTCTTCTAACAAACATATTGAGTATTTTCCACAACCAACCTAATTACATTGTAATGGCCAATTAAATTGACAACTTATTCCCCTACTCCTCACTCCTCATACCATTTAACCAACTCGCGTTCAACTAATTCCATTCCTCAGCTGAATAAAATACGAGTAAATTGTCGCCAGTTTAATGAAAATTTATCACAGCAAAGATCGCAATTGAAACATGCTCTTGGCCAATGCGAATGCTGACAGATTAACCAAATCAGTGCGAGGCGCAGTCCAAGCTTGCACTGCAACAACAACAGCAAAAAAAGGAATAACAACAAGAGCAACAACAAGAGCAACAACAACAGCTGAAGGAGACGACAAAATCGACAACCTTTTGAACTGCAAGCAAATCCATTTCACACAATTTATGTACAAGTTTATTTCGCGCTTGCAATTTCCCAATGTTGATTCGCGCAGCGTTTTGGGTGGCTTCTCTGCCCCATCAGGGGGAGGTGGAGGAGGGGGAGCAGTTCCACTTGCGGCTTTCCACAGAAACGTTAACAAGCGTGGACTCAGTCCCAGTCGCAGTTGCAGTCGCAGAGTCTCAGTCACAAGTCGCACAGCTTCGCCTGTGTTAACAAAGTGAAAATTACCCAGGTGTGTGTGTGACACTGACTGTCTGTGTGTGTGTGTGTGCGTCCAAGACGCAGTCAAGTTGGCAACGAGCCAAAGGAGTCGAACGGGCAATGACAGTCGCCAGTTGGAGAGGAGAACTGGCAACGGGCAACTGGAGACAGCAGCAGACCGTGCATTCCTAATCTTGTTCGCTGAATTCGTAATCTCATTAAATTTACATATTAATCAAGGGATTTTAATTACTCTTACACCGCAATGCCAGCGATGGAGGCCAATGCGAAGAGTGGAGAGCGAAGAGCGAAGAAAATGAGCCAACGACAGAGTCAAGTGAGGCATAAGCAGTGAATCGCCTGAATCGCCTCCTCAACTGGTTCAACTTCGAGAGATTTGCTTGTGTGCGCCTCCTCCTCCTGCTCCTCCTCTTTCGCAGCCCCTTCTCTTCACCTTCACCATCTTATTCTCGTGCGTCGTCTTGGCGTGTGGACCCTCATAATTTAATTGGACTTTGTGTGGCGCATGGTCGCTCTGCTCTCTTCTCTTCTCTCCTCTCCCTCTCCCCTTCTCTTGTTGCTCTGCCGTCATTTGCATCTGCAGACTGCGGCCAGGATTACACGAATTTGCGTGTCAGGCGTCAATGTAAAATCGCAATAAACGAAACTAAATTACAAACTAAAATGCAAAATGAGCAAACCACGGTGCGGGTGTGCGACGGTGTGTGTGTGTGTGTATTGAGAGTTGTGCGCGCATGTATTATGCAGAATATTTACTACGGTCTATCTAAGATGTGCAGCTGCTGTATACGAGGGGGAAGGCAGCATGTATGTATGTATGTGAAGGAAGGAGAAGCAGTGGAGGAGGAAACCGCGTGATATTTTGTCTGGTGACATTAGCTTAAGCTTTTCGAATTTGTGTATGGTATAAGGTTGAAGGTCCTTGAAGTTTGAGAAGCGTAAATAAAGGAACAGTGGAAGTAAGTTGGTTTACTGATGGCAATTTATATCAATAAATAAATTCAGCATTAGGTAAGTTATATTTTATTTTGATATATAATACAAATAATATAATACAAATAATATAATGATGATTCATGATATAAAACGATATGTTCTGATATTTTATAATATGATATGACAATATATTATATAATATTACTGAGCCTTGAAATGATATGATAAATGATAGATGAATATATAGTCATCCAATCCATGATAAATTCTAAATTTTCTAAAGCAACATAAAAGCGTTCTGTTCATCTGTAAGATCCGTAAATATTCTCAAAGATTTATATATCCATAGTAAGATATAGCTCATTTGAATAATGTTAAATAATCCAACAAATAATCCAGATAAAAATAAAATAATAAAAAAATATTTCAATAGAAGGTTGACATTTCCGAGGACTCAAACAAAAAGTGCAGGAAATGTTATGATATTCATTGCAATATTAATTTATATGTACAAACAAACTTTAAGAAAACGAATAGATTATTTCTGCCTTAGAATGTCAAATTTAAAATATAAGAATAACTGATACAGATTATATAGCCAAACTTGTGATTTATAAACAAATTAAGTTTGGCAAAAGAACTGAAGGATTATTTATATTCATTATAGTGTTAGAAAATCCATAAATACACTTTGGTTTAATATTTATTTTGACATGGATTCCACGCAACTGGCCAAGTTGGTCAGGTCCAAATCCCCATTCGCAGCGGGCCCTTGGACTTGGCTTGGCGCTGCACTCATTAAAGTCAACTTGGACTCGAACTGCGACTGCGACTGCGACTGGGGAGGCTCGAGGCGATCGCAATTTATGGCTTTTATAATGACTACTTTGTAGCCCGCATATCGCCGAGGCGAGGGCAGGCAAACAGCAAACTGCAAACAGCAAATGGCAAATGGCAATGGAAACTTGGCAAATGGCAAACGGCAAATGGCAACACACATTTTAAGGCTTCATAAATTATAAAAAATAATTATAATGAGATCAATTTTTAATCGCTGCGACGCGGAGTCGAACACGACGAGAGAACGACGAGGCAAACGTTGCGACTTCCTGGCCAGCTGTGCCAGAGAGGGACAGAGAGAGAGAGGGGCAGAGAGGGGCAGCAAACGGCGAAGGTGTAATTATTATCATATCCTGCATCGCATAAACAACAAGCAGAAGTAGAAGACGACAACAGAGCAGCAACAGCAGCAGCAGCAGCAGCAACAGTTGGAGCAGCAGCCGCAACATGAAATACAACACTCGACCTAAACACGCAGCAACTACAGGCTCAGCCTGTCCCTGCCCCTGCCTCGACTCATGTGTGAGCCAGCTTAGAAATTGGTCCATTGGCGTGAAGCTCGCTCCTCTGAGCCGCGCCTCCTTCTTCTCCTGCTGCTGCTGCTGCTGTTGCTGCTGTGCATCGTCTTCTTCTCTGAGGCCTCTTGTGCAAACAAGCAGCGCGAGCACTTTGGCGCAAACATTTAGAGTAGCAACTCGTAAAACTTCAATTTAAGACACGTAATTTGCAATTCACTTGAGAGTGCAGATTAGAAGTGAAGAGGGGCACAGGGGGGGGCTGGGTAGTGTGCGTCCAGTTGAGTTAGGGAGTGGCCGAAGCAGCCGCCGCTGATGATGATGATGATGAGGCGCGCACACTCGCAGGTTGCAGCAATCGGAGGAGAGTCGAACTATACTTAAGCATTTATATGCGCAATTTATTATTAATGAAAAGCGAACGGAAAATGTGCTAGAGAAAATGCAGTTTCCCCCTTGGAAAAAGCGATGACTTTATCAGTGAATGCTGCTTTATAATTTCTATATCGAAGCAGATTTTTAATGCGAAATTATGGCGAATATATAAATTTATTTGTTTCCATCTTTTGTACCTTTTATGGGGCGTTCTAATCCTTGAACCCGCGCAAGCTGCGGCTCATCTTCGCCAGATTCCTTTGGGGCGAAGACAGCCAGAGATGAGAAGACAAGAAGCAGCAGGAGCAGGAAGAGGAAGAGCAGCAACAACAGACTGAAAACAGGCTGCGATTTTAATCGACTTTAATCAAAGAAATTTCATATGTGGCCACGCCCACATGCAATTATGTTTAAGAATGCAAAACGATTTCTGCTTTGTCCAGTTCGCCTCTCGTCTGCGCGTCGCGAGAAAATTAAAACTGGCAAAAATAAATAAAAAGCAAAGGCCACAACAACAACAAGAAGAGACTGAGGACTACAAGGCAAAAAGCATAAATTTAACAGCAAAAGAAATATTATTATGAATGCATTAAGTGAGCAGCAGCAACAGCAGCAGCAACAACAGCAACAACGGCAACAACAGCAACGTGAGCAGTAACAACATAAAGAGCAACTGTGCCTAATTATAAAGTCGTGAGTCGGGGGAGTCGAACAGGTTAGGGCCGGACCTGCTGCATGAATGAATGGTGCGCGATACGATGAATGGGGCAAGTCAGGAGGCAGACAGGAGGCAGGAGACAGGCAGCAGAAAAGTGCGGAAGGGCAACCCAAGGAGCTTAAACCGAAACAGAAAACGAAGCCGATGTTGTGTTGCCTCGCATCGCAAAGGTTATGCAAAACTCACAGCTCGCAGCTAATCATAAAAAATTATATGTAGACTTAGTTCGCATAGCCTTCATATTGTTTCTCCTTATCCGCAGTTTGTTCTCTTTTCGGAGCAGACCCATAAATCTTTTATTGATTTATGTTCTTGAGAGAGCAGCGCGCAGAAATGCATTTTAATTGGCTGCGCTCTGCGCGATAGTCATAATTAGAGCTAATTTTAATGCTTCGCTCACTGCGCATAAATCACGCTCAGGCCACTCCATCTCCGAGTCCGCCCCTAGAGACCAGGTCAAGAGGAAGTGACTCATCGTACTAAGTCAAAACTAATTTTCGCACTGGGCAACAAGTTGACAAAACATCGAATTAAAGCTGCGATTCGCCTGGCACCTCGTAAAAGGTTCGCGCTCCCTCTCGAGAACAACTAGTTCCCATTCCCGGTTCCAGTTCCGCCTGCAGAGGGAGGTGCGTTCAATTAAAAAATACTTTACAATATTACAAAATTACCACGTAGATACGAGTCCAGCTCGTCCAGTCCAGCACGGAGCTGATCGGCCTGGCAACGAGCCCAGTTGGGTAGCCTAGGCACACGCGCCGTGGCATGGACACGGTTTGAAGGCTTTATGCGCACAGTGTGGCAAAGTGAATTTGCAAGAGAGCAAAAAGAGTTTGCAAGGTGTTGAAAGAAATTTTTCATGTTTATCTTGTGAAATTATTATAATAATTAAATTATCTATTCAATTTAATCAAATTAAGTTATAAAGTAATAGCAAAATATTATAACCATAATAAATTAAGTTATTTTGATTATTTTATTGTTTTTATATTGGAGCGAAACGTACAAGTTCCAAAAAAAATCCACTTATTATACATAATTGAAAGACTTTGATTCCTATTATGAAGAGTGAAGGTTTCTCTCTACAACCTTTTAAAAGGACACTTGCTCTACAAAGTTTATGTTTGTTAAAGAAGAGCTTTACCTCTGTTGGCCGGACACTCAACAACACGCCAGACAACTGTTGCCTGGGCAAGAGGATTGTCTTCTTAAAAATAATCAAAATTATTCCAAAAAATAGAAGAAGCACATCGTAGATGATGTGTCTGCTGTATGAATTAGAGGTATCGGTTAAGGAACTTTCAATTTATAAATTACTTTCTTAATTTCGACGTTTTTTGAACTTGTCACAACATTCTGCACCACTGTGCATTACCACTGGCTGCACTTCAATGTTGTTTTGCTTTGTTTCTTCTTCCTTTTCGTATTGTTTCTGTTATTATTGTTGCTGTAACTGCCGATTTGGCAGTTAAAGCGCATGCAGAACAACAAAAGCAACAATAAAAAATTCAATAATCACAAATTTTAATGCGCGCGAAATTCTTGTTCGTAAACAACAAATAGTTTTTGACATATTCGGGTGGGGCAAAGGCCCCTCCATAGTTGATCTTGCGCAGACTGCCTTCACCTTTAAGTACAATAACAATTAGCATTAATTTTAGCCGCATAACTGACAAATGCAGTCGTGTTCGTTACCTTCGGCAGGAAGGGGGCAGTCCGAGCGGAGTCCATTGACTGTTATGACAGCTTTGTCGCTTTGTTTAGCTGCCCGCAAGTTGCTCGTCGGCTGTGATTAAACTCCCAACTAATTTGGTGCTCCACAAAACCGGTCAGCAAAGCCAGCTCCCTTTTGCACACACACACAGAGAGAGAGAGAGAGAGAGAGAGAAGGAGAGAGAGCGAGAGATACTCTGGCTACACACATGCCCCGTCGCCTTGGCTAAGCGAATGAATTATGTTATTTGAAATTAGTTTGTGCCTTGCAACGCCGACTTCAACTTCATCTCCAACTCGACTCCTGACTCCCGCCTTCGACTTCAACTCCCGCTTGGACGCTTGGAGCTGCCAGCGCCTGCAGAGTAATCAGGTTAATTTTAATATGTTTTGTGTGTGCTGCGGCGGCGGCGTCGACAACGTCGTCGGTTAATGGAAAAATATCTCAAATGATGTTGCAGGATGCTTTTGTAATTAGCAGTCCCGACCATGGTTAATTATAGCAGCTCTCTCTGTCTCTCTCTCTCTCTCTCTCTGCAGTTTTATGCATATCAGTCAACTGCATAAATTGCTCGGCCCACATCGGACCATATGGGAGAGAGACCATTCGAATACGTATTCCCCTTCCATATTTATCGTCAACTTTTATGGGCCTCGTGCGGAGTAAGAGGCGAGCGTGAAAGAGATCATAAAGTGCACTTAAGTCCGTTTTTGCAATAGGCCGCGCATCGTTAACTTGTCTATCTGATCGCCAGGCCAGTTTCATTCCCATGAAAAACTGTATCTAATCAACTTGGCAGTTCGTCTCACACTCAAAAAACGACTCGAATTTGCAAATAGTTTACTTGAGAAGAAGATCGTTTTCATTGAGAACTTATTTATTATCATTTTAAATAGATGACATTATTGATGCTATTAATATTATAATAATAATAATAATATAATAATATTAAATCTAAATCAACAATAGTCGAGATTTTCTTCATATTCAAGTTTAATCATTTTTGAATTGAAAGTCGAGTAGATTTCTTAGATTAAAATTTTCAGAATTTCTTTATTTATGAAATGTATATAAAGTGTAAGATGAATTGAAATACTTTGATTATCTTTTTGTATATTATTGCTTGTTAAATTTGTTGATAATTTTAACTAATTTAAAAGGTATTTTTATAAAATTGTCTTCAAATTATCAATCAATATAATTTTCAATCAATATAACATCAGTTACAATCAATTTTTAATCAGGATAGATAAATTATATTCAATTAAGATCATTTTTCCATTAATTTCTGTGTTTTTTTTTTGTATTAGTATCAAAAACCAAATGGTTTAGGTTAATTTAGTAATCGTATCATAATCATAATTTGGAATTTAGTAATTTAACTTGATTTTAAGATTTGAAAACATACATGATCTTGTTTAATTACTGAACAAAAAAATGTCAATAAAATATCAATTACAGTCACTTTGATTAATTTCAAATGCGTTCAATTTACTTATCAAATGCTGTTAATTCATTACGATCCGATCCATCAGCTGGATTATAAAAAAGTAATCAAACTGGAAGTCAAAGCACATGCGACTGCAAAATACCCAGCAAAGACGTGTTGAAAATCACAAATGCTGCGTGAATACTTTAAATTAAAACCGATAAGATAATGACAAAAATATACAAATCTGGTTTTCTCTTATTTTAGACCAGTTTGTCGCTTGCTTGACCAGACCAAATGAGCTATTAGCCCACTGCCCTTTCAACTGTTTCCGTGGTGTAGCGGTTATCACATCTGCCTAACACGCAGAAGGCCCCCGGTTCGATCCCGGGCGGAAACAGATTGAATTTTTTTTTAAATGAAATAAGTATAAAACTGCTGTTGTACTTTTATTGTTTTTATTTCTTTTGGACAATAAATTTCTAGACTCTAAAAATAGATGAGCAACGAATACGCTCAATGAAAACTAAAATAAGATAAGATTATACTATTAATATATTTATGCCTCTGTTTATTATTAAGTGTTGCATAATGAGTTGCTCATTTAGACAAATTTAATAGCTATCGTAAACTATATATATTGAAGATCTAAATATGAATATCTATATATGTATATATACATTTTAAAATATGTGTTTACACATAATATCTATGCACATGTTTCCCCATTTCGAGTGTCCCATAATTTCTTCGACTTGCAGAAGTCTCTTCATTCGTAATACCCTAGTTGTTCGTAATGCAGAGTATATAAACCAGACTGGTTATACTATATTTCTGAAGACTTAGCTATGCTCTGGCGATAATTTTGTATCGCTTGTGGGTTTTTTATGGCCACACGGCGCTGACAAGTTTTCGGTGCATTGTTGAAAATGTGCTCAAAATGAGCCCCATGGCGTTTTGGCCATATTTTAGTTGGACACGAAAGCGACGAAGATTTGCATTTAATTAGTGTGCGGGCAGTGGGGAACAGGGTAAGCAGGCTGGCAAGGAATTGTGTTGGGGATGGAGGAGGTTTGCGAGAGGAGATGTGGCTGGAATAGATGGAGTTCGAAAAGCCACTCTGATGCGATTGTGCTTGGAGCTGCGTGTGTGTTCCGTGCCAAATGGAATGGCAATGATAATTACAGAAAGCATGTAAACACTTGGACCGGCTGCGGGTGGACTAAGGAAGGGGGGAAGGAGAAGGAGGAGGGGCAGGAGCAGTGGTGAGAAGTTGGGGAAGAGGCTGAGGAGTGAAGTAGGCGCACAGACAGCCCATGACATGCGGCAGCAACGACAACAAATTGCTAGAGTTAGAGAGAAGAAGAGAGTGAGACAGAGATAGAGAAGGAATGAGAGAGAGAGAGAGGGAGTAAGAGGGAGAGGGTTAACGCTAGAAGGAGAGAGCGAGACAGCGTCTCAGAGAATGTGCTAGAAAACGTTAATTTCAAATTTATGTAGAGCGTCGAGTTTCTTCCTCAGTTGCCTGATGAGGCTTGCAGCGGCCTGCCTGCCTGCCTAGTCTTGCCTGGCTGCCTGCACCTCCCACTTCTGCCTCTTCCCCGTCTACCTCCCTCTCTGCCAAGAAGTTTCCAAGATGCCTGCAGGGCGCGTGCTGAATTTAATCAGTTTGTTGGCCATGGCCCGAACGGGCTAACGTAACGAATGACAATCAAGCCAAGATGGAAAGTGGGCAACCAGGCTGCCTCCCTCTCTCTCTCCCTCCACACTCCCCGTCTGCCCCTCCCCCAGTTGCTGACTGAGGCTGCTGGCTAACGTAAATTAGACGATGGCTCGCCAGTGCAGCATTTAACGGTAATACAATTTTATAGCTGCCGGTAAAACGCTGCACAAAAATTAGACATAAAGACAACAGCTAAGCAAAGGCAAGGAGTGAGCAGAGGGGGCAGAGAGGAGATGAGGAGATGAGGGGCATCGCTGCTAGAGACAACGTGAAAATTTCGAAAATTAAGTTGATGAGCCTGGCCTGGCCAGGCACACTGAGCAAGCAACACTCAGACTGTGCCTACCCAGACGACTCAGCCAGGCGAGCTGCGAACTGATGCGACGAGAGCACTTAAATATTTGACCAAAATTGGCTAAAACAACCACTATAAAAGCAAATCGAAGACACCTTGCCACGACTGGAGGATGCTCTGTCAGTGAGGAGTATTTAAAGAGAGGGAGATGGAAAACAGGGAATGCCAATGGTTTCCAAATTGCTAAAGATTCACTTTGCTATTTCGATAAGATTGAAAAACTAACCTATTTAATGAAGTAACCTATTTGTAAAGTAACCTAAAGTAAAATAACCTATTTATATAGTTATCTGTTCATAAATTAGGCTTTTTATAAGGTAACCTATTTATAAGGAATCTATTTAAAACATTTTCATAAAGTAACTTATTCATAAAGTAACCCATCTATAAAGTAACCAAAAGTAAAGTAACCTATTTTAGGAATTCTTCATTATTCAAGTGTATGTTAACTAAATAAATTATTGCTTTTCTTTATTTCTATCGAATTTCATTAAATTTATTTTGTTTATATAAATAATAATAAATAGTTTTTTATATTTAATTTTATAAACAAGTTGTTTATATTATAAAATCAAAAATATACTGAAATGATCTACAACTAAATATGTATCATTTTATTAAGGTACAACCTATTAATATTTTAGACTACAGGGTTGCATCTTCCGATTTCTGTAGGACTAACCCAGCAAAGTGCTGTAACTTGCCTTCCGGTTGGGTATAACAAACAACAATAAACAACGAGTGTAGTCGGTTGTATTCGGCTGAGGCGCATAGAAGAAGAGACTGTGGTGGGCAGGCGACAGACAAGAGACAAGAGAGAATAAAGAGAGAGGGTGAGGAGGAGGGAAAGGGGGTACGCAAGAGGATGGACGACGACGGACGACGACGTCATCGACACCTCCGATAGCTGAGCGATAGCTGAACTGTGGCGGGTGGGTGGCTGCGGCTGGACTAACAGAGACAGACAGACAGACAGATAGAGAGGGAGAGAGACGGACAGTGCCGGCTTGCGACTGTGACTGAGTTGGAGACGGCAAGGCAGAGAGAGAAGAAGAAGAGAGGGGAGTGCGGAGGGGGAGGAGAGTGACGACCGGTTGTAGAGACCGCACGAGTTGGCGTCGCTGCATCTTCTGCCCTGCAACTGGTCAACGGGCAAGCCAAGAGGAGGGGTGAGGGGTTGGCCAACAGAGGCTCGTCGCTTGGTTCAGTTTGGCTTGACTAGTGACTTGGCTAGTAACCTCATTGACCAGAAAAATGCAAGCAGCAACAACAACAGCAACAACAACAACAACTGAGTAGACAACAAAACATCAAATGTGAATTAGTGCACAAGGTAGCAAAGAGTGAGAGGGGGAAGGAGAGGGAGAGACACTGTATGTCTGTGCGTGGGTGGAGAGTAAGGCGGAAAGGGGGAGGGTACATTAGGAAGACTTCGCAAATGCTCCATATTTACTGGCACTTTTCGGTTTCTGCTCTGAGCGGATGAACAGCACCAGCAATTGGAGATAGTTAACAAACTGACTAAAAGAGAGGCAGAGAGAGAGAGAGGGTGAGGGAGAAGGGAAAGAGAAAGAGGGGGGAGGGGGAAAGGAGGACATTACTTGCTATGCAGCTGGTGATGAGTCTGAATGAGTTGAGTGAGTTGAGCTGCGGATTGGCATTTTAATTATTAATTTCTGGCCAAGCCAACTGCTAGATAATTGACCAAGAGAGGGGGAGAGGAGGAAGGAGAGACAAGTGACAAATAGCCAGTGTCAAAGTATTTACATAAAACTTCAAGCAAATCGTGATGATTTGTGCAGTTTATTATAGAGTTGTAATAAAGCAATATCAGGATAAAGTTGCTGTGTAAACTGAGTAAAATATTAGAAAAATATATTCGACTTTTCTTGATTAAATTTAACATTTATCTCTTGCTAATTAGAGTTGTCGTTCGATTCTGCGACTGAAAGTTCAGTTTGGTTTTGGCATATCTTGAATATGCAAATGACATTTTCGTATCGTTTGCAATGCAAACCTCAAAACATTTTTGCCAACTCGAAAAATATTTTAAATATGTAAATAAAAATTAGCAGGCAACATGCGGCGCTCCTCCCCCTGCAAGGCAACACAACGCACTGGTCAGCAGAGCACAGCACAGTGCACTGTATACTCTACGCTCTGCTCTGCTTTGCTCTCTCTTTCTCTCACTCTCAGCACCCCCGCCCACATTTGCCGGCAACAACAAATGCTCAAAATTACTCGCACACTGCAAGTGACTGCGCGCTCTCTATGCTCCCACACACACGTACATACACTGGCAATCGCACTCTAAGTTGCACTCACTCACTCTCAGTGAGGCTGCCTCGTTAAGTCTGAGGGCTGCATGGGGAGGGAGACAGCAGCTTCGTCAAGTGCTCAACTTCTCCTGCACTGAAAACAGTTATAAACGCTGCCCACGTTAACGTCGCTGCTGCAGCGACGTCGACAGCAGCAGTGGCAGCAGCAGCGCTCATTTGTGCACTTAATGACGTCATTATTTTTATTTTAACAACACTCGGCAGCGGGCGGGGCAGCGACGCAGTAAAATACGACAACGAGTACGAGAATATTTCAATGGTGCACATGTATGTGTGTGTGTGCATCTGTGTTTGTGCTGCGCTGCGCTCCTGCGCAGTCAACGACGACGCTGACGTTGCTCGCGTTTTGTTTCACATATTAGCTGAGACAAGACCACAGGCCACCACACAGCCTGTGTGCTGCACACCAACCAGCCCCCTTCCACACTCTTCCAACAGCAGCAGCAGCCGAACAGCAACCACTCGCTGCTAGCGTCGACGTCGCTTTGACTCTGTCTGGTTTTGTATGCGCTCTCGCTCTCTCTTTCTCGCTCTCACTCACTGCCTCTCTGTGTTGTCTCTCACTTGCTCTTGCTCGCTTGCACCTCCTGAGCTTTGGGCCATTTGCTTCGGCTTCGGCAACGGCTTCGGCAACATTTTTGTTTGCTCGTGTTTGTCGTAAGTCGTCGTCGTCGTCGTCGGCATCGTCGTCGTTGTAGTTGTCGTGGGCTGTGTTGTAGTTCTTGTTGTTGTTGTTGTGGCCGCGCTTTGCTACTTATGTTGATGATTGTTGGGGGTCCAAGCGCCGTTTGTGCGCCACACGTTCATTCAGTCTGTGGACGACTTTGCGCCTGTACGTACCACTCACGCATCGTTACGTTACTGTGCGCGCACACACACACGAGCAGGCACACACACGACCAAACACGGACACACACAGTCAGTCGTGCACAGTGGAGAGTGCAATTGCTACGCGTGTGCATTTCAGCATTCCATTGCCGGCGTGTGCCAGCCAGCGACGTTGAACAGCTGCAACTGCAACTGCAACAGTGGCCTGAGCCATCCAAGTCCATCGAAGATTTCGCGCGCGTCTCTCTCTCAAGCAATCGTCGCGTGTGGCTCAACAACAGCAACAGCAACAAAAACAAATAAACAAACATCGCAGCAACATCTTCAAATTGCAACTGCAACATTGCAACTGCAACGAGTGTGTGATCAAAAGTGCATAAAATATTCCCTTAATTACTCTCAATCTCAGTGCGATCGAGTCGTTGTGCAGTTAAAATAACTATCGAACGATCGTCAAATTCCAAATCTAACTGTAAACAAGAGTTACCGTTACCAAGTGAAGTTTTTAAATAACGTTGCAAACAAGTGTGTTCGAGATTCAAGAAGATTCCTGATAAAGGAAACAACAAAAATCAACGATATTCTTTATTGCTCTTTAAATTCCTCCAAAAAGACGGTAAATTTTTGCATAATTATTATATTTTTAAGCAATAAACGTTTGCGTCTTATAAAATAATGAAAAATTAAGAATCAGATATCTGATTTTAGATTATAATTAGTTATTTGTGCTAAGATAATGATATATTTGTGTAAAATGATTATATTTGATTATTATGCATAGTTCTTTCTAAAAACTGTTCAAATAGTCCTTAAAGTATAACTTGTAGCTAATTCCTTAACACGCAAACAAGTTCTCTAATCAAAATAAATATCTTAGGGGTATTTTATCAAATTCGACTTATGTTTCTTTGAAAGTAATCAGAAATAGTCTGAGAAATCTATACAGAACTGTTGGAAAATGTCTATATGTTATCATATATCTTTTTTAACACTTTCCTGAATGACTTCACCGACACAATAAATCAAGAAGTTCTTATATAATCGATGCAATCTATGTTGAACTGATAGATAGTGTCTGAATTAGTAAATAAACTATCATTTAATACTTCCAACACGTTTTTCAATGACTTCCACCACAAATTAAAAACTACTAGATAGTCGTAAGAGCTCATAAAAAGTGGCTGAATTATGTAATTCATTTCATTTATCATTTCCAAACGCAATTCTGTATGACTTAAACCAGATAATAAATAAGTAAGTTCTAACTAGTTGAAGTACTCTATGCAGAACTGATCCACAGTGTCTGCATTATGAAATACATTATCATATGCCTCTTCTAACACACTTCTGAATTACTTGAGCCACACATTAAATCAAGAAGTTCTAGTTGCTGTTCTTGAAATATTATTCCAATGATCGTCATCAGCTAATTGAAGTTTAGTCATTGGACTACACTTAAAGTGCCATTAGTCGCCGCATTATGATCAGCTGCATCATCATCATTGTGGTGATATGTTGGCCAGATAGTTCTCCAAATTCTCACGCACTCTGCGAGAGGCACAACACACACACTCCACACTCCGCGCTCCACACAGTCCCGTGGCAAATGCAAGTTCCATGCAAATCTTAGCCTTGACATCGTAATCTGCAATCGGATACAATAAATTGATGTGATTTTTATGCAAAAAAGAGTCGCGCATTTGCTAAAGGCTTTAATTAACTATAATTTCGCATGTTTTCAAATTCAACAATTGGAATTCTCGCAGCAATCTCATTAGATGCTAAACAAATTGTGGAAATTTGAATCCAGCAGCTCATATTGCTGCCCCTTTTCAGTTTGTGTTGCTGCTGAAAATAGATGCACCCATCTAATAATAAAAGTAAATACAATAAATAATAATAAAGCAGGCGGTCAAACTAAACTAATCATATGTTTAGCGACGGCGACGGCAATTTGCAACAATGGGACGCGCTTGAATTTGTATCTGTATCTGTGAGATGCTAAAAAAGGAAGAGAGCGCAACGCAACTCTACACACACACACACACACACACACACACATGCTGAAATTAAATAGTTTAATGTGCACTAAGCCTTGCGAATGATGCCACCCCACGAAATGGAAAAAACTAAATAGATATCTAAGTATTACAATTGCCGTTTGACTGAGTTGCTCGGACGTTTTGCAAAATACGCGAGCGCGCGCGCGACTGCTTGTAAAACGTATCTCCCAGATACAACAATAAGCAGCAATTCACACCAACAACAACAGCAACAATAACAAAAGCATTATCAGTAGCAACAAGAACAACTACAATGGCATTAGTAATAATCAGTTTCATTTGGCAGTCGCCGGCAACCTGCGCGTTAAATTTTTCCCAGTCTGTCCAAGTTCCACAAATTATCGTCTGTATCTGTATCTGTATCTGTTTCTGTATACAAAGTATCTATAGGGCTCTCCGAAGCTCGCCTCGAGCTCTCCACGTTGCAGTGTTTATGCATTGTTCGCCTCGCCTCGGCTCGGCTCGGTTCGTTCATTTAATTAAATATAATTAGCTGCATTAATTGCAAATTAATACAGAGTTTAGTTTCGTATTGTTGCCACCGGCACAAGGGAAGCACGCTTCCCTGGAAAGAGGGACGGGTACGGGGTAAGGGGGATCTTGGTGCGATCAACTTGTTTTCCCGCCTCGTTATCGCGTAATTATTTAGTAGCTCGAGTGTTTTAAAAAGATTCTCGAACAATTTATGCAACAAACTATGTGGAAAATCATTCAAAATAACATTCGAGAATTCGGATTTGAATTCAGAATTTTTTTAGATTTGTATTTAATGACTGTATTAATATTTTATTAGCTAGAAAATTATGTGTTTCGATAGGTTTCCCCACCTGGTTGAGTTTCGATCGATTGTGCAAAGCCGTCGGCAAAATCGATCAAGAGTGAATGTGATAAGTGACGGTGAATAAAGCAAAATATTAATTCTGTTTAAAAAACTTAATTAACTTAAGTGAAAACTATTATATAAAATAATTTAGAAAAATATAGAAAAATAACAAAATACATATAAATTCCTTTTATCTTTAACGTAATTAAATTTTTAAAAGTCCAATTTAAGTAAGACCAACTTACAAATCGCTGTGGTTAATTTTCTTTCAAAACTCTTTATTATATTGCTACTGTATATTCGGTAATGTATTCATAAAGTATTAATGACTAAATTATGTGTACTTAGCAACTGATTTAACGACAAACAACTCAATTTGAGGTCCAAACTAATATTTTGAAAGTATTCGAGAACATAAAATGATTGTAAAAGACACTAAAGAACATTACTAACCATTTAATATTTGACTTTTAGAATATTATGTGTGTTTTCAATGAGTAAAGGTCGCTAAACAATTAGAAAATGTAGTGGAAAATGCTTTCATAAATATTTATTGCATGTTTCAGAGTATTTCTCATAGTGTAGAATATATATTCTATATATTTATTTCTTTATTATGTATTTATCGTTTATAACTTTGAAAATTCCTAAAAAGAGAGGGTATACTTACTTTATGATTATGTATTAATATATAAGAAAGACTCACAGTTCCCATAAGTAAATAAATATTCTTAATCAGCATCAGTATCCGAGTCGTCTATCCATCCATATGAAAATCTCGATCTCATATTATCGTACATATTCTGAAAATCTAGTTACGATCGGATTATATACATAGAAGTTATATAAGAAACAATTTTAAAGGATACTGATTTCCAAACGCTCCGCAAAGTATGCAGTATAAGTTAAATCTTGAAGAAAGCATTGTGGTCAGGTGTGTAGTGGGTATAACACAGTCGATCACACTTGTCCGTAGTTCTCTTGCTTTCGTATATATATTTCAATCTTTGCACACATTTTGTTTGTTTCTTGTGGAATATTGAATATATTTTATATTGAATAAGTACCCATTAAGATGAACATCAAAGAAGTTTATGTGCATTCGAAGCAAATTAAATGAGTTGATAAGTATGAAATGTATTCAAAGAATGTTTCAAGTGATTCACACCACACGGATGAAATCGGCAACTAAATGAGACATTTGCTCACATACTCAATGCCTTATTATAAAATACTCGATGTGACTTTTATGATATAGGAGAAATGCATTAAAGAAGCCTGTTTGCACAATGCACACACAAATTGCGGCACGGAAAATTGCAGGCAAGAAAACGCAAAAGAAATGGGTGGAAAATCAACAACAATTATTAGATATTAAATTAAAATTAAAAATCGCTGTTGCTGTTGTCCAATTTGAGTTGTTGTTGTTGCAGCAAGTTGTCGCTGTTGTTGCTGCTGTTGTTGTTGTTGTTTTTTTTTATGACAAACGGATGACGAACGCATAAAAATGCAGCAAATGCGGCACCAGAAACGGCTACGAAAATCAGAAAAAGAGGCAGGCGAACATTAAAAATAACCAAAAGCCAGCGGCAATTGCGATCCATCCCGCACCCGCAATTGTTGCCCCTTCTCTTTGGCCTTCCCTCCACCCCCCTCCCCCTGCTCATCCGGCGTCACGTTGTCACTTTAAGTAGGCAAATCGTAAAAACGGCAAGCAGAAAAGCGAAAGAAAAGAAGGAAAAACCGGCCAGGAAAGTGCGTAATTATGTGCAGATATTTCGGCCTATGCAGCTGGCGACAATCATCGCCCACAAGCTAATGAGCTGCCCCCTCTTCCCTCCTCCCACATTCTTTGCATCCCCCATCCGATCGTAAATCCAGCAATTAAATAACTCAACCTGCCTTTAGATTAAACAAAATTTAAATAATAATTACTCGGCTCGTAAATGCATTTGCCACAAATCGGGGGCAGGAGCATCTTGAAAGGATTTCGTTTTTGATGTGCGACCAATTTAAGAGAGAGAGAGAGACAGAGAGAGAGCAGGAGTGAGACTCGGGAGGTTTCTTCTCTTCACTGTATGTTTGTGTGTTTTATGGCTGGCAATTTTATAGCACGCCCCTGTGTGGGCTGGCAGCGGCGGCAGGAAATGCATTTTCGTACAGCTTTTCGATTGGCGAAAGGCGAAGGCAACGGCATCGGCAACGGCGGCGGCGACATCAGCCTCAAACTGGCTAGAGAAGTCATTGTATAATCGCTTTGGCAGCAAGAAGAAAGAGGCGTCGTTTGGTGCGATAATTGGCTCGCGATGCAGCCTCATCTGCATAATCAGTGAACATTTCGATTGAAAAGTGGTCGAAATAGCGGCGCGTTTCTTCAATTTATCGATTAGTTAGAGCTACAGTGCTGGAGTTAGTGGTGGGAGATTGGAATAATATAGATGATACCATTAGCATGGTATTTGTGGGGGTACGAAAGTGTTTGGATGTAAAGAGAAACACTTAAAATAGGTTAAAGGGATCTATGATTAAGAAATAAATAATAAAGGATATAATACATATGGTATATAATATAATAATAAATATTCTATTAATATATACATAAGATAAGAATAAAACAAAGACCATTATTAAGAACTGTCTTTTCAAGGCAGAATGAAGATTACCTATTAAATCTTTTTGTTTTATGGAGAAATCTCGTTCTAGTTTCCTTATTTCTGCATAGTTTCATAAAGTCATTAATAAGTTAATCGATGATAGGATTACATTCATTAGTTCATCCTTTCTTCTCAGTTTATTGTTTATTATAGAAGTGTGTCTCTTTGCAGCTGTTGTAACTCTCTCTCTCTCCCTCTCTCTATCTCTCTCTTTGTGAATACCTATCGCATGCTGCACAGCCCACACAGAAAATACCAAAACATTTTGCGACGATCCAAAGTGCTAAATGCACAGAAAAAAGACACTGATGTTGCTGCTGCTGCTGCGGCTACTGTTGTTGTTGTTGTTGTGGCTGCTGCTACACGCTCATTTAATAATGAACAATAATGAACAGTAATAATAATCAACGCAAAACGTGCAAAGAGAGAGAGAGAAGGAGGCGGGGCAGGGTAGGCACATTCAGTTGGCAAACGAATTTTTATCAACGAACGCGCATCATTTCAATTAAGAAAATGTCACAAGTGTCCAAATGGAAGCGGCGGCACACGGGCAGACCAGCAGATCCGAACCGAGCTGAGCCGAAGCGAGGCGAGTGACGACGATAAACACGCAAAGAGCAGCAGGAAGACACGAAAGAGAGGCACCAACAGAAAGAGGTAGAGAGAGAGAGAGAGAGACAGAGAGGGGGGTAGAGAGAAGGAGGGAGACTAGTGGCTACTGGTCCTCAATTCCACTAGAACTTGGCTCGATCGTAGGTCTGTCCCCTTTCCCTTTAACCCCAGACAACATGCCACCTCCCTGCCTTATAACCACCCCCTTCCTCCCTCCCTACCCCCTCTTCTAGTCTACCCATTTTAATGACTTATTTTTGGAGCCATTTCATATAATTAATGCGAATTGTCACACGCTAGAAATGTGTAGAAAAACGGCAAGCGAGTCTTCGATTCGCCTTCTAATTCGTTACATTTCGTTTCTTACTCTTTCTTTCGAACTGTTCCACCCTACTCTCTCTCTCTCTCTCTCTTTTCATTGTTGCTCATTCTTAATTAGCAATTAAATAATTTATGCTTCGCGTTTTCACTTCACTTCTGGGCATTCCGGCAATGAGCAGCAAAGACCTTAGACCAAACATGAAACAATAATTAATTTTTATTTCTCTCTCTCTGTGGCCAAAAAGTATTTTGCTCAATTAGCAATTAAAGTTCTTCATAGACCATTGCGTGAGTCGAACAGGCGATTACCCAACTCGTTGGACCGTCCAACTAGTATACCATACCATGTATAGGGAATTACAATACTTCCCTTCCTTCCTTCCCCTCTCTTTCTTTCTTTAGTTGGAGGTTGATTTTGATGGATGGATAGCAGATAAATGTCGGCGATAATGATGTAAGATATCGTAAAGTAAGTTCCTCATTAGAATGTAGCGTGAAAAGCAAGAAACATGTGTAGAAGATATGGCAGTCTAGATCGCCAGTGAAAGTAGATTAAACCTTAGGCATACGATTGAAAGTCATAGAATGTTGTTGAAGTTTGGATAAAAAGAAAAATAATTGTAATGGTTCACTTGCTATTAATTGAATATCTGAATAGTATCTAAACACTCTTTATTATATTGTCTATGATATCTTAATGAATGAATATTTCTAAATCTCAAGAAGTTTCTCTAATTTGAACAAGAATTATAGCATAATCTATAGACCTTTTGTAACTCATCCTATAACTTAACTTCAACATTAACTACACAACCTAACAACACAATGAGATGAGTTCCAATAAATTAAATGAAAAGCATAATCCTTAATTAGCCAATTGTACTCATGATAAGTATCTTCCTCTTTCTCCACTCCGACAAAACAATTCAGCAAGCAGCTTAGCCACTTTACTCATAAAAATGTAACACCTGTTTATCCTCTCCCTCTCTCTCTCTCTCTGTGTCGGTGCCCACTGTACGCCCAACTGCCAAATGGCCTCAAGTTTGGCCCAAAGCATCCCTCATCCCCTGCATCAGTAGTAGACGCAAACTAAACCGCAAGAGAAACCCAAAGCAACCAAAAACATTTCTCAAACGGGCGAAATGAGAAAAAAAGTGTGTTGGCTTTGCTGAATGGCAGAAGGGGGGAAGAGGGAGTTGGTGGAGAAAAACCTGACCTAACCCTAGACGAGTGGGGGCAAATACCGTAAAAACACTTTTCGGAATTTCTCAACGCCTGGTAAGCCATGGCAGGGGCGTAAAATCAACCCCAAAAACTTAACCAAAGTGGATCCAGAGCAAAGTCGTTAAAGTCGCCACCAAACTGCCGCTGGGGCCCAGAAAGAAATCGCTGGGAGTGTTGGGAAGAAATCTTTAAAAACATTTAACGGATTTTGCAGAAGAGGAAGTGAGATAGAGTACGAGGGCGGGGTCGGGGATCGTTGGCAATGTTTTCGTTTTACATGCGCATTATCCCGGCCACGAAAGTGTTGACATTAAAATAATAATTTTAATTGCTTCGAATAACACAAAGTCCCTTTTATTTTTTCTCTATTCTACTCGACGACTTTGACCCTTCGCATTTTTATACCCTTCGACCATTGAAAATGGTCAAAAAGGGTATACTAACTTTGTGCAAAAATGCAAATGTATGTAACAGGCAGAAGGAGGCGTGGCAGACCCCACAAAGTATATATATTCTTGCTCAGGATCACTAGCCGAGTCGATTGAGCCATGTCTGTCTGTCTGTCCGTCTGTCCGTCTGTCCGTCTGTATGAACGCACAGATCTCAGCTATTATAAAAGCTAGAGTTACCAAATTTGTCAGGAAGACTCCTGTGTGGATCAAGCAGATCAAGTTTATTTCAAATGTTAGGTGCCACGCCCACCGCCCCCACAAATCAATAATTTAATTTTTGAACTCAATTTTTAAGCGCTGTTTAAAAGATAGAACTTTCTGACTTAACATATACTAAGCTTAATGAAATATCTACGTAGTCTCCAAATTTCAGTCCGATCGGACAATAAACACAAAAGTTATTTAAGAAAGTATGAGCATAAAACCAAGTGCGTCAGCTAACAAGGGAGGCGGGCGAGCGCGTAGCACGAGCGCCATCTGTCGGGATTAATTTCAAAGCATGTGCATATGCATATGTGTATGAATTTAAGAAATTAAACTACACGGGAACATACTAGGTCGAAGGGTATCCCACTGTCGCGTGTTGCGCGACTGTTGCTTTTCTTACTGGTCGTATTTTTTCTATGTGTGCATCACATGAGGTTGTGGGTGTATGTGGGTCTATTTAAACACACAAAGGGTAATTAACATTTTTCTTGCCCTGACTTGGAAAAGGATAAGCAGCTTGTTCTGCGGCCCAAAGTCAAAATGAGCTGAGGACGAGGCTAGAAAAAAAAGGGACCACACATTACGAGTTGGGTCGAGCTCATGGTCGGCTATGGTAGGTTTTTTTTTTGCGGTTTTCGCATTTGGTTTAACTTGGCTGGTTGTAATGCCTTTGGGGTCTTCCTCCCTCTCACTCTCACTCTCCCTCTTTTGCTCGGCAAACGCCTTTTTCAACACCTTCAACAAAGCGTGAATTAAGTGCTCGAGATTTTGCAACACTTAATACAAACAAATTTACAGTGTGCCCCGTGCCCCATCGCATGCAACATGTGGCATTCTGTGGGTCACTTCTCTTCCTCTCACTCTCTTTCTCTTACTTGCCTTTTCTTTCTCTCTCTGCTTGTTTCTCTGCCTTCGTGTCTTGCAGTTAATTGCGCAATTAGCTCGACAGTTGTCAGTGCCATGTGACGACTGCGACATGTCTCATTAACTGGGCAGATGCTACTTGGGCTTGGACTTGAGCTTCCACTGCTCCTCGGACTCGTTTGAGCTGTGCGAGTGTGTGTGTGTGTGTGTCTGAAGAGGAGCGACATTATTTTTAATTGCGTTTAATTAACAAAAATTAAACGAAAAACACTAAAAACCGGAGACGAAAACGAAACCGTTAACCCCGAAAAATGAGGCCTATAGGCTTGTGGTGTAAATATGATGAAGATACGATAAAATACAATGCAGGCAATATCTAGTGTGATCTTTGGCTTTTTTAATAGTTGGATGTACTGCTTAGTACTTTCTTTTTGATGTCCGTAATATATAAAAAACTAAAGTTTGTATTGAAGTTAAGAACTCACAGTAACTCATAGAAGTTCTTTGTTGTACAACAGTTGTTTGGCTAAATACTAGTCTAAACTACAACTCAGTAATTTCTTTTGGATTTGCGTACAATATCAGTAGTTTATAAGTCTAAAATAGTCATTATTCCATGTGCTGAATGGCAGTCAGACATATATTTCTCTGGATTTATGTTTATTATAGTTGGAACTACTCTAATTTATTTCCTTTTTGATTTCCGTACACTTATAAGTATAATGAAATTTATGTTTGATAGAGTTTCTGCATGGTTCTCCTGATTTCTCTTAAGTTTAATAATAATATTAATTTATTTCTCTCAACCTATCTAGCGATCGATTCCAGTTTCATTCTCAAGTCTACTCTCACTGACCATCATTATTAGGTTTGCTCTCTCAATCAATATTAACCTAATATTATGCAATACAATCTGAGCATTTGACACTCGCAATCAGTTATCGCTTCACAGTTGAACCACAGAAACCACATTCTAGAGTGGGGCAGGGACGCAGGAGAGCGGTGCTAAACAGCTGTTTCTGGTCAAGTTAGACTCTACATCCTAACTGAAAGCCTCTTCAGTCCGGTCCGGAGCACGATTAACTACATAAACAGGAGCAAACAGTAGCCTTAATTGTTTCGCACTTAATCAAAATGAGCAGCAGCCAGGGTGGTCGAGTGAGTGAGTAGGAGAGTGAGGTAGAGAGTATGATGGGGCTATGAGACGGGTCTATGTGGCAGCTAACGTTGCCATCAAAGGCTGGCCCGGTCTGGGCAGAATGCTTAACCCGAAGTTGCACAAAAGCGTGTCGTAGATACTGTGGGGTGTAGTTGCTGCTTCTACTGCTGCTGCTGTTCTTGTTGTTGTTGTTGTTAAAAAGCAAAAAATTGAAAACTAAAGAGCAACTTGGGGCGCACGCCAGTCCGCAAAAAGGGACACACAACCGGACGACGGACAGACGACGGCGACGGCGACGACGACGACATCAACACCCGGCAATGTGAAAAGAAAAACGTTTTATGAGCTCATTCACAAAAAGGGACACACACACACACACTTACAAACACACACATACAAACATACTTAGAGAGACAGACAGACAGAGAGTCAGACCCACGAAAGGAGCCATTCTGGAGGACAAAGCAACCTGTTGCATATTTCAGCACAAATTTGCCAAAGTGTGGCAGCTCTGGTTTTTATTTTTTTTGTGTAGCACTGGCAAAGAAATGGGGGGAAGGGAGCAGGTAACTGGGTGCGGGGGGCCTGCTCAAGTCGTGTGCCAAAATTATATGCTAAAGCATGAACACGAAGGGAGTTTTCCCGTGTTGTCGGTTTTCTTCTGCTCTTGCCTCTCTTTCCTCTTTCCCCATAGCCATTTTGGGCTCTTTTGTGCTAAAGATTTGTAAACAGTGCCTCCAAAAAGGTGGTGGCACAAATCTTTCGCCACTCTGCACGCTCTCTTGGTGTCCTGCTCTTTGAGCTGCCTGCCAAGTGTCTGTAATTTTTCTTTTAGTGGGTGTTTTAATAGAGTTTTTCCATAGCACACTGGGTGTGTGTGTGTGTGTATGTCTGCAGTGTGTGTGTTTGTTCGCTGGTATGTGGGTGTTTGACAGCACTGTGGGCGTTTTAAGTGCGCCTAATGGGCCACTTGAATGCCGCCTGTGGCAAGTTGAGAAGTCGAGAATCAGTTGACGGCTTCAAGCTGTAGCTGGTGCTCAGGAGTTCTGCCACATTGACTGAAATTGAAGCTGAAGGTCAACAAGAACTGACGCTAAATACTGACTAAAAGAAAAAGAGATGTAGGAAGGGAGGACAGAGAGAGAGAAAGAGAGAGAGGAAGGCAGAGAGGGAGACAGAGAGATAGACCAATAGAGTGTGCCGTGATATTTGCTGGTGAATTATGTAAAAACTCGTGAAAAGTTCAAGTCTTCAACTGACTTCAATGGGCGCTTTCACAGTTCTGATTTAGAGATATAGGTCAACAAGAATTTAACTAAATATATTTACAATATAATGCGGGTGCCAATGTTTGATTAATAATACTTTACTTTACTTTACTTTATTGTTATTTACAACTTACTGAGTATACGATATTTCAAATAATACAATTGATGCGGTTTTTTATATAATTATTTTGTTTATTTTACTGTTATTATTAAATATCCTTTCTCAGTTGTTAAGAGTTTTCTTTATTAAGTTTTATTTATTTAATGTTTTTCATTCATTTTCCTGTCTTTGATTAAGAAGAACTTTCCGAATATTTATTAGAATATTATCTTCATTTTTTCTGTTCAAAGTTATAAATATTTAACATTTTTTAACATATTTAGAATTCAAATAAGTTGATATAATAATGAGTAATAATTATTAATTATTTTTTATGGCTTTATTATTATTGTCTAATTTATTTATTATTAGCAAACTTACATAGATATATTTGGATGTTTTTCATTGCACCAAACTTACAACCCTCCTTTAATTCCTCACAATATATTTTCCCTCTATTTGCGCATCTCTGATTTGTGGCTTGACTTCCGCAGTTTGCTTCCCCCTGCTTTGTTGCTTGTCTTGCTAACGCCAACGCCAACGCCAGCAACAATAACAACAGCAGCACTAACAACTACAATAACAAGCACAACCTCAGTAGCAGCAGCAACAACAGCAACAACAACAACAATAGCCTTAACAAACGGTGGCGGCAACTTCAACACTCGCGTCTGTCACATTAAGACGACAGAGACAGAGACAGCGACGTCGACGTCGACGCAGACGCAAAGACGTCGTCAGCGTGGCCGGCGCCTTGGCAATGCTGTGCGCCTGCTGCTTTTAGCCAACTCGCCCAACGAAGGCGCCGCCTGTTGCGCCAACTGTTGGCCAAGCCGAGTTAGAGCAAGAGAGAGGGAGGTGGAAAGCGAGAGGGCGAGAGAATAAGGGGCAGAGGGAGCAGTGGCAGTAGCATCTACCACAGCCTCAGTCACAGCGCCAGCCATGGCCATGGCCAAGATGTCTAAGCTAAGGCCTTTATAACTTTATAAGTTGCTCTCTGCCTCTGCCACTACTGTTGCTGTTTTTGTTGTTGTTGCTACTTTTTTGCGCATCTTCGTGGAGCGTGTGACGTCACGCGGCTGCTGCCGTTGATTTTTTGCACGCTTTTTTTAGCTGTTTGTCTGCTGCCGCCGTTTGCTGCGCTGCTGTTATTGCGGCGACGTCAACTTGGCGTGTGTGCGTGTGTGTTGCTCCGTTTGCTGTTGCCCGCATGCGAGAGTGTGTGTGTGCGAGAGTGTTTTTCATACAAACTTAGTCGCAGTCTGTGCAATCTGCGTCGTCGTCGTTGCCGTCGTCGTCGCCGTCCCCTTCGCCGCCTTCCATTCATGCGCTCAGCTTTGCTTCATTCATAAGCGAAACAACAACAATAACAACCGACAACTAGAAGAGAAACAATAACAATAACAACGTACGCTTAGCGCCATTTTCGGCATCGTATTCGTGTGTGTTATTTATGGTTTGTTATGCCCGACACTCGATTGATGTGTCCGATTAGCAGGTCGATGTGGCAGGCCCAGCTACAGCTACAACTGCAACTACAACTGCAACTCCCTCCCTGAGTAGGCAACAAAAAACTTATCTAAATGAGCGACAGTCGGGTCGACCGACACGACTCGGCTCGTTTATTACATGCAATTATCCACGGGCACACACTGCGTATGAGTAATGCAATTTGTTCGACTGCGATCGACCGACTTTTCATTGCAAGCACCGAGCTGGCATTATAATTTAGCATAATTCCAAAATGCAAAAACCGGTGGGGAGGGAGGGAAGGGGTGGCAGTTTGAAACAGTTTCTCGTGTTATTAATTACACGCAAGAAACCAAAGAAAAGTTAGGCTAAGGAGAAACTATACTACTCCAATCACAATCAGTAGAACATATACTATATGTATGATGTTTAATGAAAACCTGAGTCAGTTATAATATGCAAAAAGTACTTCCTAAAGACATAATACTTTTCTACACTTTATTAAACAATTTTCTGTACAGTCTTCTGTTCTAGTTAATGTATAAGTTTTATTTATGTTAGAATCTTAACTTTTATATATCAAATCTTCTGAAATATTTATGTATTCATATTATATTATAAATAATTCTTATAATTATGTTCTATAATATCTCAGCAATCCTTACTTTCAAAGGGTGTCTCAAAAAAAGAAGAAAACGCAACTAAAAATGGACACAATAAAAACAAATTCTCAATGCTGATTTCAGATTTTCTACTCACATGCATTTGGAATGCCGTTAGCACCTTGTGTGTGTGTGTCTGCGTATGTGCCTCTGTGTATGTGTGTGTTGTGGATTAGCTGGCAAACAATTCCTATAACTGGGCCTATAACTTGAGTCTCTCGCTGTCTCCCCAAGTCTAGCCTGCAATTTATGAGCCGAAAATGAACGCAAATTTCAACGCTCTTGTTGGGCATGTGTCGCTGTGTGTGTGCGTGTGTGTGTGTTAGCTTGTATGTGTCTCGTGTGTACCAGCGCGTGTTTATGGCACACATATCGATATGTGCGATTTGCTGCTCAATTGGCTATAATTTCTGATAAATTTTCCATTGTCTGTACGATTTGATCGAACATGGAAAGAAATGTATCGATGATGTTGATATCGGTTGCAGATATATATTAAATGTTTTGGGTTTTATGTAGACTTAAATGTATTTAAATTCAGTTTAATTATCGATTTAAATTGAAAAATATATCTAGGTTTTCTGGGGAATATATTATTTATATTGAGCAAGCAAAACTCTTTCGTTTTTAAGTTGAATTTGTTATCGATTTGGAGTTACAATAACCGCATAGATTGCCTGCCAAGTATTTTATCGTGCAACTATATGTTTTATGTCTATATAAGATTTATTTCTACAATATCTTTTGGCACATACAATATTCTCAATTTTCTACCCACTTGGCAGCGTTGCAAGGCGGATAAGCAAAGAGAAATTTATGTGAACTATCAGTTGCCTGTGGCTATAGCAAGCTGGTTGCAGTACTAGTATTGTGTCTGTTGTGTATGCCCCATCAAGAGGCACAGCCAATTGCGGCAGCAGCAGCGAGCGTTGCGTTGCGTCGTCCCGAGGGTCGTTGCTACCCAACATGGTCACATAATTATCCGCTGCGTGTATTTATTTACAATAATTAAATCTGTCAGCCTGGAAATTGTATTTCAATTTCAATTGCCGCTTGGCGCGTAGAACACTTACAGAAATACTTGGAAAAAAAAATCCAATTACAACAGCCACCCAAAGCAGCAACAACAACAACAGCAACAACAATAGCAGCAACAAGAGCTCGCAGTGTTGTGATTTCTGATTGGCTGCAGTCGCTGCTGCCACATTGGAAGGCAGCTGGAATGCTGTTGCCATTAATTGGGCAAATTATTTTACTTATTATTAATAAATATGTATTGTGTTATTGTTGTTTATTAATTGGCATTATTGCCCAGCCAGCGTTGACAGCGCCGCAACTGCGCCAACATCTGAAATTGCGTCATTTTCTATGACGCGTGAATCAATTAACCCGAACAGAACCGCGAGGATCCTACGAACCAGAGAAGAAATCAAATAGAACGCACAAATTTATGAGAACTGAAGTGCGACTGTGGCAATAATTGAGTGCGCCAAGGGCTAATATAAATTATGATTTAAATGAAAAGTTTTGATTAGTCGAACTTCAACTTGAAAGTGAAGAGGAATATGAAATGAATGAACTGAAATAGTTTAGAGTTCTATGAATGACATTTTCCTGAGGAAATAACTTCTTATAACATTGAAAATACTTTATAATGCCTTACCCGCATAAGTTATATTATTAATAGAAAGGCTGAACAAATTTACAACAGTTTGAACTTTAGTTTTCAACTGTAATCCTAAAAACATATATTTCATATTGAGAAATGGTGCATAAATGAATTAACTACAAAGAATAAATGGAATAAGTTATATTTTTTGCTTGTAAAGTATCTTATAGGAAATTTACTCATAAGAACATTTACATCATTACATATTATATTTAACGTACGTAATACTGAGTTATGAGTTACCCCTGAATTGCCAGCTAGTTTTTCAGTACCACCACATCTATAAAGTACATTGTTGTGCCCCTGCCCCTGCCCCTGTTCACAACGCCAGCATTTGTTGTTCTAAGAAATCACCATCATTATCCGCATTGAGACAACGCAGTTTTCCACTAAAGCGATGTGTGTGTGTGTGTGTTGGGAAAATTAACACATTTAAATGACTTTCATTAAAAGTTGATTAATATGGCCCTGATTGGTTATGTATGGGGATATGGCAGGGCGACTATGTGCTTTGGTTTGCCATCTCTCTTAAGCTACACTTTGCTTTGCTTTCTTCTCGTCTCATTGGCGTCATTTGCGGGTCTCTCTCTCTCTTTCTTTCGCTCTTTCTCTCAATTATTGTCGCATAAATTGAACATTTAGTGTTTTTCACTGATTTATTTTTTTTGATTTTTATTAATTTACGTATTGAACGCGCATTGAATGGGTAACAATTTTTGTTGTTATTGTTATGGTTGATTTTCAATCAGAGAGATACAGTAGAGGGAACATGCACACAAAACGACGTTCAATATTTTTCAATGAGCCGTAATTTAGACTCATTTAAATAAATATATTTTGTTGATTGGCTTTTGCATTATTCTTGCTATTATTATGTGACGTCGATGTGCCCGATAATGGTCAATGGGCAATTGCGATAACGAGTTCAATGTAAAGTTATTTAACCTTTTAATAAGACAAACGTTAGAAAATTACGCCGAATTCGAGGTAATTGCGTAAAGTACAGTAGAGTCAATAATTAAAGAGCAGACTGGGATTTGTGGAAGAAAAAGGTTGAATATTTGTTGAAAGAGTAGAGTGGAATATATTAGACAGGGAATGAAGAGTAGACAGAAAGTGAAATATACACTACAAAAGTTTCGTACGTCTGCCCATCTGTCTGTATGTTCGTTCGTTCGTCTGTCGGTTTGTATGTCTGTATGTTTGTCTGCCCATCTGTCTGTTCGTCTGTCTAACCGTTTAAACGTCGAGATCTCAGCTAATATAAAAATTAGAGGCACCAAATTTGGTATGAAGGTTCCTGTATACCATACACTGATTAAGCTTCTTTCAAAGTTTTGGTTGCCACACTCTCGCCGACGCAAATTGGTGTTTTGCGCTTTCGACTACAACATTTAATACTTAATTTGAGTTACTAAAGTGCTTTAAATTTCGATTCTGTGCAATTTTTCAGAGATCAACTAAAGTTTTCTCACTTATTTTAATTTCCTATTATCATTTAATTTTTTTAAAACATACTTAGTTCTTTTTCTATCATTTTCTAATTAACAATTTCCCATTCTCTCCAAGTGCTAATTACTTGAAAGCTGTCATTAGAAAGTCATGGTGCATGTTGCCCCTCGCGGTACAGTTGCCTCAGTTTTGGCTAAGTGCGTTGCTCAAGTAGCGGCTGCCTCATGCATTTATGCATAAGTCGGGGCTGTCACGCACTTAATGAGCCTGCGTAGAGACTGTACCTGCAGCACGGGAACTGCAGGCGATGGCAATAGCGACGGCAACGGCAACGGCAACGGCGACAACAAATTGGCGCATTTAATAATCATTTACAGTGTGTTTTGAAGCCGCTAATTTCTTGCAGGCGTTGTGAGCGCTTTCAAAATTGCTCAAATTCAGACACCAAGAGGGAGTGAAGGAGACATAGTAAGAGAGAGAGAGAGAGAGAGTAGGGTAGACAGAGTACAGAGAGAGACAGTTAGATGAACGCATGCGTGCAGTGCGAGCGGTGGCCCCCACGGCGTTGCCATATCGCGCGCTGGGCGTCACTTGGTTGGTGTTGCTGTTGCTTGTCGTCGTTGTTGTTGTCGCAGTTGTTGTGGTTGTTGTTGCTGCTGTTGCTGTTGCTGTCGTCGACGTCGCGTAATTTACATTAATTGGCACACGGTGTCGTACATATAAATTTTTTGCGCGCTCAAACTTTAATTTCATGCGTGCCATTTGATTTTAGCTCTCTGCCGTTGTTGTTGTTGTTGTTGCTGTTGTTGCACTATGAGCACAAATTATAGGAATGTATGACGACAACGTCAACGCTGGCTGTAGACTTCTGGCGCGCACTGTTCGCAGGTATCGGGGCGTTTTGTGGGCCGATATTGGGTTATGCGATTTGGGCGCCGCAAGGAATAGAGAGGAGTGTGTGTAAGACAGAGAGAGAGAGAGAGAGAGAGAGAGGGATAGCGTCATATGGTATATTTAGGCATCTAGTTATAGGTCTTTACATAACTGCAAACTGCATTCAATTAGTCTGTCTGTGGCATTCTCTTGTCGGGCCCAAAGTGCCACTTAAAAATGCCAGTATCGCAATAGCTTTTGACTGGATATGATAATATTATACAAAATTATGCAGATATTACCAATGTAACGGTAATTTTCCGCTCTTTACTATTGCAGATTTATGTCAGGTTCGCTTAACCTATCATTTTATTATTTAAATAATAAAATAAGTCAATTTAGCTTTCATTTCTTTTCCTCGTTCTATTGCCTTTTTCTCTCTCTCTCTCTCTCTCTGGTGCTTTCATTTAAATTTGCTATAATAATAATATAGCATCATATCGTACCATATCGCGCTGTGCTGTATACCCTCTATAAAGTACAGTTAGTTGTCTGCTCCTCGTTCAATTAATTAACACACTTTCACAGCGCATTTCTTTCTGGCGACAATTTTTCGTTGACGTCAATTGTTGCTCTTGTTCTTGTTGTTGTTGTTGCTGTTGTTGTTGCTGTGCTCATTTCACTATATCATCAGGTCAAATCTCAATTAACAAATATAACGATTTTGTTGTTGCTCTCTCGCTTTCACGCTTTCTTCGCCAGCACATTCGCCATTTTTTCGCTTAACAAACAATTAAAAATATTAATAGAAATTTATTTCAATTGAAATCAAAAATTTCACTGCATTAAGCCAAGTGTTCCATTTGAATTTGCCAAGTAGTGCTATTTGCATCTACATGTGTGTATGTAATTGAGATATGTGTGTGGAAGTAAGCACATACTTGCACATACATAAGTGCAGAAGTTCCAAGGCAGCTCCGCAGTATTCATAATTCATTTCTCTTGAACTTTCCAATGCGCAAAACTGGAAAGTCAATTAAAAACCACCGTTCGATCGACTGGTAATCAGCTTATCCCACTCAATTTATAGTTCGCTCGATTATGTCCGACTACCACCTCGACTTCCCCTTCGACGGTAAGCAAATGTCATCGCAAGAGTCACGACACAAATCCTGTACGACTAGATGTTCTGTATTGCACTGGAAGACACCCTATTGGCAGTTGTGTCTTGCAATTTACAAATATTCTAGTTATTTTAATAGTTGTATTTGATAGATGGACAGTAAATAAAAGCTATAAAACTAAAAAAATATAAAATATAATATAAAATAGAAGATAAAAGAAGATAAACATATTCAATACTTTGTGAAGAAGGTTCTAACTATACCTTACCTTCGATCAACTTCACAGGGTATTCAAATGTCATTCTAACCCGCGTCATTATGTATGTCGTAGTCGTCTGCCAGAAGGGGCTGCGCAGTCAACCCCCCTCCCACGTAGCTGCACAAGGTACTGCAGCTAGGGGCTGTAAGGGGCGTCAATAGGGACCTGTGGGCGGGCTGTCTGACCTTAATAACGTGGCCATTGTTGTACTGACGTTGCATTAAGTTGTTTTTAATAAGCGCATTGCCACGTTGCAAAAGTAAATAAATAATTATAATAAATAAATAATAAATAATGCTTAGTGTGCGCTGGGAACGTAACAGCAAGCGGCAAATAGCAGCTACAACTGCAACAACAACAACAACAACAACACTACAAGGTACAGTCAGTTCCATAAAAGTTGAGTCGTCGCTTAGTGCATGCCTTGTATTGTCGTCCCTGTCGCACCTATACTGATTACCATAACTGAGCGAACTAAAACTAATTATTACCGCAATAAGTCGAGCTGGGATCCCTCGCCGTCCCTCTCTGGCCCACAATGCCCTACTTAATTACAGCTGATTAATCAATTAAAAGACGCCATTTGAATGCAACATTGTTGACAATCCATAAAAACACATGGCATAACTACAATCTGTCCAACTATATCGCCGTGTGTGTGTGTGTAGCTCATTAGAGAGAATAAACTATTCAAACTGGCTGTGGTACGTGTATGTAAATTATAATTGTGTTTAATATATAATCGATAATTATCACTTGATCGATTAATTGCACACCTTTTTTCTCAATTGCACATTGCACTTTTTCATAACGTTCCTAATGGCTTTTTTGGGGGCCTTGGCTAATGACTTAGATGGCTAACAAGGTCGCCCACAGACCTCGATAAGAAAAGGAATTCGAGCTTGAGCTTAATGAAGAAATTTGACTATCGATCACAGTTTAGACTGGTGTTTCGTGTCTGCCTCTCCCTCTCTCTCTCTCTGTCTCTCTTCACCCCCTGCTGTACTCTTCCTAACCAGTTAATCGATTCGAAATTCGATTAGCATAACACTTTTAAGTCAGTCGTCCGCGCAGTTTTTGCAATCAACCCGACAAGCGACTTGCAACCCCAGATCCGTGCAACCCCTGAGCCGAGTTCGGTACTCGTACTGCTCTCTCTCTCTACCTCCTCTTCCTGCGTCCAGTGCGTACCCCGCGGCTAAATTCTAATTATAATCGCGTATCGCCTGTGCCAAAAGCTCCAATAGACCTTTGTCAATCGCCCCTCGCTAAGCTCCGTACTGCCAACTGTCTACTCTCACTCCCTGCCAACCATACCAACTGTCATTATCGTCCCACACTGCCCAACTGCGATCCAAACATGCCAAGCGGCATTTGCATTAATTTTGCAGCGCCAGAATAAAAAAAAAATGGAAATACAAAAAAAAAAGCGAAAGAAATTTGCATAATGAGCACGTACACAATCACTTAGCCCTCAGACCCGGGACTGAGGCTCAGACCCTGGTCGATCTGGTCGCATGCAATTCGCAGAAGGGTTTCGCGCATAATTCTCATTGTGCTTAGGCCGAAAGGGGTTGCAAAATTTTTATAATTAGTTGCCCGTTGCCCGGCTGAATGCAATCCAAAGCCATCAGCAGGTTTTCCATATTTCGTAGAGTATTTTTTCTATTCTGTTCCTTATTTTTGGCAAATATTTTGACGTTGATTATGATGCGACCCCCTGCTCTTCTAGTTGGCTTTGCCAAGTCTCTGGGCAAACGATTTTGGTGCGTGCTCAATTGGGGAGTTTTCAGTGTGCCCCCGTATCCCATTCCCCGTCTAGCCCCGCCCATCAGTCCAACAGCCCACGTGGCATTTCTTTTGTTTTTCGCTAATTTAGCAAAATTATGTTCTGTGCCCTTGTCGTGTCGTGTACGATTCGTGTTGCAGTCGCTTGCCCCACCCCGATAATTCCTATTGCACAACTGCAACACGAATGGAACATGCAATATTCGACCTATGACAGAGATAGACTTAGAAAAAGAGAGGGAGAGCGAGAGAGAGAGAGAACTGTAGACTGAGTGAGCAGCGCGCACCTGTTATAAGGTCCGAGACAAAGAAAGAAACATGATTATAGAGTGCAGATCTACAAGGGGCTTGTGCTTTTACGGTAGTTTATCAAGTTATTCTTGGAATAATGTATTTATCAGAAGAGTCTCTGTGACTTTAAATACCTTTATTCATTATAAAAGAAAACATATAATATCTGAACTGTATATGTAGAGAATTTCTTGATACAATCTTATCTATTTTTGCATTTATGTTAGTTGTTCTCTATACAGAGTAAATTATTTCCCAATCTAGTCTTCTTTATTTAGGTCCATTTAAGGGTATTCGGTATTCGTTACGACTTGTTTAGCTTCTTTTCTCATTATTTCCCTTCTAAATGAATTAAAATTGCCGAATGTGGGCGGGTTCGGGAAGGCAGAGGCAGAGAGGCATGTTTTTAATGCGAATAACTCATTACGAGGCGCATTAAGGGCAGCGTGTGTGAATGGGTGTGTGTGTGTGTGTGTGTGTGCGTGTGTGTGCAGGACTCACGCTATGAGAGGGTTGCTTTTTGACTACATCCTGGCCAGCTCTGACTTGGCCTGGTCTGGTCTGGGTCTGGGTCTGGGGCTGGCATGACTTTGACTTCCTTTACGCTTTCCGATCCCTCTGGGGGCGTACGAGTGTTCGGCTTGCACAGGTTTATTGTTGTCGTAGTCGACCCTGCTTTTGTTGTTGTTGTTGTTGCTGCTGCTGCTGTTGTTGTATTGAGTAGGCCTTTGCTATTGTTGTCGGCTCTGTTGCTGTTGTTGCTGCTGTTGTTGTATTATTGGCATCGCCCAGTGCGTGCTCAGTTTGAATCACGCAAATTTCATTATTATTATTTTTAATGATTTGAGTGGAATAAGTCGACAGCAAAAACAAAAGCAGCAGGCAGCAGGCAGCAGAACAGCGAAACAGCAAGCAGAAAGCTCAACCATAACAAAATAAGAAAACCGCCAGAGTTGAATAGTCCACTGACCGGATTGCAATGCATTTTGTTGGCATTAAGTGGGAGGGGGTCGACCTGCAGGGTCCGGTGCCATCACGTACCTAATATAATGTAATGACCCGTGCTGATAACATCGCACTCTTTCCCACTCGACCTCACTCTCTTTCTCGCTCGTTTCTCCTACTCCCTTGGCTCTTCTTCCCTAGCTGCAGCTCTGAACCTTATTTGGCTTTGAATGTGAACAAGTTCTTACACTGTGAATGTGGCGCCCAACGTGGGAATATTTTGCATTCAAAGTGGACTTGTTTTGTTAACTTTTTTTGTTTATTATTTTGGGTTATTAATTTTAATATTTATATAAATATAATCAAATCTACTGTAGTTTGTTATTTTATTTATTTTATATATTTACTTTATATGAATTTCTGATTTAGTTTTATATATCATTTTAATGTTGCATTAATTTAGGGACACCGTACATTTGTTTCTCATTCCTTCTCTCTTCTCCTTTCTAAATTGACTTTAAGTACATATTCCCATTCAGAATAGAGACTAAATTATTGTGTATTTCATTCTTTTGCTCCCTTTCTTTCTCTCCCTGAACTGGCTTAATGTATTTTCATACTAGTCTTAGTATAATCCGTTTAGTTGCCGCACCCACTCTCTGCTTATGGCCAGACTAAGTACATTCATTACCATCGCTTGCACATTAAAAGTCAGTCCTTTCCTCTTCTCTCTCCCCTCTTCCCTCTGCTCTATTCTTTACCCTTTCTTCCCCACCAGCCTTTGCTGCTTTTCATAATGTTCCACCATCACGGTTGTACGGTTGTATTTCATGTGTAATCGTGTGTAATTTTTAAGAAAATTGCACGTTTATTTAAGCACACACACTCGCACACACTCACACACACTGGCACATCCACTGATACTCACACTCACGTGCAGTAACATCCCCGACGACAACAACAACCCTAAAACAATGCAACAACTCACACAGAAAACTTTTCAGCTCACGTGTTTGAGTGTGTGTCTGTGTGTGCGTGTGTGTGTTTGCTTGTGGGTGTTGCTGTCTGTTAGTGTGCGTAAATAAATGTTGCATAAATAATTTCAACTCAATGACTTAATGTTGCCCTCTCTCCTCCCTCCCCCCCGCACTTGCTGCAGCAGGAGGCGCATTATCGATTATTCTTGCGGCCGGCACTCGAAAAGTTTGCGATGCCAAAAAGTTGCCCCGTTGCAGGGGCAGGCAGGCAGCAGCTACTTGCCCCCCAACCCCCCACATCCCTGTCGAGTGTCTTAAAGTTGCCGCATTTTAATACGCATTCTGTGCTAATTACGAATCAAGGAAAGCAATTTGAGTCGCCCCACGTCGACTTGCATAAAATTCAAGTCTTGTCTCTCCAGCCGGACGCGATTTTCTAATCAGAAATTGCTTTGTGCCACATTTGAAGCGATGCCTTCGAATCGATGCCAGAATGTGCTACAATTTAGTTTGACCATTAATTACGACAGGTTGCAACAACAAGTTCTGCTCCGCTGCTGCTGTTGCTGCTGCAACTATGCAAAAATTATTGATGATTTTATTAATTTGAATATTGGCTACGAATTGCCGACGATCTGCCCCGATCCGGGCTGGGGCAGTCTAGGTAAACGATAAATTTTTCGCCAATAGAAAGTTGCATGGAAATTGCAATTTATAGCTGCTGTTGCTGCTGCTGTGGCGGCAACATGTTGCAAGTGTACGGGGTGCACGGCAACAAAATGAGTATAATTAGACCGGTTTGTAATGCGTCGCGTCGCGTTGCGGCGCGTCGCGAGCATGTGATAGTTTCAAGCGCATGTTGCAGATATTGCATGTTGCTGCTGCCGTCGCTGTTGTCGCTGCCGACGATGCCGCATTAAAAGAGATAGCAAGCACTCGATTTGAATTATAGCCGGCTGGCCAGAGCGATAATTAATCGTGCTATTTAGTGTGGTACATGAAATTCTACCAGTTTGTCGGTTATTGATTAGATTTGTTGCTGCTGTTGCTGCTGCTGCTGCTGCTGTTGCTGCTGCAGGAAGCGTGTTGCATGTTGCATGCTGGCTAGCTGTTGCTGCTGCTGTCGCTGCTCGCCTGTGCAATTTAGACAGACTTTTAATATGCGCAAATTGTACTTAATTTGGCTGGCATATTTTGTCGCTGCAATTTGCCAATGTTGCCGGCGAACTTTCACAATATGTTGCCAAGGTGTAGCAGCAACAGAAACGCAGCAGCAGCAATTCCTCATTATTGCCCTGCACACACTGAGAGAAAGAATCTCTCTTGTGCCTTTGCAGCTCATCATTATGTTCCCTTTGTCGTTGCTGTTCTTGTTGCTGTTGTTGCTGTGGTTGCTGCTGTTGTTGCTGCTGCTGTTGCTGCTACTGTGGTTGCTGCTGCTGTTCATTCGTGTTTTGCTTTGTTTTGCTTTGTTTGCTGCTTATGCATATGCCACATGCCTCAGTGCCGGGTGGCAAGACACCTCCTTGGCCCACACTCCTCGCACAGACCGTGGCCCAGACATTTGCATGCAATGTACAAAATTAATTATTACGCCTTCTCTCTGCCCACTGCCAGTGACGGCAGCAACCCTCTCCCTCCCTCTACCAACCACTTCCTGCTGCAGTTCCTGCTACTGCTGCTACTGCTGCTGTCCACCTTCTGGCCAAAATCTACAACGCAACGTCTGCTGGGCGAGCTCAGGCATTGCATGTCCTGCACACAACTTCCAAGGCAGCGTCCTCGCCCGACAACCCCTGCACCTCCTCGGCTTCCTGCCACCCCCCCGTCCTCCCTCCACACTTTCAGCTCATTATGACCGACGACGTTGGCGACGTGGCCGGAAAAGTGCGTTCGTTGACTGCTGCCGGCTGCCCTGCGTCGACTGCAGCGCCGAGTCCGAGTCCGAGTTTGAGTCTGATTCCGATTTCGACTCCGATTCCGATTCGTTTGCCTTCTGTTGTTGTTGCTGCTGCATTGGTCATGACGGCTTTGCATTATTACAACTGCAGACATTCGTAGAGGCGAGTTGCCTGCATTGTTGCAACACACGTACCCAGACACACACACACTTGCACTCACACACACCTATATGCATTATGCATTAAAATCAACGCCCGTTTTGTGTACTTGGCCAAGCCGAAGACAGCAGCAGCAGCAGCAGCAGGGGAAGGGGGGAAGGAGGAGGCAGGAGCAACACATGCTGAGGCTTTGCATTTTGTGTTCGATTTTTAGCCAACAAACAATGCACAGCTATATGCTGTATGTGTGTGTGTGTGTGTTTGCAGCAGACGTTTGTGGGGGTTTCAAATTGACTGCCTACATTTAGGCGCATTTACTTGGCTCAGACAATTTGCAGCTGAGCTGAATTCTTCGCATTGAAATTTCCTAAATTAAGACTTGACAAACTCCACAGAGATGTGCCACGTTGATGAGCTCGTGACACGAACTAGAACTAAGCATCGATATTACTTTGGTAGAACTAATTTGGAATATGTTGTACAGACTTCAGTTGAGTTTGTGTACAAGAAAATCTTTATATAGTAAGAAGAACTAAGATATATTTTAGCTTATTATATATATTTATTTGCTTTTTCTCTAAGATTCGCTATAAACAACACAAGATTCATATTAGTTTTTGTTTATGAAATTGATTAAATCTCTAGTTTGTTTTCTAAACCACTCCAAATTAGATAAAAACACTTCTAGTTTATGTCTTAAGTTCATCCTAACACTTTGTAGAGATGTGCAACGTTGATGAGCTCGTTTTACGAAGTGAAACTGGGGATTACTTGTATTATTATCTACATATATTCAATGTGCATTTATATCTACAATACTTTAAATAAGTTGTACAAATTTCTTTCGAATTTAAATACAATCTTTCTACATGCAAATGAAAGTTATAAATTGTAAAATTTAGATAAATAATAAATAAATAAATAAAATAATTTTGCAATGATTTCTACTTGCTTCTAAACTTCCTCAAAATTAATAACAGATTGCTCTTAGTTTGTTTTTATCATATCTTAATCTCAACCTGCTCCTATAGAATGCCAAAAATGGAGGCAACTCTTTCTCTCTCTTTCCAGTTTCTGTCTCAGGCCCATCCCTACATAATTTATGCACTAAATTTCGTATATACTTTGATCTCATACCCACACTTGTCTGCATATGCTAGTCAGTGGCATAAGTATATAACAAAAACTTTCTTGCCAGACGTGACTCACCCCTTTTTGTGGCAGGCCGCTTTGCCCAGTGCCGTCAGGCATATAAATTATAATGCGGAGTAGGTGTAAAATTTCCGATTACGACTCGACCCAGCACCACACTCTCTCACCCATGCTCTCCCTCTCTCCCTCCCTCTGCCTCTTCTCTTCTCTCTCTCTCCCACGCATTCTCCCTTCCTTCATTGTCCAGTGCAGGACGTCGTCGTCGCTTGCAAGGACATGCACAGGACTCTCCTCGACTCGAAGCAACGTTTTGCATTTGCAAAATTATGTGGCATGTGTGCGACGACAGCGCTGCTTTCTATCTCCCTCCCTCTTATTGTTATTGCTGCTTTGGCCTTTGTTAGGTCTGCCTGTTTGTATTTGTTTGTGTGTGTGTGTGTGTGTGTGTGTTTGTGTGTTGCTGTGGTCAACCGGATGGCAATAGGGATAATTAATGAAATTAATGCGGCTGGGCATGAGTTTTAAGTGCACGATATATGTGTATTCGATAAATGTAAATTCTAAATTACGAGCCCGAAAACTGGCAAAAGGCAGCATTGGTACAGTCATCGCCAAGCTGCAATCAACTGAGCCTACCACAGGGTGGTTCGCATAGCAGAAGGGGTAATTAACGAAAGGTTTTATAAGAATTCAACTGCTTACTATGAAATTAACTGAGAGGCAACTAATATATATTTCTTATGCTTTAGAAATCATTATGATATTGTATTTAGGATAGATTAAAAATTGTTGTATAGAAATATTGAATATTTAATAGGCAAGCACCTTCTCAGGGTTAACGAGATAATGTCGACCAGTCTAAGCCAGGCAAAATTATGAAGTTCCTTAGAATAACTGGGCTGGATAAAGAGTTCCAAGCTCAGCAGGAGGTACAATAGATCTACAAGGTCTGCGACATCTCATCTATATCTCCCCCAACCAAATAATTATAATTATAATAATATTGAACAGCTACACATTAATGCATAATCTAAGTAACTTCTCCAAGATTTAAGAACAATGTTTGATAGTTTTTTTTTTAGTTTGATTTAGAGTTTGAAATTTTAATTTAAATATTGTATTCTTAAAACTAGAAAGTTACTTCTTAGTATGTGTAATAGTAATTGTCATGCATATTCTTATGCAATACTATAATGCAATACTATAATAAACATAAAGGATATTTTAGAAAAGTAGATCAGGAATAATAGTGTCGAGCACAGCTCTTCGTCTTTATCTTTCTTACTAGTTTAACTTAAGGAACAGACTATGTAGAATAATATATTATTCATATGTTATAAGATTGTAAGAACTGCCCTGCAAAAACACTCCCCCCCACAGACACCTCTTAATACCCCCTTTTACTCTTCCTTTGCAGGCGACGCACACAATGCAAGCGGGTCAGTGACATGGCCGAGGGCTGTGAGGACTCTGGAGGCGCCAGCGAATCCAACACGTCACAGTACAAGCTAGACAAAATGCTGGGTACCGTGTTGCCCTGTGAGGCGTCCATTGTTGCAACGCCCGGCAGCAGTAGCGGTAGCAGCAATAGCAACAGCAGCAGCAACACCTCCGCCAGCAACATTGTGAAGAGTGAGTTCTGTGATGGCAACATGATGCCAGGTGCAAGTGTCAACAACAACAACAACAACAACAATAATAGCAATGCCAGCAACAACAATAACAACAATACCAAAATGCAGGCATTGCTATGCGCTGGAAGTAGCAACACCACCACCACCACCAACAACACCAACACGGGCAGCAGCAGCAGTAATAACAACAACTGCAACAGCAGCAACAACAATGCCAACAGCAGCAGCAGCTCATCATCCTCCTCATCATCGTGCTCATCCACATCGTCCAGCTCATCCACCAGCACGCTAACCAGCTGCACCACAGCGGCCATAGTGCCCTCAAACTGCTCCACAAATGCCAACAAATCACCAGGCTCGCCCTACTCCCAGAGCGGCACACTGGGCCTGGGAGGCATCGGTGTCGCCATGGCCAGTCCGCTGCGCGATGTCAGTCCGCTGCCCAGTCGCTGCTCGCCCACAGCTGCGGCAGCGCAGTCGCCCTGCGAAGGTGCCACGCCTGCCTCCCCACCATCGGTCTCCTCCAACAGTTCGTCTCATGTGCTGGCACTCAACATCAAAACCGAGTCGGTGAGTCGCTCAAAGCAACAGATTTCCTATACTATAGTAACTAGTAACCAGAGCAACTGCGTGAGCTCTCCTCCTCCCCGGGGTTGGTTCCTCAAGGGAATGAGGGCTATGAATCAATTTAACTGTGAATAATATTTCAAATAGATATATATTATGATAATATGGGAATATACATTTCATATTTATTAATACTGTGACTATAATAAGATTACAATGTGAATAATCTTATATATTTTACTGTTGCATAATCGAATCTTTTCCAAGTTTTATTTTCTTTAACTTAACAACTAAATATCGATAGAATGGTATTAAAGAAAGCAACTTCGGTATCGCTTATTGTTAAACTTTTAACAAAAGGTTTCATATACACTTAAATTCCTTAATAGGGACTCCTTATAGCTGCCAAAACATTGATATATTTCCTTAAAATTCGAGTTTTCTGCTATTGATGATTACAACCAATCGTTTACTATCGTTTATTATTTCATTTTTAAAGACTGATATACTATATTTTATATTTTAATTTAAAGACTGATATATTTTAATATACATTCACTTAATGCCATCGACTTTAGTTGTTATCGATCATAGTTACTTATGAAAGTTTCAGTTTTTACTTGGTTTACAATAATTTCCCAACAGTCCTTAACTTAACAGCTAAAGATCAATATATATTTCCATTTACCTAACCTAATATCGACTATAATGCATCACTAATAGCAACATCCAATAGTATAGTTTATTATTTAATAAACGTAATTTAATTTATCTATATCAGCCATTCAAATTTCCTTAACTAAGCATAGTTTCATTCAATTGTGCTTCACATTGATCAAGCTTCGCTTGGCAACACGTTCGCCATGCGTGAGTGGCGTGACAAACGAGCAACTCAAGTGCGCATCTCTAATTGGATTCTTGAATTGCTTTTGCGTCTAATTAGCATGCAAGCGGTGCGACGATCGTTAATTAGTTGCGCCACCGACTGCGGCTAATCACCACATTGCCCGGCTATACTTGCCACAAAGCCAAGTTGCTGCTGCTGCCACAACAACAACGCAAGCAGCAGCAGCAGCAGCAGCAATTGCAGCGACAATTCCTGCCACTGCGGCCAAGCATCAAGGGCAAATTTGGCGTCAAACCGTTTTTTGTTTTTGTTTGTGTTGCCACAAAATGTTATAGAGCAGCCTCAGGCAGCAGTCATGTCGTGCCGAAAAAAAGCGTTATAAACTAAATAAAACAACAAGCAACGACGACGGCAGCACTCGGTCAAATATTTGTCCCAATTTTAATGACCATAAAAACTCAACACAAAACGCTGAAAACAACACAAAAAACTATTGAGTTCACAATAACAGAACAACAACAAAAACAACAAGAAACAAAATTTTGTGCAATTGTCAGCAATAAATAAAAATTTCGCATGTCCTCGTTGGGTTCGCTTGGCTTTAGTTTTGGGCTCCAGTTGTGCCTGCTGGCACATTCTAGCTCCACGAATCAGCTGAAACCAACAGCAACAACAACATCAGCAACTACAACAACAACTACAACAACAAAATGAGCAGACAACAACAACAGCAATCGCAGCAGCATTAGAAGCGATCCATGGATAGCTTCGGAATCGCTTCGATCGATCGCTTTAGGTCTCTGTTTTCAAGTTTATTTTTGTTTCATTTTTCAACTAAGGCGATTGTTTTCGTTGCTCGTAAAGTGGCCTAAATTATGAGTGTGTATCAGAGGAACAGGGAGTAAGAGAGAGTGTAAGAGAGAGAGAGAGAGCTAGAGAGAGAGAGATTGCAAACACTTGAAACATCAGCAGAGTCGGCATAATAAGCAAGCTAAGATTTTGTGGAACTCTTTGATTAGTCAGTTATCAATTATGAAAACCTATAGCACGCAAATGTTTAGTCAGATATCTTAATTATATATGTATGCCATCAGCTCTATATCTATCTCGCTCTAGCTGCACTTACTACACTTTATAGCGCTTAATTTGGTTTGTTTTTTACTGTGATCCTAAATTCAATTAAAAACTTATCATTAATTTAATTTGCCACATTTGCCGCACTTGGACAGTCTCTCTGGTCACTCTTTGGTCACTCATGCCGCCTTGCATGCCATAGTCGATAATGAAAAAAATGTATTCGATATCTTTGACCGCATTTTGGGGCTACTCGCTTTGTCTCTGTCTCCGGTTGTGTCTCTGTCTCTGATCCGCATCCACTCTAATGACACAATCAGCTCACACGACACGCACACACATCGCACGAGTGACACCTCCTGCCTCCCCCCAGCGCTATTGCTCTCTTGCTCGCACTCATGCCTTGCTGTCTCGCTCTCTCTCACTCTCTCGACTGTCTGCTGAACAAATCATGCAACTAAAATGCGACTTGTAATGCTCAAAAAGCCAAACAAAATGTTGTAAAAAGCAATTAATAAAAATAAAGCAATCAAAAAAGTGCATAAAATTTATGTGCATGCAGTCAAATGAGTAATCGCCTGGGCCAACACGCACACACATGTACACACAGCACTCTCTCACTCACACACATACACATACATATATAAACACACACACATGTGACAGAGACAACAAACAGACGATAATAAAGCCGCAACATTTATTGAAAATTAAGCAAAAACGAAACGACAGCAAAGGCAAAAACAATAACAGCGAATAATAAGCGCAAAATAATCAGCACACACACTCACCAACACACACACACGCACACACACACACGGCAGCCTTACAAAAAATATATAAGAAAATCAATTGATATTGGCGACTGCAAACAAGAAAATCCAGGTGCAATAAACATCGTATTAAAGGCCACAGAATCCAAAAGACAGAGAGAGAAGGGGAGAGAGGGAGACAGAGAGAGAGAGAAAACTAACGGAACGGGAGTAACACAAACGAAAGTTTCCTACACTTACGAGTATAGTTAATAAACGAATAGTGATTACTCTCGATAGTTTATAGTAGTCTATTTTTATGAATCTTTCTTTAGACTAGTGCGACTCATTTGGCTAATTGGACAGTATTTCTTCTGTTTTAAAGTATTATTGTTATTTAAATAAACTTTAAATAGTTGACAAAACTAGGACATATTTTAGAGAGGTACATTTATGAATTTGAACAGATCGTTGTGATTACTATCAATAGTTTTTATAAGTCTATTTTTATAAATATTTCTTTAATCTAGTACGACTTTATTGCCTATTTAATCAGTATTTGATTTGTTTAAGAGTACAGTATTATTTATATTTTAATTAACTTTATATAATTGGGATATTGGGACATATTTAAGAGAGAAACCTTTATTAACTTGAACAGATTTTCTAAATTAACTAAATCAACAATATTTTAACTCTTAGTCACATTCAAAGTTCGGTTGCAATCCTCCCTCTTCGAATGTCAAACTACACATTGATTGCCGCATACCTCGCAATCAGGTAGGGTATATACAACAGCTTTACAATAGCCAATCGATAGCTGACTAGAAGAGTGGGGAGGAGTGGGGGGCACAGCGCGCGAAGCTGGGCGCAGTCTACAATATATTACAGCTAATTATGATCGGGGCAATCGGGCAGCCCATTGGCTACGCAATTTGACGGCTGGCTTTGGCTTTGGCTTTAGCAAACGGGGCTGCAATTTTAATGGAGTTTTCAGGCCAAGGCGTCCGCACGGACTGACTGTCTGTGTCTCTGTATGTGTGTGTGTGTGTATTTGTGACTCATTGCGAGCAACAACAGCGTCTAATGAGCCTGCTTTGCCCCAGGCGCGGTCCGACTTGGACTTGGAATTGGACTCCGACTGCGAGTGGGTCTGGTGAAAGCACAGTGCGAATATGTACTCTAATTTAAAGTCTAAAGTTGCTAATTACAAGTGCTGCCTGCAGTACTCACACTCACACTCGCACTCACATTCGCACTCGCGCTTGCCTCGCACATGTTGCGCATGTGCAATGAAGTTCCACGTCTTGACAGGCTGCGATTACGTGCGTGCCAAGCGGATTTGATGCGCCGCCGCTGCTGCTGCTGCTGCTGCCTGTATGGGTGGGTGTGTGTGTATGTGTGTGAGTGTGTGCAACGTCATCATCATGATCAACAGGCTGCTAACTGCCAACCGGTTCTGCATTTAGTTTAAATGTTGCAAATATTTAAAGCGGGATTATCCACGAGCTGAGCAGAGCAGTGCAGAGCGGAGGGCTGGCCGGGTCTGGCCTGGTTCTGGGCCTCGTTCTGCAGGCCCACATCTACTCTCTCTCTTCTCTCTTTCTCTCTCTCTCTCTCTCTCTAACTCTCTTTCTCCCACTCTGCGTGGCATGTAAATCGTTTGTAATTAGGTAAAAGTCTCGACGCGTCGACGTTTAAAAGGAGCAGACAATAATTGCTTATTAAAACGCAGCATTGCAGGAATGTCTTCTGCCACATTGGAAGAATGTCTTCTGGGGCCCCCCTTTTTTATGATGGCTAAGCAGGGCGAAAATTGACTGCAAATGAGCTGAAACGGAACGCGATAACGAAATGAGGCTACCCCAAGTGCCATCGCTCTTGACATGTCTTAAATATGCATGAAATATGCGAGGAGTTGACTGTAGTTTGTACATAACTCTCGAGAACTTATTGATATTGGAAAACATCTTATAGTATATACATATTTATAATTTATATAGGAATATTAGTTCCAAATTTAAGATGAATAATATTAAAACTTTTAAAGTTGTGCAAAGTTTATCATTCTCTCTGAGGAGTTTTTCATTTAGATTTCATTTGTTTTAAATTTCAATTGATCTCCATACGATATTAATTGTTCGATTCGCTGACTGGAAAATTAATTAATTTCGACTTCAATTTATGAATATAACTTTAATATACGTATATTTGTGCATCTCGCGTTTTTAATCCCGCACCGGACACGCCTTCAGCGACGACGCTTTCACAAGCCTGAGACATTTGACAGGCTCTCCTCGAGGCTGCCCCCAAAGACTCTATACGAGTTACGAGTTTGGGAATAATAATCCCGCCTCCCCTCTGCCCTCTTGCTGACCCAACCCGGTTGCCGGTTCCGGACTCAAGTGTAAGTGCAAGTTGCGGCCAAAACAAGACCCAAATTCCATGCGGACAATTTGTGGTTTGTTTTTTATCCCCTCGCCCCCCTTTCCTGCACCGTCTTATTGTTGTTGTTGTTGTATTAATTCAAAATTAATTGCAAATAAATTACAAAGCAATTTGTGTGTCGGACGCAGTTGTTGTTGTTGTTGGTGGCGGCATTGTTGTCGTTGCTGCTGCTGCTGCTGCGTGTTGCTGTTGTGGCTCCGCTGTTGTTGTTGTTGATGTTGTTGTTGGCGCTGCGGTTGCCCCGTCAGCTGCATGCAACTTGAAATTGGCAGCGCATTTAATTATAAATTAATTATAATGCAAGTTGTACTTATGCCCGTCCACGTAATGCCAATAATCATCAGGCGCTGCACTTAGGGGCGATATTATATGGCAAGTTGATTTTCAACGTCGAGCTCATTTTTCATTTTTCACCCCTTTGCCCCCATCCCCCTCCTGCTTCTCACGGCACGGAGCCTTGGCTTGCCTTAATTTCATTTTATTTACGCAAAAAGAAAAAAAAAATAAACAACAAATAGCAAATTGCCTTCGTCTTAATTATGGTGGCATTAAAAAATTATTAACAATGTTGCTGACGTTGTCGACATTTTTGTGCCCGCTGCTGTTGTTGTTGTTGTCGCTGTTTTAATTTTCAATTTTCGTTGAACGCGAATTTGGAGCTTGAGATCGGCTGCAAATGCTGCAGCTTGTTCGAGTGTGCGAAAAGCGCCACCTGTTGGCCGGCAATCAAGCTCAGCGAGCTGAAAATTATAATGCAATCTTTATAGTTAATTGGGTTATTAAGGATAAGTTTTCTGAATATTGTAGCTCAATATTTATTGCAGAATCTCTTCCATTTTAATGGATTTTTATAATATGGTATCGTTCTGCACTTAATTTGATTGTCTATTGAATAGGGAAATATTTTTTATAAATTATTTATATTATTAATATTTTTTACTAAATTTGAGTGTGAAGAACACGATCTTTTACATTTACGAATGTTTATGGTTGTTTTGGTTTATTTATGATTATTTTTTATTATTATTTTTTAATAGGTTGTACAGTATACCACGATCTTAGTATAAGATCTATTATACTTGCTAAGCTTAGAGCTCTATTAGCATTTGTGTTTCTCTCTTAAGTTCCAATATTTTTCCTGGACTGATTGACATCATTTCTTTAATTTCAAGAGTTCTTTGAGTATTAAGAAAACTCAAAATGATTTCAGAATTCAACTGAACATTTAGAAGACCTTATTAATATATCTAACAGTTGAACAATCCCTACGTTCCACATTTAACCCCTCATTAGAACTATCAACTCATGACTCACAATAACTGCCAGTGGAATTTCCTGTAGAGAGCGTTGTGCTACACCTCCGCTTAGCCCCACCACATCCGTCTTAGCCAGAAATACACTAAGTAAAGATAAAAGCTACACATAATCGTACATTACATACAAACATATATCTTTCTGTTCGGCATGGATAACGCCAGTCAACGGCTGCTCACTCTGCTGGCCCATAAATCAACTTGTTTGCCATTTTCAATAATTGAGTACTTACCCAACTTGATTGACCTTTGCATACACATATGCCAGATGCTACCGATATGCGGCAGCAGCAACAACAACAGCAGCAGCAGCTCGTGGTAGCCTCTTCCTGCTGGATACAACAGCTGCGCATTGCTCTGACCTCTTGACTGGCTAAGAGGAAAGGGAGAGAGAAGGAAATATGGAGAGAAGAAGAGGGAGAAAAAGAGAGAGCAGCTCACATAATTAGCCAACGGGGATTCAGGCTAAAGAGTCAAGCGTCGGCCCGAACTCAATGCGCCTGCTTAATGAAACATAATAAAAATCACAAAAGTCTGCCCGAAGACGCGACGACGACGACGACGACGACGAGGCTGCCCGCATAAGTCCCCGAGTGGCTGCAATCTGCCGGGGCCGGCACTGAGCAATGCGCGTTCGCATTAAAATGAATTTAATATTGCCGCGTGGTGGAGCCGTTTGCGCGTTGCGCATGCGCCACGTTTTGAGCCTGAACTTGGGGACGGGCTGTGGCGCGCTCATAATTTGCAACCAACTGGCAGCGCAGTCGACAGCGCGCTGCTTGGTTGTTGGTTCAACTTTGCTACACTCAATTAAATGCCCCGCCGCATCCGTGTGCTGTGTCTGCTTTGTGTGCTGCAGCAATAGTTAAAGCCAAAAATAGCATTTAAACTCATTAATTTAACGCGTGATTATGACCATGTTTGAACGACTCAGCGCGAGTAACCATTGCAGTTGCAGTCGCAGTCGCTGCAGCAGTTGCAATTGTTGCTGTTGTTGCTGTTGTTGCCTGGCCGCAGTTGGGTCTGCTCTGCGTTGTTTGGCTATGAAAAACGTTGCCAAAAGGCATATTAACTGGCGTTATTGTTGCTGTTGTTGCTGTTGTTGTTGCTGCAGTGTTTGCTGTTGTTTTTGGCATTTATTTTGCGCTTCTTCTTCGCTGCGTCGCGTCGCGTCGCTCTGCGGCCATCGCATTGATGTTTTATGCATCAGCGGAACAATTTGGCCAAGTGAGCAAGCTGATTACACTGTGCGAAAGCAATGAGTACAGTAGTTCAATAAGTCCTATAGCATGCTAGGCAACTAACCCAAGCAAAAAGCTATAAAGCAAAGAAATTAGTATTTAAACTGAGCTGCAGTTTAATAAACTTCAATAAAAACTTTTATTTTCACAAGTATTTCTACAATTGCAAAGGAATTTCTTCGAGTGTTTCTCTCTGTCGGCGTCACAAATTAAATGCACATTTGCTTTGGCTCAGGAAAAACCCACAACGACAACAACAACAACAACAAAACGACAACGACAAGAGCAACCCACAAACGGCGAGCGAGCATAAAAAGAGATGCCACAATTGCGATAATTTTTCTATTTGTTAGCGCTGCGTTCTGTGGCCCCAAAAGAAATTGGCCAAGAGCAAAACGTACCTGGTTTTTAAGCCAGCATTAATATTTTATGTGATTATTCGAGGCCAAAGCGGGCAGCAGGGCACCTCCTGTACCCTCCTCACCCTACCGCTCCCTCTGCAAGTCCAACTCCAATTCCGAGTCGAACTGCGACGGCAACTCGAACCCAAAGTCAGACTCGATAATTGCAATAAAGGTGCATTCTTTGGCCATTTAGCCAAAGGCGCTAATTCGTTTATTATGAGCTGGCCCCAGTCCGGTGCAGCCCGGCCCAGTCCACGCCATAGATGCATTCGCACAGATGGCATAGGAAAATCGAAAAGAAAATGCATAATATTTTCGCTGTTTATTTTGCATTTTCGCCTGGGTGTGTCCCAATCGTCCGGGGAAAAGCACAAACAATGGCAAAAGCGAGTAAGAAGCAGCTTTTGTTTGTTTAATGACTAAAGAAGTGCGAGAGAAAGAGAGAAACGAAGAGAGCGCAAGACATTGAAGAGCATAAGGTAAATGCAAGACAAACAAAACGATGGAAATACGATGGAAAGGAAATGCAGCGATCGTTGTAGAGCTAAACAAGTTTACAGTGAATTATGCTAACACTCTGAAGGTTCTTTATATTTCATTTCAGGGGAATCGTTGGGCACTACCACATAAAGCTCTTACTAATCATTTTTTGTCTGTATGAACACTTATATCTCAGATACATTAAAAGATAGAGCTATCAAATTTAGTGACAACATGTATATTGATTGTACGCAGATAAAGCTTTATTTAGAATATGGCCACGCCCCTTGTCGCCTTTAATAAACAATAAATAAAATAAATAAAGAGTTTAACATATTTCTATGACATCGAAAGTAATTTCAATGATACTACTAACTAAAACATTGACTATTTAAACTTTAACGCTCTGGAGTGTATTTAAGTGAGTGGGAATTGACTTCCTCATCAGAAGGTGCATCAAAGGTTGCCTTCCGTGGCAAACATCTGCTGTCGCTGCCCCTGTTGCCGCTGTTGCCTTGTGCAACTAATTAAAACATACAATACCCAAATTAATTACTAAAACAGGTTAACTTGTGCGCAATAATAGTCATCTATCCACTCAGTTGGCCAGGTCAACTTGGCGGCCACAGTGCCCGCCCGCCAATGAACCTCGACGTCGTCAGCTGGATGCGCCATCCGCAGTGACATCCTCATCTCTGTCGGTGTCTCCATATCCCTCTCTCTCTCTTGGTCTCTTTTTGTTTGAATAATTATTGCAGTCAACTGTTGTGGGTTGTGTCCCTCGGTTCGTTCGTCCAAACTCGCAGCACGTCAATTGTTTTATTAGACACCGTACAATGCCGTTGGGCGTGTAGAGGATCGGATGAGGGGCACAGGCAGGCGACAGGCGGCAGATGGCAACGTGGCGTATGTGTCTTCTATTCAAATATTCTGTAGTGCTATATGCAGTATATATTCACTAATAACTATTTTACCTTAGCGACATGTGTCGCTCGTTCCCGAAATCCAACGAAGCCAACACATTTTTCAGTTATCCTTGGGTAAAAAGTTTGTTTTGCTCTTGTTGTTGTTGCTGTTGTTTTGGCTTACTGTTTACTTCACACTGACACTGCGCATATGTCAGCTGCGACACTCATAATTTATTGAAGCACATAAATTTCACTTAATTGGCATTGGCAATAATAAAACAACAACACTAACAGAAACAACAACAACACCGACAATATCGTTGATGAGACTAACAAAATATTGAAAAGTCGTCTTTCGTATGCACATTAGCTGCAATTAGCCCAAACAACTAATTACATGCTGCCTCGCCATGCACACAGGGTGTCCCAGTCTGTATCAAGTCTTGGCAATTAGTGACGAACAAATTGTGCAAGGCCAACGGCAAAGGATATCTATGGAAAGTGCTGTGCATTGGAAGTAACTGTTACTCTAAAGAATAAAGAATAAACATATTTACATATATTGTGCTTGTTCTTCAAAATGAAATGATATATATAGAAGAAGACGTGGAATAAGGAGTAAAATGCTGCTGCAAGCGCTCGCTTGCATCGCTCTCTGAGTGTGCTGCGCTGTGCTAAGTGTGTACCCTAAACGGCTCTCTCGCTACAGTAGTGTTGTTATTTTTTCTGCTTTCTACATACACTTACTCGCGCTCTCACTCTCTCGCATCTTTACGCTCTCTTGTGAGTTACGCTTGTGTTTGTTTGGCTTGCTTTCTTGCTCTCTAACTGTTCTTTTTAACTTTTTGTTTTTGGAACTTATTCTTTTGGTGTTCCCTTCAATTTTCAAGGCATATTAATTTTTCATCAACATGCTGGTGTGCTCTCCTACTCCTTGTAAATGCAAGTCCGATACTAAGCCGGAATTTGTTTGCTGCTGGTTGTGTGATAACTACTTTCACATCAAATGCATCGGCTTAACAGTACGCATTAAAGATCATATTAATAATAGAGATTCTGGCCTAAAATGGACATGCAAAGTTTGTCGAGTGAAAGAACTTACTGTAACTAAAATGCTTAGGGAGACGAAATTGAAATTTGAGAAGTTGCGTGCAGCCTTTTCAAATCTCCAATCAGAATTCTTTAATATGGAAACTCAATTCAATTCCTATGAATGTGCTGATGAGTCTCCCGAAATTCTACTGGCAACTCCTTCAGGCACATCATCTCCTGTTATTGCCTATCTAACACCGTCTACGTCTCCTAACATACCTCCAGCCTCCCCGGCTGTTATATGCGATCCACCACTTTTGATCGTCACTTCTCCTGTTTCAACTATTTCTAAAAAGATTCCCAAAAATTCTTTGGAAAACAACGTTGCCAACGTCTCAAATGTAAAATCCCTTGTCGCGGTTAAGCCTAAAAAAACAAGTTTTCGTTTCTCGCCTTGCACCTGATACGTCGGTTGAAGATGTGCAATCATTCATTAATTCTAAAATCTCTGTACCTAGTATTGTTGTTGAAAAATTTAAATTTAACTACATGCGAGATATTGCATCTTTTTAAAATAAGTATTCCTGCAGACAAGTTTCAATCTGTCTGCACCGCAACCTTCTGGCCGCCAGACTTAATTGTAAAAGAATACTCTCCTAAACAAAAAAGTAGAGCTGCGGTACCGCTTCCTACAATTTCTCGTGGCTCTTCTTCTTCTAATGGTACATCAAAAAACCAATAGATTTTTCCTATCTTCATTTTGCCTATCAAAACGTTAGAGGCCTAAACTCTAAGCTATTTAATTTGTTTATGAATAGTGTATCTTTTGATCATCAAATACTAATATTTACTGAAACCTGGGTAAAACCTGATGTAGATAACAGTTCAATTTTTCCCAATAAGTACACCACCTTCAGATGTGATCGTTTATCACGAACTGGAGGTGGTGTTCTTATAGCTGTAGAATCTGATCTTTCTTCCGAACTAATTTCGAGAGACCATAGTTCTCTCTTAGAATTTGTATTTGTTAAAATAACAATGTATCAAATTTCAATTTATATTACCTGTTCTTATATTCCTCCCTCATCTGATATTTCTATCTACCTGGACCATATTTCATCTATCCAATCTGTCGCCTCCAAATTATCTGATAGAGACTACTTGCTAGTTTTTGGTGATTTCAACTTACCAGAAGTTACTTGGTTTTCTCAATCTGATTTATTGGTGCCTTCTTTATTTAATTCTTTTTTTAAGTGGCCTTTCGGAGCTATCTCTTTATCAACTAAATAATGTTCCTAATTGTAGTGGTAGAATGCTTGATTTAGTTTTCTCTTCCGACATTCTAGTAAATACTATCTCTAGAATCAATCCCTTAGTTCTTCCTGAAGATCCCTATCATCCCACATTAGACCTGGTTCTAACTTTGCCTATTTCTTCGCAAACTGCAACTGTTTCCCCTAAACTAAAATCACGTTGTTTCCGTAAGATCGATTTTGTAAAATTGAACCATTTAATTTTGGAACATGATTGGTCATCTTTTTATTCATGCTCTGATATAAATACATGCATTTCATTTTTTTATTCCTCTATGAACTCATTTTTTGATCAATGTGTTCCTGTTACTTTTCCTGTATAGTCCAACAGGCCTCCTTGGTTTTCACGTGAGCTAGTAAGGTTGAAAAATTTGAAATCCCGGTATTTTAAAAAATTTAAAATTACTTCTAATCCAGGCCTCCTTGGTTTTCACGTGAGCTAGTAAGGTTGAAAAATTTTAAATCCCGGTATTTTAAAAAATTTAAAATTACTTCTAATCCTTCTGATTTTACGCGTTATATTGCTGCAAGAGCAAACTTTATTGCTCTAAATGCCAATTGTTATAAAAAGTATTTGTGTCGCTGCCGTTTGCAGTTTGCTCAGGACCCAAAGCAATTTTAGAACTTTGTCAACTCAAAACGTAAATCAAGTAGATTTCCTTCTGTACTATCATATGAAAATAAGGAAGCAACTGATGATCAGGCTGTCGCCGATTTGTTTGCAGACTTTTTTCAATCAACTTATTCAACTGAACCTAATAGTTTCCCATTACATCCATACCCTTATATTATAAAAAATTTTAACACTTTCTTCTGTCCTTCTATTGATGAAACGTCTTTACATAGCTATCTTAAATCGATAAAACCCGTTTTCTCTCCTGGCCCTGACGGAGTTCCAGCATGTGTGCTTAGATATTGTGCTGATTCAATTCTTAAACCAATTCATAAGCTGCTTGACTTGTCACTAGCAAATAGTTATTTCCCACCTATTTAGAAAAACTCTTTTTTCCATTCCTCTTCACAAAAGTGGTTCTAACCATGATGTGAAGAACTATAGGTGTATTTCCAAACTGTCCGCTATTCCTAAAATTTTTTGAAAAAAATTTTACGGCTCAGTTAACTTTTATGTGTAAATCTATAATTTCACCGTGTCAACATGGGTTTATTAAGGCAAGATCCACAGCTTCTAATCTTTTAGAATTTTCCTCTCACATTAATTTAGGATTTCGGAACAAAATGCAAACTGATGTGGTCTATACTGACTTCAGTAAAGCATTTGACTCCGTAAATCATAGACTCTTAATCCAAAAGTTAAATTTGATTGGTTTTCCTCAAAAGCTCCTTTTGTGGATTTCCGATTATTTAACTAATAGGTCTCAACGAGTTTCTTTTAAAGACTGTCTCTCTAAGCCGATCTTAGTCACTTCTGGTGTTCCTCAGGGTAGCCACCTTGGGCCTTTGCTATTTAACCTTTTTATTAACGACCTTCCTTCTATACTTCTTCACTCTAACATTCTTATGTATGCTGATGATGTGAAACTCTGTTTGACACATAGTGATCCTATTAATAAACTTCTTTAAACAGATCTTGATTTGTTTTTTGCTTGGTGTAGACATAATCTACTACATCTAAACTGTTTGAAGTGCAAGGTTATGTCATTTTACAGAGGTAGCTATCATGTCATCGACTATAATCTTAACTTAACCCCACTCTTAAGAATATCTGAAGTAATGAATTTAGGTATCCTCTTTGACCATAAATTGAAATTTGATCGTCACATAACACAAATTGTCAATAAGGCATTTCGACTACTTGGGTTCATCAAAAGATGGGCCAAAGAATTCGAGGATCCTTATACGACTAAGTTGCTTTATACTTCTCTTGTTCGTCCAATTCTTGAATATGGGTCTTGCGTGTGGTCGCCGCAATACCATATTCATCAAGATAGAATTGAGTCTGTTCAAAAGCAGTTCCTACTCTTTGCCTTGCGTAGTCTTAATTGGGTATCGGGTGTAGACTTACCACCATATTCTAGTAGACTCCTTCTAATTAACTTACCTTCTTTAACTAACCGTCGTATTATGTTAGGTGTTATGTTTATCGTAAAACTAATAAGGTACGATATAGATTCCCCCACTCTACTTAACCTAATCAATTTCTGTATTCCTTCTAGAGTTACTCGTAATTTTAGGCCACTTTCTATAGCCTTTTGTCCTAATAATTACAGCTTGCATGACCCATTCCGAGTTCTCTGTACTGATTACAATAGACTGTTTAGAGTTTTCAACTCAGAGTCCTCCCTCCACTCTGTTAAATTATCTATCCTTAATGAATTAACTTCTCATCCTAATAACTAACATTAATCCACCGATCTGATTGGGTTTTACTGGGTTTTCCCCAATCCTTTGCGGCAAATGTTGGATCGTTAATTCTTGCTTTATTTTCCCCAGACTAAATTTAATAAAATTTTTTTATATTTTTAATCTTAATTTTACTTAATTTTAATTTAAATATAATAATTTTTCAAGTCGACTGGCTTAGTTGACGTTAAATAAATAAATAAATAAATAAATAAATAAATAAATAAATAAATAAATAAATAAATAAATATATAAATACAAAGGGCAAAGGGCAAAGGGCAAAGGGCGGCAAAGGGCGGCAAAGGGCGGCAAAGGGCGGCAAAGGGCGGCAAAGGGCGGCAAAGGGCAAAGGGCGGCAAAGGGCGGCAAAGAAGGGGGAAGGGGTGGCAAGGGGCGGCAAAGGGGCGGCAAGGGGCGGCAAGGGGCGGCAAAGAAGGGCAAGGGGCGGCAAAAGAAGGGCAAAAGGGGCGGCAAGGGGCGGCAAGGGGCGGCAAGGGGCGGCAAGGGGCGGCAAAGAAGGGCAAGGGGCGGCAAGGGGCGGCAAGGGGCGGCAAAGAAGGGCAAGGGGCGGCAAAGAAGGGCAAGGGGCGGCAAAAGAAGGGCAAGGGGCGGCAAGGGGCGGCAAGGGGCGGCAAGGGGCGGCAAAGAAGGGCAAGGGGCGGCAAGGGGCGGCAAAAGAAGGGCAAGGGGCGGCAAGGGGCGGCAAGGGGCGGCAAAGAAGGGCAAGGGGCGGCAAAGGGGCGGCAAGGGGCGGCAAGGGGCGGCAAAGAAGGGCAAGGGGCGGCAAAGAAGGGCAAGGGGCGGCAAAAAGAGGGCAAGGGGCGGCAAGGGGCGGCAAGGGGCGGCAAAGGGGCGGCAAGGGGCGGCAAGGGGCGGCAAGGGGCGGCAAAGAAGGGCAAGGGGCGAAGGGGCGGGGGCAAGGGGCGGCAAGGGGCGGCAAGGGGCGGCAAGGGGCGGCAAGGGGCGGCAAAGAAGGGCAAAGAAGGGCAAAAGGGCGGCAAAGAAGGGCAAAAAGGGCGGCAAAGGGCAAAAAGAAAGGCAAAAGGGCAAAGAAGGGCAAAGAAGGGCAATGAAGGGCAAAGAAGGGCAAAGAAGGGCAAAGAAGGGCAAAGAAGGGCAAAGAAGGGCAAAGAAGGGCAAAGAAGGGCAAAGAAGGGCAAAGAAGGGCAAAGAAGGGCAAAGAAGGGCAAAGGGGCGGCAAAGGGGCGGCAAGGGGCGGCAAGGGGCGGCAAGGGGCGGCAAGGGGCGGCAAAGGGGCGGCAAGGGGCGGCAAGGGGCGGCAAGGGGCGGCAAAGAAGGGCAAGGGGCGGCAAAGAAGGGCAAGAAGGGCGCTGTAGTTAGTTGATACTGCCTGAAGAAAGGAGTCTCTTAGCTCCTCATTGGGTGTAGTGGGCTCTGCTAAACATATTTTAGAGTCAGGGGGGCTAAATACATTTTTAATTATGATTTCGCCTTAATAATTATGACCTAAGCCACTGCAAAACTAGTTGCAAGTCGCAGTAAGTCCATGTATGTGTGTGTGTGCTGTGTGTGCCTATGCAGCACATGCTCCTCTACACAGTAATATCCTACGATACCCAGCGGAGGCGAATGCTTTAGGAGCAGGCGACTCTGAGGCGCGTCGGCGTGGCATTTTGCCTTACTTAGTTTGCATGCGGTTGCAAAACGCGAACGAAAATATAATTAATGCACTTAATGTGTAATTATTTCAATTAAACGATACGTATTGCTCTGGCTCCTGTTCATGGGGGTCGACAGCGAATTAAGGTCGGCCTAATTGGCCTGGACAGAGCAAAGTATTTCCCTCATCCGGCGGCGCCTCCTCCCCCTCCTCATCATGCTCCTCATCATCATCGATGGCAGTGCCGCATATGGACGGACTGTTTATGAATAGTGTATCTTTTGATCATCAAATACTAATATTTACTGAAACCTGGGTAAAACCTGATGTAGATAACAGTTCAATTTTTCCCAATAAGTACACCACCTTCAGATGTGATCGTTTATCACGAACTGGAGGTGGTGTTCTTATAGCTGTAGAATCTGATCTTTCTTCCGAACTAATTTCGAGAGACCATAGTTCTCTCTTAGAATTTGTATTTGTTAAAATAACAATGTATCAAATTTCAATTTATATTACCTGTTCTTATATTCCTCCCTCATCTGATATTTCTATCTACCTGGACCATATTTCATCTATCCAATCTGTCGCCTCCAAATTATCTGATAGAGACTACTTGCTAGTTTTTGGTGATTTCAACTTACCAGAAGTTACTTGGTTTTCTCAATCTGATTTATTGGTGCCTTCTTTATTTAATTCTTTTTTAAGTGGCCTTTCGGAGCTATCTCTTTATCAACTAAATAATGTTCCTAATTGTAGTGGTAGAATGCTTGATTTAGTTTTCTCTTCCGACATTCTAGTAAATACTATCTCTAGAATCAATCCCTTAGTTCTTCCTGAAGATCCCTATCATCCCACATTAGACCTGGTTCTAACTTTGCCTATTTCTACGCAAACTGCAACTGTTTCCCCTAAACTAAAATCACGTTGTTTCCGTAAGATCGATTTTGTAAAATTGAACCATTTAATTTTGGAACATGATTGGTCATCTTTTTATTCATGCTCTGATATAAATACATGCATTTCATTTTTTTATTCCTCTATGAACTCATTTTTTGATCAATGTGTTCCTGTTACTTTTCCTGTATAGTCCAACAGGCCTCCTTGGTTTTCACGTGAGCTAGTAAGGTTGAAAAATTTGAAATCCCGGTATTTTAAAAAATTTAAAATTACTTCTAATCCAGGCCTCCTTGGTTTTCACGTGAGCTAGTAAGGTTGAAAAATTTTAAATCCCGGTATTTTAAAAAATTTAAAATTACTTCTAATCCTTCTGATTTTACGCGTTATATTGCTGCAAGAGCAAACTTTATTGCTCTAAATGCCAATTGTTATAAAAAGTATTTGTGTCGCTGCCGTTTGCAGTTTGCTCAGGACCCAAAGCAATTTTAGAACTTTGTCAACTCAAAACGTAAATCAAGTAGATTTCCTTCTGTACTATCATATGAAAATAAGGAAGCAACTGATGATCAGGCTGTCGCCGATTTGTTTGCAGACTTTTTTCAATCAACTTATTCAACTGAACCTAATAGTTTCCCATTACATCCATACCCTTATATTATAAAAAATTTTAACACTTTCTTCTGTCCTTCTATTGATGAAACGTCTTTACATAGCTATCTTAAATCGATAAAACCCGTTTTCTCTCCTGGCCCTGACGGAGTTCCAGCATGTGTGCTTAGATATTGTGCTGATTCAATTCTTAAACCAATTCATAAGCTGCTTGACTTGTCACTAGCAAATAGTTATTTCCCACCTATTTAGAAAAACTCTTTTTCCATTCCTCTTCACAAAAGTGGTTCTAACCATGATGTGAAGAACTATAGGTGTATTTCCAAATTGTCCGCTATTCCTAAAATTTTTGAAAAAAATTTTACGGCTCAGTTAACTTTTATGTGTAAATCTATAATTTCACCGTGTCAACATGGGTTTATTAAGGCAAGATCCACAGCTTCTAATCTTTTAGAATTTTCCTCTCACATTAATTTAGGATTTCGGAACAAAATGCAAACTGATGTGGTCTATACTGACTTCAGTAAAGCATTTGACTCCGTAAATCATAGACTCTTAATCCAAAAGTTAAATTTGATTGGTTTTCCTCAAAAGCTCCTTTTGTGGATTTCCGATTATTTAACTAATAGGTCTCAACGAGTTTCTTTTAAAGACTGTCTCTCTAAGCCGATCTTAGTCACTTCTGGTGTTCCTCAGGGTAGCCACCTTGGGCCTTTGCTATTTAACCTTTTTATTAACGACCTTCCTTCTATACTTTTTCACTCTAACATTCTTATGTATGCTGATGATGTGAAACTCTGTTTGACACATAGTGATCCTATTAATAACCTTCTTTAAACAGATCTTGATTTGTTTTTTGCTTGGTGTAGACATAATCTACTACATCTAAACTGTTTGAAGTGCAAGGTTATGTCATTTTACAGAGGTAGCTATCATGTCATCGACTATAATCTTAACTTAACCCCACTCTTAAGAATATCTGAAGTAATGAATTTAGGTATCCTCTTTGACCATAAATTGAAATTTGATCGTCACATAACACAAATTGTCAATAAGGCATTTCGACTACTTGGGTTCATCAAAAGATGGGCCAAAGAATTCGAGGATCCTTATACGACTAAGTTGCTTTATACTTCTCTTGTTCGTCCAATTCTTGAATATGGGTCTTGCGTGTGGTCGCCGCAATACCATATTCATCAAGATAGAATTGAGTCTGTTCAAAAGCAGTTCCTACTCTTTGCCTTGCGTAGTCTTAATTGGGTATCGGGTGTAGACTTACCACCATATTCTAGTAGACTCCTTCTAATTAACTTACCTTCTTTAACTAACCGTCGTATTATGTTAGGTGTTATGTTTATCGTAAAACTAATAAGGTACGATATAGATTCCCCCACTCTACTTAACCTAATCAATTTCTGTATTCCTTCTAGAGTTACTCGTAATTTTAGGCCACTTTCTATAGCCTTTTGTCCTAATAATTACAGCTTGCATGACCCATTCCGAGTTCTCTGTACTGATTACAATAGACTGTTTAGAGTTTTCAACTCAGAGTCCTCCCTCCACTCTGTTAAATTATCTATCCTTAATGAATTAACTTCTCATCCTAATAACTAACATTAATCCACCGATCTGATTGGGTTTTACTGGGTTTTCCCCAATCCTTTGCGGCAAATGTTGGATCGTTAATTCTTGCTTTATTTTCCCCAGACTAAATTTAATAAAATTTTTTTATATTTTTAATCTTAATTTTACTTAATTTTAATTTAAATATAATAATTTTTCAAGTCGACTGGCTTAGTTGACGTTAAATAAATAAATAAATAAATAAATAAATAAATAAATAAATAAATATATAAATACAAAGGGCAAAGGGCAAAAGGGCGGCAAAGGGCGGCAAAGGGCGGCAAAGGGCGGCAAAGGGCGGCAAAGGGCAAAGGGCGGCAAAGGGCGGCAAAGAAGGGCAAGGGGCGGCAAGGGGCGGCAAGGGGCGGCAAGGGGCGGCAAGGGGCGGCAAAGAAGGGCAAGGGGCGGCAAAGAAGGGCAAGGGGCGGCAAAGGGGCGGCAAGGGGCGGCAAGGGGCGGCAAAGGGGGCGGCAAGGGGCGGCAAAGAAGGGCAAGGGGCGGCAAGGGGCGGCAAGGGGCGGCAAAGAAGGGCAAGGGGGCAAAGGGGCGGCAAAGAAGGGCAAGGGGCGGCAAAGAAGGGCAAGGGGCGGCAAAGGGGCGGCAAGGGGCGGCAAAGAAGGGCAAGGGGCGGCAAGGGGCGACAAAGAAGGGCAAGGGGCGGCAAGGGGCGGCAAAGAAGGGCAAGGGGCGGCAAGGGGCGGCAAAAGGGGCGGCAAGGGGCGGCAAGGGGCGGCAAGGGGCGGCAAAGAAGGGCAAGGGGCGGCAAGGGGCGGCAAGGGGCGGCAAGGGGCGGCAAGGGGCGGCAAAGAAGGGCAAAGAAGGGCAAAGGGCGGCAAAGAAGGGCAAAGGGCGGCAAAGGGCAAAGAAAGGCAAAGGGCAAAGAAGGGCAAAGAAGGGCAATGAAGTTCAAAGAAGGGCAAAGAAGGGCAAAGAAGGGCAAAGAAGGGCAAAGAAGGGCAAAGAAGGGCAAAGAAGGGCAAAGAAGGGCAAGGGGCGGCAAGGGGCGGCAAGGGGCGGCAAGGGGCGGCAAGGGGCGGCAAAGGGGCGGCAAGGGGCGGCAAGGGGCGGCAAGGGGCGGCAAGGGGCGGCAAGGGGCGGCAAGGGGCGGCAAGGGGCGGCAAAGAAGGGCAAGGGGTGGCAAAGAAGGGCAAGAAGGGCGCTGTAGTTAGTTGATACTGCCTGAAGAAAGGAGTCTCTTAGCTCCTCATTGGGTGTAGTGGGCTCTGCTAAACATATTTTAGAGTCAGGGGGGCTAAATACATTTTTAATTATGATTTCGCCTTAATAATTATGACCTAAGCCACTGCAAAACTAGTTGCAAGTCGCAGTAAGTCCATGTATGTATGTGTGTGCTGTGTGTGCCTATGCAGCACATGCTCCTCTACACAGTAATATCCTACGATACCCAGCGGAGGCGAATGCTTTAGGAGCAGGCGACTCTGAGGCGCGTCGGCGTGGCATTTTGCCTTACTTAGTTTGCATGCGGTTGCAAAACGCGAACGAAAATATAATTAATGCACTTAATGTGTAATTATTTCAATTAAACGATACGTATTGCTCTGGCTCCTGTTCATGGGGGTCGACAGCGAATTAAGGTCGGCCTAATTGGCCTGGACAGACCAGAGTATTTCCCTCATCCGGCGGCGCCTCCTCCCCCTTCCTCCTCATGCTTCTCATCATCATCGATGGCACTGCCGCATATGGACGGACTAGTGCAGGCACATCAATCAGCCAGATCAGCTAAATGGTTTGCCATGGCAACCGGTTTTTCGGCCTGGTCGAACAATTTGACTTAATTATAAAATGTCGTGCGACTGTCATTACAATAAATTTTATTTAGTCAAAGTCGCCAGTTGGCGAGGAGCCGAGAGACCAAAACTCTTTTCGAGCTTGCCCCTAATCGCGGCATATAAATTAATGTGGACGCGCAATCGACAATATTTTGTTGCTAAGCACTTAACTCGTTGGCCACATGTTGCGAGGTGTGAATGGAATTTCCTCAGCACTAGATGCGAGTGAACATAATTATAAGTCTATACTTGTATTTCCTTGCCATGGGAAAGTCCAACAACTATATGTTTAGTTGCCTTGCCGGCATTCAAAGGCATTTAGTTGTATTTTCTTGTGTTTTCTTATCGCTTTAACACACGATTTTAGTGCATATCGGTTTATTGATAGTCCAATTCGATCATATAGTTTATTGAGCATATAACCATTGCACAGGCAATTGTAACTGCTGCTGTTGCTGCCTGGCAACATGTTTCACGCAATGCGCCTTGGCAACATGTTTAGCGCAACATTAATTGTTGCTTGGCATGACAACTGTTGCTGTTGTTGTTGTTGTTGCTGCAGCTGATTCTCCTTTCTGCCTGCAATTATTGTGCGATTAGAAAGTTTTCCGCTGCTATTGCTGCTGCTGCAATATTGATATACAAATGCCGCCTAATATTTCTGCATATTTTTGCATGTGGCAAGAAGCTTGTGGAATTGACGTTGCCGCGTCCGCTTGCGAAGTGGGTTAATGGCAGATATATTTATTACGGCCATTTGCTGTGACTTTCCCAGCACGCTGCACTCACGTGCCCAGTCGTTACACACACACACACACACACACACATATACAAGCATTGTGTGTGTGCCGTCTGTATATTGCGTGTGCTCTCCTACGCTCTGCTCTATTCGGCACACTCTCGCTCTTTCTCTCGTTCACTCTTGTCAGCGTAACAGGCGCGCAGCAAAGGGCAGACGCACAAACAGGACGGAGAGAGAGAGAGATAAGACAATTCGTGACGGCTGAGCGAGTTCCTTAAGGTGTTATGTGACTGTGTGTGTGTGTGTGTGTAACTGAGAGTCAGATACATATGTGTTAGCAAGTGCAGTGTTGATGTGTGCCTGTAAGATTTCGAACAAACTTAATAAAACTAAAAAAATGCTTGAAAAATTAATAATCAAATGTATGGTTATTGTATTAATATATATTATTATTTTATTAATATATATGCAATATTATTTTATTTTAAAACTCTTTTCTTAATTCATGAGTCCGCGCCTTGGCGTCTTAGCTTCGATTCCTTCTAATCAACTTAATTATAATCGACCTACCGCCACATTTCGATAAATCATTTATCGAATCTTACAAAAGTTATTGAGCAAGTTACGAATAACGATTATAAAGTGAACTACAAATATCGGTTAAAAATACATATCGTAAGCAAAATTATCAAATCCGCTACAATCAATTAAATAAATCAGTTCTGAACAGAATAGATTATTAGCTTACACATGTTTAAATACCTGAACTCAATTATAAAATACTCAAATTCTTTGCTGAGAACCTCTTTCACTTTAATAAGCTTCTTCATTTATAGTATTTCTCATCCTAAAACCTCAAACAAAATGCTTTCAAGAAATGAACCTTTATGGAATATTTTTTGTAGTTTGTATGGTTTAATATATATAACTTTTATAATATAACTTTTCTTTTAATATACGAAATATTTTCTCTGTCAGATTCGTGCATTTCCAGCATTAATTTATTTAAATTAACAAATTGCATTTACATAGAAATAAAAGGAAGAACATGAACAGCAACAACAAAGATTTCATACTCACGTACGAACATCCTTGAAAAACCACACACACATACGCACACCCAGTAGAAGGGGCACTACGAGTACTCATCCGTTCTCGCCTGGCCACATTGAATTTGATTATGTTGTGTCCGGCAGCTATTTTAGATTTGATTTTCACACACATTTTTGCTCTTTGCCTTGTCCTAGCTGGACGCCTCGAGTATTTTTCATATTTTAATTTAAATTAGAGAGAGACACAGCAAAAGAGAGAGGGAGAAAGAGAGAGAGAGGGAGGTAGAAAGGGAAACACTCTGGTGCACGAGCTACTGGTGCACTCACTGCCAGACAACGTTGTTATAACTCATTCAGACTCATCCACATGCTCATCCTGCCGCCGCTGGCCAAGCTCATCACAGTCCGCTCCTGCTCCTGAGACACATTCTGCGCTTAACGCGTTGATGTATGCTAATGAGCCGCATTGTGCTGGGTGCAGGGTACAGGGTACAGGGTGCAGAGTGTAGGATGCAGAGTGCAGGGAGTCACAGAGTCGGGGGTCTCTAACTGCGGGGCCCGTCCATAAATATGCATAATGCAATTAACAACCAAATGTAATTGCGAGCGAGCAAATAGACAGATACTAGGAGAACGAGAGAAAGAGAAAGAAAGAGAGAGAGATAGTGAGAGAGAGAGAGAGGGAGCCGTCGCTGCTCAACTCTGGCCACCCGCCTGACAGTGACAGTGACTGCAAACAGTGACTGCAGCTCGTCAGCTGTCACATGGCGCCGGCAGCTGGACGCGGTGACTTTTGCATGCATGCTTCTGCTATATAGCATACAACTTTCCAGGCTCTTAACCTGTTCCGGCGCACACTTTAATTAGGCTATTGAACAATTTTAGAACGCATGTTAGCTGCCTTAAGAGTGAGCTCCCCTTACCCATCCCCCCTTGCAGCTGTAAACCAGTTTTGGAGATCTACAATTCCATGCGACCACTTGGCTCTTAGTTCCGCCTCAAATCGCTGCGAATCTGTGCCAAATTTCGCATAAAAAAGCTGCAACAATTCGCAGCCAAAATAAAAAAAAAAAGGAAAACAGAAAAAAAAAAGAAAAACTAAACAAAAAGCTACAAAAAACCGTTGCGTGCCTCAGCCAGGCTGGCAACCTGAGACAGCTTCGGGTTCGGGTTCGGCAGCAGCTTCAACTTGCGACTCTGTCACCGTCAGCATCGGTCTCTATCCTCCTCTGTACGAGGCCTTTTTGGTGACTTTTGGCTGATTGGGCGCGCGCTTTTGGCTTGTTTTGCATTTCTCTCAGCTCAGACTGCGTAATAAAATGCATTTTAATTTGGCTAAATGTTCAATTAAAGCCAGAAACATGCACAGTTTGTTGTGCTTTTCAGTCAGTTGACAGCGACACAATACATCACAATGTGCAGAGGGTGCAGCTGCAGGATCTCTCAAAGAAATCACTCTCATTTCTCCCCAACTGTCTCTATCAGCCTCTCTCTCACTCTAGCTTTACTCTATAATCAAATATGTATTTGACAATTCACACGTAAAATTGAGCCGAATGACATATGTAATTATTGTTTTTATCACAGTTACATTTTTCAAAATCAACCGTTCTTTTCGCTAACTTCTTAAACTGTTCACTGCAACAATCGGGGTTTAAACTGTACATTCTAATGGCAGGTACCTCCATACTGGCTACAATATGTGCCGAGCGTATGGCCAAGTTCCTAACACGCTACTCCCGGTCGCATCTATCGAAAATACGTTGCCGCATTACCCCCGTGGAAGCGATGCGGGAAGTGGTAAAAGCTGATGCACCCACAGTCTATGTAAATCCAGTGGAGCGCAAGTACGCGCTCTGGCAACCAGCGCAGTATCAGTCGAAGACCCTAGTCAATATCTTTGGGTGTCGCTTGGCACGCAGCAGCGGTCAACCTCAACGGATTCTTGTTCCAGAGACTAGATCGTTTATAGCGGACATTCATAAGCCGAAACTGCAGCCAGAGAATCGCCAAATTCTTCGACAACTAGAAACGCAATGCCAGCCGGGAAGATATACTAGTCTCTTACAAAAGAACCTGACCTTTTTGAAGAGCTCTGGCGACCTTTTTCACCATATATTGTAAAGAGGAGCAAGAAGCATTTCGGTCATGTCCTACTGTCACACCAATTGTAGTTTGGTCACAACAAACAGATTGTTGTGCACAAACTACACTTGGTGTGGCATCAAGGCATCTATTTAAAAATGCAGAAGTACAACATATTTTGATTAAAATCGTATCCTATCTATCAAAATGTTTTCAATGCTTCATTATAGTCTATAGTCTGCCTAGCCCCATAAGTCTTAATATTTTATCTCTTTAGAATATGTAAGCAAAATTCGAAATATTAATTGGTTCTTCCCAAGAGAATGTCAATATTGCTGCAAAAGAATTTGTTTTCTTTGAGTTTGTGGGTCAGCCCATTGAGCAAGCTCCTAAAATCTTTCCACAGTAATCACTTCATATCGCAAAACTCAAGGGGCAGTTTCGATAAGCGAAGGCCAATCGACTGTCCAAATACACCGGTAACCACTTGTAAGACACTCACACCACGCAAATGCAGTCCCACAGATCCGCCAGTGCGACCGTGCAGCGAGAAAGACTGCGCAGAGCCACCAAGTTACTCTTGCTGTGTTAGTTCCGAATTAGCCAGGCATATATGCAGGGAGAAAGAATCAAATTCGAAGAACAATCCGGCACCATTTCAATCTATGTGGAAGACGCACAATTTAAAAACAGAAGTACCTCCACAGTATATGCAATGGAACTATCCGCCCGAATGTTGTCCCCAGTGCGAGGAGGTGCGCTTCGATGTTATCTATTATCGGCCGTCGAACAAGTTCCGCGACTTTCAGCGCACCTGGTGGGAGTGTTCTCCCCGCGTGTTGCCCAAGAAAGTCTGTTGCTTTTGGGATGCCATACCACCCGAGTTTGAGAAGCGGCAAAGGCCAATTTGCCCGCGCAGTCTCTGCACACCAGAGGATCAGAAGAATCGTCTTGCGTGTATCAATAAAAAATCCGGCGGCTGCATGCGCCTGGCTATGCCCTGCTGTCGCGTGGCTGCCCGATTTCCGCCCGATTGCACCAAGGAGCGTAAAAAGACGGACTGCTCAAAGCCCAAATGTCCCTTCCCCAGCTACTCGGAGTGTGATCGCGAGGATCTCGCAGTGTTACGCCCAGCCGAATGCCGTTGCCTCGATGACACATTCAAATGCCTTGCGGTGAAGTACATGACGGAAAGAGTAAAAGCAAATTCGAAATTCTGTCCCTGCCCTGCATGCCCGTGCATAATACCAAGAGTTTGTAGTTTGTAAATGGTAAATTCCTTTTGAACAATTGTGGACAGATCGTAAGCATTTGCAATCTGCACAGAAGTGTTCAAAAGGTCTTATAAGACTTGCAAAAAAACCTGCAGAAGCTGCCAAATATACAGAATGCAATAAATCGGAAAGGACACTCAATTTTCTATTTGTTTTAATGGTTCAAGTAATTATGTTTTAATATGTATTCTAAATTGATTGTATTTTTAGTATACTCTGTGAACTGAGTATACCGGCCGTTTTATGTCATTGTAGGTTTCCTTAGCTCTTAGTTGACTCTCTTGACAATCTAGTAGCTGTTTTGTTAGTATATCTTTGCCATTTAGATTTCTTACCCTTCATTCGGTTTCTAAATTTATCCTTCATGACTTTCAAATTTTCAAAAGTTTCGTTGAAATTCCTATTAAAATCAAAAAAATATGTCACGTTTGCCAAAAGTTTCTCTTCACATTTACCATGCATATTATCGTCCCTCCGTTTCATCAAAATGTCGGCTTTCACAGCAAAGAGGTGGTTCAACGACCCAGACAAGGTGCTTAAGATGCAGTACAACCCGCTGGTTATCGTATGATAAGAATTTGATAGCCCAATATTTTCAAAATTTGCCCAGGACTTGTTCAAAATCAATTAACCAAGAGGGTAACTATTCGAGTCAGAATCAAAGATTTGATCAGAACATGCAAAAAATGAGGCTGGGAGTGACAACTGAGGCCAACGAGGAAGACAACGTAAACGCAACAGACTTAGGACAAGAATCGGAGGCAGTTATCCAATCAAACACTATAAAATTATCCGACTCTACTCATGAAGTTCAAATCGACTTTAAAATTCTATTTAAACCAGATAAACAAGAAGCTGTTGTACATGACACGGTCAAGTTAATTGAAGCAATTTCAACAATATTCAACGTTGAACTTTCTTTTGAAGATAAAACTGTTCCATTAGTTTCAGATTTGCCAAAAAGTGATGAAACATACAGTAAGAGTTTAATAGGCAACATATCTGAAAACGTCTCGGAAGAGAGTTCAGCCGACAATTCAAAAAGTAAGTCTTTTAACCCAGGAAATCAGGAAGAAACCGTTTCTTCAGAATACGATAAAGTGACACAGCCCGATTTCAAAGCTAAACTTTGTTTAGAAGATTCAGCTCTTTCATCAGTTAAATCAAATAGAGATCAAACTAACATAAAGAATTCAAAAGACTATAATTCTGAATACGAAATGGATGAGAGTTCCACTGAACATACAGAATATATACCTGTAATTCGAGGAGAGCAGAAGTCAGACAATTTTTCAAAATCTGACAATGAAAAACAATCTAATTTCAACACCAAACTTTGTTCGGAAGATTCAACTGTTTCATCAGATATATCAAATAGCGATGAAACTAACATAAATTATAATTATATTTCCGAAACGGAAGAGATATCCACAGAACATAAACCTGTACTTCGAGGAGATCAGAAATTAAAAGAAATTTCAGAATCTGACAATGAGAAACAATCGAATTTCAACGAATTTAAAATTTGTTCGGAAGATTCAAATTTTTCATCAGATATATCAAAAAGCGATGCAACTAACATAAATTATGATTATATTTCCGATTACGAAACGGAAGAGATTTCCACAGAATATAAACCTGTACTTCGAGGAGATCAGAAATCAAACGTTTATTCAGAATCTGATAACGCTAAACTTTGTTCAGAAAATCCAACTGTTTCATCGGATATATCAAATAGTGTTCAAATTAACAACAGTTATTTAAAAAACAATATTTCTGAATACGAAATAGAAGAGAGTTCCTTAGGAAATACAGTATATATACCTGTATTTGGAGGAAAGCAGAAATCAAACGTTGCTTCACAATCCGATAAAACGATACAGTCGAACTTCAGCGCTAAACTTTCATCAGATATATCAAATAGTGGTCAATCTAACAACAGTAATTCAATAACTAATTCTTCTGAGTACGAAGCAGAAGAGAGTTCCACAGAAAATATGCCTGTAATTCCCAGCGAGCAGAAATCAAAATCTTTTACAGAATGCGATATGTTGACAAAGTCGAATGTAGTCAAGGAACCGTCAGATTTAACAAAATGTATTGTATCATTTAGCAATAAGAATGAGGTAATTCTGAATTTTGATGTAGCGTCACCTTTTAGTGATACCCAGAAACTGATACTGATCCACCATGCAGTATTGAAGGCTTTAAGTATACTCGAAGAACACAAAACAAGCGCTGTCGGAAAAGTAGTATGTGAGTAAGAAGCGTGGTCACTGTATATACAAGCAAAAATTTATCTCTTGTAATAGCTGATATCATTGGGTTCATACAAACAGATTAGCTCAAATAAAGAGAGGGATCTTAATTAATCTTTCATCTAAATGCATACAAATAATCTGAATGGTTAAAATTTTGTTTTCCTCATTACAGAAAATCGTCCAGCCATATCCTTCTATAGCCTGTCGACAAAAAATTCTTCTCCACGATCAGGCTATAGGTTGATAGGCTTGGGAGAAACTGCACTTAGGATCAGTAAACATGAAAAGTACATTAATTTAGGTTGTTTCGCTAAATGTGATTTTCATTTCCTTTAACTAACACCTCTCCCGAGCACTCTGCCGTTCTGGCACTGTCTATCAAACGTTTTGTGTACCGTAAAACATCACACATGAGGGGTTTCGCAGCAGGACACTCCTTGCGCATCGTCATTACGTTGCGAACTCTATCAGAAAAACACTTGCAGGGCGTACGCATGCGAGTGCAAACTTTTCTTTTCTTGCGCCTTAGATGTAACGCTGGGCAACGCGTAGCAGTGCAACATGGCCAATCCATTTTCTTGCTTTTTCCCGCCTCACTCGCAAGCGCGAGTTGTCGAATGAAAAGTAGACCGGACAGGGCTATAAAATGCAGGATTAATTAACAAACACAGTTTATTTTCAAAAACATTTTAAATCGGCTATTAACTGTTTATTTAACTTTTTAAGTGACGGAAATAAGTAATCTAAGCCTTCCTCTTACGCCAATATTCCCATACTTCGCACATCATTGGTTTGTTAAGGCATTTGCATTCAACAGGCGGTGAATCGGGCAATGGATCTATCAAGCACTCACTGAAGGATGGGTACTTAGTCAAACGCTTACGGCACTGAACCTTAGGACGAGGCATCTTGCATATTGGAGGCTTTCGGGCTGCCCTGCAGCAAGGCATGTTTATCTTTGGACATGCGAGCTCATCGGCACTAGGTTTTTTACAAGGATCCAATTCCAAGTCGGGGGCGCCAAGCACGCAAGGAAGTGACGAAGGACACGGTACCTTTTTGGCACCAATGACAACGCCGCTGCATGGTTGTATACTTCGGGGTTGGTATTTGACCGGCTCGCAATGACAGACCATTTTAACCCTGCGCTTTTTCACCACACACTTAATCCATGTACGGTGGTACTTCCGTTTTAGCTTATCGCCGGGCCTATAATGTACGAGATCGAGACGCGGTGAAAACCAGGCACAGTCATCTTGAAGGCACTTCTTTTTGTAGTTAATAAAATTCTCCATCAGAAACTCAGGATCAGTTCGACATTTGTATTCTGTACGTCGCATTGATTGCCAACATGGGTTCTTTGACTTAAAACGATCGGGTTCCTCCAATTTCTTTAGACCCTCTCGAGGTCCAGGAATGTGATACGCTTCAATGCAGTCCTCACAACTTTCATCACCGTATAATGCATCGAAATTTCGAAATGGCAAGCTGCTAACCCCAGTAACCGCTAGAAGATCCTTATTAGCCGTTTGTTCCAAGACCCTGCTAACAAATGTCGGCGTGTTAATTAAAAGCCTCTTAAATGAATGCATTCTGGCAGTTTCGGCAGTTTGGCAACAAAAGATTTATTTAAAATATAATTTAAGTAATTAGCCAAAACAAAAAATTTGGAGTTTAATTTTGAGTTTTTGTTAGATCGTCATAGCTGGAAAAGTATATGAGAACTGACGACAGTGGAGTCACAACAATAGGTAATCCATTTAAATAGGAATCGATGCCAACATGATGATTTTCTTTTTCAAAGCCTCAAAAATCCAAATGAATAGTTTATCAAATTATTCCCATTCCTAGCAACAAACAAGGAAATGAGAAAAAGAGTAAAAGCAGTATGCCAAAGGGTGCCTAGTAGGTTGTTTAACATTGTCGACTTGAAGAGCAGCACTCGCCAATGTCACTTCTCACATCTCACAATTCATTTCCTCTGCGTTGGGTTGATTGAAAATATTCGCTACAAAATTATGTTTCAGAATTTATCAACTTAAGATTTTGCAAAGAATAACGAAAATAAGTTCAGGGACTGCCTTAACACGTGATTGTCCACATTAAGTAATATTCATATTAAAATCGCATAGAAAATAGGATGTTTATTCATATAATTAACATATCGTAATGCAATCATTGTATTTATGCTTATGCTGGGAATCATTAACTTTTTATTGATTTATTTAGAAACTTCTCAATAACTAAATTTAAAAAGATCTATTCAATTTATTTGTCCGATTTGTCCGCCGCCTTCATAACTTCGCACTGGCTTGGCGTCTTCAAGCAGTCGCACTCCCTAGTCTTCGGTACATTTGACTCTTTTTTGCATTCGGAAAAGCTCGGAACTGGACTCGGTGTTTTTTTGCACTTTTTGGGTTTGCTATCTTTTTTGGCATGAGGGCTTGCGGGATTCCTTTGATTTCTCCTTGCATTCAGGTACCTCTTTGCCACAAGAGCTCTTACAAAAACGACGGAGAGGCACTTTCATTTGATATTCATGAGATGAGCGAAAGCAGTTCTTTGGCCATGTCATTCGCAGTGCAAAATTTTGAAACATTTTTGAATTTTATTAAAAGTGTATAAATAAAAGTGTTTTCAAAATGACATTTCCTTGACAGTTAGTTTATGATATTCTTTATTCAGTAGTGTCATTATTTACGTCTGTCAAGAATGTGCTTACTACGATTGTGAAAATATTGTAATAAGATGTCGTGTCAGAAATTGGACTTTGCTACAAGTACCATACATAGATAATGTTGAATTCCAGAGTTAGTTGACAAGCTCAAATAGTAGGTCATCTTAATGCCGATAAGATAAGAGCAGCATGTTCCAGCCCTTGCCCTTGCACGCGAGAAAGCAAAGAGTGAGAAGGCAATAATTGGATTTGTTGGTTAAATATGTTTATAATATTCAACAGAGTCGTTACATTGGAGTTTTTTTTTTATATCTATTGAACTTGGTTTACTAGCAGTCGCATATTTGTCGAACCTAGTAGTGTGTACATTTTAAGCATCACCGCACTTCTTTGCTGGAGGCCATCCCATAGCGAGACGTCTGCGCAACACTATCCACGCATCACAGAGCGCTGGTAAATCCAAGCACTTGCATTCAATGTTTGGAGCCTCATTAAGTGGTTCCTTATCACACTCTGAGAAGCTTGGATAGGGTGCTTTACGTTTCGTGCAGTCTGTTTTGAATCTTGCTACTTCACAAGTTGCTGGGCGACGACCAACCTTGCAACACGGATTAACCACATAAACGCATTTAGATTTCGATCCACCTTTGCCACAATCTTCTGGATCAGGCGGTTTTGCCACTTGACCTTCCACAGCTGGTGGACGCTGACGTCGCTGGATTTCTGGACGCTTCATTCCCTCACGAATACATACTTTTTTTGGTTTTATTAAAAGCCTGGGACATTCGTTCCATGTGACCTGATAATCCCGTTTTTGCTTGTCAGATATTCGGTAGTACTTCATATCGTAACGCAGAGGGAGGATGCATAACTCGGGCTCACAGCCCTCCATAGACCACATTGAATTAAACTTGGGTTTCGGCTGTGGTGTCTTCGCCTCAAATTGCTCAGGTGCAACGTTGCATGGATATTCCTTTAATATTTTATTACCACAGGTGGATTCAGTTTTGTCTGTAGCACACGGATTGCTGCTATGGCGTATCTGATTGCATTTTAAACTAGCCGACCCGACCCGTACAAGTGACGAAACCCTCGCACCCCCGCTGTTATTACGAAAAATTGACAACATACTAAAATAAATTATATAAATATTGTTATAATTTTCTAAATTTTTACAAAAATGATGTGCCAAAATATTTGAGAATTTAGACCGAGATGGCTTCTGTTTGACTTACAACTTGACTCTGATAATATTCTTAAATCAAGTTCCTATAAATTGTAAATTTAGAGTCATGGCTTTCTATAATCAGAACTCCAACACAGTGTACTAACTTAGCCTCGTATTGTGATTGAAAACGAGATACTATCGACAAGATGTATTGCGCCCAGGGGTTACTTACACTATAACATACTATATGTTCCAAATAGCTTAATATTGATGTGCGTAGCAGGCTGAAGGAGGCGCAGACCCCATAAAGTATATACAATATAGCGTATTCTTGCTCAGGATCACAAGCCGAGTCAATTGAGCCATGTCTGTCTGTATGAAAGTCAAAGTCTCAGCTTTAAGAGCTAGAGATCAAAAATTTGGCAGGAAGGTTCCAATGGAGTCTACACAAATCATAGTTAAATTCGATTATTATGCCTCGTATAAAGTATACAACTCTGATTTGCATATATAACCATTTTATTTTTTAGTAATACTTTACACTATTGCTTTTACAAATGGACGTGGCAACTGTAGGTCAAGAGTACGATTTGTGTTTCGTCTATTAACAATTCAAATTACATTCTATTTATCACACGGTGAAAAGCCCGTTTTACCATGTCTGTCGCGTTTCTTTATGTACTGCAACAAAATACATAATGGAATTTCATCCCAACAGTGGCACTCCGTCTTTCTCTTCGGTCCCTTCAGTGGGGCCCGTTCGCATTCGGAGAAAGATGGATACGGTGCCTTAATCTTGAAGCAATAAGCTGGGTTGCGAACAATCTCGCATTTTGGTGGCTCTCGGGCAGGACGGCAGTGAGGTGCCGTTGTCTTGGGACAATAATAGTCGTCATCTTGACATTCTATTACAACTTTACAAGCAGTTTCTGGTTTGAATTGAGGCAGGCGTCGCTGTTTTGGCGGCGGGATTGCATTTTCGTAGCAGCAAATCTTTTTTGGCTTGATGGCGACTTGAGGACACTCCGTCCATGTAATCTGGTAGTTCCGTTTATTCTTGTCAGACTCCTTATAAAAACATTCATCAAAGCTCGGCATATCCTTTTCAAGACAATCTGTTTCGCAGCATTCCCTTTTGAATTTAATTAGATCATAAAAAGGAAAATCTCTTTCAACTTCTTCACGTGTCCTCGCAACTGGATGATCATCGTTACAGATTTCTTCTATTTGCATTCCTTTTTCACTTGGTTTTTTAGGCGCAATCGCGTCTCCCCCGTACACGCGTACTAGCTTAACCGCCCCTATCAATTGGGTCTTTAACATCAGCATTCGAACTTCCGGTCCACAAATTTTCCAAAGTGACATTTCTAATAAATGTTTTCTAGTACCAAAAGGACTTATACAAAATTTAGAATTTTCAAGTGGAGCTCGAAGCTTCTGAAGGCAGACTAACGCATTTTTGTTCGACAGACTTTAACTTAGCCCACAAATGATAGCATGAAGTCAAAGCTTGCTACAATTATTTAAAAAAGTGTATTTTATATTATGTTTTATAATATTTACAATATATATTTATCCGATTATTATATATACATGCGAAGGATGAACATAGTTCATAGTATATCGTCGTCAACGCATCTTGCAGCCAGTCAATATGTCTTGGAGTTTTCCGTCTGTGTAGGTTACTTATCGATGTAAATGAAAACCAACACAAGCAAGAAAGAGAGGAGAAGATGAAGATGAGTCTGCTACGCATGCAAAACATCTTTGGGTTGCCTGCTGCGCATGTGCAAATGCAAAAGCAGATGAGAACCGCGAAAGGGTCCAGATCGAGAGACTTTGCTAGAGGGGGAGGTCACTGCGTGCCATATTAAAGTTGCTATATAGCAAATTAGCAATGCAGATATATACATATATTTGTATACACACAAATCAGTTATACTCGGCATCTATCAGCACTCACATACTTATGTGTGTGCATGTAGTTAATACATGTATCGTATGCATGCAGGCCACATTTATTCCAGTTCGCGAGTCGAGTTTGATGTACGAGCGACGAAATGCATGTGCATAATCAAGCGAGACCTCTGCGAAGACAATCGAAATGAGTGGAATCACATTTAAGCAGCTGCCAAAAGGAACTGCTCAGGGTGCGCCTTAACATAATTGATGGATGTCTGGATGGATTGACGGATGGATGGATGGATGGATGGATGACTGAGCAAATAGTTTGCTTGAGGAAGAAACCGTTCTGACTGCAAGCTGTGGCTATATCTTTCGCCAGGCTGACTAAATAATGATGTCGCATTATTTATGCCGGGTCTCGATTTGCATAGGCAGTGCCCGCGTTGTGCTGCTTTCTTTAATAAATGTTTAATTTATAATTGATTTTCGAGCGCAGCCCTCAGGGCGAGCTCTATAAGTATTTTGCCCTGGCTAAAACTTGTAGAATGAAGCGACTCAACCGCAAAAGGATTTTGCCCGCGCTCGAAAACACTTAATTAATTCGCAAAAAGACAGAGGGACTGACAGACATGGGTAGAGCAAGAAGAGCATTCGGAAGGAAGGAGATATGGAGCATACAACTGGTCAGACAGCTACACACACGCACACAAAGTAGAAATAATTAGAAATTAGAATTGGGAGTGTGGCGAACATATGCAAGCAAAGTTGACGAAAACAACGCCCTAGAAATGCCATGGCTCCCACACTGGGCACATAAGGAAATCATTCTATGATTTAAACCATGTATATATACACACATACACACACACACGCAGTTCCTTAGTCCCTTTCATTTTGAGCAAAGGCAGGCCTGCGGTGGGGCTAAAAGTTATTAGCAACGTCATAAGCAGTTTCGATTTACTTGGTAGGCAGACGAGGCAATTAGTGATGACTCTTTGCAGCATAGTGTATTGAGCATTTGCATTGACTATATAATTAGATATCTGCAGGAACTAAAGAAGATAATGAATTAGTTAATTAATTATTATTATTATTATTTATTATTATTATTAATTAGTTATAAGAGGTGGCAGACGAGTATATTCGACAATTAAATGTAATGACGCTAATTATCGTAGCATTTATTTGAAAAGTAATCGATCAATCGATATTTATGATATCATTTTGTAGTTCCACACCTCCAGGCATTCAGCTTTTTCAAATGAAAAAGAGAACAAGAACCTCGAATAAGGTTCGAATAGATTAGCCTCTTATATGCAAGAGAATTACAATATTTCGTTTGAGATAGTTTGTCCTATCGCACACACAGCATACATATGTACATATTTAGTTTAACTGAAATCCAACTGTATATAGAGCCACAGATACTTTTGTATCTCATTTAAATTTCACAATTTTACTCTGCAAGAAAAACTCGAAGCGGAAAATGAGCTGGGCCCACGGCTTTAGCTAATTTTCTCAAGCTGCGTGGGATACACTTAAACACACAAATATATATATATATATATATATGATAGTTTGTGCTTTCGGCCGGATTAAAGCCCGGCAAAGTGGACACAGACAAGGGGCCGACAAGACGACAGACAGACGGGACTGGGAGTGGGGTTTCAGTTTTTGGGCTTTTGCTTTTACTGCTTAGCCAAATTATATTATGACTTGTTTAAAATTCAAATTTGAAAACACTAAAATCATGTTTCCAATGTCTGGGGAGGGTCAGCGGATAGTTTGGGGCAAGAAGTGTTTAAGTAGCGCACGCGGCAAGCACAGCTAGGCAGGGGGTAAGGCGAGACGAGGCATCGGCATGGGGTAGTTTCATAGTATCTTTGGCCTTAACTGCTTTCCGGGCAGCTTTCCCACTCGCAACTTTTGTCTCGACTGGCTCAAGGCAATGTCCTTTGCTCGTATATCCTTGGAGTTTGTCTGCGTGTCGCCCTCGTATGTGTGTGTGCGTGTGTGTGTGTGTGGGTACTTATTATATGTAGCCAAAACATAGTTTCCAGTTGCCACATAAATTTTGCATGCCACCGCGGTGCCCCTGTCTGTGTGTGTGTGGTTGTGTGTGTGTGTCCTGCTTGCTTTTAAACTATTTTAATGATTTCATTAGTCGGCAACGCAGAACGGGCCAACTTAATGAGCACAATTCCGAGCTTGAAATTGATTTTTCATTGAGTTTTTAAAATAGTTAAGTAGATCTTTTTACTGCGTTTAGTTCGTCGAACTAAATAGGAGCTTTAAAATCATTAAGCATGTTTAGATATAGCTTGATATTGATAGTACCATAACATGAGGTACGATTAGGTATGGTTTGATAGTAGCAGAACTTGAAGTATTATTAGATATGGCTTGATAGTGCCTGAATGTCAGCTGCTAATGTACATAGAACCTTCTCTTCTATAGCGATGCACAGCTAACACCTTCGTCAGTCTTGTGCCTTTACCACTTTCGCAAACCGAGTCAATTAGGCTCATTTACAGGCGAAGGTAAAGTTTCAGCTGCACACAATGTGCATACATATATATATATATACGAGTATATCCCTTAGCTATCCTTACAATCTAATTAACTGTCATTGTGTTAAAAAGACGCCAAACTGGCAACCAAAACTCGCGCTGCACCTCACGTCCCCTGCCCTCCCTTCCCTCCTTCAGAACAATGACAGTCTCGTTGCACTCCCCGCAGTTCCCCGCTTAGTCGGCTGATGGTTTGCGTGTCAGTCCTGACGGCCCGCTCGAGTTGCAGGCAGGCAGGCACCTGCACCCTCCCGGCCTCTGCTTTTTCTGGCTAGTCACGTCATTTGAGGCGCTAATACTAATGCGTTGGCAATAAACTATGACTGCGCAATTTGCTCCTGCTCCTCCCTTCCCTCCTCCCTTTCGCAAACTAATCAATACAGCAAAATTTTACGTTTAATTAAAAATGTCTGCGTGTGTAAACCAGACAGCTGGCACGGAGGGTCTTGAGACTATACTATATGGTATAGAAGACCATTGTTGTTGCCCTTTGGTTCTGCCCATGTGCGTTGGCTATGCAAAGTCTGAGTGGGGGCTAGTTAGAGCCACAACCAGAACTGTCAGACTGATAATTGCATTGCATAATGTATAATTATGGCCGGGGAATAGGAGGGGTAAGCAAAGCCGCAGAAATTCACTCAGTATCAGAACTTGATTGGAAATTGTAAGACACAACTTACGGTGCATTTGAATAACGTTATTTGCCTGATCATGTGCACTCAAGTCCATTGAAAATCTTTTCCCCCCAAAGGAGAGAGAGAGAGAGAATTATAATTTATGAAGAAACTAAATTGCTGTACATAAGCCTTGAGTATGCTCCAAGCAACTTTACTAGCTAACAAAGACGAGTCCGAATGCTGCCGAGTTTAATTACAAATCCTTAGTAAATAGCTACACACACACACACCTGTATTCACGAGTGTTTGCATGTGTGTGTGTGTGTGTTTGTTGCGGCTGCATTTGGTTTGATGTACAAAATGAAGACATTTCGGTTGTGGTTCGAGTTTGAGCCCCCTTGGCTACAGATTTTCTTAGGTCTGGCAAGAACACACACACACATACATGCCACTCGCACATGTACGTATACTTAGCATATATACTTATTTACCTGCTCGACACACGGGGCCCCCAAAATGGGCCACTCTCCATTGCCTGCCCGCTGGCCATGCGGGGCATCAATATAAACTGCCTTCAACATTTAATTAGTGTGTTTTCGCATACATAAAAGCCTGGCTGGTCATGTATACAGCGTGCTCTATGCAAATGTTGGCGCGCACAACTGTACATGCTCTCACACACACAGACACAGGCACACACATGTGCAGAGCACACATGGGCTGGTCGCATGCAGAAGACATTGACGTTCAGTTGGTTATGCAAATTCCATGCCAACACCTTTTCGGCCAAAGACCAAGACAAATTTAAGTGGGTGTACGGCCATGTGTGCGTGTATAACATGCACACACACACACACACACTCACAGTGAGACACATCTAAGCCCAGACACACACACAATTGCCTTTTATAATTAATTTTACAGATAAGTGTATTTCAAGAAAGTTAAATTTACGTAAATTCGAAAATTTTGAAAGGCCATTGCCTTGGCCAAATCCAACAGCAAGAGAGAGAGAGAGGCACCTCCCTCTCCCCCCTTCCCCTGACTAGGGTAGTTTTCACAGTACATGTATGTGTGTGTGTGTGTGTTGGACAAGGCATAATGCCAGGACGAGACATCGCTGTGGTTTGTGTCTGAGACATTTGACTGCTTTTTGGGTTTACTTTGCCCAGACTAGAGCAAAATTTTATTGAAATTGCCCTCGGGTAAAGGTCGGAGTGGGTAGAGGAATGAGAGAGAGAGAGAGGAAGAGAGGGAGAGGGGAGAGAGAGAGGGTTAAGATGTTGGCCTGTGTCGGAAAGTGGTAGTCACTGGCCGCCTTGGCAACACTTATATAATGCAATCTAATTATGTTTGTCGGCCCGTAAGTGTGTGCGTGTGTGTGTTCGTGTTTCTTGTAACTATCCCGTCTGTCACTTAGGACACAAGACACCATTTTAACTACTAACTGAATTAAAGCACAAGACTTTTAAAATTAAGACATACTAATAGAGTACTTTAATTCTTAATATCGTAGATTAACAGCTACAGAAAAAAAAGATATAGAAAAAAAAGGTAGCTATAAATACTATACACATAGTTTGCATTAGTTTAAATATTATTTTAAGAATTGCTGATTACTTGTCAAGAAAGAAAAAGTATATAAATATTTTTTTTTTTTTTCTTTAAACTTTATTTATTTATTTTTTTCATTTATTAATTTTATTATTCATTTATTTTATTAAAACATATATTTGCTTTAAACTATCTTGCATTAATACAGTTATAACATCTATTCTTTTGTGTTTTTATTTGTACTAACCTTCCTTCAGTTCATGTGCCGATATCAACTTTTCTTTCCAATCATTTACCTCTACGCAAGTAATTTCTTAGCATGGCTAACTAATGACGCCAACGCCTGGGCTAAAATATTGATCAATAAATTGCTGGAACTCGGCAAAATAAAACTAACCAACACATCGAAAAACAAACATATAACTGAGTCGACGAACTGTGTGTGTGTGTGTGTGTGTGTACTGTGGTGTGGTACAGCCATCAACAAATGCAGTTAGACAAGCACACACGCACACACACACCCGTGGCATATGTATGTGTACAGTTGAACGCCTTGTCATTGCAGCTCAACAAGCTAGAGAGATAGATAGAGAGAGAGAGAGAGAGAGAGAGCTGAAGTAAGGAGCAATTCAGCCAACCGAAAATATTTCAAATGCATGACAAATGCATAAGATTTCAACAATAGAGCGCAGTGTGTGTGTGTGGCCAAGGGAGCGGGTTGGGTTATGTAACCCTAAACAGTTAAGTGCAATAAATACATAGCTCACACTCGGATACAAACACACACACACACACACAGACACACGCAGACGAAGACAGGCAGACACACGTTGCAGGCCAACACAATCACAATCAAATAAATTACAAAGCATTTAAAAATTCATTCAAAAAATGGCCACAAGCACATGAGCAACAACAACAACAACAGCAACAGCAACAACAAGAGAAGCAAAAGACAGAGCCAGCAGAACAACTCTAGCCCGCACCGAACTTGTCGGAGCTTGTTAATTTCAAAAATCAACAAGATACAGATATACTACAAATAGATATATGTATGTGTGTGTGTGTGAGTGTGTGCGTATTCATAACTGAAAATGCATTTTGACCGCAAAGCAAGGGTTCGGTTTTTGGGTTTTTGTTGCATACTTTACAGCTGCCTTGAGTCGCTCTAAGCCACACATGCAACTCTGTCTCGCTCTTACTCTCTCTCGCCATTGCACTCAATTAGAAGACTTTTGTCATTGTGTCTACAAATGCTTTTGCCACACATTCTGTCTCGCTCGCACACTATATCACTCTATCTCTCTCTCTGTCTCTCTCTCTCTGTTTGATATTGTGTATTAAATGTTCGCAGCCATTTTTGTTATTTTGCACTTTTAGTTTAAATATTTGATGGCTTGCATATTGATTGGTGCTCAGTGCAACGTGGCGCATGAGTAATAAATTTATCCATTTACTTTTTTCGACTATATACAGAACATGCCACATGGTACATAAGGGTGCTGTAGTTAGCTGCTTTAATGGCTCACCTACTGCCTCAACCTGGCATCACAAATGCGCCTGCTAACCGCAGTAGAGTTAAAGCAGAAGGCAGAAGCCAAGTCAGTTGCAGTTGCAGCCTGGGCCCGAAAAAGCCAGGGCCAAATCTACCAGCTGCAGTCGCACTAATCAAGAAATCCAAAAAGCATAGCATATTTCCAGGCTGATTATATTTGCAGTCTGCAGGCACCTGCACCTGAACCGGCAACGAAGCGTAGGCGCCACCGCCAGTCACCCCAGCGAGCCAGCAGACATGATTAGCAGTGCCTGCCAGCGCTGTCTGTCCCACTCCCTGACTCCCTCTCTCTCTCTCTCTCTCTCTCGCTTGCTCCCATTGCAGGGCTTAAGTTGCGCCTAAGCGTTGCCAACAGTCGGCTGGCCCTAATGTATGCAACAAATCTCGCCGAAGCAACGCATTTTGTAGCCATTTAAGCTACTTGCATAAATGTTGCCTGTGCCCAGCACCCTTCCTCCTCCTCCTCCCCCCTGCACTCCCTGCTGCGAAAGAAAACACAGACTAACTGAGGCGAGTTCCAAGGTAGGCGACTCGACAATCTAAGGACGCCTGCATGAGCTTTAGGGGTAATGAGTGCGCTCCTCTTGCTGCGGCTTTGACCGTGCCCCAGCCGGGCCTGGCCTGGCCTGTCCTGTCCTAGCCTGGCCTTACCCAATGTTGCACCCTGTTGTCGCCTCCGCCTGTGCCCCTCGCCACGACGACGCCAAATGAATCTCATTTGCATTTAAATTAGGAATGAAGCTCGATTTGTTGCTGTAGACTGGGCCGACAGAGCGGAGCTCCAGCGCGTTACATGGTTTGCTTCTAGGTCTGGGTCCAGTTTGGGGCAATTGGGGGCGCCTTTTAATGAAGACAGCGCAGCTACTTAGGCGCCCATGCATGCATGCATGTCGCCTCCTCTTCTTCTGCTCTGCACTGCCCCTCTTCTTGCTCTTGTCTCTCGCTGTTTGCATTGGAAATCTGGTTATAGAACTTTCCTACTTAGTTGTGCTGCGCTGGGCAGCTCATGCTTTTCGGACAAGCTGCTCGATTGCATGGCAACTAATGGCCAACAGTTTTGGGACAAATAACGCAGACATGGCCCAGGTCAGGGTGGGGCAACACCAGCCAAATGGGCCACGTTATGGCAAATATGTTAATAACCTTTTGCTAGGGGAAGGCGGTCCAAAATTTTAATTAGAAATGTTATATGTGCCGCACGTTTTTAGTCTCGCACTCCCCACTCCATGGCTGGTCAGTTCTGGCAATGCTTAGACAACATTAGGGTTAAATGTGCAAATAGCCAGCGTAGAAAGAGAAGGAGAGAGAAGAGGGGATAGTGTCATAGAAAGAGAGAGAGAGAAAAGAGAAGGGAGTGCCAGCTTGAAGCATCCGTTCATTTGTGACTCCACAGCGAAGCAATGATTTCAGTTTAAAAGTTTTGTATGTACAAGAAGGTTCAGATTGCATACGATTGCCATATAATTTAAAATACATATATGTACACATATATATACATTTATTATACACATATGTACAGCTATTTACTTTTATTTATTTATTTATTTAATTTAATTTAAAGTCGACTGAATTAGATACAAAGAATTATTTAAAAACTCAATTAAAAATAATTAAGCATTAAGTTTAAGTTTACAAAAATCAGGTAATTAAATTTAAAATAATTTTAATTTAATTTGTTTGAGTTTAAGTTAATTTAATTGAATTTAATTTAATTTTTTTTTATTTAGTTTGAATTTAATTTTAATTTAATTTAATCTGGGATATAAACATATGTACATGTAAATCACAGATCTTTAAGTTACTTTGAAACCAATAGACAAAGTTAGTAGATGACTATAGAATCTATAAGTTCTTTGTGTTCTCTTACATTATAATTATCATCAGCAGTTATGTATATTATATATCACATAATATCTTAGTCATCTTTCAATGGAGTTCTCTCTACAATTATCGTGTATTACTGCAATATCTATCGGCAATCGAGCTGTCTCAATACTTCTTCCTCGATTAGCTTAATTACCCATCCACATCCCTCGCTGCCAGTTAGTGCAGTAGTTAGTGCACTCTCATTAGCCATACTTAAACATACCAGATACTATCAGCAAATCGCCCATTTGCTTGCCATTTCGCTAGCATCGATAAAAACGACAGACAGACACTCGGATACAATTAACCTGGTGCTCAGGTGCTCAGGTACTCAGGGGCTAACGGTACTTGCCTTTAATTAACTAATCACTAATTCGAAATTACAACAAACTAATGTAGAGTAGAGTGTCGTGTCGCACCCGCGCCAAGGCAGGCGGTAATCTTGTACAGCGCGCACTCCCGATCACCCCTTGCACCACCCCCCTGCACTACCCACAATGGTGCCAAATGCAATGAATGCAGCTATTCATTTATGTCAACGGTAATGACATTTTACATTGGGTGTGTGCCGTCCACGACGTCGCCTATGACGTCCGAGTGGCAACAATTGCAACTCATGCGGCCGCCTCTTGGTAGGCTCTATGCGAACAGAGAGAGAGAGAGAGAGACAGAGAGAGAGAGAGGGGAAGAAAAAGAGAGAGCGAGGAGGTAAGCGCTGTTCATTCAAGCGGGCGTTGGGGGATTGGGCCTGGCTGCCATAGACAAGTGTCAGTTGTAATTGAAAAATAGGAATATTAATTTTAAAGTGTTGTAGTTGCAGTGGCGTGAAAAGAGGGAGGAGGAGGGGGAGTGATGGGGGCAGTTGTTAGGACTCTGCCAACGAAAGTGTAACATGTTCAACTGAGACACGAGACACGCTGCAAATATTCAACGCAAAGTAATTACATTCACTCGGTCAATAGTGGAAAGAGAATGACAATGGAGAATGGTCCTGCCAAAGTTTGACAAAGTTTATACTGGAAGTTTTTATATATAGAAAAGGGAAATATTCTAATTTTCTATTATGTTATCAATTTATGAAATTCAACTTTAACCAGTAAGAAAAGCAACAGTCGCGCAACACGCGACAGTGGGATACCCTTCGACCTAGTATGTTCCCGTGTAGTTTAATTTCTTAAATTCATACACATATGCATATGCACATGCTTTGAAATTAATCCCGACAGATGGCGCTCGTGCTACGCGCTCGCCCGCCTCCCTTGTTAGCTGACGCACTTGGTTTTATGCTCATACTTTCTTAAATAACTTTTGTGTTTATTGTCCGATCGGACTGAAATTTGGAGACTACGTAGATATTTTATTAAGCTTAGTATATGTTAAGTCAGAAAGTTCTATCTTTTAAACAGCGCTTAAAAATTGAGTTCAAAAATTAAATTATTGATTTGTGGGGGCGGTGGGCGTGGCACTTAACATTTGAAATAAACTTGATCTGCTTGATCCACACAGGAGTCTTCCTGCCAAATTTGGTAACTCTAGCTTTTATAATAGCTGAGATCTGTGCGTTCATACAGACGGACAGACGGACAGACGGACAGACGGACAGACGGACAGACGGACAGACAGACAGACATGGCTCAATCGACTCGGCTTGTGATCCTGAGCAAGAATATATATACTTTATGGGGTCTCCGACGCCTCCTTCTGCCTGTTACATACATTTTCATTTTGCACAAAGTTAGTATACCCTTTTTGACCATTTTCAATGGTCGAAGGGTATAAAAATGTATGAAAAGTATTAAGTAGAGGTAATCCTTATAAGTGGAAGTATATATTAATATTGACTGCAAACATTGATAGCAGCAAGATATATATAAAATATGTATACTGTTTTCATAGTGAAACCCCATGTCTTTTTATAGGTTTTAGTGGAGTATTTTATAAATGTTTTTATTGTACAATTCGCTGATTGTGCCTTATCATATTCCATTCCCTGTGAGATATTTGACAGCTACGCATTCGCATATCACATAAAGCCCTTTATCACTTCACCTGACGGGATATTTCAGAGGGTGCCTCCCTTTCCTGCTGTAACAGTGGCTGGAACTGAAGTTGGAGCCGCAGTTGGAGCAGCTGAGCAGCCTCAATGGGCAAAGGACAATAAAATGGGTGTGTTGTGCTACGGCTAAAACAAAAAGTGTTTCTGCTGTGCTCGCTGGCTGTCCTGTGTTTGTGTGTGTTTGTGTATGCTGGGGTTGTTAGGGAACGGGCACATCAAATGGAGTCTAAGAGGGGCCGTCCAAGGGGCCTGCCCAAGGGGGAACCAATCAGCAACAGCCGCACAAATGTTACTTTTTCGTTTTCTTGATAAAAAACGCAACGACGCCAGCGAATGAAAAGTGTAGAGAAAAGCGTAGACCAACACACACACACACACTCGCAGAGCCAGACACACTCCGACTCACACACACACACACACTTGCAACACATGTGAGAGGGAGCGAAAAAAATTGCATGAAAATGCAAAGCTTTTGTGTTTTCTCAACGGTTGCCTAAAATAAAACCAGTAAGAAAAGCAACAGTCGCGCAACACGCGACAGTGGGATACCCTTCGACCTAGTATGTTCCCGTGTAGTTTAATTTCTTAAATTCATACACATATGCATATGCACATGCTTTGAAATTAATCCCGACAGATGGCGCTCGTGCTACGCGCTCGCCCGCCTCCCTTGTTAGCTGACGCACTTGGTTTTATGCTCATACTTTCTTAAATAACTTTTGTGTTTATTGTCCGATCGGACTGAAATTTGGAGACTACGTAGATATTTCATTAAGCTTAGTATATGTTAAGTCAGAAAGTTCTATCTTTTAAACAGCGCTTACAAATTGAGTTCAAAAATTAAATTATGATTTGTGGGGGCGGTGGGCGTGGCACTTAACATTTGAAATAAACTTGATCTGCTTGATCCACACAGGAGTCTTCCTGCCAAATTTGGTAACTCTAGCCTTTATAATAGCTGAGCGCTTACAAATTAAGTTCAAAAATTAAATTATGATTTGTGGGGGCGGTGGGCGTGGCACCTAACATTTGAAATAAACTTGATCTGCTTGATCCACACAGGAGTCTTCCTGCCAAATTTGGTAACTCTAGCTTTTATAATAGCTGAGATCTGTGCGTTCATACAGACGGACAGACGGACAGACGGACAGACGGACAGACGGACAGACGGACAGACGGACAGACGGACAGACGGACAGACGGACAGACAGACAGACATGGCTCAATCGACTCGGCTAGTGATCCTGAGCAAGAATATATATACTTTGTGGGGTCTGCCACGCCTCCTTCTGCCTGTTACATACATTTGCATTTTGCACAAAGTTAGTATACCCTTTTTGACCATTTTCAATGGTCGAAGGGTATAAATACGCACTGCAGCAGCAGCAGCAACAACAACAGCAACAACAACGTGAAGCAAAGCGCCAATAAGACGTAAAAGAAAATGGCAGACAAATAACAAACATAGCGGTAGTCAAGCAGCAGCGTCCAAGAAGAGAGAGAGATGCAGCACATGAAGTGCGTGGGTGAGCGAAGGGGACACAGTAGGGGGTGGGGCACAGCTAAAAAGTAAACAAAATGCGTAACAAAAAATTGTTAAAAATAGCAGAAACAGGCAACAGGCAGCAGGAGAAAGAGAGGCAGATGCAGATCAGGTAAAAGAGAGAGAGAGGGAGAGGTGGAAAAAGCAGGATGCTGCCTGCAGTTGCGTCGCTAACGTTGACAGCAAAAAATGCAGCTCAACGTTGAAGGTGACGCAGTAGGCAAGAGGTAGAGAATGATGAAGAGAGAGAGGGCAATAGGGGAGAGAGAGACAGAGAAAAAGAGTTACAATAGGAAGAAACAGTATAAGAATAGATTGGTAGGTTTACTTCAAACTGATAAAAGCAAAGGAAACATATTAGGAAAGTCGATTAAGAGCAATAGAAATTACTAAAGTAGCATAGAGGAATTTAATTTAATTTTATTTGTTTATAGTCGGACTAAAGTCAGTCGGCTGTTTAAAAGTAAAAAAACAATTAATAATTATAATTAATAATTTTAAGTTAAAAGTAAAATCTTTACAATGAGAAAAGAAAGAAATTAATTGAATTGAATTGACAAGGTTGATATGTTGAATATAGAAAACTAAAATATGTTTAAAGTATCTACTGCAAATCTACTATATCTAGTATATTTATTTATATATTTATTTATTTTATATATATTTCTCTACTATGTATATCTAGTAAATTGTATATGCTGTTCAGAAGAATCAAGCACAAGCTCTGCACAACTAAGTGCAATTAACTAACATAAAGGAATTCCGTGTTGATGTGCTCTTCACAACTTAGTGCAAACTAGATAAAAGACAACACAATATACTCTCGCACAACTTCCATTCCTCATCAGCCAAGTACGCAGGCAGCTCTGTGCCCCTTTAACAAGTGTTGCCTAGCCAATAGGCGCAGCAGAAGCCAATCAATGTTTCTAATCCGCTTTTGGCTTATTGTGTCTCACTCAGTGTTACCCGCCCTTCCCCTCTCTCTCTCTTTCACTTGTGTTTTTTCACACTGCTCTCTCCAGTGTCATTTCCAATTAAAAATTTGATGCAAATGAGCAGCAGAGTCAAACGAGACGCCCTCGGGGGGGCTGCAGCGTGGTAATAAATGCCGCGACAGGCGCCCAAAATGAAAGAAACGCAGCAGGCGGAGGCGGTAGCCAGCAGACTGACCAGACCAGACCAGACCAGCAGTCAAGGGAGTGGGCAAGCTGTGCGATTATGGGTGAAGGAGGAGGAGAAGGAGAAGAGGAAGGGGAGTCTGTATCTATATGCGGTGCAACTTTTACTTTTATTTTGGGCGGCAAAAAAGAAATGTGTCGCCAAAAGTGAAAATCCAGCAAAAGTGCTGACCACCCTTCCACACGCGTAAGGGCGTTGCCGTGCGCCTACTCAAAGAAAGAGGGAGAGAGAGGGAGAAAGAGGGACAAAGAGTGTGGAAGGGAAGGGGCAAAATTGCATTTATTTGACCAGCGCGTGTCCAGAGGGGCCCAAGAATAACTGCGGCTGACCAGCGACCAAGCAGTCAGAAAGCCGTAGCAGGCAAACTGGGCGCTCAGGCCATGAAAATTGCCCAAGCACGTAGAGTGTGGGAGGGCGAAAGAGAAGGAGAAAGAGAGAAGGAGAGAGTGGGAGAGAGAACAGTGCAAAGAAAGCACAGGAAAAATAAAAAAAGAGGAGGAAAAAATTAAATGAAGCGGCGCATAAAAAATACTCAGCAAAATAGTAGGAAGAAAAAAATGCTGTTGTTGCCTTTCGCCGGGGTTGGGACACTGCCTGGACAATACTTGGCCTTCATTGTTGTTAAGCAGTCGACTACCAACCCCCTCCCACCCACACCCACGCACGCCCGCACACCCCAATCTCCGCACGAGATGCCCGGCTGCGTGTGGGGTTGATTGAGTGGCGCGTCCATTGATGTTGCTGCCGTTGCCGCTGCCGCTGCTGCTGCTGCTGCTGCTGCGCCCGTCGTTGTTGATGATGGGCCGCAGCCAGGAGGAACTCCATGCTGCCTCGATATCTGGCCAGTGTGTTCCGTGTTTTGTTCCATTTTTATGCGCTCTGCGCTCTCTCCACACTGTTCCCCAATATTTTTTACACATTTTTGTTTTGGTTTTTGTGCTTCGCTTCGTTGTTTTGCACGCTTTTTTGTTTTCGTTTGGCCATTCGCCATGCGACGCTCAGCTGCGACTCGACCCCGCCATGCCACATGCAGCATATACTTGTATGTTGTATATAGACTCTCTATATGGCATTAAGTGCCGCTCTGTCTGTGTCTGTGTGTGTGCGTGTGTGCGTGAGTATATAGAGAACCGGTCAAATGCTCGTGAAAATTGCAATGTCTGCAGCTTGCAGCTTTTGTTTGTTGTGGACTGATTGAACTGCAGAGGGGGTGGGGAGGAGAGAAGGGGCACGAGCAATGGGCCTCAGTTTGGCTGCAAGTGAAGCTTAAATTTTTATTCACACTGTGTGTACCGAGGAAATTGTGCAAGAAATCGCTCACTACCTCCCTTCCTTCCTCCCTCTCTCCCTCTCTTCCCCTCGGCTATTGCAAATGGCGGCTCAGTTGCTGTTTGTTTTGTTGCTGTTGTTGCTGTTGTTTTTCGGTTTGTCTGCTTTATGTTTGTTTCGTTCTTTTTATTTCTGTGTCACTCTTTTTGTTTGACCCACGTTCGGGTGACGCTTCAGGTCATTGGAGCTGGTCAATGCACAGCGCCAGCTGCAGTTCCAGCTGAGTTTGAGGAGTGTTTAGCAATTAACTGAGCAACTGAGACTTGAATGGAGCGGAGGATACTTAATTTTTAAAGTTGAAAGGGCTTAGGAAATACTGAGGTATTTTATTGTCATTATTTGGTATCAAAATAAATATTCATTTGATTTAAATTCATTGAAATATCTATAAAGATATTGTATCAAATAAAACTAGCAAAAAATATAATATAAATGATAGATGTGATCATAATAATAGTAATTAACTTAATGAAACAGTAATTCAAGAATTTTATAGCAATATTAATAAATAAAATAGAATATTTAAATACGTTTTTCAACCCGAGAAATTCTGTGCAAGTTGTGTCTCTTCTCTTCTTGTTCTTCTGCCTCTACTGCACAAGCAAACTGACTCTAATAAACACATACACTGCCCTCAATTGAACTACTTTGCCATAGCAAATCGAAGCAGTTGTCTAACTATGTATGTACAACACACACACACACAGAGCCCTTGTCAACTCTCGACCACGCCCTCGTATGTTCAATAGTAACAGCCATTGCCCATGCCAAGTTGAACATTAACAATTCAGGCATATAAAGCAAGATAAATATTAATTGAAAAATATTTTCACATCTCTCTGCGACTTAACAGGCACAAAAGTAGAAATAAAAGAAAACTACTGCACACACACACAGACAGAGAGACACAGAGAGACACACACGCACGCATGCTCACTGATGAAATTATGTACATTTGCATTAAGCAAAACATTAAATATGCAAAAGTGCAGGAAAACAGAGAAGCTGCAGCTACCAAATATGTTTGCATGCACACGACCAAAACGGAAGGACTGGCAAGAGGGAGATAGGAGAAGACAAGCAGACTTGGGTGAAGAGAGAGAGAGAGAGAGAGAGAGAGAGAGGGAGAGAGCATATAGCATATGGCATATTGCTGGCCACAGCAGGCGCAGGCGACCAAAAATAGAACAAGTCAAATATTTTTCGACAATTTATGAGCCTGTTCTCCCTGCGCCGCTGTCCTCTCTGTCTGCCCCGTCCAAAATGCATGTCCACTCAATGGGGTTGGCTGTGCAAGGGGGAGCAGGGCAGGAGTAAGGAGCCAGTAGAGTGTGGTGCTAGGGGTCCCTGGGTGGTTGTTGGTCAGCTTGTAACGCGAGTGCCCCCAAAAAATGCCATTTGCAATTAAAGCAAACAAGCAACGCAGTCGACGTCGCAGTCGGCGTTGCAGTCACTGCCAACGCCGACGCTTTCTTCGGTTATTTTCTTCTTTTTGCTGGCTACTTTTTGGCAATTGCATTTTTTAACAGGCGTCGCACGCGCACCCTCCAAATGGCCGAGCAGCCCCCGGAATACTCACGGACACTCCACTCACAGCACCCAGTACTGTATCGCGCTTTCCTGCCCCCCTTTTCCCCCCCCCTCCCCCTGGGCTACCCCTTCGCACTGGTCACATGTGTGAATTATAATTTCGCATTCGGCGTCGCGCTCAAAAGCATAAAACGAAACAAACAGTAACAAATTACTGTCAATTGAACGACTACAAGTTATGCTGCAGTTGTAGGGAGTAACATTTTGGGGGCTTATGAAATTAGAAAATATTCTGATATTAGAGAATCAGTTAGAAAACTGTTATTAGTTAGCAAAGAAATCTTTTTTAAACTGTTAAAAGTTATTATTCACTTTTTACTAAACAGTTTTACTTAGCTACATTAGAATTTGCACAAATTAGAACACTCTGCACTCAATAAATGGAATTGAATCCTTCTCTACTTTATTATACACGTGCAAGCAACCCTTTTCATCTTATAGCTTGACTACACGGTATACAAAACAAGAAACACAACCGGCTCAGTGCAAACACAGAGAAAAAGTGCCGGGCTCATAATAAGAAGAGCAGCGCAAGCAGCAGAGCTGCCTCGTTTCCATCGCAGCAGTCGCTGACGTCGCAGTCGCTGCGCCGTCGTAGTCGCATTTCCATTTCGCGCCGGGGCTTTTGCTTATCACTGGGACTGTCAAGTGCCCAGCATCCTACACCGTGTCCACTACCGCCAGCCCAACTCTCTCGGCAGCTGCCTTCCTCCTCCTTTGCCACCACGCAGTCCGCGCTCTTTGCAATAATTCAATTCATTTTCTATTTTTTGACTTATTTTTCATTTGATGGTGTCGCAGAAACAACAAAAAAAGAAAACAATAAAAAAGGAGTAAAAGTTGTTGGATATTCATCGTTCGGCGGCTGCAAGTGGATGCCTGATATGGGCGCAAGTGGCAAGAATGGGGGCGGGGGGAATGGGTGCAGGTGCTGCTGCTGCTACTGGTGCTGGTTTTCCTCCTGGAGTTGTTCAGGACACGGCACAAGTGGCGTCCCGGCTATAAATTTGGCGCGTTACCTTTTGTAAAAAATTTTATTGCATACGTTGAGGCGCAGCTCAAGTGCGATGTAGGAGACAGCCAGCCATGGGATGTCACAGTATGAGGGCCCTGTTTGTACACTGCATTTCGCATAGACGAAATAATCAAGAAGAGAATACTTGAAAAAATTAAAGCGGAAAACATATAGAAAAGGGAGATCTTCTGTGAGAAAGTCTAACTATATTGCGGAACCGAAAAAGGAAAGATTAAAAACAGGAATACTGAGCTTAATTCAACTTTTTCTGGTTGTTATCTCTATTGCATTTACTTTTTGAACACATTCATCCATATTATATGGGAAAAGGTTAGTTTTTCTGTGATATGAGTGGAGCAATTGAAAAAACCGTCAATAATAAGCTTTAATGTATGTTTAACTCAAGATATGCATCAGGTATCTCTGTCAAACACTCACACGCTCTGCCACTTCAGTTGTTCCACTTTTCACCTGCCCATTCACCTTACCCCTTTCTCCTGTCCCTCACCTACTTGCTAAATCAGTTTTTAATTTCCGCTCATTTGCGAAAACTGTTGCGAGAGCGGCAACAATAGACAACGTCAGCGCCTCATTATAGGCGCCGTTTTGTTCTTCAACTTTGCTGCCGCAGGCGTCAGTACAGCCCCCAAATGAGGCGTGGCACTCGCCACATGGACGCGGCCATTCAATTGAGCGTGTGTAAATATGTTGAAAAGTTAATTCATTGCACATCAGTGCATCGCTGCCTACTCCCACCTCAGCCAACCTGCCTCCACTGGGGCCCAACTATGGTGTGTGTGGCATATTGTGACTGTCAGCGTCGTCGTCGACTGCCGTCTGTTTGCCGCCCGTTCGCATAAAGGACATGCACACACAGCACATTTACGTTGCCTGCTTTTCATTTTGCCACTCCCCCCTCTCTACTACACTCTTCCCTCCTCTTCCCTTTCCACTGTCCACTGTTTTTTTCCCCCAGTAGTTTCTCATTTTTTGCTCTGGTTCGCTGTGTGTCATAAATGTAGTTCGATTTGCTGTTCAACGACATTAACCACCTCTTTCCCCCCCCCTTGCCTCTTGCAGTCACAGCAGGTGCCCCAGTGCTGTGGACTGTGCTGTGCTGGTGCTTAAGTAGTTGTGGGTGTTGGTTGCTGGCGCCAATAAATGTCAATTTTTTAATGTAGTTTTAGCACGCGGCAATGAAATTCATCAAGTGCTTAATTAACGTTGCTGGCATATGGCAAATTGCATTGCATACTTACGGGCAGATGCGCGAAAAGTGTTGCAAAGTGACCAAGTAAAATAAAGAACACTCTCTGCTTAAATTATGGAATTTAAGAGCATTTCTCAAGGGTCTGTCTGCTGCCTCTCTACCCATCACCTTTGCTGCCTAATCACATTAAAAACATTCATTCAATTCGATTTAACACGTCCATAAAATTTCATTTAATTACCACACTGGTCAACACACACCCTCACACACACACATTCACACATTTCTATTTGCATTTCACACTTTTTCCACACTGTCACGTTCGACTGCTTATTTTTATTGCCTGTATTTTTTTTCTTCTAGCTCTTTTTCTTTGCTTTTTCCTCCTCTTTTTTTTTGGTTTTTGTTTTCTGTTTTTAGGTTGTTATTTTGCACTACAATTATGTTAATTTCCTATGCAAATAAAATTTAATTGAAGCTCTGGCTGGCCGGCGCGGCACGTCGCTGCATCGGAGACGCCGACAACAGCCCGCACTTAGCGAACTTCGTCGTCCAAGCATAGAAACCCTTCACCCTTCTCCCCGAGACCTCTACCTTCCCATTCACATTTCCTGTCCTTACGTAGTCTCTGTGCAGGCTGCGACGGGCAGCGCATTTAGGAGAACGTCGCCAGCATTAATTGCCAATAATTATATTGGTTTACCTTTCTGCGTTACTTTTTTCTACCATTTTTATAAATATTTTCCCTTATTTTGGCTGGTTTTTCCTTTTTTCACTCGCTGTTCACTCAGCAGGCAGCACTGCTTTAAATTGAGCTGGCATTTAATTTGTGTGGGTTTATTTTTTATGTAAGAAGTAATATATCATTAAGATATAAAGTGAATTAAGTTGATAATTATTTTAATAGTAATATTTTTATTAATTTAATCTGTTATTATAAAGTTTAATATTTTTTTTATATATAATTTATCAATGAAAAGCATAATTTATCATCTCTTTAAACTATTCCCTTACTTTTTGATAGTCTTATAATTTTTAAAATTTATTTAATTATGTTTTCTGAAGGATCAAGTATTTAAATGGTTATTTTCTGTTAGATCCTATCAATATATTCCTACTTTATTTATTTATTTGTATTTTTATGTCCTCGCCTGATTTCTTATTATTCTACAAATCGAACTAGTCAAACCTTATTCCTTCTATTATTATCAGAATTTCCTCTGACTTTAAGTGCAATTAAATTCAGTTCAAATCCCCGTGCAGTATTTCTAGCTAACCAATGGCCTCTTATCCGCTTCCTCCTCTACCCCTTCTCACACTCAGTTTGCAATTGCAACCAATTAAATTTGCATAAATTGCGCCACAAACTCGCAGATGAGCCGAGCACACAATAAGTGTCAAACAATAAAAGTGCGTTGACAATTACAACAAAAATTAAATTAACTTATTAACTCGCATGCGTTTCTGTGTGTGTGTGTGTGTGTGTGTGTTTGCGGGTGTGTGATATATTTAAACATGTAAATGAACACACAACTCGTTGTCTGCTGACAAAATGTAATGTAATACCAGTAAATGCTGTGCCTGTCGCTTAAATAATAATCCAATCAGCAAACATTCGAACCTCTGTGTCACAATGTACCTACCCCTTCTTCCTCCCTTGGGGGTAGTCAAACAATTGACAACGCTGTGTGTATTATGTAATTATTACCAAATGCAAATATAATTTAATAAATGCAATCGCAACGATCCCTTTCGGCTGAGCTGTGATTTATGGCGCACGTGGCGTATGCGTAATTTCACATTGCAATTGCTCACGCAGTTGCTCATGGGGCTCATACTAAAATTAAGGTGAGATTGTTGTGGAATCTTAACTAATCGTTGTGTTCTTTTCTCTCTTAATTCTTTGCAGGATTTCGACAAGGAGATAAGCTGCCACAAGATTCACTCGCCAAGCAGTAGCAGCCATGCTCATCTACCCCTGCACCACCAGCATCAGCACCACCACCACCACCCGCATCATCATTCGCTGCACAATCACAACCACAACAGCAGCAACAGCAACAACAACAACAACGAAGACGACATGGAGCCAACGCTGCTCTCACCTGCCCATTCCAATCATTCGGCCTATGACAGCAAGGAGCATGTCAAGGAGCTCGAGTTCTATAAGAACTTAGCCGCCAAGGCTGCCTCGCTGGCCAACCATCATCAGCAGCAGCAGCAGCGTGAGACGAGCTCTGCCTCGCCGCTGCCCATGCAAATCGATGCGGATGCCGACGATGATGAGGCAGAGGAGGAACAGGCAATGCGTCTCAGGCGTGAGGAACAGGCACAGGCCAAGGCGTTTGCGGCACATCTGAATGGAACTAGTGAGTACATATCGAAAGCCAAACGACACAAGGAGGGAAGCATACAGAGGAAACTGCCTAGTTAAATGTATAAGAAATAAAACGAATATATAATGAACAATATACTTCATGTTCAGTGGAAATTATATGTAATTTCCTTTACATTAAAATGATGAAACAGTTGTATTAATCAACTTCGAACTAATTATAATAAATAATAGACAAGACTTACAGTAGAAATTATATGAAATTTCCTTTACATCAAAATTAATTTAGAGTTTTATAGATCAACTTCGATATCTAAATCAATTGAAGGATTTTCAAGTCGCAATCATCCAACCCATTTAAGGAAAACTTCTTGTCGCGTTAATTGCTTCAGTTGATTTAAACATTTAACGGCAGTTACCATCCCCTCAATTGAGACACACACACACACACACACACACACATCCACGCAGTCCCCAACTAGTCCGCAACTGAGTAAACTGGCAATTAGTGCTGGCAGCTTTTAAGGCTGCCTGCCTCAGCCCCCGCATCCCCTCGCGCCTTACCCGTTGACATTTCTACTAATTTTGCAACAGCTTCAGCCAAAACTAATGACAACATTTTCTCTGTGTGCCTTTTGTTTATGTACCGTGCTCCGACCCGAACCAACAGTGCAAGACATGATAAATTTGCAAAAATTACAAAATTTGGCCACACTGCAACAGCAGCAGCAGCAGCAACAACAGCAACAACAGCAGCAACATCAACAGCAGCAGCAGCAACATCCGCACTCTCATCATTCCCATCATCATCCTGCCACGGCTGCCGCACTGGCAAGTCTTCAGGGCTTAGCGGCCTCCGTGTTCAACTCACCGTTGAATTTGAGCGTCGGCGCGGAGGCTGCAACAGCAGCAGCAGCAGCTGGAGTCAACTCATCCTCGGTGGCAGCGGCAGCTGTTGGCTCACCCAGCAGCAACAGCAACAACAACAACAACAACGGCGGCAGCAACAGCAACAACAATAGCTGCCACAATGGCAACAAACACAAGACGTCAAAGGGCAACAGCAGCAGCAGCAGCAGCAGCGGCGGAGGAGGCAACGGCAACGGCAGCGGTGGTGGCAACAACAATAGCAACAACTCAGCTGGCAACAACTCGGGCAGCCAGCAGCAGCAGCAGCAGCCACAGGATAATTCCAGCAGCAGCAGTTCGCCCCATGCTCATTCACTCAACGCGACGACGCTGGCCAATATGCTGGCTGCGGCGACCGCATCGCCACCGCCAGCGCTCCAAGCACCGCCGGCAAGCGCGCAGATGCCGCAACTGATACTCGCCTCCGGGCAGCTGGTGCAGGGCGTGCAGGGTGCCCAGTTGCTCATACCCACAGCGCAAGGTGGGTACAAATATGCATGATATACACACACGTACACACACACACACACACACACATGCATGCATGCACAGTACTTAGCTTTAGTTGTGTTGGGTATCAATAACATAGTTGACTTGCCTTGACTCGACTTGACTGCCACTCCCACTCCCACTCGGTGGTCGCGTGTCTTAAAGCTAAGGCGATTAGGCAACTTTCAATTTCCTGTACCTTATGATGGAATTTTCCTCGAATATTTCTTACGATTAATCGGGCATTTTCAAAGGGATTTTAATCTATATTAATTGCTGCGGGAGTTTACATATTGTAGCATATATAATGAGCATAAGAGAAAAGAACTTTAGCAAGTTTGCCGTTGAATAGAAGAGTGGAAATTGTACATATTATTATTATTGAATAGGGGATTATGTACTGCGACCTATAGCATCTATTGTACCCCTGCTGAGTTTATTCATCCATTATCACTTCAGTGTTTCTTTAGAATTCTAAAATGTTTCCTAGCCTCATTTACCTTATCACTTTAATTCCAAGAAGGTGCCTTTCTAGAGTTGCACATCTTATACGGGCCAACGCCAAACTTCCTGTGAGTTTGTGCCTGTGATTGCTTTCAAAGATTTCTTGATTTCATGGATTTATTCTTCATATTCTTTTGGTTTGTAGTAGCCCTAGTTTGACTTTTATTCTAAGGAAGTGTTTTTTGATGGTTGATTGATAACAAAACTGTATTTTACACTTAATATATTTTATGTTACTATATTACTTTAAAAGTATACTCAATATGTAAAATTCTACAAGTAACTAAGCATTACTATTTCGTGTTATCCAGCGCCATAATGTATGTACCCTTTCAACTTGGCAGCTCTGCGTGCCAGTGTGCATTGTATTATAGTCTATATTTCAAATATATTCCCCTAATGATGTCAGTTACGATTGAAAGTGTTCCAATTAGTGCGCAAAGAATCAAGAAGAATCGATTAAATCGATTTTTTGACATTTGAGAAAAGTCTCAAATGTCAAAAAATCGATTTAATCGATTCTTCTTCGATTCTTTTGCAGCACTAGTTCCAATCTTTAGCTGCTTGTTACTAAGTTTAATCAACTGTTGTTTAGCACAGAGCCTATCAAAACAACTCGAAAGAATAAGGAGCTACCCCACTTTGAATGCGACTGTCAAATTACTTGTGCAATAAGTTTTGCTTTTATATGAAATATTTTGACAGTTGCACGCAGTCAAGTGTTGCAAAGTGTTGCACGCCACAGGGTGTTAGGAAAGAGAACATTTAATATAATGTTCTTACTATATATTCAAGATATTGAATAGTATGAAAGGCACTTTACTACTTTTCATATTTATATTACATTAGTTTTGTTTCATTTTATTTATCCTATTGTTTTTTATATTAGCATTAAGTAAATGCATATTGTTTTTAGAATCTGCACTTTATTATTGCACTTATCTCTAATCTCTGCTCTTCTCTTTATCCTCTGTTCTTCCCCTCTTCCCCCTCTCAGGCATCGCCGTGCAGACCATCCTCACCATTCCAGTGAGTCCGCAGATTCCCACCAGCGAACAGTTTCTACCCAATGCTTTCGGCGCCTTTGCTAGCTACCAACAGCAGCAGCAGCAACAACAACAGCAGCAGCAGCAACATCAGCAACAACAACGGGAGCTGCTTGCTCCGCCATTGGCCACGCTGCAACACGCGCCCGCCTTGCCACAATTGGCGCAAACTCCCACGAATTTACTGAAGCCGAATCTCTTCTCGACTGGCGTGCAGCAGTTGCTGACGGCGCTGCATCCCGAGCTGTTTGCCGCTGCCGCCGCCAATCACCAGCAACAGCAGCGTGAACGCGAGCGGGAACAGCATCAGCAGCAGCAACTGGCAGCGGCAGCAGCGGCTGCAGCAGCAGCAAGTCACTTGCCACACGCTCATCTGGCCGCCGAGTTGCGACGCTCGGCGGAGCGCACGCCGCCCAGCGGTTCCCCCACCGTAGGCAGCCCCGCGTTGCCGGCCAAGCAGCCACCGCCGCCGCCTCCGCCAGCTGCAGCTTTCCTTCTGCAGCAGCAGCTGCACATCAAGCCCGAGACGCAGACGCATCTGCATCATCATCATCAACTGCACAACACGTCGTCATCGGCGTCCACATCGTCGCATCCTCAAATAAGTCTGCGGCATCCCGACGAGCTGACAGCGCCGCAGCTGGAACTGAAGCCACTCGAGCTAAGCAGCAGCAGCAGCAGCGTTTCGCCGCCGGCACTGCCGCCTTCGGCAGCTGCACTTGCTCGACATCACTTCGGGCACAATCTGCGCAGCGCCCCAGCCTCATCGCCCAAGCACAGCCCTGGCCGTGGTTCCTCCGGCTCGACGGGCATGAATCTCAGCCAGCATCACGAGCGACTCGAGCGACGATCGCACACGCCCACAGCGACTGCGACACGTGCCAGTTCGGGTCTGCCACACGAACGTGGGGCAGGCAACACGCTGGCCGGACGCCTGACACCGACTGTATCGGCTGCAACAGCTGCTGCTGTCACCTGCAGCAGCAGCAGCAGCAACGAAAGAGGCTACTCATCCCCATTGTTCCGCACGCATTCGCCGCCTTTGCACGCCCTCAACATGGGCAGCTCGCCGCGTCTGGAGCGCGACTATCTCGGAAATGGACCAAGTTTAGGCAGTGGCTCAAATGCTGCAACTGCCACAGCCTCCAGCTGTGCTGCAGCAGCGGCGGCGTCCAGTGCCGCCAGCAACGTACTTAGCAGCATCAATAGGTAAGCAAAGCTATAGCTGTGCAGGCTTTGAGGCAGTGCTGAACTGCTTCTCCCTCTCTCTCTCTCTCTCTCTCTCTCTCTCTGTCGTTCTCTCCCTCTGCAGACTCAACGCCTCCAATGGCGAGCTGACCATCACCAAATCCCTGGGCCCGCCAACGGCAACAGCCACGCGTGCCGCATCATCTTCGCCGCGTGAAGATTCTCCCGGTCCGGGACCATCGACGTCGTCAGGTGTCTCCCTCATGCAGCCGCTCAAGCTGAGCCCCTCATCGCAGCGCAGCGAACCGCCGCAAATGTCGCCCAATGGCAACGAGAACGACAATGACCTGCTCATGGATTCACCGAGTGAGTAAAGATCGACTCTTTTTTTTCCATTTGCCTCAATCTCATTCATAAGTTAGAGTAGCTTAAGCGCCGACTGTCCGTATATGTTATTCCTGCTGGCAGTGCCTGCTCTGCCTAATTCTGTGACGCGTGACAGCTTCAACGTTGCTGCTAATTTGGCCAACACTTTCTGGCTGACATCAACTTGCAAGTTTTGGCAACACGTTGCAAAATCTTTGCTTCGAGTTTTGTTTAGCGCAGCTCGCTGACTGTCGCGGCTGCATCAATTATGAACTGTGCCCCGCGGATGTCGGCGAAGTGTGCAGCAAAAGTTTTGCAAGCACACTCATACACTCACACATACATATATACTAATACACACACTTACAGAGACACACACACTCGCATTGACACTTACTCCCACACAACAAGGGCCAAATTCGAATATTCCATTTGCTGCCTTGCGCTTCTAAGCCGATCCGCCCTTGAAACTTGCCTTGCATATTCTTCTTCTCCTACTTCTTCTCCTTCTTCTTCCTCTTCTTCCTCTTCTTCCCTTGGAAATTACATAGAGCAAATCCAGTCAAGTTGTTAGCGCTTGTTTGCATTTAAAACGCAGCGCAAAGTTTCATTGCTGTCGAATTGCGTTAATTAATGTTTAAAAAGTTGCCGAAAATAACTTGCAGCGCATATCACTCATACGCCATGTTGCACACGTGTATTTTTCAAAACCCTCGAAAGCAGCCTCTCATCTCATCTCAAATCATCATCAGCAGCAGCAGCAGCAACAGGCAACTGCATCAATTCAAAATTATTCACTGCCTGCACAGTTCGCATTGAGTTATTCACCTGCACTCAAATGTTATGATGAGTGTCTGAGCTGAATGTGTGTGTATGTTTGGGATTCTTAAATATTTCGACTAATTGTGTAAGCTTATATTTTTAGAGTCCTTTCTTCTAGTTTGCTGTAAATGAAAGCAATCAACTCCAAATGGGCATTCAGTTGAGCAAAAGATAATTTAATGATGAAATGCAATTCTTGTACAAATAATATAATATTGTAAATAAATCTGTCTCAATTTCTTTAAGAATATAGAGAAGTAATTATAAATAATGCTTGGGAACATATGAAATTAATTTAAATTATAAATTCCCTAACAAAAACTAAACTCACAAGAACTTCAGCTTAATCAAAAGTAATTATTCGTTTTTGAAATATATTTCATTACAAATTGAATCAAGAAATTTTTAATTTATTTCACAAGTAATCACAACATTAAGTTTACTTTGTATAACTTGCCAACAACTGAAAGTTAATATTGACAAATAGGAAATCGTTCGCTATAGTTAGGCAAGGCCTTCGCAATCGGTCTCAATTTCTCTGTGTAGGGAACTAGGCAGCCACGTAGCCACCTCACTTGGGGCTTAATTGAAACTTGGGATGCATTAAAAATGCAATCAGCACAACAAGCAGGGAATGCTAAAGCTGCAGCTGCAGCTGCATCAAGTTAACCCCCCGTACCCCACCCCTAGATTGCCTCCTCCCCTTAAGCATTCTCTCTCTCTTGCCATCAGCTGCTGGCGGGTTTAGTACTATGTAACGTGCTCTCAATTGCATTGGTGGGGATCGTTTGCTTTGCCTGCGGCTACTTCTTCCACTTCCACACAGTGCTTGATGGCAGCAGTGGCAGCAGCAGCAGCAGCAGCTCTCTAGTGTCTCTAGCATCGCATACAAATTGCAGACAAAATGCAGCTTAATTACTACTAATTGATGCATACAAAAACTTAAGATGTTTTCGTATTTAATGACATATTTCACTCTCGAAGCCAAACAAGCAACAAAGCTGCGACGACAGCAACAACAGCAGCAGCAACAACAACGAGAATAACAGTCAAGTTATGGCCCAGCAAGGATGCTGGCAAGGATAGGACTAAGGCTGGCACTGAAGCTGCGACTGGGGCTGAGATTGAAGCTGGGGTTGGGTCTGGGGCGCATCTTAATTACCGCTAAAGCGCCAGGCTGCAGTTACAGTTACAGTGAATGGCTTTGCTTTGGCTGTTGCCTGCTGCCTGATGATGGTGTCTCTGCCGGAGTCGTCGTCTTCGTCGTCGTCGTCTGCTTGTTGTCGCCTGCATATCATTAATAAATAAATCAAATTTCTGTGCGTGTAGTTTGCCAAGTTGAAGTCACCAGCAGCTGCTAACAAATTAAGCAGATAAAGGCAATAAGTAAGCGCTCTTACCTCATAGACAAGCATAACAAGCGCTAAGTGGCAGCAATAATAATAACTGTAACTGCAACAGCAACAAAAGCAACAACACCAACTCTTACTACAACTGGTGGCACCTTCGAGCTTCGTCTTCCTAGGCAAACGGCAAATGAGTTTTATCAATTTACCTGCGACGCTCTAATAATATTTCGCAATTACCGCAATTAACTGTAATTAAGCCCAGTGCCGCCGCGACTCGACGGCAATTTATGTCGTCGTTTCACATTGACAGTTATTACCTTGAATCGGCTCCATTAGCCGCGTGTTTAGCCTCTTTAGCGTAGCACTTAAGTGACTTTAACCAACTGGAACGTACTCGTCTTTAACCCTTGATCCTTATCTGTCCCTCTCTCTCTCTCTCACTCTCTGTATCTTTTGCAGATGAACCCACCATCAATCAGGCAACCACCAATGTGGTCGACGGCATAGACCTGGATGAGATCAAGGAGTTCGCCAAGGCATTTAAGTTGCGTCGCCTCTCGCTGGGCCTTACCCAGACCCAGGTGGGTCAGGCGCTCTCAGTGACCGAGGGACCCGCCTACAGTCAGAGTGCCATATGCAGGTGAGCTATGGGAGGAAGAGGCGATGCATTTATACATATGATATATATAACCAAACGGCAGGGTAAATTAACAAATCAGAGAACCGGTTGCAACACCTTAAGATTATCTAAGAGTCGCATGTTATCTGCCGATCTTCGCATTAACTGATACGGGTTTAGCTGCACATAGTTATGTATATGTATTTTAAGTTATGCATATTTTCTTGTACCAACAGAATCGAAGATACTATATGTTCTATCTATGACTTAAGTTTCTCAAATGGCAACAAATTAAAATTAATTATTTTCAACGTCAAATTCAGTTATCAATTTCAATTTAAAAGCGAAGATCCTCCTCAAGGTTGTTTTTCATTTGGTTGAAGCTTTAATTTTAGTTTAGTTTTATGATATTTCTGGAACAATCTGTAGAGTGCCAGGACATTTCGAACAAATACTTAAATTTATTACAAACTATCGCCATAATTCTATATTGATTGTTAATGTTTTCAAATCTCAATGTGATCAACGATAATGCCAAATTAATTTTATTTATTTTATTTGTTTATTTTTAAATCGCCAAATCGACAAACAAATCGCCAACTGTCTCTCCTTCTCACACTCCTTCTCACTCGCTGCCGAAACTCGAACTCGAACTCGTCTCACCTCGTCGTCGTCGTCGTCGTCAATTATTGTCCCCGTGTCCACAACAAATGTCAAATGTCAAATGTGAAATGACAAAACGCAAGCAGTGCACTCGCTGCGCAGATGTACGCCGCTCAGCTGTCGACGCAACAACAGAACATGTATGTGTGTGTGTGTTGGTGTACCCGTGTGTGTGTGTGTGTGTGTGAAACCTAACTAAAGTGCAAGAGCTCATTTTTTAAGTTTTTGTCTTATTTCTTATGTTACAAGTATACGCTTTTTAATGAGAAATTGGCCAGGGCATTGCCAACGAGCAATTTCAGCAGCTTTGAACAATAAATTTCGTACTTAAATGGAAAAAAAAGATCAAGAAGATGATGAAGAAGAAAGTATGCTACTTGACAATGTCCTGGCACTTTAGTTACGTTTCTTTTACGTTTTAATGCAAGGCGAGTGAGTAGACCTAATGCTAAACTCTCCTCTCTCCTCCTACTCCTTCTGCTCTTTCTCTCTCTCTCCACAATAGGTTCGAGAAACTGGATATCACACCAAAGAGTGCGCAGAAAATCAAACCCGTCCTCGAGCGTTGGATGAAGGAGGCCGAAGAGAGGTGAGAGTATGGAGGCAGTTCCACGCGCCGTGCATCCCTTTCTAGTGGCAGCCAAAGCTAAACTACGTTTCTATTTTTCATGTATTTCCATAGTCACTGGAATCGCTACAAGTCGGGCCAGAATCATCTGACAGATTATATTGGCGTGGAGCCGTCAAAGAAGCGAAAGCGACGCACCTCCTTTACACCACAGGCGCTGGAACTGCTCAACGCGCACTTCGAGCGCAATACGCATCCGTCGGGTGAGTGGTAACTTTCGACTGCGTGCAAAACTATTGCCTACTTTCGTGCAAGTGTTTTAATATTGCCCTTCACTCGTTCCAATTCACCTCTCTCCTTGGACAGGAACCGAAATCACCGGCTTGGCCCACCAACTTGGCTACGAGCGCGAAGTGATCCGCATTTGGTTCTGCAACAAGCGGCAGGCGCTGAAGAACACAGTGCGCATGATGTCCAAGGGCATGGTCTAGTAGGGCGTGTACATACCAGAGACGGACGCGGAGACAGAGATGGGGATCGTGGAGAGTCGTGCTATAAACTGTACATAGTTAGTGTGTGTGTGTCTGTGTGTGTTTGTGTATTATGTGATAGTTTTAAACACTTAGCGATTAGAGTGTAGGCCATGTAAAGTAAAGCAGTGTGTCATAGCATTTACGATGAGACGAGTATCAGCATACACGTATGTCCCCCTTCCCCCTCTTCCCCATCTACCACTTATCATATTATATATTAAACTATGACTAATATTAACCATATCCCAAATAGCCTAAAAGTAGTCTAAAGTCGAGTGCAGACTTGTGCAGTTATTAGGGCCCCATTTTACATGATATCGATGTGCCATTCCAGAAAACGAAAAAAAAAACAAAATGATATCTAATTGAATACTACAAAAAAAAAAGCATCTATAATAAAATTCATAAAGAGAAATTAACATTTAAACATTTTTATGGTTAAGCGCAAAACCAAAATGGCAACACAAATGACACAAGAAAAAGATGAAGAAGAAGAAGGTGGATAAGAAGACGCAGAATTCTCTATAAACCTTAAGCGACGATTAAAGAATATTTGCATTTAATGCGTTGGCTATATTCAAGTAATATGTATATGTATACTAAAGTGTATTTAATTTAAACAATTTATAAACAAATTACTAACTCTAGAAATTACAAATTCTCATTTGGCCATCAGACTCCCCCACAAAAGAAAGCATAAACAAATGAAACAAACAAACAACAACCCAAAAAACAACAAAAATGGCAGCGCACTAAAAATTTAGAATAAGCAAATTTATGTAGCAATTTAAACGATGAAAAAAAACAACATAAATAAAATACGAACAGACGGAAAAAAAACCAAGAATATTTCAATTACAAAATTTAAATGGTACACAGAAAAAGAATGAGAAACTAAACAAATATTTAAATAATTGTAATAAAAAACAGATATAATTAAAAATGTGAACAACCGTGTGTGTTTTATTGTCGAAAGTTGCTTAATTATTTTATGAAATGTTAAATCTATTTATGCTTATGAGCACTTTATTGTTCTTAATTGCTGCTTTATGGTAGACTGGCATTATCACAAGATTGGCAATTGTTGTATTGATCATAGATTGCTGGATCAATCACTCAGCATGGCTTCCAGATTCTTCTGCTTTTGCCACACACGATACTCGATCAGACCGTAACTAGAATCAAGAAATGATTGTTAAACAGTAACTTTAAATACTCATATAGCAAGTACACTCACCCAATGCATCCCACCACCATGACACACATCAGTATGGTCAGTTTGGTGGATGTGCACAGCTGCGAGCTTATGACGTAGCCAATTACCGAGCCCGTACTTTCCCACAAACGGAAGTTGCTGTAGGCGGCAATCAAATGGTTTGGAAACAGGATGCCATAGAAAGCTGAAAGTACAGAACACATTTCGCTATAAAAGCTGTCTGAGTGCATTCAAAACCATAACTTACCATTGACAACAACCAGCCAGATACCATCGCAGATGCCCCAAATGGCCGCAAAGGCGCAGTAGCTCAGGTAGTCGCCCTCACGTGCCTCCCATGTGTACATGTATGCAAGCAGACTAAGGTTAACAACAGCACACAGTGCTGCCAGAGTGACACGTCCAATACGCTCGACCAAAGCTCCAGCAATGCCTGCTGCAACTGCATTGGCAACTCCAAAGCAAATCATGGCAAACCCTATTTTCGAAATGCCCCAACCACAGGCAACAAACGACTGTGGTGTAAAGAAAAGGCATTCGATTAGGTTGTTGTCTCTGCTAAAATGCAATGCAGACTTACGCGTGTGAAGTCAACTGCAAGAAAGGCCTCCTCCAGTCCAATGAACATGGTTATGGGCAGCATGAGGATCTGACGACGTTTGCGCAACAGATTGATGGTCACTGTGAGCAACTTCAGTCCAGACATGCCACCTCCAGTGTCGCCGCGCTTGACGCCATAGCTGTAGAGAGATTTATGTTGGATTAAATCAAGTAAGGGCATCCTTAACCGTACAAGACCCTTACCGTTTCAGTGAGCTAACGCCAAAGACCATCATGACCACTGCAGCCGCCATGCACATCAGAAAGATGGAGTTGAGCAGCTGAATCTGTTCCGGTGCTGGCGGCACCAAATTGGGGTTCACCTCGGCACTGATGCCAGGACAGAAGCGAGCGCCACACAGCTCACCCACACGGCTGATGCTCGCCTCCAGTTCCTCCAGTTCCAGAGTTTCGTTGGCTGGCGATGTTGTTGCTGCAGCACTCAGTGTCAACACCGAGGAGGAAATAAGATTACCCCACACCTGAGCCATTTGGTAGAAGATGAAGAATAGTCCGAAGAACTTGACCGTGTTGACATCCTTGCGCGAATTGTTGCCCCGCACCTGGGTCAATGCCTCGGACACAGTGGAGAGGTACGTGCACTTGGAGCACCACAGTGGACCGCCGCCAAAGCCCACCATAAGGGCTGCCGGAATGAGGGTGTGGAAGCGCGGATAGAACTGGGCAGCGATGTAGGGCATGTACGTAAACAGGGCCAGGGCCATGGTCAGTCGGCAGCCGAACCAACTGTTGATTAGAGTAAGTGGTGAGTGGCGAGTGGCAAGTGGCAAGTGGCTGAGCATCAGCTTGGTAGGGGATGCTCTTCTTTGTTTTATGGCTGAGTTGAAGGCAACAGAAGGGGAAGGGGGACGTAGGCAGCGCAGTCAAGCCAAGGACGACCATAAATCTAAATAAATCGAGTTAACTGATTAAAGTTGCCACGGTCAGCATTTTTGGGCCAACGGCTTGCGCGCGTGCCTGGAATAAGTCAAACGGGTCGGAAAAATCCGATGAAACTTGTGGGACTGTGGAGGAGAAGAGAGGGGTGGGGTAGAAAGAGGACACTAGAGCGAACGTATCCTATAAATTAGCGATTTGTTTAAATGTCAGCCCAAACAAAATGGTTGCCAGCAGAGAAGAGTAGAAAAGTGGGCAGGGGAAGGCACAGGGCGAGAGAGTGAGAGAGAGAAAGAGATAGAGTGGGAAAGAGATAAAAGGGGGAATGAGTAAGAAGGGAGCGCAAAGCGGACCACGGGGAACTGCAATAATGGGCGAGCCTAATCCAAGGACTTCCTGTTGACATTTAGCAGTCAAACACGTCGTGGCTCATCCCCTGCCCCCCAGTCAGAGCCTCAGATGCCTCGACTGCCTTTTGGCTGTCACATCTGCATAAAATTGCCATAAAAACGCCGCACAATTGCCAAACATTTATGGCAAGCCGAAAATTTATGCGTGTTCGTCCCCGTAGAGAATGGAAGCAATTAGATGACAACGCGATGAGCGACGTCAGATTTGAAAGAAAAGAAACTCAGATAAGTTTAAAGAAAAGCGACAAAACTCTTAGGCAACTTTTAATGGGCTTAAAGAGAGCAAAGAAAGAGAATCAACAGTGCCTGCAATTTGAATGGCAAAGAAGAAGAATCTAATCTAATCTAAGTACCTCAAAGGCACTGCAAAAGAAAGAATAAGTTGACCTTTAATGGGTTTTATTTCTACGTGATTAAAACACAGTCTCTATGGGCGATACGACTAAATGCAATTTGTGTAATTATTCATGCATATTCACCACTTTTTGCGACGCAGTCAAGCGGGAAATTTAGCATAGTTACTCACCTAATCACCGTCATGGGTAAAAATATGTTCGACAGGATGAGCGAGCCGTAGATGACGGCCAGCGTGGTGGTGCCCAATGCCTTGTCGGCATTCACCGAACTCTGCAGATTCGATGTGCCGTGAAAGGCCGTGAAGTGTATCATGAATGCCAGCCCGATGACGACGACATTTTTGGTGATAATGAAGCGTTCCCGTGGCTCGTAGACCCGTTGATTCGGTTTATTGTCGCCACTGCCTCCGTTTGCAGCGTTGCTGGTGACAACAACGTTGGAGTTGCCACCATTCTGTGACTGCACGATGCTTGTGTCCAGCGCCAGTTCCTCAATATGTGTGTCTGGCTTCTCTGTGGGGTAGACCATGTTGCCTAAGGAAAAAGGAAGGAGGGGAAAGAAAAGAGATATTAGTGGAGGGTGCAATATGATTCGCAATTAACTCAATGAACGTAACTGACATTGTGACAACATTGTGAATAACGACGATTTGATTAAGCGGGGTGAAGAATCTTCAGCATATTCAATTTTAAACAACTGACAACACCCTCATGATAAAAATACTACTTTTATTATGGTTGCCACAACTCTATGTGATAAAAAGGAATTCCCTGTTTTATTCCATTGTAAGTGATATTTATATCGCCCTCTATTTCTATGGCCCACACACACAGCCTCTCTAGCGAGATCCCTGTAGTCCTCTGCTATGGCCCAAAACGAATTCGAATTCAGATTCCCACAATATCAGAGACTCAGTCGCAATACACTCGAGGACAGTATCTGCTTACGTGCAGGGGGCAACAGCCCGGGTATATTGGCTGCAGCTTTGAATGGCATTCAATCCGCAGCTAAGGCGACTGCTTCGCCCCGTCAATAACCTTGGCTGATTTTCAATTTTACTCACAGTATACAACGATATAGTGTGCATGGGGTATATCAGAGTCAATCACTTGCCTGCAGCATTTTCACTTCTTTAGCAATAACTGTGCGGGCGTTACGCCTTCCTAGCGAATGCGATATCAAGTAGCTCGAGCCAACTCTGCCTTCCTTCAGTATCAAGGACGCCACGCCTCCTCCTGCCCCCGCCTGTCTACCTCCCTGGCTGCTCGCCTTCCTGCCTGCCCGCCCATAATCCTTTAGGCACTCGCACAGCACGTAGCGGCGACAGGAACGCAAATTTATGGCTGTCTACGCCCACAAACACACAGCACGCTCACACGCCCCCATTCCGATTGTATGTGTGTGTGTGTAGAGAGGGCGAGGTGAGGAATGGAATCTATTTGGCTAACGCTGAAAACGCGCGCTCGACTTGTTTGCATTTGATTTCGCGAGATTCCAACGACACTTTGAGGAATTTAGCACCTTTGATAAAGTTAAAGGTTTGTTTGCCAGCCGCTGAGTTGTCTCCCTTCACCTCTTCCTACCCCTCCCCCTGCCCCAGCCCGCAGGCACGCTCACCTGCCTGGCAATGTTTGGAGAAGATACAATGATTTTGATTTAATGTACTCGTGCTGTAGCTCTGCTTCACCATAGACAGAGCTCGATTGAATTGAATTTCCGGCGCAAAGGCGTGCCACGGGGTAAACAAAAGAAGGGGGAGCAGAAGGAGCAGGCTGTAGGCGAGGGAGAGGAGGCTATTTTCCCGCCAGGAGTTTGCTTACTTAGTGAATTGTTTTCAAGATTTTTGATACGCCGATAAGAGGGTTAAATAATAATAATAATAAAGTAAAATTGATTTCGAATACCTTGAGGCATGACAGCAGCAGCAACAGCAGCAGCAGCAACAGCAGCAGCAGCAGCGGGAGCAGCAAATATTAATTGCCTCAACTTAAAGGCAGCCAAAGTTGAATTACTCTTCAAATAAGTTAACCGAGTTCACAGTTGCTTCCCCCTCGAACTGTCCCTCTTGTCTGGCAATTAATCTCACCTGAACACAGTCGGTAAATCAGTTTTATGTGCTCAGGCTGTGGCATGGCACATCGTCTCTAACAAGGCAGCATATTAATCATACGCCGTGTTGATCGATTGTAAACGGCCATTAAATGCAACTAATTGCCATTGAGAAGTGCACTTGGTGCGCAACATCGACTTCATCTAGGCGATTAATTAAATGGTCGAGCATGTGTTGCCAGTTGCTCATTGGTTGATTTACTCCCACTCGAGTAAGCAAATGTTTGTTTATAATTAACAAATAAATGAACAGTAAATTAACTTTTAGGAAATAAATACATTATGTGAAGTGTATTATAGTTATGCATTTATCTGCATAAAAACTTAAGTTTCGTTTGCCTTTTTTTATAGCAATAAAACATAGTTTATGGCAAGCAAGACAAGGCAATCGAAGCCTGCCTTTGCTTGACCCGTTTTGTTGCCTACTTTTGTGCATGAATTTTAAACTGACACAGTCGAAGGCAATTGCCGCATTTCCCTTGATAATAAACTCAACACTTAGAACTCTAAATTGCCCATTTTCAATAGGCATATGCAAAGAGGGTGATATGCAAAAGGGGAGAGAGGGGAACTTTATCAGCAACTCTGCAGACCTAGACATAAAACGAAATGAAATTATAAAATCACTCACACACACACACACACACACACACACACACAAGCACACGCACGGCCTGCCAGCTGCAACAGTGTGACAAAATTGAAGCCTGGTGGCTCGTGCCAGCATTAAAAATAAAACTTTTTTATGGTTTGTTGACAGCTCACGCGACGCAGACATAAAAAATTTAACACACGCCTCGACCAATTGGCCAAGTCTATGCGGTGGCCAGATTGCCTGGCTAGCAGAGAGCGAAAGAAAACGAGAGGGACAGCGAAAGAGTAGCGCAGACAGCAAGCTGCTTACAGGCCTCGTCCATCATCTAAATGAAAATCAGGCATAATCACCAAAATGGCCAGGCGAATATGGAAGCCATTTGTTTTATGCTCGTCTCTGAAACTTTCTTCACATAAAACAATGAAACTTGAGGCTGGACCTACTCTTTTTTTTTATTTTGGGTCCAGCCTCGGGCCTATGTTGAAAATTTGTGGCATTAAATGGCGCACAGTCCTGACCATCCTTTGTCGCTTAAGAGTGTGTGTGTGTGGGTTTGCCTGATAACAATAATTTGTGGTACTTGCTGTGGGGTTGGCAATTTATGCGGCGCTACTTTTGGTGATTTCATTAAATTATTGTCGACTCGATGGCGCTTCAAGTGTAATAAGTGAGACTTAGAGTTTGAAGTGTCTTTTTAGAGTTACAAAGTAAACCACTAAGGGCATTAGTTCTGTTTTGATCACCAGTTTGACTTATTTCCAAGAGAGAGAGAGAAAGCTGCCCCCAGTCCAGTGCAACAGCTGGCGAGCAGCTAATCAATCACCATCATAAAGCTAAACAGGAACAGGGCACAACAAAGTCAAAAGGGCAGATAAACAAAGGCGGAACTAGCAAGAGAAACCAAAGAAAACACAAATACTTTAACGGCTTGCGGAAAAAACAAACAATCTGCAGAGAAATGAGAGTTCAGCCAGACTGGCCAACGAAAAGTCTGTAATTATGCGAATAACTTGGCACTTAGCTGCACATGTCGAGCCACAATAATGCTCGTAATTAACTTTAGATCAGTCATAGTCATGGCTCATGTGGGCGCCGGGTAAGTCAAGCAAGTCCAGCTAGGCCTGCAGTCAATCAGGCCTAACTCGGCGCAAACAAAGCAAACGCAAATGAGTCGGGAATACATAGTGAATAAAGTGGAGAGATGAAGACAAGCAGGGGGAAAATGGGAGGGGGGAAGGAAGCGGACCATCCATGGCTGTGGGCAAACAGACGAATCATTTGCTTGGTCAACTGATTAGCACAAATCAAATTTGAGAGGCGCGCAGGCTTTGCAAAACGCTGTTGCACTTGTCTGTGTATGTGCTGTACATGTGTGCGTATATCTGTGTGTGTGTGCTGTGTGCTGATGTCTGCAATTTGCGGTTCAAGCTTGGTGTCGACAATGTTTGGCGGGCATATCGACACTTGCTTCATTAAATGTTCATCAATTTCATGCGCTGCACTGGATTACAAATAAAGTCGTGCTATGTACAGTGTAAACTATATAAGATAATTCCAGAATTAAAGCACTTAAAAAGGGTTAATTACTCGAACTAAATAACTAATTAATTTCACTTTTAATATGTTTAATGGGAATAAAGTAGGCGACATATAAAGCCAATTAATTCATACTGTTTGTATACATGAACACAAAGCTTCATCTTCGAGCTTGGCATGCATCACAGATGATATTTGATATGTATAAGCAGCTTGACAAGCAGATGGACCATTACCGCCAGTATAAACAGACATATTCGACATGATGTGCAACTAATTGGAAACTGTTGCAAACTCTGTATTTGTCTGCAATGTTGTCAACTGCAGCTGCAATTCGAATCAAACGAAGCGCAAATTGCTTTCATCGACAGCTGCGGAAAATGGCAGGCAAATGATGTATGATGTGCCCCTCTATATATTACTGAAGAATAAAGGGTATTCAATTTATTGCTGGCTATGGGGCCACAATTCAGATTTTGTGGATTGTTTTGTACGCTTGCCGTAAAATAGTTTTTTTAACGCGACACATCGTTGGTCAGGGAAGGCAGAGGGGAAGAGAAAAGGTGAACTTCTGAACTCAAGTCGTCAAAGGTGTCACAAAAACAAAACACCCACACAGAAACACACACTTCAAAGCGCACAATGCAAACTTTCGCCAAGTTACTTTGTGTGCTAAGCAGGCGACCCTGACACGCCCCCTGCACATTGTAACCATGGCAATAAGCGAGCAGCGAGCAGCAAGAAAGTTGCAGCTGGAAAGTTGGCCGAAAAAAATGAAGCAAGCAAAGTTGAACAAAACAAAAAAAAATGAAATACAATTTTAATGGCACGAAGCATAAATCTTTGAAATTCCTGCGATGCTGTTGTTCTTGCTGTTGTTGTAGCAGCAACTTCTGCTACTGTTGCTGCTGCTGTTGCTGTTGCGGCTGCTGCTGCTGTTGCTCCTGCTGCCTCAGATGTGATTTCTCTTGTGCCGCCACGGGATATGCAACATTTTTAGGGCATACTTTCGGGCGAAATTGTTTTATTGCCCGCCGCGTAAAAGTCTGGCAACTTTGTTCTAGCCCCGTATTACTCTACGTTGAACGGGGGGGCGTGTTCTCCCAAACAACAAACGCGGTTTGACTAAAGTTGTTCGAAGATTTATTACAGATTTATGAATAGCTGCAAAAATGTGTTTTTAAGTGTGCACGAAAAAAAGTGTGCGAGGATTGACGAATGTTTACGAATGCATAAACAACTTGTCGGCCCCACTGTGCAGCCAGTCCACTGTCCTGTGAGAGGGGAAGAAGTTCCATTTGTTTTGCATGCTTACGAACTTCCACAACTGCCGGAACTTTTTATTGTTCCTCCGAGTACATCATAATTTGGCTTATGTTTTTGGCCTCTCCTAATGAGCCATAGTCGGTAGGGGGCGTGGCAGCATGGGGGCAGTGCTGCGGGACATGTGACCGCTTTGTGGGAACACTCGCAGTTTTTCTGCCACACACAAATCGATGCTGTTGTCAGCCTCAGCGCACTCAATCATTCTGCAGTCGGAAATCTCTCTCTCTCTCTCTCTCTCTGTCTCTTTCTGACTGTCTGACAGTCAATCATAAATTTATAATGTCATCAAAATCTATAAGCATTTTTATGCGCGCCAAAGGAGCCGCTGGAACAAGCAGAGTTACTTAGGAGAGGCGCAATGCGCGACTTTTTATAGACCGTGTGCGTGAAACTTGACGGAACTTGGCCATAACAAAATAAGCACAGTAAATGTAATGCAAACATAAACGTTTTTCATTACTCCGACGAAATTTGAAGGCCAATAAAAATGACAATAATAACAGAGACAGACTGATAGCAAGGAAGAGACAGGGAAAGAACCAGACAGCAAATCAAGCCTTGCTGAAATGCTCGTTTATTATGTTTTTCAATCAAATAATTCAACGTGCGCTCACTTTAATTTCAATAACAGTGCACAGTGGGCAACAGGACTGAACTAACAATGGGCTGTATTTCAAAAATGTATTAATTATGTTTTTAGTTTAATTATATTTTCAATTTTTAAAATTTTTTAAAACCCTCTCCCTCTTTCTCTCTCTCTTTCTCTCTCGCTTTATATACTATACTTAACTTCTCCAATTATTTACAAATAAATAAAGATTTTATAAACCAAAGAAACCGCATCTCAATATCTTTTCTAGTTTTGCCGCAATTTAATTTGCCATTACAAATTATTCAGAAATGCGTTACGCAGCAGAGCTCTGTTATTTCTAACAGCGCTGCTGTTAAAGTTAACGTCGCGCTGTTAGAATTTCCCTGCTGTTATGTAGCAGCATGCGAGTTAACAGCTTAAGAGAGCTTTCTGGCGCAGCTATTAAAGCAGCACTCGCCTGCCCACCTGTATGGGGAGGGTCACCCCCGTTGTCAATTTCCGTTATCACACTGATAAGGGGCTAAAAAAAGTTGGGCGTAAGACACAAACGTTTTAATGTGGTTTGCTGTTGTAGGTGCTTGAATATTTAACGCAGACCTGGTGGCCCCAAGGACATCAATCACGTTGAGTTATTGCATTGGGTTATGCGCCAGGCAAATATTGACAGCAATAGTTAGCTGTAAACTAAATTTATTGGAATTCTGCGAAATGAAATAACATCTTAAGACTGCGCTGGGAAGCTAAAGGTCAACTAGGAAAACCTTTAATGAATCACTTCCCCGGAAATGGTTGTGCAATTTACCTGCATCTTGAAAGTATGCTATACTTCTTCATGGGAATTGACTTCTAAGAAAAGGATTTACAAAAGCAGACTTTTCTCGTTTTCTCTCTTCTTCTTCTTCCTTTTTCTTGCTTCGTAAGATTTCAACCATTCATAAGTCCATTTACTCTTCTACTTGTCACATGCCACTTGCCACTTTCATCTGGATTTTAATTAATCTGATGCAGTTCGTCGAAAAACCGAATCAAATGCTCAACTAAAAGGACTTCCAGCTATGCACTTCACTTTCTTATGCAACCAATAATCATAAACTGCAGCGAGGCAGCCGCAACATAGTGTACGCATTCAAATAGGTTTGAGAAGAAGTTCGCCAGTCGGCAACAAAGTATCAGCCAGACATGCAGCAGGTAAGCCAAGAGGCCAAAGGTGAGCATAAGCCAGCCACATGCATAACAAATGCAGTATGCCAGACGGAAGTGCCAGCGGCAACGGAAACGGAAATTAAACTTCCAGCTCACGCAAGTCCAATTGAAATTCGTAATGTGCACTTTTTGAAGTGCAGCTTCTGCTGCTGTGGGCGAACGCAAAATGTCAAAACTATCAAACGTTTCATTGGCGGAAAAGGAAAATGGAAAGTCTTCAAGTGAATTGAAATATGCAACTCTCGCATTCTGATGGCTTATAAATAGCAATCGCTGGTAATAATGTCGTCTCCAAAGGCGAGACGAAGGAGAATGGAGAGAAATGCAGTGCAAATGTTCCGGATATGTATGTATTACGCTTACCTTAACGCTTGCGGATGAGATGCAAAGAGGAATTACATAATGAACTTAGTTTACTCTCTTCCACTCTCCCTCTTTAAAGAGAAACCTCAACAGTTTAGGAGAAAAAAGTGTGAGCCGCGAGAGTCGTTAGTTATTTATGCATATTCAGTTACAGTTACAGTCGCAGTCACAGTTAGCGACGACAAAATGGCGTCAAGAACATTGTAAAAAAATATTTGCTCTCTATCACTTTGTCGTTTTGCAGGCAAAAGAAGAAGGGAAAGCAGGGGAGTGTGGAGTAGAGGAGACATTGCTCATGCAACTGTGTGTTAGGGCCAGATGCGTGTGAGCAGTTGTTAAAATGCACACACACACATGCACACACACACACATACAGTCGCACACAAAGCGGTCGTTTTTTATTTGCCGAGTACTTCCGCCTTGCTGCTCTTTATGTTGCTTATTTTCTGCTCGACTTTCTTGTCGGTTTAGCTCGCCCTGTGTGAGGGTGTGTGAGTGAATGCGTACGAATATTCAAGCGAAAGAATACGTGGATTGTAATATGCTACCTCCCACCCAGCCTCCCTCCCCCAGTTTCTGCCCCTTCGTCTCGTTGTGTTGACACTGCATTTTATGTGCCCGTTGTCAGCTTTCGGTTTGACTCTTTTGGGTATTGTGCGAAAATAAACATCAAGCAGATGTCCTCAGATCTGTTTGGTCTACACTTTGCTGGGGGGGGGCCAGAGGAAAGAAAAGCAAAGCGATGCGTTGTTATATATAATGCGTAATGTGTTGTGTGTTTGCTATAGTGGGAAAGGAAAATGGCCATCGTGTGCAAACAAAGAGAAGTGGGCCACAATAACAACTCTAACAGCCACTGTGCAATGGACTTGTGGCTTGGGCAAGGTAAACAAAAGGAGTTTAGCTTCCAAAATTGAACTATAAATATTTTTAGCTGAAAGCTTTTCTTTTTCAACAAATCGATGATGTTGAGTGGCATTAAATATAGAAATATTTAAAGTTAATTTCATTGCTCAACTCAATTTATAATTTAGATAGTTTTTTATCTATTAAGTCTGTAGATTGTGCCTGTAATTGAAAATCGCCAAGTGGTTATTACTGTCGAATTACTGAAAGCAATTAGATGCTCACTCACTTTGTGCCGTGACCTGTGGCAACGCGGCAATCTTGGCTTTAATCCCCTCCCCTGCTATTGCCTCTCATTGCTGCGAATCAATAAATTTTATTACTGCAGCTGTGCAGCGCAGTCGGACTTAATTACTAAGCTACAAGTCAGAAATCGCAGCATGTCCCATACTTCTCCCTCTGCCACCTTCCTCCCCCTCTGCCTCTCTCTATCAGTACAGCAACTTCCCCCTCACTTAGCGCCCTTAGTCAGTGTAAAATATTTCCAATTGGCGCAGCAAATGCAAAACGAATTCCGCGCATTGCCGAGCGTGAGAAAATCGTGTCTACAACTTATCGATAAACGTGGCAGGGGCGTGGCACAGCAAGGGCTGATGCAATTTGCCGATGAATTTACTTAATGGGCAAGTGGAAGGCAGCTTAACATAAGCTCGAATTAGGCAAATTACAAGAAACTATCAGCCCAAATGGCTTCAGTCTCTCATATTTACAAATGTTGTTTATGGCAATTGAGAAGCACGACACACACAGAGAGAGAGAGAGAGAGAGGAGAGGGAGACAGAATAGAGGGGGAGGTAGCAAAGCAGAGAATCGCATTTTCGTAACTTATTTAATATGGAGAGGCAACTGAGATGACGATGATGATGATGTTGTTGCCTGATGATGATGGCACGTTGCCTCGTGCCTCGAAGCGTGTCGCGACTGCAAAGGAGAGAGGCGGTGTGTGTGGGACGGCGTGGATAAACTGCAACCAGCATGCGTGTAACTATAATGAATGCTGAGGCCAATGTCGTCGCGCATTTCCTGCCACCTGCCACATGCCACGTGTGCTCAGTTCGAGTGTGGGTGTGTGTGCGTGCATGTTGTGCATGATTTTAAAACAAGCCAAAACACGCCAAAACACATTGCGCATTTCCGGCGCGAATAGAAATGAGTTTAACATGCGTGTAGCGCAGACCTTGAGAGCAATAAACACGGCTTATTGACATAGACAACTTAATGGCACTCTAAATATAATCTCAAAATAATCTATTCAGCATAAGCCGCAATAAAACTATTGAACTATTAAAAGTTGCTAAGGTGCAACACACACACACACACACAAGTGGAAACAACTATAAATTGTATACGACTTAAGCTTCTCCCTTGATTTATGGCAATAAATTTCTGTTTTGTTTTGCTTTGCTTTGCTTTAGTTTTGTGTTCTTCTTTTTTTTGTAGTCGGCAAAGTTTTTTGCACAGCTTTTTTCTTTGTTTTATCGCTCGTCGCTTAAATCGCGTCGGTCACTTAAATTGATTGCAAAATTTTCAAATTTATCGCAATTATTTAGCCGCACTTTTGCCATTCCTACAATTTTGAACTTTTGTAACTTTGTTATTGCGAACAAGAAGAAAAGACGCATCGACAGCCCACGCACATTTCAATTATCATACATTTCCTTCTTTCATCCCTGTCACTCCCCCCTCTGTCATTCCCTTCATCCCTTCGGAATGGACACCATGCAAATGTAGGAGCAACGCCTGCGGTGCCATTTGTGGAAATGTTTGGCCAAGGCGAATGCTATTGGATAATTGGGAAAAAGTCGTGTGTGGGTCGAGCGTGAAAGAACCGCACGGTTTTAATTAAGAACTCTACGAGTGCAGTACTCAATCAGAGCAGCATTTCGCATAATTGAAAGACAGACAAATAATGGGACAGAGAGAGGAAGAAAGAGAGAGAAGAATATCGTGTTACTTCGGCATATTAAGTATCCGCAAGGCACACATGAAATCGAAGATGAGCAGCATTTAATGGTTTAAGTTAAATAATCTCTTGAATTGTTTTACTTTATTATTTCTATTAAAATTAAGCAAACAGGTAAAATATACTAAAAGTATACCATAAATATACTAAGAGCCTAAACCGCCTAATAAAACGATCGACAATGAAATGTAAAAAGCAGTTGGAACAACCTTGAGTATCTCATGCATATCGATATTCATATACTTTATAATCCTATTCAAGATTTACTTTTGTTCGTAAGTTCGTAACGTCGTATGCAAATCAATATTCCGACACGAAGGCGTCAAACACGCGAAAACTAGAATCATATAAATATGGAAATGGAATATATAATCAAACATTCACTTTATTTGTCAGACATGCCCTTAAAACACTCAAAAATAAAACACAACTTCGATCGCACTCAAATCTGTTGATATTAATAATCCAATCGCCATTGCTGCTTCACAAATATGGCCACAAATCGAGCTGCATATGCCCATTGTCGTTGATTGATTCACGCACCTTTAAAAGTCGTGGCATCTTATTGTTTTCCTTAATTAAAATTCATGTTAAATATTCTACTTGGAACTCTTGTGTGTTTTATTGTTTTTTTGTTTTTTTTCCTCGTAAGTTTTCCGTTTTAACGCTCGTTCAATGTTTTATCTCCGCGACAGAACGAATTCGCATAAATACAAATTGTGCTTGTGTCTGTGTATGTGATTGTGTGAGTAATTAATGCGATGCCCGCACACACTGACAGACACTCGGGCGTATGCGCGATGAGCGATGTGTGACGTACGATACTGAAATCAATTCTCGATTCAGTGTTCAATTATTTAGCCATAGATATGCTCGATTTGTGAATGGAGGAACTGATAAATGGAGCACAAGCATTTCCATTACATATTGCATTTACCTGCGTCACAGAAACAAAACTCTCACTGCCTTGCAGACGTATCGATATCGGAGCTGAAAGGCCAGGCAGAAGCTTATCACAGCTATCACTTTGACTACGTAGATACCGTTTCACAACCGTTTTGAGTTCGAATTTGAGTCAAGACAACACAGCGAAGTGTTGCGTCTCGTCGCGCACAATTAAAACTGAACTGAAATCTCGAACGGCAACTTCTAAATATGAAACGACATGGAAATGAATGCGATGGCGAGTGATGGCGATCGCGACGACAACGATACGACAAGAGGGCGGCAGATCGAGACAGGTTTGGGCTTGGGCTTGGAACGGAGACTGAGCTTGAGCTTGGGTGCGAGTCTCGGTTAGCGGGTTCGCCTGGATTTGCATGCTGCTATTCAACATTTATCGCTGATTCGTATAACTTTTAAATTAATTTTTATTGCGGTTTTTGCCAAGCTTGCGTATCGCCAAGTTGCATCGTGACGCTGTCGACCTCTTGGCTCAAGAACTTGGCCGACAAACGTTGCACAGCAAATGTCGAACGTCGAGACAGGGAGACAAATGAACTCATCGTTCAGAAACCACAAGTTGTGGTTAGTTAAGGGTTGTGTTGGCAGGCGAGTGTCGAGTGTAGGCTATGTTTGCACCTGATTAATCATACGCCCTGTGCCTCGCCCGACAACCTAAGACATTAAGGCTCAAATGGAACCCGTTTCATCGTTTCGAGAGAGTAATGAACGTCGGTAATTTGTGCGAATAACGTTTGATAAGACAAGGTCAAGTCGTGTTAGATGTGAAACGATATCTGAGAAGTCACATAAATTGTGAGCAGAACTCCGAGAAAGAAAGGAAACATGAAGACAGAAGGTGCTTTAAGCTTGAGTTAATATACGAACTGAGTGAAAAGCAATTGCTGTTCATTTACTTTTTTCACTCTACACAACAAAGATAAGAAAGCGAACTGAAAAAAGAGCAAAAAGCTTGTTGTCACTTAAAGATAAAATATTGGCAGATCAAATAGAGGCAGAAGCAAATAATACATTTCAAAGAAGCAGCAAGGGAGGGAAATAGCTTATGAATGAATGACTAGTCTTTTTTATTATTTTAAATTATGTAAACTTTACTTTTCATACAGAAAATATTCAAAATAAGTAAAAGCAAATTGCAATTTGGTTATATATTAAAACTATCTTAACTGGTCCTATTTCTGAACATTTCTCTTCATAAACAAGCAACACATGAACTATAAATATGACGAATACATATATCAAGCACAGCTTTACTTAACTCAGCAGAAGGTTAATTAAGTAACTAAGGTGGATGACACATTTTAGGGCTAATTGGGGCTGATTCACTTGCGTGTAAATCTAGTTTCTTGATAATTACATGATAATTAAGTGTTAATCAGTTGCCAGTTACGCATACGTATACTTACCATATATGTTAATTGTATCAAAACAATAACAATCTGGCGAAAAAGCCCCAATCCCAAACCCACGTAGCGTGCTAAAATCTTCCATTAAGATGCAAATTCCACATCGCAGCAGACTGATGCGCTGCACTCGGTGTGTAAACAGGTTGGCCGGGTTGCCGTCGCACGTGAAAGAGATGAGCGCTGTAGGAGTTTGCTCTAGGTATTTCCCCAATTATCTAGCTATGCGTCAGATCGTCAAACTGGTTTATTGCTGTCGTAGTTTCTGTTTCGCTTTATGTTTCTGTTCTGCTCTCAACACGAATGATGATGTCCATCGTGCAGAGTGTTCCCTCACCTAGCTTGCATAATCGGCTTATGTGTTCGAATCGCAACCATAAACCAAACATTGAACCCCCGCCTTCAGTAAGCGCCGCCTGTGGCTAGTCAGTAAGTCAAGTACCTGAGCCTCGTTCAACACAATTCACGTTCCACGCCCGACGCTGCCTTTCACTCGAAACAGTTTGCGAATTGCGTTGCTTGATCCGCTTTGGGGCACAAGCATAAATCCAGCTGAAGGTCGTCTCTATTTTTATCAGTCTTGACATTTTTTTGGCTCTTTGAATGTTGATCCAGCGTATGTTAATTAACCTTGGCTTTAATACAATTTTAAAGAACTATACGAGACTTATTTTTAAGTTAAATGACTCGCTTCAATCACATAGTTAATACCAGTTGTCGGTTCGGAACTAGGCAACAAGGCAACACTTTGTTGCCACTTAGTCGCCCAGTCTGACTAAATGGATTGTTTATAACTCTGTCTGGTGTCTAAGCCACAGCAGGCCCAACGGATAGCAGGCATCATTGAGTATTTGCCGTTTGGCATTCTTAATTAATCTACGTCTACGGCGCTAGGGCAAACCGTACTCAATCTAAATCAACATATGGCGGGCGCTGAAATGCAAAATTAAATCAAGCGAGAAATGCGAATGATACGAAATATCAATAATCATCAATGCTCTTGCTCTTATAGCTATTGTTTTTGTTGTTGTCATTCTTATGGCTTTATTGTACCTGAGCGAATGTTGATTTAGTCAAAATAGTTTATAAAACGCCTGACAGCATCGTATTTTGATTCGATTAATAACTATTTGTGCATGCAAATAATTTGCCCATGTTGATTTTACGGCTCATTAAATAACAAGATAACCTGATGCATAGACCCCCTCTCCCCTCCCCTGCCACGCCCCCTACACGTCAGACTGACCAAAATTAATCGATGCTTGAGCCACACATCCAAATGACTTCACAAATTGTACCACATAAGGTGTTTGAGCTAGGTAAACTGATGCCTTAACGAGTTGAAGTTCGATTAAAACAAGCCGTGGGAATTATTCAATTCAATTTTGCCGCCCACACGTGCTTGTCGTCTTGATTTATGGCTGCATTTCAATTATTTCATGTCATTTTAATTCAGTTTGCGTATTTCTTCATTAAGATAAAACTATAAATAAAACCAGTTCTAACATAGATTCCACATGCCAACTTTTATTGAGAAACAAAAGCCGCTTTTGAAGGAAATTAACGTTTGTAATTGAGCCGCCCTGGAAAATGCTCCAAAGTTTTGCCCGTTTTCTCAGATTTTCTCACTTTTTTTTAGACGTACCCTTTTTAAAAACCGATCAAGAAGGCGCCCGGGGGTGCCGTAGCAAAAAAACTAGTTATAACATAAGTTCCACTTCAAAGCTCCGCTTAGCGAATGCACAATCCACAGTTTGGGACAATATTAAGAAGGGTCTTAACCGAATTAGGCTGCTGTTAACGCAAGACTTGTTAACATAGCTCTGTAAATACTGTGTTAGTGAAACATTATTGGAAAAACTAGAAAAAAATACATTCTTTTTTAACATTTCAAAAGTAAGACACGTTCATAAAATGTATATAGACATCTTGAAAAGAACTCAAAGCTTGCGCCAGTTTTCACAATATTAGAAAAGCAATACTGTAAAAACACGACTATTCCTATTTAAAAACAGTCCAATCTACACCAAAAGTTGGAAATTGTACACAAGAATCTTGACAAAGCTAAGACTCCCCTTCTCTCTATAACTCTATATTATATTTGTTATGTAAATAATTTATATTTTTCCCATTATAGCTTTCTTTTCATATCTTTATTACTTTCTTAATTCAAACATTCATGAAAATCACTTCAATTATTAATGTGTTACTATCTAATTTGCTGCATTTGCTTCTAAATTCCCCTGTGGCAATATCACATTATAATGAATCTACTTAAAGTACCAACAACTATAATGCAAACAAATTGATTGGATAGCTTTAAATCAATTTATAATAAGCCATTTGAGTGCCGTGACAAAATAAACGCTTAATAAAAATCGCATTAAATTGGAAACATTAGTTGAAACTTATATGCAAATATGTACAAAGTACACATTTAATGCAATTATCGAAATTATGCAAAGCAGCTGTTAAATCGAGAGCGGCTGCTGAAATTGAAATCGAGTGGAGTCGGGCTGGGGAAGGTGTTTGAATCCGTGTTATTTGAATGCGAATAAAACTACTCTAATTGGTTTAATTGATTTATTAATAACATTCCAACACATGCCGCACATAATTGAGCCCCACTTAGACTCTTGTCTCGCCACTGATTTGATTATCTCTCAGCCTCACAGAGCTGAATGTGTGATCCACAAATAGTACGGTACGTACTCGCACGTTCTCCGCATTGTACACATCCCAGAGAGGAGCTCGCACTCACGTCTGAATTATTCAAATGGCTCTCGATTGGCGCTTAATTATGCTCGACGTTATGTGGGCTTCAATTGAATTAGATCCACATACAGGTGGGGTTAAGGATAAATTAATCAGCTGTCAGGAAATGCGACATGCAATGGGAATTCTCTAAAGTTTGGTTAGCTTTAAGGCATTTAATATAAATAGAAAACAGTTAAATGCACAAATGCAGCCCATTGGACTGAAGCAATTTCATAATAATTGCAAATGGAGGCGGCATCCACAAAACTTGTTTTTAGCAATTAGGCACAATCAATTGTGGTCATGTGCGTGTAATTGCAAATTCCAATAAAGCCCCAACGAATCGATGAATGTAGTTCCATAAATAATCAGGCAACAAGTTTCACACTTCAGCGCACACGCATGGGCACACCCACCCACTCGTACACTCGCATACATCCACGCACAGCCCCGAATTTTAAAGCTTTGTTCTGTCATCAATCAACGTCAAGAGGCAGACAACATTGCGTTGCCTACTTTCAGGCGCGTGTTTTAGCTGCGGCCACAGCGCTTTAAGCAACAAACTCTGCCCCCTCCTCTTGGGGTTTTGGGGTGTTGGGGGAGGGGTTGGCACAGCTGCCTTTTTTACATGCGCAAATATTGACAAATGCAAACTCGAAACGCGAACCACGAACCCTCCCGTTGGCATTGATACAAGAAAATACAAAAAGAACGAAAGTATGTAGAAAAAAATACGCGAAAATTGCCAACAACGGAAGCGGCAGCATAAGTAAACACACGCACAGACAAACACACACCCAAAAAAGTTTAACAAACATAATGAATGAACCGCAAAGTATCGTATCGTATCGTTCAAATTGATTTTTTTTGGACTGAAAAATCTGCATTAATTGAAGAAGAATAGCAACAAAAATGGTAAGAAGAATGACAAAGGGAAGATATGGGGGAGCGGAAGAGGATTGGAAGGCTAGTGGAAGGGGAGTAGAGGGGAGTCGCAGGGGGAAATTCTAATTGTCAAGTTCAGTTTAGTTGTTAAAATAGATACTAAAAAGTTTTCAACTGGCAAACGTCCATTCTACTTAACTTGTGCTCCCTTTGAAAGCTACTTATGAACTTTCTAACATCCTTCCTCTCTTCCGCCTACCCCCTTTTGCGAGCTGCATTACTGTACATTATGAAGAGCGCAGCTCTTTCAAATATATCTATATTTTCATTCGCAGTGCATCTTGGGACTTTGCTGACAAAGAAAGCGTTATTTTCTTTATGCCTTTTATCGCCAGAAATGATTGGTATTATTTTCGAGAAGAGATGTAACTTTTCTTGCCATAAAGGAAACATTTTTCAAAATATTTTATGTTTGAGCAGAAGCTCAAAACGCTTTAAATTTAATTAAAAAACTTTTGCCAATACAACAAAACGAACTACAACAAGAAAACAACAACAACAACAACAACAATGATAGCTAAGCGGGAACTACAACAATTTGTTTGTCGTGCAGACCAGCGAATAAATCTTTATGGATTAAGTGCCCTGCCAAGCTGCTGTACGCATACGGTTGCCTTCTTGTTGTTGCCACTCTGATGTTGGCTTGATGTTGTTGTTGCCTTTGTGTTTACGCAGCGGCGAACAAAAGAATTTGGAGAGCTTTAAAACTACTTTTTGGCGCCCTGCCGCCCCCACAACTTTTAGATTGCGTGTAGTGTGAGTGAGGCTCGGGCAGCAGCTGGCATGAGCGAGAGAGATGGAAGGGTCGGAAACAAAATGGCGACGGTGGTCAGTGTCGAGCAATCGAGCGCCGAGTGATTTATGCGCCACGCTACTTTGGGCGGGAAGCCAACGGAGCGTGTGAAAGCCTTCGAGCTGCCGGACCAAATATTCATGTTTAATGAACTCGAATGTTAATAAATAAATTTGTCAATGGAAGCTCCAACAACAATAGCAACAGCAGCGGCAACAGCAGCAGCAGCAGCAGCAGCAACAGCAGCAGCAACACAAACACAACTACAATGGCAACAACAGCTGCGTTAACAACTGCTGCCTGGATGCCCATTCAAAGTGTAAACAAAATGGCGACAGCATCGACTTTGTCCTTACCGCTAGGCCGCCGTTTGTGGAGCCACTGGACTGGGCAGTTTTGGAGCTGGATTACTGAACATAATGAAACGAAGACGAATGACATTGGCCATGCTATGTTCGCGAACTGTCCGCGCAGTGCCCACATCTTTTGTGTTGGCCAGTTTAATTTGGACGCGCGTCGCTCCGCAAAGTAGGCAACACATTGTGTGGCCTAATGAGCTGCGGCCGCGCACGGCCAGAAGCTAATTCGCATCTGCAGACAAACACAGACACACATATATGTATACAGAGACATAGACGCACACACGCAGACACAGATAAACAGTATAGTGGAATTAGATTGCAGCTCTGCTACTGCCACTGATAAAGGATCTGCATACCTAATGAGCAGCAGCTTCAAAAGCGACAGCATCGACGTCTTTAATTAGCCCTAATTGCGACAACAGGTTGAGTATCTACTCAAAAATCAAGCAATAATGTATACTATGTATATGTATCGGATATAAGGATGAAAAAACATTCAAGCTCTCTATTAAGCACTCTTAGTAACAATCTGACCTTTACCAACTATTGATTCTCATAATTCCCTTTTTTTATTCTTACTGCTCTTTACATTTTCCTGCATATACCGTTTTTCTCTTTCTCTTCGCTTTCGCTTGCATTAATTAACGCTGCATGGCGATTTCCCAGACCAATTCCTGTGTGCGCTTTCCCGCGGCAAACGCTTAATTTGCTGCCCCATTCAAACGTGCTTTAATTTCACTTCTATGCGGTTCTTCCACTTCCTCTTCGTCTCACTCTTTCCCGGCACTACAATGTGAGTTTGCTGTGCTGTGGCGCGCCTTTGGTCAATTTTCCGCCTGATTTTATTGTTTGCTGACCAATTGACTTGTACATCTGCTGCTGGTGCTGCTATTCGACAGGGCAATCAACACATCATCCACACCAAGAAGGAGCAGTGAGAGGAGGAAGGTGTAAGCCCTCGCGTGTCATTAAAGTGGCATTGGGGCACATTCGCATTCACATTCTCATTCCCTCATTCCGACATCCTTATTATCCATCGTGCACATCATCAATGACAGCAACAGCAGCAACAACACCAGCAGCCACTACATCAGCAGCAACATTATCGTTTATTTTGATAGGTTTTTTGTTGGATCGCACGACGAGATTTCATAGTTGGGGGGAGAGGGAGGCATGTGCGGACAGATACGGGGGTTACTTGTCTATGCGAACGCAGTTTGTCTTCGTTTTTGGCTTTTTCCCGTTACTTTGTAGCTTTTGGCTGTGTCTAAACTTTTTACCTCCTGCTGGTCTCGCACCCTTCTTGCCTGTCTGTGTTTACTTGTGTAGCAAGTTTTTGCTCGATGTTTTTTCGGTTTAATCCGCCCTGGAACAAATCATGCAAAACATTCATCAATTTTGTTATCCTTTTTGAGAGTAGGCAAGTGCAAGCAGGGCTCGGCTCGGCTTGTGCTGGGGCTTTGCTCTCAGGGCCCACACGATGTTTAGTCTGGCTCTGGCAAACATGGCCAGGTGCTTAGTCAACATGTTACCCGGCCTGAATATAGCCTAAAAACAGATTGAAATTGATGGCCTACGCTTAGCTCGGAGTCGGAGTCGACACTCGTTGCCATCGGATACCATCGGGCTAAAGCTATTTTTGTGCTATTACGACATTGTAAAATGTTTAAGTTTTGATTACAACAAAAAAGCAACCGATGGAGCAACTGAAGTGGATTTCCAGGAAAAAGCACTCGAAGGCAGCAGGTCGAAGATTAATTTAAGGCACATTCGATGGATTCAGACTGCGATCTCATCTCGCCCCCAACCTGAGCTCACTTAACTTTAAAACGAACGTGCAACGTCGTAATCAACGAACTAATTAATGAATTGCCAAAAAAAAGTCGAATGGAACCTTCAAAGTCGAAGCTAATTACAAGTCGAAGTCGCAATCAGAGGCTGATTGCAAATCGAACTGAGGATGAGATGGATGCACTGAATTTGTTACAGGTGTTTTCCATGCATAAATTGTATTTGCATTTTTATATTATTTTTGTATTATTAACCAAGCCTCGGGCAAACACTTGACCACAAAAGCCAGATATCATTTCGTTTTACGGCATACGGGTTGAGTTCTTCCCCCAGCAACAGCAGAGTAAATACGTTTGCCATAATCATATGTGACGCCTGACTGACTTCCCTATAACATATGTACGTGATTGTGGACGGGAGTCTGTGTGAGTGAGTGTGTGTGGGGTGTATTTGCATACGCAGACAAGTATTTGCAATGGGGGGTCGGCTTCGTGTTTGTGTTTGTTGTGGCTCTGACCATTTTTGGATTTTGCATAACAACTTGTGATGTATGCGCTGCGATTTCTCCATTGTGATTGTCAAAAACAGTGACAGACAGTATCTGCCAAATTGAGACTCACTTCGAATGAAGTCGGTCCGATTCAGTTCTGTTCGCTTTGTGGTTGTGCTATTTTGGGATCTTGATTTGATTTCAACTTCAATTTCAATAGTTTATTTTTCTTTTCTGATTGGCAATGCATATTGATGAATTGTATTGAAAACTGCAAAGATGGTGGTAACTCGAAACCAGAAACATATTTTCAGAGATTATTTAATTCTCTCTGCCAACAATTGGGTAGTTTGATGAAGCAGTTATTAATTGTTCATTTAATTTATTTCCTTCTCGATCACTTTCTCGAATTAGTGCTTAGATTCTAAGGAGTTGGCAACCTTCTGTGCGATACAATTATTGCCAACTAAGTTTAACTATCGGATAACTAAATCATACTATTTTACAATCGATAAGTTGAAAGCAGAAGAAATAAGTATTTTTATACCAACTTTTATGGATGTTTCAATAAATCGATAATATATTAAATTGCGAATTTACCGACGCTTAAATTGGCTGTTCAAATCAGTAAGCAATTTGTCAACCAATCGTAGTACATGAAAATATTTATATTGCAAATAAAATATTTATTTGTAATTCAATTTATTACACGAAAAGTTTACGCCTAACCCGATGGACATTAAGCTAGCACTATGTATTACATTTAGAGTTCGATTTCAATTTGGATCTGAAAAAGTTCCATTTGCTGTCGTTGTAGAAATTGCGAAATGAATTGTCAAGAAAGGAAAACGGTGCAGTAAACTCTTTGCCAACTTTCGGCTATTGTTGCACATTTCGTTTGCAATATTTTGGCTGCAATTCAAACAGTATTTGCGGCCAGACGAAGCGGGCAACGAACTGGCCGACCACTCTGGCCATGAAGATCAAACAAACTTACGTAAATTATTCAGACGAGGGCAGACTAAACAAAGCTACTTAGCAGAGAGTTAGTTGTTGTTAGGCTGTTGCTGTGTGTTTGTGTGTGTGTGTGTGTGTGTGTGCATAACAAGTATATATATTTTCTATATTTCGGTCATTTGCCGCGATAAGCAGCGCCAACAACAACAACAAACAATAACAAACCACAAAGTGAGCCAAAGAAACGCGTAACCTACACAGACAACACTCGAACACAAACGCACACACACACAGCTCAACCCACCCACACACACATACTTCAATCCACACACACGCTTGTACACTGAACAATTTTAGTCCTAATGAGCAGCGTGCGGCGAACAGAGACAAGGTCAGACAAGCGTACAGTCCCTGCTCCACCTACCTATCTACCCCCTTATCCCCACCTTCCCTTTCCCTTCGTCCTCAACGGTCGCATTGTTCCACTTGCGTCTCAATTGTGATAAAAATGATAAGCCAAAGGCAGCTGCTGCCTGTTGTTTGATTTCCCCTTCTTACTGTGGGGCCAGTTTTAGCACACTGTTATACTGGAGTATAACAGTTGGAGCACCCCTGCGTGATTGGCCATGCTACGCGTGTTTCGATGAGCCTCAATCGTTTAATGGTCATTTAAGCGCTTTCTTTGCCGTTCTTCTTCTTCTTGTTTGCATGGCCTGGTAAACAAATGGGTGACCCACGTGTCTTTAATTCATGCCAAATCGGTTTAAAGATTAATGATTATAACAAGTACTACTGCAAGTAAGCCGGAAGCTCGAATAAATAAGGATGATTTACATGAGACTTAGACCAGTAACATAATTTGAACAACTATTCCTTTGCTTTGAACGGACCATTATCAACACATACACATTAGTACATAATAATATAATTAAGTTCATTAATCAAAAAATCTTAATTTGTATAGTTTTTTACTTCTCAAAATGCAAAGGAAAAATTGGAAATTTGACATGCTCAGATCTACATTTTATTTTCTTCCAATCGTATACACACTGTACTCTTTAACATTACTCAAACATTGCCCAAAATAATTTGTGATGCTCTTTAATAATTGATATTTTTACGGAGATTGAACGATAAATTCATCGCCATTTATCGGGATTTATAAAGCTCCGTTTTCGATCTGTTATCCTTGAGAAATTGAAGGAAAACTCTTGTGCCGCTGTGAATCTGCAGCTGGAAATAGCAAACTGGCCGCGTCATTGTGTGTCAAATTAATGACGAGGCAGCAAAGTATTCGAAAAGCAGAACTGGGATAACACAAAAACGTTACTCGACGTGACAAACGAATTTTCACAGCTCGACGACGGCGGAAATTGTGCGTGTGGAAAAGCCTGCAAACCAATCGAAGCAAATGCCGTGCCAAACTAAAGTAAAATCATTTTAATTTCTGGTTAAAACGCATGCAACTAATTACGATGCATAGCGTCAAAACGTCAAATAAACGAAATGAGCGCAAAATTGGCTGGAAAAGCGATGCAAATGTGGAAAAGCCAGCGATGCGAAATGGCCAATATCCAATAAAATTGGAGGCAGACTGTTGTGACTGCCATCAGTTATGTGAATGGCATTCGCACTGGGGCAATACTCGATGGCAACGCGTTGCATGCTGCATAGTTGCACAGTTGCTTGCTGCATTGTTGCATGTGGCCTGTTTTGGCTCCTTGACATGCCACCAAGCGGAAAAAGTACGTCAATTGCCCGACGATTGTCTATTTGAGTCGGGGCCCAATAAGTATGCGGACAGCAGAGCGAGTCCTTTGACCGCTTGGCAGCAGATCTTACTCCCCCTGCAAGCACGAACGCCTGCCTGCCCCTCGGGGCCTTTGACCTTTTATATGCGTCTTGCTTAACTTTTCATAATCGATGAGCAGGCAAATCCCCTGCGGCTCCCCCGCGACCCCTCGGAGAAGGCGAAAAGCTACACAGACGGCGCCACATAATAAAGGGTTTGCAACTTTGACCTGCACCTTTTTTATATCTTTTATGCAGACTCGGCAAATAATAATAAGTGTGGCCAAAGTAGAAAGACGCATACAAAGTTTGCCCGTGGAGGGCGCTAAGGGGAGAATTTTTATATAGCTACCGGCATTTTTACAACCGCTCCCCAAAGACTCGGCCCGTTTAGTGTGTGTGTTTTTGTGTGTGTGGGAGATGTGTGAAAGTGGAAAGTGTTTTAAAGAAGAAGTTTCAGCAGTGAAAGTTTATTGGCTGGGCAGGTTTTATTAAAGCGATAAATGAAAAACTGTGCCAAGTAATAAATAACTTATTAACCCCAATACGTGATTATAATATAATCATACGCAAAAATTTATATTTTTTTTAAAATTATAAATGATTATTTTTTTCAAAATTTTACAACATTTATTTTATCCAAAATATGAAAATAAATAAGTATTCATAATATTGTTACTAGACAACTTCGTTTTCCTACATTTAAAATACGCGCCAAGCTGTTGGGCATGTTTCATAGCAGCCAGCTTTCACGCACGCTCCAACCATTGTGAATGTTAACAGCTGTTGCTGCGTAGCTATCGATAATAACTTTGCACATACATCGGCAGCCTCAAAAAAACATGCTTCCATTTACCGATATATCGATAGCTTATTCATATCGATATTGATACCATTCGCTAAGCAGCTGTGCAATCATTGGCAGAAAAACAAATTACAAATAAATAGTGATAAAAATGGCTCAGGATATGTTGCTCGGAAATGAGGAGCCCAGCAGCAACAAGGAAACCTTTCTGCAACAGTTCTGCGTGTTGGCCAAGAACGCAAACGGCGCCGCGCTGCTGGATGTGATTAAACAAGTGCTGGACGCGCCGAATGTCTTTGTGTTTGGAGAGCTTCTTGTGGAGCCCAATGTGGCAGAAGTAAGTAAATGCTATATTCACTATAACACTTTAGTAATTGTTGATGTTGTTGCAGCTCAAGGACGGCCCTGACGCTAAGTACTACAACACACTGAATCTGTTCGCATACGGCACCTACAAACAGTTTCAGGCCAATCAACAAGACTATATCGAGTTGTCGCCCGCAATGCAGAAGAAGCTACAGCACTTGACCATTGTCTCGCTGGCCATCAAATCCAAGAGCATTCCCTATGCAGTGCTGCTGAATGAACTGGAGATCGATAATGTGCGACACCTGGAGGACATTATCATCGAGGCTATCTACGCAGGTAAGTGCACTCTGTGCAAGGGCGGAAATGGTAAAGCAATACGTACTTGTACTGCAGGGGGAATGGATTGAGTAGGCACAGAATGCAAATGTACTTAATGATATAAGTATATAGAGAGAGTAAGTTCGTTTATTCACAGGGTATGAAGACGACTCAACGTTTTCTATAAAAGTGCAAATTTTGCAATACACAAAATTGTTATATGTACAGAAATATTTACTTTAACATTGAGCATTTGAATTGATCGAATTCCAAATTACTAATATTAAAAGAGTTAGCTCAATTGTCTCTTACTTTTCGTAGTGTATAAGTATCCCTCTGTGTTGCTTTGCAGACTCATTTGCATTTAAGAGAAATGGCAGCAATTAATTTAGCGATTCTTTGATGAAAGAATGTATTTCACATTTGCACGAGCCAAGAAATTTTCATAAATGTCCTGTAATATTAATTTAATGAATTATACTTATTTATGGAATCCTCGGCTAGCGTATACCTAGTAAAACGTTAGTTAATGTTCCCTTGTTAGGTATACTTGTGTACGTATATCCCTTACTGTCAATTCAAGCGATACAGGGTATTAACATGCAAATTGTGGCTGTTAATGAAAAAGTTTAAGTAAACAGAGTCGCAGACACCGCCTACACGAGTTCACTTTGTAAGTCTAGTTAAGCGTGACCTGAGTCTACAGATTTATACAAATGAAAACACAAATTACACTTTTTGTTGGCGCAAGTCAATTTAAAATTGAGTCTAAAGTCGCAATTAGGCGTATCTACATGTACATATTCCCTGTGCATATATGTATGTATTTATCTTTTCGGTCTACCAAATTTTAATACCCCACTTCAAGTGCAAAACAGCTTCTATAAGTTGACTTTTATTAGACCACGTGCAAAAAACGATGTCATATTATAAAAGTACCTGGCTAGTTGCGCAGCTGACCACCTCAGATGCTATACATACATATTACATACTATAAGGATACTACCTTTGTCTCCTGGCAGTTTATCTAACATATTCAAGTTCTTGGTATACTCATTTTGCATAATTAAGTCAAATGTAAATGTTAACTACTTTTAGTCGCTCAATTAGCATTTTAAGGTTTCTGCAGCAACAGCTGAGAAGGTGTCAAAGTGCTGGTCAATGAGCAGAGGCAGGCGGAGTCCATTTGGGAGTCTGGCATATCGCTTCACTTGGTGCCACTGCTGGCAACAGTTGGTAAAGTGAATACCAAATAAAGTCGTGTCATGTTTCCCTTTCCCTCTGCCCTGCCCTGCACCTCCTGACGAGGCAGTGCACTTGATTAGCTCGGACAGCGAGCACTCTGCAAAACAATGTGCCAGTCGTGGCGCGTGTTTGACCGGATTCATTAAGTGACGTGGGTCGCTGTCGGACCAACAGTCAGCAGTCAAGCAGTCAGAGAGTCAAACTCACCAGTTGCGTCTTAAAGTGCTCTGTCGACAGATGCCAGAATTACTTCTTTTCTCGAATAAACATTCATCTTGATAAGGAATGTGAAAATGGGTTTCCACTCAAAGTTTTAGGGCACCTTAAAAAAAAAACAGGAAATTATTTGTAAGTTTCATTAGTTTGAGTTAGTTCAAGTTAAGGAAATTAAATTTAGACTCAAAGATAATTCCCAGGAAATACTTGAGAGTGGTTTCCCAGTTAATTCCTCCCTCGCCCGCTTAAACTTTAACATTTATTTTTTGGCCTATTTCCTATGCAAACACAACAACAACTGCCCCTCAGAAAGTTGCAAACACTGCATTTCCCATTTTGTCGGATTTACACGAAATGTTTTTTCGTTTCCCTCATTTCCGTTCGGAATTTTTACGCAACATTTTTAATTAATTTCGGCTGAGCCTGCACTGCATTCTAACTAACTATTTGACCTCATGTTGCAACATGGCTAAAAAAAGCCGCAAGTTAAACACAACCCGAAACAATTTTACGCAATACATCGATTAGAAAACTCGCAGGGAATTTGCTGCGTTGGTTTTGAGGTCGATTTTTTGTTGCCAGAAGGTTTTGTGAAAGCCGCTTACAGTTGCATTGTAATGGGCCAGTTCTCGTCGAGATTTTTTTGTTCGAAACCATCAAAGTGAGAGAATATGCTGCCCTGTAGCGAAATACGCAGGTGGGGAATACTGTTTCAGCAAGACAAATAGAACGCAAATTTATTTTTTAATGGAATCTTGACGTGCATTCACGCAAGTTATCAGCAGAGCAAATAAAGTGACAACTGTTGTAGCCCGCAGGTTTGAGGTCTCATAAATAAAACAAACGCCTGTCCAGGCACTACCTGTTTAATTGCTTTCCAAAATTCAAATCCAAAGAGCATCCACGCAAATACAGCGGCGACGACGAGGCTGCCCAGGGCAATGGGACAAGATTTATGTTATGATAGGCATCATTGAGTCGTCAGCGTGGCCGACAATCTGGACGCCTAAAAAGCATTGCATACTATTAGGCGCTGTAATCTGGCATCGCAATTCCTTTAGCTTGATGGGCAGGACGAGGGGGAGCGTTAGAGTGAGAGTGTTGAGGCCATAAGCTGCCATTAGGCAGCTCGAGGGCGCCACTGGACACGACTGCCCCCGCCTCCTTGGCTGTTTGCTGTAGCTTCTCGGGCGTCCGCTCTGTGTGCCGTTAATGTTTGCTCTTTGGTCTGCCTCACGTTTCACGGCCCCATTAGACCATCATTTGTCTCGGACAACAGCGGGCGACTGAGAGGAGCGGCAGGCGGCGGCAGAGATGTAAGTAAGGGGTGGCAGCTGCCGGGCGGGTCTCAAGATTCTAACAGTAATTAAATGCGTTTTATAATTGAAATTCGGTAAGTTGAGTGGCTGTGTGCGTAGGTGGCTGGGGGGGGAGGCTAAAAACAAAGTTGAGCGGAATGAGTGGGCAAGCTATGTGCCCAGATTGATTTCAGACGCATTTCTCAATTTCCCCATTGTTTAACCTAATTGTATTAGCTGAAGAGTGATTGCTGTCTGCAGTATACAATGTAAATGTTAAGTAAACATATAGGTTTCTTTACCTAAACATAACTTCCACTTTAAATGTTGAAGAACTTCTTGAGTCAAGCATGGCATGTGATTGCCTCTGTCTTCAGCTTGATTTAACCGAAAGCACCTTCGTTTGAAATCACAACCCATAATTTAATCAGAGTCCTTTTACCGTAACCTACATCGCGCTCTCTCTCTTTCTCTCTCTGTCTCCTTTGTACTGTCGCTGTTTCAGTTTCTGTTTTGTTTCTGCAGCTCTAAACCCTCATCAAGGCAGTTCAAGCATGTGTCCGTTGTCAGTTGCATCAACGTTTCTCGACTAAACGTCGCGGCACGCCACGCCACGCCCCGTCACGCCGCGCGTGTTGCTATCTCCCTACCTTTTATGTGTTTTCTTTTCACAGCCCCAAAAAAACAAAAAATAAAATGCATATTCAAATGGAGAAACAGCAATTGAAAGAACGACGACGAAAAGGAAGAGCGCTTAAAACAAGCACAACATGCTCGTAAAGTCTATTTGTGTTGTAAATCCCCGTGCACCGCAGGACGTGCAACAACGCGTCCTCTCGTTGCCTCTTTCCACAGATGGTAGATCAGACCTAAGTTTGACTTTTCTATTTCTTTATTTTCATGGTCCAGGGAAGCACTGCGTTGAGCACAGCTTGTTTTGCATGGGTTTTCGCATGTTGGCGCTGCATTTTTCTGGGAAAATGTGCTGCGGGGCATGCACGGTATGCAGGGGGATGGATGGTGTGGAGGGGTGGGAGTGGGTGCTAGTGTTGCATTTAATTTCATCTTCGCCTTAATTTCTTTAGAGGCCGCGGCTGTTGTCAAAGCGAAATGGCGCATAATATGAAACGTTTGCAGTGCCTTTGACTCTGCTCGCCATTCTTTGCTGTGGCCTTTTCGGATTTGCAATTCCAGAATACACAGCACACGGCTTAGACTGTACTATACATGTATGTGTTTGTGTATATATTAATATGTATGTATATCTCTTCTGTATGCATGGTCGTGCAGCTGTTTTTGATTACTTTGCGATTACATAGAAGACCTCACGCTATCTGCAAGTCATTGTTTGTAACCTGGACAGCGTCGAAAGTTTTTAGAATCCACCCCAGCACTTTGTCAGTTTTAGGTGAAAAGTTTCCAATAGTTGCTTTAAACTGATTTTATATTGATGGCACAAGTTGCCTGTACATACCTACCTCCCTCCCACCCCCACACACTCAATCCTCCCCTGCTCATGCCATTGTCTGTCTGCCGTGTCTGTCGCCTACCGACGCTTGTCTGAATTTTCAATTAATAAGTTTTCATTTTATTTTCGCCGTGAAAAAATTGCAGGCAGCTTTAGCTCAAGCTGTCAGCGACAGGTGTGTGTTAACTTTGCATATTGTTCAGATTTGGGTTTACGTGGCCAGGCCACTCAGGGAGGGGAGGGGAAGGTGCTGTTTAGTGAGATACAAATTGGAAGATCGTTTGAGAGTTTCACGGAAAGTGAATTTGTACAATACTAAAGTTTAATTAGGAGTCACCTATGCTTTGTATAATTTATAAATAAAATGTAGCAAACATTCTAGTTCTCTTTAATTTATTCGAGAGTGCAGTTTAAACAGGTTAGCGCCTTAAGTTATTCAAAGTGTATCTATCACACATTGGTAAACACACATGATGGTCACATTGATTCCCCCATATCTCAGCCACACAAAAAGGTCAATCATCCAGCTCATCCTCAGCTCTCAAATATTCTGTTTTTCGGCACATTTCAATTAGGCCCAATCCCAAGCATCATTTGCTTACGTGCTCTGGGTTTTTATACATGTGCAGAATGTTTTTATGCCTTTTAGAGTACCCAAAAGAAAAGCTTTAACATTTTTTAATATACAGTGCGGCAAAAAGCGTATCAAACACCACACAGCAGCTCGATGGAGGGCAGTGCTGGCCATAGGCTGCCAGACACCGCAAATCCCACAGCACACGCCCGCATGTCTCCCTCCTGCCCGCAGCACTTCAGACAATCGCAGTCAGTATTCAGTTTGGGGCCGCGCAAATTTTTTGGCACAATTTGTGGCGCCCTCTGGCGAGGCGCGGCTAGCACAAAAGGCTAGCATGATTGATTGTTTTGGCGTTGAGTTGTGCTACATGCAGCACGGACAGCCAGACACTCTTTACGACGGGCGGAGAGTGGGGTAGTTCGTTCTCGAAAACCAAGACACATGTCAACGCCAAAAATTCCCGCAAAGTGTTCACAACACTTGTGGATGCCACGCCCATACACACACACACACGCATGCATATAGTCAGCGTTGATGAAGGCGTTTTTGCGTTTCCCCAGTTTGATATTGTTGTTGCAACGCGCGTTTTTCAATTATTTGTTGCGTCAAACTCAATCAAAATTTGCCTTCGCTCTTAAACTAATTAAAGCAGCCGCTTGCAGAGCACTTAAATGGGGTCGCACATACACACACACAGCTGAACTCGGCATTAATTGAATGTATTTGTGTGAGTGTATTTATGACAAAACTTGGTCCACGCTGGCACGTTCAAGGCCAAGTGGCCGTAAAGTCAATGCTAAAAATGCGCTTAAGGTCTTAACTTGTACTTAGTTGATATGGCCAAGTAGTGACAGTGTGTGTGTGTATATATGTGTGTGTGTGTAGGGGAGGGGATGGGAACCCTTGGCATTTAATGGATTCACATTGGCCGTGGCCAAAAGTTTGCGACAGTTTGGCTATCATGTTGGCGCATTCGCATCATTCGCTTTTGGCCAAGCTTATGCAGCAGTTTATTATCAAGAACCCCTTGGAATAAACTATCCAATTGAAAATTGCGACTAATCCGTTCGTTATACATTTTAAGCCCGAGCCCGAGCAAGACTGATCCCAAAGCTGGCAGACAATTTCAAACTAATTACTTCACCATCCCGTCTCATTTCTCAACCGACTGCAAATTCGGGCTAAAACTCTGGACTGGATTTTGGTAATTGAAGAGTATCTGCTGCTGCCGGCTGACACACAAAGCTAATCACATAAGCCCTCGGCTACGGCAGCCGGTTGCCGTAAAATATCTAAAACAAAAGTCAAAACGATACAAATAAACAAGCACGGGGCGGGGCCTGCTCTGCAAAGCTGTGACTGCACGACGGAGTATCGAGTATATTTATACCCTTGCAGAGGGTATATTCATCTTTGCCAGGAGTTTGCAACTCACGGAGCACTATAACATAAAGCTGCCATAAAGATTGAAGATCAGTTTTGATTTTAGAAACTAACTTAACTATTAGTGCCAATCAAAGTTAAACAAAATATTGAACATAAACAATACTATTTAATTCTGCACTTTACAATATATTACGATAGGAACAATCAAAGGATATCGGAACTGCAAGGGTATACAACTTTCGGCGTGCCGAAGGTAGTCTTTCTTTCTGGTTTTCATTTATATTTTAGTCTGGGATTTTGTGCTGCTGCTGCTGCGGGTACATTAATATTATTATCGAATTCGAGTTCGGAGAATGAGAATGCGTATAATGGGCTCTATTTGTCGTGGCCCTGTGTGTGTGTGCATTGGTGGGCGACATAAATTTCTCATCACCTTAATTGATATTGGATTTTACTGTAAACTGTAAAAAAAGGCAATGAATGAATTCAACAATTGCATGACTCTATTAGAATTTGAATACATTAGATATTCGTTAAAAGAATCATAAGAATATAATTGATTAATTTGCATAAACTAGTCCAGTATCTATCGAAAATATTGTTTAATCTTTAAACTTCTTATTATAATTGAAAGCTCTACCTAGGCTTTATATAACATACTCGTACATAACATTATGGTTTACCAAGCAAGTGATAATAAAATTAGAGATGTTTCCAAAGTTGAGCAACTTTTCTTAAACTTAAACCAAAAGTAAATTTAACTTTTGGCCGCAGCATTTAAAAAGTTGATTGAACTCTGCTCTGGAGATGTTGCGGCACGTTTAATACTTTTAACAACATTTTCGGTACGTGAGAAGCCCACCAATTTTAAGGCCGTGCACACACAGACACACATACACAAAGGCCAGCAGAGACATACAAAAGTTTTCGTTTGCCCAGGGAACCCTACAAACTGACCCCACACAGAGCACAGGCTTGTGTGCCAACTAATGACACGGGGACGAAGTTTGAAGAGTCCTCGGTGGAAGGATGCTTTGTCACAGTTATCACTAGGCGGCTGCTTGCTACAGCAGCGCCAGAATTGCCACATATCAATGCCACTAGCGGCTTATGACAGCTCTAAGAGGATGTGAAACTTAGAAGGGGACGAGCCCTGGGCGCCTTTCCCTCCTCGGCGTGAACCTGGGACTGAGCTCAAAAGCGCATCAACAAATGGCAACACTGTGCTTTGCCATGCTCTGGACGTGTTTTGTGCCTCTGCCAAAGAGCTCAAAAGTCACTCCAATACACATTTACAACTAAACAAAAGCAACAGATTCAGTTCAATTAGTCATTCACACATTTAAATCAAGCCTAGAAATCTGTATAAATTAGAATAGCTAGTTTGTTACTTGCTTCATTATTTAATTTATTAAAATCATTTATACTGCTCTTCTTCACACAGACATCATACATGGCAAACTGTTTCAGAACACACGTATTCTGGAGGTGGACTACGCCCAGGGACGTGACATTCCGCCTGGTTACACGGGCAAGATAGTGGAAACTCTGCAGAACTGGGTCAATTCATGTGACAATGTCTCCAACTGCATTGCCGGGCAGATACAGTATGCCAATTCCGCGAAGGCCAAGCGACTGTACAACAAGGAACGCATTGAGCAGGAGGTAAGTGTGGTGTATGTGATCCACCTAATTACCTCTAATCGCATTTGCACTTCCAAAGCTCATCAACTTGAAGAAGGTGCTCAAGAGCCAGGCCTCCGACAGTGATGAGAGCATGCAGATTGATACACACGGCCCGGGTCCGAGTGGCATTAACCAGCCGGAGGTGCGCAAGAAACCCTCCAAGATGAAGAATCCACGCAATAGTGCGGGTAGTGCATCGGTCACGCATCGGTCTGTACTGTTTAAACCCTCTAATTATTCTTCTCCTTAAAGTTGGCCTTAAGTTCAGCAAGTGAGTGCAGGTAAACCGAGTGCCACACAGCCTGTCTCGTGGAAACTGAGGACGGCAAGGCATGCTCTGAAACTGAAACCCATCTTAAAACTAAGCACAAGCCACAAGCACTCGGTGGAAATCATCATCATTAGTCATTTAAATTATCAATAAATAAAGGAAAGTTCATCAAATTATCGAATTCGAATTTTTTTACTCTGTTCTGTTTGGTCCTAAATGCGTTTTTCTTATAATTGCGTTATTTGTTTTCGTGCCTGCGCTTATATTATAACATTTAATTATGACTAGCATTCGATACAGCACACTCAGTGTGTGTCTGTGGGTGGGTGCACCACATCAAGTGGCATACTACATAAGTGATTAGTGGGAAATTAGCAGAAACGTCTATTCGGAGCACGAATCGAATAAAATTGAATTTATGCTTGACTATTTTTGCAAATAAATATCGTAAATGTATCATCGTATTTCTGAAATTTGTTTGACCAGCTGCTGAACATGCAAAGAGCTAATGATAGTCATGCTCTAGCAAAAGCATTAATTATGTTCTGTAATCTAAATGAGCTGGCAGAGAAGCAGATGACTGGTTTATATTACGAAATATGCTCATTTTACGTAAGGCATGAGTAAGTAAATGGAAACTAATCAACATATTGTTTAATTTATTCTTAAAATAGCTGAAAATGCATTACAAATTACAGCAGGTTTCACTTAAATTTCAGAAATTAAACCCATTGCTATGTGTTTACTGACATGCCAACCTCAGCTAAACACATGCACAAGCCATGCTGCGAATTTGGGCAATTCCTGCCTCTTTCTCGCCAGCTTAAGCAGACTCCTTCCTGGCATTGTGCCTCCAGCTTCCGCAGGTGCAGAATAACGACGAATCCAAAGCCAAGCATTTTCAGGCAGGTCTGGTTATGTGCATAGTTGCTTAAATCAGAACAGCGCACCCACATTTAAGACCACGTAGTATACAATGGGCCATTGTACGTGTTTAGCCACAAGAAGGAAACGAAGGGCGGTGAGAAGGGAGATGGAGAGTCTACCTCACAGCAGGCAATTACTTAATTGAATCTTACAACACTGTTAAGTACAATAATAATGCTAATTCATTTCTAACTCTGATTAAATGCTCGTTAAGTTACTTAAATACACACGATCTTGTGATTGCGAATAATCGAACAGAGCTTGCAGGCCGATTTTAGTAGCACTTTCCAGACAACAAAGGAACACAATGTAAATTCAATTTGAGCCTGTACACACATGCCTCCATCTATTGCTTGGAGAATAGCAAGCAACTTCTGTAAACACACTGGACACTTCATATTTTGATGTAAGGGACTTCATACAATGGATTGTGCTCAACAGTGAACTTTTCTAATTGTTTTATGTACAGACAATAAATGTAGCTTAACTTAATAAATTTGTTGATTACGCCACGATAAATCCGTATCAATGAAATACTTTTCCAATTAACTATCTCTCACCAAATAAAGAATAATTGGTTAGTAAATTATACACAATTATATTTATACACAATAATTATAATAAACTGCTTGTATACACAGGCTGTCAATCAATTGAGCTTACTCGTTTCTAATCTCTAGAAGTCATGCTTCAATCTACCCGGTCAACTTGTAAGCTTAATCTATTATACGATGTACTTCGCATAGATCAGATTCCGTAAATAGGCATCGTAAATACATTTGAGAACTGATGCATTTAGTTTCGTTGCATCGGTGACCGCGTTAAAATGTTGGATTTGCTGTTCCTCATTGGGATCACTGCGATCGGGGTGCTTTTAAGTGTTTTTCATGTTCTTCGACACGAACGGATCTTTAAGCACATCAATAGACAGTTTGCGGGTCCAAGATCCTACCCGATATTCGGAAATTTATTGCAGTTTGGCTTCACACCCGACGGTAAGTGCAAATATCAATGGGTAGCACTTATCACTTTTGGAGTTTAATGGACGCATCGATTTGATTTTATGATATGGTTACGTCAGTCCGAAATCTATGCATGTGATCAGACTGGTTTCTTTTGTGTGTTAATTGTAGTCAGGTTTTCTTGTTGCTAGCCAAAGAATTATTAAAATATATGCCTGTTTTAAAGAATACTATACTATATAATGCCTTTTGGCATTCAGTTTTGCATCTGATGCTTATTATATTGCTGTCATCTTGGGATATATTGGTTAGACACCCAAATCCAGTTTATGATATGAGCGATGCAAAAGATAACTTTAACTTCCGGGTTCTCTGAAAGAACACAATTATCGGAAGTTATCACTATGCGTGGGCGGTGGGCATGGTATCCAATAACTGAAATAAACTTGATCAGCGTATGCTCTACAGGAATCTTCAACCAAATTTAAAGTATTTAGCTTTTATTATAACTGAAATCTCGACATTCAAACAGATACACATACGGGCTTAGCTCAATAATGACCAAGAATATATATACTGCGGTCTGCCACGCCTCCTTCTGCGGGTTACATACATTTGCAGTTAGTATACCCTTTGTTGTCCATTTTTAATGTTTAAAGGGTATAAATATTTAAAGATAAGCAATTAGAATTCAATAGTTATTTAATACTATATTAATACATACAAAACAATAACAACTAATCAGTAAACAATATATGTCCAATATTGTGAAATTCAAATCTAAATCCATAACCCCAGGTTGTTTAAGAACAAAACAATGATTTCAAACGCATCATTAGAAGCTCAACTCGACATTATGACAAATATATTGACTCACTTCGCTGTAATAATCAATATAATTTGTTAATTGGTCTATTAAGGTAATAAGAGATGGATTAACAATTGTAAAAAACAAATAAGCAAATGAGAATAATTGTGTGAAGTGACGAACGAAAGTGGTCATAAATAAGACATTGAACCTCAGAACATATAATCTTTACATGCAAGCGATAATTACAATGCTAGCCTATGTGTAAGTTTGAGCTTGCAATGCGATTGCCGGCCGGCGTGAATTAATCTCAATCTCAAGATCATGGTCATCGTGAATCGGGTTCTCGAAACCGGTTACCACCTTCAGCTGCTGTATATAATTTATTTGTTATTCAAATTAGTAAATGTTATTTGGATTGAAAGCGAAATGCATGTTCACTAAATGAAGCCAGTCAGGCAGCTGGAAAGAAATACAATTAGCTTATGTTTGGGTTCTTATCCTCTCCATTCTCTTTTGCGTATTGAAAGTCATTGTCAAAGCAGATCAGACCTTATGTGGGGAACCACTGATAACTGATTTGATATGCTGTCAAATAAAGGCGATTCGATAAGACAAACAATTATTATTTTCGATATGCTGTTTACGAATTGATGCATATATTTTTGATTTATTTATTCAATAACAAAAATATTACACCGTTTCGGTGCGAAGTGAGTTGCCACGGTTTGGTCCTTAATGCAATCCATTCATGATGATCAGACGAGTTTGTTTAATGCTCAGGTTTTGCTGGGTGAGCGCGGTTGTATTCGAGGGAACGTGCGATTGCCTCTGGGATTGGGGGTGAAGTGGGCAACAAATCGCTCTGGGGCTGGTAACCATTCTCATCGGCAACATAGCTAAGTTCTACCTTAGTTCCATCAGGGGCAACCCAACCGAAACTACCCTTGCTTCCGTGCACATCGCCAACCTCTTCTCGGTGAACGTGGTTGTCCAGTTCTAGTTTGATTTGGAAACCTTCGGCGTTAACATCCTGTTCCAGCTTCAAAATCGCGGCATCCTCATTAGCAATGGCCAGGCCGATAAAGGCAACAATCAACAGCTGAAATAACTAGTTGTTATAATGCCGTCTGGCTCGTGCACATAATTTCGATTACTTACAGCCTTGAACATTTTGTGTATTAAGCAGATGTTTAGCGTTAGAAGCAAACTTCGACTGATGATCCTCTCTAGCCTCGGATTGTCTTTTATACAATTTCTTTCTTGTACGATCTTCACAATACCAGATGGGGTGCATCACATATGCAAATATAATACTTTATAGTCACAAATCTCTCTTATCTATAACGACTCACATTCCCACATTTTGATTAACATTCAGGTTTTAATATGAGATTCTCATTAGAAGTTAACGATGCTGCTGCATTGGAAACTAATTTAAATTTCTCCAATAATAATTGTATTTATAATTTGATTTGATTATTGTTTCCAACGGTTTTTAAAATTGTTTCTGCTAGATATGCAAAAAAAAAATGGTTTAATATGTTCAAATCATAAGGCAGATTTCTTGATTGTCTAAATTACGCAAAATAAAAAATGATTTTCTCGTATATCAAGTTATTCATTAACTTTTATATTTATTTATTATATAAAGCTGAACATATGTTAATATACATAAACCTATCGAAGTAATTGAAATAAAGCTCAAAAAAAAACATGCAAAATGTTTGTTGCACAATTCTTCGGTCAATTTTGAAACAACTGAACCATTCATTGAATTAAGAGTATGAACACAAGCGCCGCAATCATTAACAGCAGTGCAGGAGCCCTACTCGAAGCTATACGAGTACAACATGTTATTGCTTCTTAAATAACTAATATGCTTAAAATCTAATCTAATTTTCAACGACAAACATATCTTTATTAAATTGCTCAATCCCGAATGGTTACTCTGTCATACCTTCTTCTGCCTGTTACAAATATTTTTGTAGTTAAAAGAGCCTTAAAAAAAATATAAGGATGTTTTCTCAGACCCGTCTGAATAATGCTTCTACGGATCTTATTAAGTTGAAATCCGAGGGCCAGAAATGCTTTGAATTCATAATTTTTCCTAAATTCTGCAAATACTGATAAGATATCTTCGATCATGAAATATTCTTAAGACTTCATTGTTCCTGTCCTGATAAAATGATTATATTTCTGGAGAATTAGAAGAGACAATCAACAATTTCTTAATTTGCCATAAACAATGCCTTGCATATATTTTTAGATTTGTACAAAAAACATACTTCAAAGACGAGAAACTTAAATACTATCATTGTCGGGGAGAGGTTTAAAGGTCGGGTTCATATGCACTTCATCAGACACGATCACAAGAGTCTTAATGTTTACGGTCCTCAGCCTGAGGGTGGGAAGCCAGATACTCTAGAGCGCGCTGGATCTCAGCTGGGATTGGTGGTGGTGTTGGCAGATGAGAACCAGATGGCTGGTAACCGTTCTCGTCGGCAACGTAGCTGACCTTGACTTCCTCGCCTTCGGGAGCGACCCAGGAGAAGTCACCATGAATGTTGCCATGTTCGTCACCGGAGCGGCTCTCACTGATGTGGTTGTTGGTTTCTACTTTCGCGTCAAAGCCATCAGCGCGGACTTCTTCCGAGCGGCTAATCACTTCAGCGTGGGACTCATCACCAGGCCTGGCCACAGCCAGAGCGAAAAGTGCGCAGATCAAGACCTACATAAAGATAGATAGCGAGTTAAATAAAGCCTGCAATTTTCCAAAAATATCGTACAATTCGATTACTTACGATTTTGAACATTTTGGTAATTGTGCAGTAGAGAACGTGGAGAACGATCGTTAACTGATGCTATACTTTAGCCGAATTGAGGCTTATATAGAACTTTTTTCACAATCCAAAGTGTTGATCTTGGCAGCAAAGCGATCTTCCAAACATGCAAATTTCGCTTGAAATTAACAAAGTACGGTTAGAACATCTCACCGATTAGCCGCCTCTAAACCCGTTTTCGTCTTGAATAACTGCTAATAAAAATCCCAAAAAACGTTATGTAGAATATCAACATCATGATAATTGCATTAAAATCGAAAGCTAAATACAAGATTTGCTTTAACCAAGTGGCAATTAAAAGCCAACATTGTCTTCTAATTAGTCGCCTCATCAGTTGCTTTTAAGAGAGTCAACTTAGTTTTTTTAAGACCCAAAAAGAATCATAACATGTTTGATGAATTGGTCTGTAGTTGATAACTTAAGATTGACATCTTCTGAATAACCTAAAGTGTGTTCCATGAAAGTTAAGCATATTTATTTCTAACACTTAATATTATAAAAGCTGCTGGTTTTCAATTCAATGATAAAAAAAAAATTATTTCAAAAATTATATAACATTCGAAGTGGGTACCAAAAACTTCATACTATATAAATATTTTAATTCGCACGACAATCTCCTTTCCTTTCCCCTGTAAATATTATTGAATTAATACGGTTATTTCATCAGAATTATTTGAATAACTTTTTGGAATAAGACGAGTCTAATTTCAACATCAGTTGAAGTTCCTTGAGAATCTGGTTTACAACCGTTCGTTTTCAATGTGCAGTTATAAAATGAATCAACCTTTAACAATATTGTATTTATCTGAGACTTAAATTAATTTACTATTGCATACTTTTTAGTACTTGAAAATCTAAATGTAGCTTAAACTCAAAATAAACTCAATTTGCGACCTGTTTCTAAGTAATGACGTCACAAATTTAATAGATGCGCTTTATAGTCTGCTTTGCACTAATTTTTAATGATTTTGATAACCTGATTTAACTGAGCAGACACCTTTTGTGAAACATGGGATCAAGTTTGTCTGTCTCGCTCGAGGCGCACATCAATTTATGCACTTTAGCATTCAATAAACGATTTTAGCACTTTGGGTATGAGATTTGCAACAAATTTGTTTCACATGTTGTGCGACTATTCATTTTTCGAATGGTCTCTCCGACTAGACTCATAACTCATAGCCATATTTATGAGATGCGTCTGAACAGGTTTCAGACTAAACATATTCCGGGTGTGTCGCTATAAAAGACCACGCCTAACCCAACTTCAGCATCAGTCAACGTTCGTTCTCCACGTCCAGTAGCTACCCAAGAAACCAATCAATATGTTCAAAGCCGTAAGTATCAATGAGCTTTATCGATGAGGATTAAATTACACAGGCTAACGCACCACTTGTTATAGCTAATGATCTGCGCCCTTGTTGGCCTGGCCACCGCTGGAGTGAGCCGTGTTGTTTCTTCTGGCGATGATGTGCACGCAGAAGTGAGCCTGCTCAAGTCTGATGTGCGCGCCGATGGATTTGAATCCGCTCTGGAAACCACCAACAATATACAAGAGTCGAGGTCTGGCGATGTGCAGGGCAACATCCACGGTGACTTCGCATGGATTTCTCCCGAAGGCGAGCACATTCAAGTTTCTTATGTGGCCAATGAAAATGGTTACCAGCCATCGAGTAACATTTTGCCTACTCCTCCACCAGTTCCAGAAGCAATTCTGCGTGCTATCCAATATATTGCAGCTCATCCCAGCCCTGATGCCAAAAACTATTAAATCTGATCGATCTATGAACTATTTGAATTGACAGTACAATGAACACCATTTTTCGAGATTCAATCATAGCAAAAACCTCAAAAAAAGTCGACTCGATTTGAGTTTAATAAATTAAAACGTGCAATTTTTTAAAAATATTCTGCATTTTTCTCTTTTTTTTCAAATACTATAATATTGGTTTCATATGCTATGCCAAAAAGTTAGAAACTTTGAATCCATTTATCAAACTATATATCTATATTACACTATTAGTTTTTCTTATATTTTTAGATTTTAAGCAACGTAGTTTTGATATCTTAACTAAATATGATATCATTATTATTTTTTATTTAAAATTGTGTAGAATAATTAATTAATTCCAACTTAAATCAACAGAGTAAACTAACCAAATAAACTTAGCAAATTTGAGCATATCGTATGTTACGTTATTTACATTTTATATACACACATTGCAAATTTTCGCTCTGCCATAAAAATTGAATTAGCAGACGCGCTAATTGATTAACTTCAAAATGTATAGTTTTTAACATAAACATAAAATTGCTAAATGAACTTTATTAGTTTATTAGTTTAAATCACTAAGTGAATTGTCTATAAAAAGTTGTTATTCCAGATGTTTTGATTTCGTTTTATATAACATTAACTATAACATAACTTCATTATCTGTTTATTGTAGCTTATATGAGAAGTTTATTAAAATGGTTCGACCAATACGATTACAAGAATATTCGAATCTGGGCGGGCCCGATTCCGTATGTTTTCCTCATGGAGACTAAATATGTGGAGGTGAGCATAGCCGGTATAGTGTGTCAGATATCTATATATATATATGTTCAATATAATCTTTCAGCATGTGCTCAGCAGCACAACGCTGACCTACAAGTACGATCCATACAACTTGCTCTATCCGTGGCTGGGCAGAGGCCTCCTTACGGCCAACGGTCATCAGTGGATGCTGCGACGCAAGCTGATAACGCCCTCATTCCACTTTCGCATTCTCAGAGACTTTCTGCAAATTATGAACGAGACAAGCGGTCGTTTCATGTCGCTGCTGGAAAGAGAGTCTGACAAAGCTCAGAGCCAAGTCCTGGACATGCAGGAGCTGGTCTCACGGAATACAATCGATGTCATTTGTGGTAGGCCATACGAATCCCTTTTAAATTGCTTAACCTCAAACCAAAACCAACCGCAGAGACCGCAATGGGTACCCGAGTCAACAGTATTGAGGGCGAAGCATCTCCCATTGTGGCTGCCATTGACACGCTCTGCAACATTATTCCTGAACGGGTGCTCTCTGCATTCAAGCGATTTGATGTTATCTTCAGATATACCTCTTTGTACACGCGACAAAATGAAGCACTTACTACAATGCGAGACAAATTCGCGAAGGTTGACACTGTTTGGGAATAATATACGTAAACTGATCTAACATCTAGCGTCATTTTTAGATCATTGACGACAGACGTCGCTTGCTAAAAACGTCGAGGTATCAGGAATCACAGTGTAATGATGAGAACTTGGATGCCACGCGACCTAAGATGGCATTTCTGGATACATTGTTAACATCTGAGGTGGAGGGTAAGCCCCTGACGTTCGAAGAAATATTCGAGGAGGTCTCCACGTTTATGTTTGAGGTAAGAGCTAAGCTCTTTTCCTAAGCTGTTTACTGATATGTTTTGTGCCTGCTACAGGGCCACGATACAACTTCCTCAGCCATTACCTTTGGCATTTTCTGCTTGGCCAGTACTCCAGAGGTGCAGCAACGTGCTTATGAGGAACAAAGACAAATCTATGGCGATGATAAGGTTCGCCATCCCACTTACCAGGAGCTGCAGGATATGAAGTATCTGGACCTAGTCATTAAGGAGACACTCCGCTTGTTTCCCAGTGTTCCCTACATTTTTCGCACAACCCTCGAACCGGCGGTGATTCGTGAGTTTCGAAAAGCCTTTAGCAATTAGTTTATGTATACAAAAGTGATTTTTATTTGACTCACAGTGGAGAAGTTCCTGCCAAAGGGCGTCAATATTGTGGTGCCTATTTTGGCCATTGGCCACAATCGACACAGCTTCAAGGAACCTTACGAGTTTCGACCCGAACGCTTTGAGGCCGCCGAACGAACAGAAGCAAATGCATTTGATAATGTTCCATTTAGTGCGGGTCCCAGAAATTGCATAGGTAATGTAATAATTCTTGTTAATTATTGACTTAGGAGTACCTGTATTCTTTACCTGCAGGTCAAAAGTTCGCCTTGCTGGAGCTGAAAGTTACTTTATCTAAACTAATACGCAAGTTTAAAATCCTACCCGCTCCCCTGGCCAAGCAGACCATTGCTCAGGTATTTGATTACAAATACAAACAAGGTCCCCAGGAATTGAAACTGCATGTACCCATTACATTAAAATCTCTAACGGGAGTTCCGGTGCGATTACAAAAACGAGTCTAGACTCCTTCCGTTAAGCAAAGTATTCTTAGACTTAGCTCGTATGAATCTTCAATTTTAAAGATAAGAAATAATGTACTTTTCAGTAAAACTTTCAATAGTATTTAATGTTACAATAGTATATTATATAGGGATAACAAGGTAACAATAGTTAAAGAAGTTTAAATAAAATGTTGAATAAACTATAAACAATTCAAGATATCTATTTTATATCTTCTCTGTTTCAGCCTGATTTGTATTCCGTTCTCGGACTTGAGTGTCACGCGAATATTCAGCACCGGATCGTATTCACTTTGGGGCACGCAATCGATGCGCGAGTGGTCATTGATACCCGGAGGCAAGTCATCCACGGGGGGCAGTATTTCAAAGTTTCGTACAAGCAGAGAGAGCAGCGCCTGCAGCTGATACATGGCGTATTTCTCGGCTGTGAAATTGAATTTGATGTAATAGGAACAGGAATATAGTTACAAGTTTAAAATTACCTATGCAACCCCTGGGTCCAGCGCTAAATGGAACACTTTTGTAAGCTTCGATGCCAGTGTTCGCTTTGGGTTCCTCGAAACGCTCCGGTCGAAAGACACAGGGCTCCTCAAAGTATCGTTCATTGTAGCCCATTGCAATGAGGCACATAATGACAGTTGTGCGCTTAGCCACCTTGGTGCCATCTAGATAAAGAGTTAAGGTATTATAACATACAAGGTACTCTAAGTCCCAACTTCACACTCCAGAACATACTGATATCAATGGCCTTTCGATTGGTTCTCGCTATCAACGGCACGGCCGGATACAAACGCAGAGTCTCACGTATCACTAGCTCCAGATAGTGCATTTTCTGCAATCGCGATATGTCCGACTCTCCAGTTAGATCTTTGCCGAAAATGCGTTGCTGTTCCTCGAACACCTTCTGCTGTATTTGCGGATGGCGGGAGAGCGTGTAGATTGTAAACGAAATGGCCGAGGCTACCGTGTCATGACCCTTCATGGGAGAATGTATGTTAGCAAGGATAAGATATTCGTAATCTTAAACCCACCGTAAATATAAAGGTGGACAGCTCCTCAGTCAGCTCACGTTCCTTCAGCGCACGTCCGTCGAGTTTGGCAGACAACAGGAAATCTAGGAAGGGTTTATTAACAGGTTCTTCACTGCTTTTCTGTTCGCTCAGCCGTTCGTTTGCCAAATACTGACTACGCTGCGCTATAATCTACAGAAGGAATAATTTCTTAATGTTCCATACAATCTTCACTACAAACTGTATACTGGTCTTACCCGTTTTGCCTCAGTACGCACTATCTGCAGGGCGCGGCGTTGTTTCATGTAGTATGGAGTCAGTCGGAAAAGTGCATCGAACCGCTTCACTATGCTGAAGGTGCGTTCTTGCACGACATCACAGAGACTAAAGGGACGAGGGAGATGGGTTGGATTATATTCCTCAATATATACTCCAATTTTTCTTACTCCTTTATGGCGCTCTGAAAATCTGTGAGTTCCCCATTTAACGAGTTGCTGGCCATGCCCGTTGCATTCTCTGCGGAAAGAGAGGAAAGTATAGAGAAGGGAGAAAATACTTCCCAATTAACCTATGTTACCTACTCGAGAGAGTATACCAAGAATTGTGCGGCCAACTGATTAGCATATTTGGAACCCGCACCCCCACAAAACAGCCTACTCCTAGAAGTTTTCAGCGCACAATCTCATGCACTTGTAACAATTTTCTAAGCCATAAATCTTATTTATAAAATGGGCATAATAAATAACGAAAATAAACGAGTGCTTCCTTCGCACTCCGAAACCAAACCAGGATCTAAAACACCAGTACAAAATACTCGTGACAAATGCTTAAAGTTTTCCAAAGGCCTCTTTGGCATGAGTAGCTTCTCCCATTGCTTACCCTCACCAACTTACCACACACAATATCAAGCGTACACTTGGCCACCAGCTGTTGGGCATCAAAGGGCTGCATTGCGTCCGCCTGCTGGGCCAGCTTTTGCACAAATTTCTCGCCAGTTCGATGCACCACACGCAAATAGCCCTCAATGGCGGCCCTCTCGAAGGCGGGCGCATAAAGCTTTTTGGTGCTTGAGCCAACGGGCACCGGAACTGGTGAGTAGCCCATCGCCGAGCCAAGGGCGCAGAAACGAGTACAAGTGCTCCTTGTACAGCAGTGAAGAGCTCGACAACATGTTCTGTGTATGCCAATAAAATTCGAAGGAAGTTTTCAATCGCAATTGTTGAACGAGAAATAGAAGCTCAGCTCACCTGAATTTCCGCCGGATCACTGAGTATCATGTGATACTGTAGAAAAACAAGTGAACGGAATCCTTGAAACTCATATTTCCGACAATACTGTAACATCTTTTTGGGATACTCTGTAAATGACAATAAGAAGTAGTAAAATCATTACAACTAAATTTTGATAATAACAGTTACTTTAATTTAATGATGGAACCTTTGTTGCTCCTTATGTAGATGGTAGATTGTATACATGACACCTCTTCGTTCTATTCTGTTAGCTTTGCTTGGCAAACTTCACTCACTACCAGCATACTCTGGTCAGTAATCTTCTTGAGAACGGTCAGCTTCTGTTAACAGTTTCTATTTCAATTTGGGCATTTCGTTTGCCTATGCCAAGAGCTCGCTCGATGCAGCTCAGTTAAGTGAGCTGTGAAATTGACATGTTCTGTTGAGCTGGAAGATGGTATCTCCTGCATCAGCTGCAGCTCAATTCGAAAGATAACTGAAGCACTTGATCAGTTTTCAAGTTGCTACAGATTTAAGTAAGTTTTTAAACTGTACTTTAACTTGACTTCCAGTAAAGAATTCTACTCGTTTAATTTAAAGTGGAATGAGCGACAGAGTAAGAACTTTTTGTGAACAATGCCTGCTTAAAGTGAATCCATTAAAAGGCAATGAGAACGAAGTCAAATAAGGACGATGCGAAAGAGAGCAAACACAGGGACTCGACAAGAATGTTGCTGACTGCAGCAAAGGATACCCAATGGATTTCTCTGGCCAGACGATGTCGATGCCATCCAAGCATGGCAAAACTATCAACTGTTGTGCTGCGTGCTCTGTTCTCCGCCTATTGTGCATTTGGAATGATTACTTCTTGGCTTGCGTACGTGCGGGGAAACAACACCAAAATTATTCAGCAAATTGTGCGGGAGCCAGCATCGGGGGGAGAGCATCAGTGGTGGCTCAAGGGAAATGCGCAGAAACGCGAAAACTGAAATCTCTGATGAAAATTGCAAGAAATATTGTGAAAATAGAATAAGAAAAACGAGTGCAACTGTAATCTATCCGGGTATTAGTGCTTGCCGCAGATACAGATGGCAAATGCTTACATTGCTATTCTAATCTGGCAAGTGGAATCTCAAGTACTTGCAGTTTAATTTATTTCCAATCAATTTCCAATTATTTCCCCCTTGCAAATAGTTCATAAATATGGCCAGGCGATTGTCAGCGAACTTACCGGCTGGCTTAAGTCCGAACTGAAATAGATTACCCACAAAGGGGTATGGTGTGGGTCCCGGTATCATTTCCATAATCCCTGCCATATGATCCAGATAGTTGAATATCTTTACGCCCTTGAACACCAGGAGCGTAGCCAAAACTATGGCAGCTGCGAGCAGAAACATTATTGCGCTTTTTTCTTATATAAACCAATTAGTTAACAAGGGTTCTCTCACAAGGAAAACTATTTCAATAACTGTTCAATTCGCGATCGCAGTGACTACTGATCGACACACCCAAAAACTCTTTCATATTTGCCAAATATTATGACCAAGTCAGCGATAGCCCAGTTGATAAGCTATCTAAATTACTCTAACTTGGCTACCCCACTAATTTTAGCCTGCAAAGAATAATACCCCGGCACTCGCATCGGTCCAATTATCGCCCGCTAATTACAACAACCATTAATTGCGGCTTTAATTATGACAGTTACAATCGGTTGACTGCTTACTGGCAGCTTCGAGATAGTTGTTCAACGTAAGTGCCTAATTAAGATGTCAATTGACTCACTCGCAAGTGGACAGATTATGACGTGTGGGTGCAAAGGGCACTGCGAATCGTACTACTGTGATTATACCGATACCGCTTATCAATGTGTTTGGTGACAATGTAGACAGAAGATTGCAACGAAGAGTGAGTCAAGCAAATAAACGAACAAAGAACTGAAATTATCACTAAAGTGCATGGAATATTTATCTAGTGTATAAACTGATATACTATCTTATATTGTAGACTTTGTAACAAATGGGCGGAGGCAGCCAGGATCATAAATCATTTGATTACTGTTTAAAAAGGAGCGATAACTTTCATAGTAAGCGATGTAAAAAATATCAAAAACAACTGCAAGATCATTAAAAGTTTTTTAATATTTTATATTGAAATTGTTTTCAGTGTACGATGGTTTTCCGTTGATCTACACTCATTTAGGGTTGTTGTATTGGATACAGGGCGAATCAGCACAGAACTTAGCCAGTAACAGAACCTATTTATAATTGCAAGAGTTCATTGCATACCTTCGGGCCGCAGCTATAAAACAAATCGATAAAAGCTAGATTTTACGGGGAAAAACAGCTAAAAATAACTACAATTTGTCTTGAAAAACAACTATCATTCCAGAAAGCCGCTAACACGATTGATCTAGTGAGAAAATAATCTAAATTGGCAGCACCGTTTTCTCGCTGCGAAACTGAATAAGCTAGATTTTACGGAGAAAAGGCTGAGTTGGCAACACATGTAAGAGTGTCTTTCTCTCTTACTCTTTTCTACGCTCTTTCTGCTTAAAAAATAGTCTTGATAAAACTACCATAATTTATTTGTAATCAAACTGGTTTTTAAATTCTCACCATTTTTGATGCATTATTGTAATACACTTTGTGCGAGGGCGACCAATCGTTAATAATACCCCGCACCTATTAAAAAGAAAAAAGGAATATAAACAACAGAAGGTATTGTTAATAAATAATAATACTGAATAAAAGTTATATTTGAAAGCGAGATAAAATATGCGAGTTAGAAATATAAACCTTATATTTAATGTTTTAGCTACAGAGAAATTTAAAGTCGAGTTGTCTGCCTCTACCATTTTTTAATTGTTTATTTTACTCACGCTTGTTCTAATATTAAAATATAAACAAGTCTAAAATCTTATGTAGGCAATTAGCAATCAAATGCATTGGCATGTACATACGTGTGTACTTGTTTATGTAATACATATACTATAAGTGGAACAGAATTTATTAGTCAGATTTGTGCATGTCAATCCGACGAGTGTGAACACTTTTGATTACAGTATTAAAGTGCAATGCCTCGATTATCTTTCTTATTCATGGCGACTTTTGAGAGTATAAATAGTTATGCAGAGAAGCAATATCGTAGAGCTATCTTCATGTGCGAGAAGCTAGTAAAGATAATAGTTATTATCAAAAATCGCATATCCACATGCAGCTGGAAGAAACCCACTCACAAAACTTGATTTTTAGTGAATATACCCACACACACTCACACTAATATAACTTCGTTATACAACGCAATTCGTGATAAAACAACTTTAAATGTTACGCTCCCTCAACGATTAACGAAGAGAGCAGGTCAGTGAGAGTCGGAAGAGTACGAGGCATGCTGTCGAAGATTGCTTAAGAGTCTCGAGTCTGGCTTTGTTTATAATTGTTTATTTTATCTATTAGCTGGATTTCCATATCTTTATACAACTCACGCTTATCTTAGCTGAACTCTTTAGTTAACAACACAATTAATTCAATGTGAATACATCTGCTACTTATAAATAGTGAATATTATTTTCGTTTTCTATAATTTCGAATGATTCAGCAATAAATGAAGCGTTCTATAATATTTGCATATAAATATGTTAATTGGAAACAACATAAGTTATTTAATAATTAATCAATATATTTTATTATACTTATGCTACAAAGATCAACTCTAAATGCATGGCACATGGGTTAAAGTTCTCTTTGTGCTGCATTTCTGTCGACTCATTGTGATACGATGAAAACCTGCGAGTTTTTAAAAGTTTCTTTAATCTGAGAATTCAAGAGAGTCGTCGCCGTATTTAAGCCCGCATCGCGTCAGCCGACTCGCATTTCCAGTCCTCAACTCGACGAGGTCGGATCGTCTTTTCGTGTGTTTGCCTTTCGCTTTTCGTGTGCGTGTTCGTTTAATTTTCAAAAAATGTGGCTCATTCTGGCCGTAATTTTGGCATTGCCATTGTTGGTGTTCGCGTACTTTGAACTTAGCGTGGCTCATAGAAGACGCCTGCTCAATAAACTGAAGGGGCCACCCACAGTGCCGATCTTCGGCAACGCCCATAATGTGGGCAAAAATCCGGCGGGTAACAAAGGAAAACTGGCTAATTGCCTTTTCTCGAATTGCATTATAGCTGATGGGGATTGAGGCAATACATCAGCTGAAATGCCATTCGGGTTGAAGCATTTAAAGATTGGCAACAAGTAATCAGCGAAAAGAAGGCATAGGCAAATCCACAAACCGAAATTCATTTGTAGAACACAACTCGACGAACTAATACGGCGTGTTTTATTTTACTAGAGATTAGCGTGTAGATAAATAAGTTCTATTATATTTTTGTCCAGACTGTGCGATAATGAAACGAAAAGATAAGACTGCAAAATTTAAAAAGAAACTGATTGTTTGAGCAAATTGACTCTGATTACATATGATTAGACATTGAATCGAGTGTGTAATTAAAAAAAAAAACAACAGAAATCTGTCAACGCAACTAATTACAACCCGACTTGGGGTTTAATCAATGTTTTGGGAACTATTATTTCCCAACTGTTCCCACTTTGATAAGCAAATATTATTATCGATGTGATCCAACATGAATAATTTAACAAGTTCAATGTTCACTAATACCGCCCCCCCCCTTTTCCTTTCCTTCTCTAAGAGATTCTCAACACATTCTTCGATTGGTGGTACACATATGGCAAAGATAACTTCCGTTTCTGGGTTGGCTACTATTCCAACTTCTTCGTTACCAATCCCAAACATTTGGAGGTAAGTTTAAGATACATTTCCCATAAAGATATCTTTAGCTAAGACTTTTCTCTATTGCAGTTTATACTCAGCAGCAACACCTTGATAAAGAAATCGGATATCTATGATCTGCTAGACCCCTGGCTGGGAAAGGGACTGCTTACAAGCACCGGCAGCAGGTGGCACAAGCATCGCAAGATGATAACGCCCTCGTTCCATTTCAATATTCTGCAGGACTTTCATACAGTCATGAATGAGAATTCCAGCAAGTTTATTAATCATCTGAGGAAAGTCTCTGCCGGCGATAATATCTTCGATTTCCAAGATGAATCGCATTATCTAACGTTGGATGTGATCTGTGAGACTGCAATGGGAGTGCCAATCAACGCAGTCGGACAGCACGACTCGCCCGTTGTGAAAGCCTTCAAAGAGTAAGCTAATATTAGTTCACAGTAAGCTTAGTTCTTATGAATAACTTCTTCCCCAGCATGTGCTACAACCTGAATATGCGAGCATTTAGTCCCATGAAGCGTTCCGAGTTTCTCTTCCGCCTTTCACCTGACTACTCTGCCAATGCGAAAACTCTGAAAATTCTTAAGGACTTCACCAATGACATTATTGAAAAGCGCATTGGGGCACATCGGGACGGCACAGCTAAGAAAATCGAGGGATCTGAATTCTCACGCAAGAAAATGAACTTCCTGGATACGTTGCTCTCGTCAACCATTGACGGAAAACCTTTGACCCAACAAGATATCTACGAGGAGGTCTCCACATTCATGTTTGAGGGTCACGACACAACTACATCGGGTGTTGCCTTCGCAATTTACATACTGTCCCGATTCCCCGATGAACAAGTGAGTTATATTTTTCTGGAATGTGGACAGAAGGCTTCAAGGTGAAATAATCTCCTTTCTTTCACAGCGTAAACTGTATGAGGAGCAGCGTTCAATCTTGGGAGATGACATGCACCGTGACGCCACCTTCCAGGAGCTGTCCGAAATGAAATATCTGGACTTGTTCATTAAGGAAGCGCAACGAGTCTATCCCAGTGTTCCGTTAATTGGACGCTACACCGAAAAGGACTACGATATTTGTAAGTTTAAAGGAAAACATTTGAAAGTTCCTTCGTGTTAGTAATTCCTTATTCTTTCAATAGGTGGCGACATTATTCCTGCTGGAACTACTCTTAGCTTGGCACTCATTATACTGGGATATGATGATCGCATTTTTAAAGATCCCATGCGCTTCAATCCCGAGCGATTCGATGTTGATAAGCCTGGGCCTTTCGAGTATTTGCCTTTCAGTGCAGGTCCACGAAACTGTATAGGACAGAAATTTGCACTGCTGGAGATCAAAACTGTGGTTTCTAAGATTGTGCGCACGTTCGAAGTGCTGCCCGCCATGGAAGAGCTGCTATCCAAAGATGGTTACCTAAACACCTATGTGGGTCTACCCAAGGCCGAAAAGGAGCGCAAAGAGCGACAGGGACACAAGTACGACCCCATCTTATCAGCGGTTCTGACACTGAAATCGGACAACGGTCTATATCTGCGTATGCGTGAAAGAAAGTAGTTTGCTAGGCTTTTTATTGAAGAGTTACAGTGACCGTTAAAAGTTAATAAACTTATAGTCGTCTAGTCGTAGCTAGTCCTCTAGTGATAGCCCACCAGTACTGTGCCCACATTGCCGTTGGCCACAAAGGATGCAGTCTGCACAGTTTCGCCATTGATATACTGTGACTGGACTGAGCTAGTGATGACCTCAGCCTGAGCGCCAAGACTATAATACTGTGTCAGGTTGATGGTCTGGTCAGAATCGCCCAGATTCAACACGACCACATAAATGTCGCTGCCTGCCTCTTGGCTGCAAGATAGAAAGAGATTATTAGACAAGGTGATCTTCAGGCAGAATGCCTTTCCTACTAACCGTGAATATATAACAATGTTCTCGCCAATGGCCTGAATGTTGAGTGTACCGTTCTTGAACGATGGCTCCTGTCTGACACGCACCAGGGTCTTGAAGATCTGCAGATGCGACTGTGGGGCACGCAGCTGTTGCAGTGCGTTGACTGTCTTGTACTCCTCGGAAACAGGAAGCCAGGTATGATCGGCAGCTGTAAAGCCTGTGCGAAAGTATGATCAATGAAAAGGAGTCATAGAATCCACTTACTTGGTTACTCACCCGCCATGGAAGACGCATCCCATTGATAGGGCGTACGCGCCGGATCACGAGTGCGGTCATAATAGTGCTCCGGATCAGAGTTGCAGGCACTTGGATCCACAGTATCTTCCCAGCTAATGTACACATCTGTCATGCCGATCTCCTCTCCATTGTAAGTGATCGCATTTCCAGGCAGAGTCTGCAGCAGAATGTTTATCAAGTCGGTGCGATTCACGCCGAAACGAGAGGCCACTCGCTTGTTGTCGTGGTTGCCCAACACCCAGTTAGCATTCACGCCAGCTGGCATGGCATTCATCCACTTCTGTATATGCTCCACATACTCTGGGGCCTTCGAGGTGCTGTTGATGTTCGACAGGAAGTCAAAGTTGAAGGGAATGTGCGATCCATTGCGAACACCATCTCCATAAAACTTGATCATGTTATCGAAACTAGTGTAGGCCTCAGTCATGAGCAGACGTTTATCGCCACCATGCTCCTCATGGAACTCATCAACCACTTCACGCCACTGGTAGATCATGTCGAAGGTCTCAGGCTGATCCTGCGTGTAAATGTGATGCGTGTAGCAAGCATCATCTGGTGTACAGTCGGGGTCATTCGACAGTGGCTCATCTGGGTACTGATTGTAGCGATCCAAGTCGACTTCAAACAGGTAAGGGATAGCGTCAATACGGAATCCAGAAACTCCCTTAGCCAGCCAGAACTTAATGACATTCTTCATTTCCGTCACTACGGCCGGATTACGATAGTTCAGATCAGGCTGTGCCGTCGTAAACTGATGCAGATAGTACTGCTGTCTCACATCATTCCATTCCCAGGCGCTGTAACGGAACTCGGAGACCCAGTTGTTTGGTGGCTCCCTCTCACCGGTAACGTTATTGATCTTTCCATCGTGCCAAATGTAGAAGTCCTTATACGTGGGATCACTATCCACCGATTTGGTGAACCACTCGCTCTTATCACTGGAGTGGTTGGGCACAAAGTCCAATATGATTCGGATGCCAACCTCCTTAGCGCGTGCAATCATATGTTCAAAGTCTTCCATGGTGCCGTACTCCGGTTGTATCGAATAGAAGTCGGAAATATCATACCCAAAGTCCACCATTGGGGACTTGAAAATCGGGGACAGCCACGTACCCGTAAAGCCAATGTCCTTCAGATACTGCAGTTTTTCGGTAACGCCATTAAGATCCCCAATACCATCGCCATCGGAGTCGCGGAACGAACGCGGATAGATTTGATAATAGTTGCCACTCTCATACCACTCGGTAGCCCCAGTGATTCCCAGCACCACCGCGACGATGGCAATGACTGTCAGCACTCGCATGTTGAATGAATTTGGTCGAATTCGCAGGTGGCTCTCTACTTTTATTGGGTCCGATAAGCCTTTGACTATCGAGGGCTGTGTACCGAGCTTGAAGTGGACAATTCAATTGCTCGACAAACAGCTCTATCTCATAACTCTTTACCCCATACGAATACCATTGTTCATCCCGTCCACTTACGTTTGGGAAATCAGATAATGGCATTTTGTTTTGACATTCTATGTTACCCAACTACGATTTTTGATAGTGGAAATTTTATATTTCTACACTATTGTTTTTTTCCAACAACTGAAGTGCATCATCATGAGTTAACCGTCTATGATCATCTGATAGTAATTAAGTCACCACACCCAAACCCTAAAGAGTAGCCGCTAAGAGGTTCTTATGTCCGATAACAGAACTCACCTGTAATCACTTCTCGTTAAAAAAACAACTCGTCAGTTTACTTAGCTTTAGACTGGGTTTTTGGATAACCTTGAATGGGTCACTAAGAGTAGGAAATTTACCCCGAAATCCGGAAGGGACTTATTCAAGGTGACCTAAAAATCGATTTCTATATAGAGAGCAAATATGATTTCCTTTATTTTCTAATCATTTGCAATTTAAATAGCTCTTTTCATACTTTTTAATTTAGCTGGATATTTATACAATTTAAACTTAATTTGCATTGATAAATATCACTGTACTAATACATATTCTCCTCATATCCAAATTATGATAATCAGTTCCGAATTCCAAGAGGTTTAAAAAGCAGTTAACATGAATTAAAATGTCAAATCGGTCAATTTCAATTTAATTCGGATGTTTAGATAAGATTTAGCTTACCTATATAAATCAGAACTTACTACCCAGAAAGAAAACAATTATAAATAAATATATTCGGGTGCCGCAGAGAAGAATACCCTAGAAAATCTTTGGATACACTAAGTTTAATAATAATATACCTCTCTATACAGAGTAATAAATGCCTCAAGACTTATCGATTATTAATATTATCAAATATTAAACGATAAAAATAAATCATCGATAAGTTAAAAAAGATGCTTGTTGTCTTTCATTGCAATTAAGTATTTATTATACTTGATAAGGGAAACATTCGTTAGGTGTGAATAGCTTATCGACTATAGAGATTTCGTAGAGACTAGTCCTGTGTGCGTTCCAAGTCTATGCTGTACAATCGGCCTAATTGGTGAGCTCATCTCCCCTCTTTAATGATGGTTGTGGCTGCCGGGCTGGTTGTCTTCGTGAGAATGCGCCGCGTTCCATGCAATGGAGCGGGCAACATGCTCGGGCACAGCAGGAATGGCGGAACCCTGTGGCTGGTAACCATTCTCATCGGCAACATAGGAAATCTGAATGTGTTCGCCTTCGGGCGAAATCCAGCCGTATTCTCCCTTGATGTTACCGTGCTCATCACCGCTGCGGTTCTCTGTGATGTGGTTGTTGGTCTCCCACGACGTCTCGAAGCCATCGGGGCGTACATCGTCCTTGCGTTGAATGACATCAGCGTGCACATCCTCGGAACGTCCAACTGGGCCTTGATCGTTGTGGGGCACTGGATGAGGAACCGGATGCGGTACTGGGTGTGGTGGGCGGGGATGTTGGACAGCAGCCAAGGCCACTCCGAAAACAGCGCAGATCATCAGCTAAAAAGGAGGAAATCATTCAGTAAATTAATCGATCAATTCATTTAAATTCCTGAGTAATACAGATACTTACAACTTTGAACATTTTGATTGGATTTTTGGTGCAGTTAGTTGAACGTGGAGAACGAACGTTGACTGATACTCCACCCAGATCGGCCAGGGCCTTTTATACATGAACCATCCGATGAGCGACAATATAAATTGTGTCCAGTTTATGAGTTGATGGCATCACTGCGTTATTGCCCTGAGTTATGGGTTTATCCACACATTCGTTGAGCATTTGCTTAGAAACAGGAGAGTACGGTTATAATCTTAAACAATTAATGCGAATACTGAAGTGCATCAATAACGGGCTGATCAAACGGGTTCAATTGTCCCGACAAACTTGTTTCCATTTCAAAACAAAAGAACAACCGTGTCGCGAGCCCCCCGAAATGTGGCCAATCGAGTTGTCTGTAGGCGCTAGATATATCGGTGTTAATCATTTGACTTCACCGTCAGTGGTCTTCAGATGAGTGTGTCGTAAACACTAAAATTATATTCAAAACCATTAATATATGTGCATTGTATATACACAAATATATACCCTAGATGTCGATGCATCTCAAATGTGAATTTAATGCAAATTTCTTTTTTGATATTCCATGGAATTTAACTTGATTTAAAAAGTTTACTGAAGCGTAACTTTTCAATCCACTAGGTAATAATATTATTTTATTATTTCCAGAACTAGAAATAACTCTAAAAATAATAAACAATTATGTTAAACACAACATATTTCGTACTGCACTTTATGTAATAACAATCAGTCCTAACCAAAGCTATTCATTACAGGCTGATACCCTTTTTTATGGCTGAAAGAACCTTATGTCAGACAATTACCAATAACTAAATTAAGCAATCCCTTCACCGTGTTACCTTCTGCTTATAGGGTACACTACTGCAAAACGAACATGGGAATTTAAATTGAATTAAAACAAATGAAATCGCATCGCCAAGGTAAATTGCAAATTACCACACTCCGATTCTCTCTCGCTCACCACCCCCTGTCTCTCTCCCTGTTGCCCTTAGCGGGCGCTGCAAGCGAGCATATCATTCGTTCACTCATTAATTAACTAAGTACAAGATTAAAGCGATGTAATTTATTTAAAAGCACATCGAATTATTTATGAAGCCGACGCGCAGCTCAGGAATCTGTCATTATAAAGCCGAGCATTTTTTAAAATGCCAAGTGAGTGTGGTCGGTCACAGTTGACAGCTGTCAAGTGGCCAGCAGGACACACGTGGTACATGAACTTTGGCCCCATCAGATTTTATTGCGTTCAGGATAAGGCCTACGCGATTCTTTATGTGCCTGCTGCCTCGAGGGTGATTTCGTATAGTTTTCTGATGCAATTTGAGGAACTGAAACGTTAGCAGAATATTTCTCTTTATATGTACATTCAGCAAGCTATTTATAATAACATATATTAAACAATATATTATATAAGGCCTGCTAAAACAAACAGTTAAGTTAAGTTCTAATTAAAAACTTCAACTTGTTTTAGTTAACAAATCAAAAACTAATTGAGCAACCGTCGTTAAATTTCTGAGTTAAGGCCGCGGGGTATCTGAGTCCTGAGCTCGGGTCACATAAAATCGTTTTATGACAGCTTTTGTGATTCCGATGGGGACGCAACATGACGGCCAGAGCTGTCGATACAGCGACGTCAACGCACACGCATTTTTATGATGTGTGGGGATTGCCAGACTAGGTAATACGCTGTATGGAAGACTGAAATAATTAACAACAATCATAGTTTATTTAAACTATAATTTAATTTGGTGTGTAATATATGACTTCACTTAAGAGATGTGTGCATTGTAATATAGTTAGTGTTTAAAACTTCCTTTCTCCCTCAATAAAATTTGATATTCCATGTTAAAGTCTCCAAGCGTTGATATCCTTAGTGTCAGTTGCAATTCAAGAGTGCAAAATGCCTGAAAACAAGTTGGTTTAACTTACATCTTGTCTGGTACAGAACATGGGTATGGCAAGTATGGTCAGAGCACCAAAACAACTTGTGTAATCTAACAAGAATGCCATAAAAGTGGCAGATTACCCATGCGCTCTGTGGGCCGTAAGAGAGGAGCAGTCGACGTTGACGTTGGCATCGCTGTCGACGAATTGGCCTTATCGACTGAATCCGTATCGCAACATGGGCAGAGTCAATTGTTATTAGCAAATTGATTTGGCTATTAGTCCAAGTTGAGCACAAACGCAAGCGACATGTTGACGCGACGCCTCCTTCCGCTCTCGGTGCTGCTGCTGGTGCTGCTGGGTAGCAGCGACGCCTCCACGGACATCGATTGGTGGGAGAACGCAGCGCTGTATCAGATCTACCCACGCTCCTTTCAGGACAGCGATGGCGATGGCATTGGCGATTTGCAGGGCATAACAAAGCGTCTGGCTTATCTCAAGGAGATCGGCATCACGGCAACTTGGCTATCGCCAATCTTCAGCTCTCCCATGTCCGATTTCGGCTACGATATCTCTAACTTCACGGACATCGATCCCATCTTCGGCACACTAGCCGACTTCGATGCAATGATGGTGCAAGCCAAGTCGCTGGGACTGAAAATTATTCTGGACTTTGTGCCCAATCACTCGAGCGATGAATGTGAATGGTTCCAGAAGTCGGTGAATCGCCAGGATGGCTACGATGACTTCTATGTGTGGCACGATGGGAAGCTAAATGCGGAAACTGGTGAACACGAGCCGCCCAGCAACTGGGTAAGCGTCTTTGGTGGCCCCATGTGGACGTGGCATGAGACACGCCAGCAATACTTCCTGCATCAGTTTCAAGTGAAGCAGCCGGATCTGAACTTCAGCAATCCCATGGTGCGTGAGCATATGCTAGATGTGCTGGGCTTCTGGCTGGATCGAGGCGTCGATGGATTCCGCATCGATGCTGTGCCTCACATCTACGAGCTTCGCTACGCGAATGCCAGCTATCCGGACGAACCGGTGAGCGGCTGGGGTAGCAACCCCGATGCCTATGACTATCACGATCACATCTACACCAAGGATCAGCCAGACACGGTGGTTCTCATGTACGAGTGGCGCGACTTTCTGATCGAGTACCAAGCCAAGAATGGCGGCGACACACGCGTACTGCTGGCCGAAGCCTACAGTCCGGTGGAGACACTGAGTGCCTACTTCGGCAACGGTACACGACAGGGCACTCAGTTGCCCATGAACTTCCAGCTAATGTATCTCAGCGGTTACTCCACGGCACGTGATGTGGTCAATTCCATTGACTACTGGATGGACACAATGTGGGCACAGCATCAGACTGCCAATTGGGTGGTGGGCAACCACGATACACAGCGAGTGGCCAATCGCATGGGTGCCCACAAGGTGGACCTGCTGAATGTGATTGTAAACGCCTTGCCCGGTGCCTCGGTTACCTACTATGGCGAAGAGATCGGCATGTCCAATGTGGAGACAGAGTGCACGGAGATCTCGTGCGATGATCGCGATGGGGAGCGCACTCCCATGCAATGGGCTCCTCTCAAGAACGGAGACTTCTCAACGAACGATACCACCTGGCTGCCGCTTAGTCCTGACTATGAGCGGTATAATGTGCGTACAGAAAGGGGCGTGGCACGTTCATCGCTGCAGATCTTCAAGGGACTGCAGCAATTGAAGAGCACCTCCGCTTTTCTGGCCTTCAAGGAGGACGGTGGCTTCTCCTACGAAGCCCTCAACGAGCAGGTTCTTCAAATTATACGGTAAGTGTAGAGAGGTTCTTCAAATTGGGAACATACTGAAAAGCAAAGCGTCTTCATTATCAACAGCACCAATCGACGCAATGAGGAATACCGCATCCTGGTCAACATGGGCAATGAGATGCAGAAATTTGTTGGCCTTTCAAACAAGGTGTACGAGTATGTGCTGGTCACCGCCTACTCTACACACACTCCTGGGTAAGTTTGAACCCAATCCAAGTCATAGGCTCTCTCTAATTTAAGTTTATCCTTGCAGGGACACTGCGGATCTCAGTGAAGTTCTTATACTGATGCCCTACGAGTCCATTGTGCTGCGTTGGTTGGCCTAACCTAATTTTGTTTAATTTAATCAGTGCATTTTATGCTGCTCATAAAGATAACACTCCACTGGAGAACCCGAGACCCCAATGACTTTACGATTAACTTTCCTATCAGCCACTTGCTGCGTGGCAATAGGAACTGAAGTTGGCTCGCGTAATACACAAAGTTCAATTGGTGAAGAGCATTGTAAATTCACCACTTGGGGTTTTCAAATAAACAACTCGACTTATACCGGATGATATAATGTGTATTATCTTATTTCTGAAATCGCTGGTTATGCGTTAATGAGAGACCCTAGAGACTAATCGATTGATAAGGTCGCTCGAGTCGTAAAGCCATTACAAAAGAATGCGGCATTCAATTGGATTTTCCACGACGAAGTGCCCCATTAAAAACTGTTGACGTGGGGCACACGCTAATAAATACAACAAATTTTATGAAATATTATGAACTTCAATTGTTGACTAGCATTGGAAACTTATTTAAACAGTGCTCAAGACAACAGCTTCCTTTGGCATCAAGAGAAGGGAGTTAGCGTAAGTCAGATCGCTGAAAGAAAGACGATTTTAATGGCTTAGGTTCCAGATTCGATCTAAACTGCCTTAGGAGGCTTCACTTACTTCTTGCGTCGTGAACTCTTGTCGTTCACCACGACGTATCTCAACTGAGAGCTCAGCTCGGTGAAGACCGTGTCCAGGTTAACCGACTCGACATCGTCGTTAATGTTCAACACGGTTATGTAAGACTTTTGACCGGCGAGGGAGCTGAGGATATCAGGAAATTGTAGAGTAACCCTATCACCCAGCAGAGTCCAAGTAACTTACCGTTTGAAGGCCAACACATTGGGTCCAATGGCACTGACCGTGACATCGCCCTGTTTCAGGGTGGGCTCATCGCGCAGAGCACGCAGCTGCTTGTAGATGTTCAGATGACTGAGGGCAATGCCACGCTCGCGCTTCACGTTGGTAAGTTTGTAGTCCGAAGCCACAGGCAGCCAGGTTTCGGAGGCTTCAGTGAAACCGGCATTGTTCTCATCATTCCATTGGAATGGTGTACGCACGGGATCGCGCGTAAGACGCTCGAACTCCTCCTCGTTGGACTGACAGGCCTGTGGATCGACGGTGTCTTTCCAGCTAATCCAGACGTCTGTCATGCCGATCTCCTCACCCTGGTAGGTCACACTGATGCCAGGCAGCGTCAGCAGCAACATGTTAATGGCATCGATGCGATCAGCGCCCAGACGGGAACCAATGCGACTCTGATCGTGATTACCCAGCACCCAGTTGGCTGCCTGTCCGGCGGGCATGTTGTCCAACCAGTTGTGGAGCAGCTCGGAGTAATGATAGGCATCGGAGAAAAAGTTTATGTTGGAGAGCAACTCAAAGTTGAAGGGGATCTGGGAACCGTTGTGGGTGCTATTGCCATAGTACTGCATCAACACATCCAAGGGGGCGTATGCCTCGGTGAGGAGTACACGATCATCGCCGCCTAACTCTTCGTCGATGGCATCGATAACCTGACGGAACTGGTAGACCAGATCAATGGTCTCCGGCTGATTGGTGGTGTACAAGTGATCCAAGTAGCTGTAGTCCTCGGGATCGCTGACAGCTTCGTTGCGGGGCTCATCGGGCCAGTCGCCATTAGAATCGGCTTCGACTTCAAACACATGTGGCACAGCATCGATGCGGAAGCCGTAAACACCCTTGCGCAGCCAGAAACGCAGCACCTCCTTCATGGCCTCCACAACCTTAGGGTTGCGGTAGTTCAGATCCGGCTGCTTGGCATGGAACTGATGCAGATAGTAGGCCTGACGACCCTCATGCCAGGTCCACTGGGAGCCACGGAAAACACTGATCCAGTTGGTTGGTGGCTGCCTGATGCCATTGACCACCTTGCCCGTGTGCCATACATAGAAGTCCCTGTACTCTGCCTCACCGGCTGCCGACCGGATGAACCAATCGCACTCGTCACTCGAATGATTTGGCACAAAATCCAGAATGATCTTGATGTCCAGTTGCTTGGCACGCTCCAGCAGCTTGTCAAAGTCCTCCATGCTGCCAAAAAGTGGATCGATTTCAGTGAAGTTGGCCACATCGTAGCCAAAGTCAGCCATGGGTGAGGTGAAAATAGGCGACAGCCATGTGGCTGTGACACCAATCTCCTTCAGATAGGCCAACTGTTGCGTAATGCCTGAAAAGAGTCCAGTCCAGATTACCCACAAGAGTCCCTTCGAAGCACAATCCTGTCGAACTTACCATTCAAGTCACCAACACCATCACCATCGCTGTCCTTGTAGGATCTTGGATAGATCTGATAGAATTGAGCATTGCGCCACCAACCCACCTCGGCGAGCGTGGGCAGTGCCAGGCCCAGTGCCAGGCAGAAGAGTATCAATGTCTTGGCCCACATGGTGTCGCACTTGTTGTCGCGGTGCCGATTGAGGGTCGGGATTAGTGGGGGCCTCTATTTATGCACTGCTGATAAGTGAGGGTCGCTATAAACCCGCGATATTTGCCAGCCATAGTCAGCATTGATTAGATCTGGGTATGTGTGTCTAAAAGGTTTACGATCGCAGCGAACACGTTGTACTTGGAGAACCCTCCCTGGTGCTTTTCCAGAGACCCTGTATTTATGGGAGCTACTTGTCGACGCTCTTCTGGCCTGACGTTTGGAGATCATGCGACAGATTAGCGCAAACTCATTTAGTGGTTGCATAAAAATTACGACCCTACCAATATCTAATCGCCACCCGGACCGGGTCCAGCTGTTTCCATATCAGGCACAAATAATTTATGAGTTATTATTCATTTATTTCTAGGGGGGTATTTCGAGAATGTCATCTACATATACTATGTGGTATGTCTAGCCTGACATTAAAGAAATATGTAGATATGGTATGGGGAATTTTTAAGGAATTTCCAATGATAACGTTAGACTTCACAATCAATCAATAAACTATAAAGAAATCTGCGTAGTATCAATCTAAATTTAGAAACGTATACCAATAATTTTAGTTTCTTGAAGTGTTCTTAAAATAAATATAATTCCCCGAAAAATACTTAATATATTATAATTAGCTCATGATGATGTTCGCAAAGAACAATGCTGTGCTATCAAATGTTCAATCAATTCAGGTGTAGTGCAATAAATAAAGCGTACTTTGCTGGAGTCTTCGTTGGGGCAAAACAACGATAAGCCATAATACCAATTGTTTTATAATGCTGTAGCGAGCATTATCGATAGTTGCCGAAAAGCATAAAAGGGGTCGCTGGACCTGAGGTCTGATTAGTTAGTTAACAATGACCAGGTGGTCTAACATTGTCTTACTGCTTAGCTTGGGCCTTTTGGCCGCCGATGCAGCTGCGCCCTGGTGGCAAACGGCCTCCTTCTATCAGATCTATCCGCGCTCCTTCAAGGACAGCGATGGCGATGGTGTCGGAGATCTTAATGGAGTTACAGAGAAACTGGAATATCTTAAGGAAATCGGAGTGACAGCCACATGGCTGTCGCCTTTCCTGGAATCACCTATGGCCGATTTCGGATACGATATTTCAGACTTTAAGGCCGTAGATAAACTCTTTGGCACTATGGAGGACTTTGAAAGCATGGTGGCTCGTGCCAAGCAACTAAATATCAAGATCATTCTGGACTTTGTGCCCAATCATTCAAGTGACGAGTGTGATTGGTTCCTACGCTCTGCAGCTGGCGAGGAACAGTACAAGAATTACTATATCTGGCATCCGGGATTCGTTGAGAATGGCGTACGTAGACCGCCCACGAACTGGGTCAGTGTATTCCGTGGCTCTGCATGGGAATGGCACGAGGGTCGCCAGGAATACTATCTGCATCAGTTCCACAAGAAGCAACCTGACTTCAACTTCCGCAATCCTGTTGTGCGCGAGGAAATGAACGATGTGCTTCGTTTCTGGCTGGAGAAGGGCGTCGATGGCTTCCGTGTGGATGCCATCTATCACGCATTCGAAATCAAGGCTGACGAGAATGGCAACTACCCAGATGAGCCACGCAATGACTGGACCAATGATCCCGACGAGTACGGGTACACGCACAAGATCTACACAGTCGATCAGCCAGAGACACCACACTTGGTCTACGAATGGCGTGAGATTCTGGAGAAGTTCCAGCAGGACAACGGAGGCGATGAACGGTGAGTGAAAGGAATAAGCTCTGAGTAGATACACAACTAACAACTTTGATGATTATCTCTAGCATTCTCATGGTGGAAACCTGGTCACCTATCGAGATTGTCATGCATTACTATGGCAATGAAACAGCCGATGGCGCACAGATACCCTTCAATTTCCAGCTGATAAGTAATCTGCACTACGACTCCGATGCGTATCACTACGAGTACCTGATCAACAACTGGCTATCGCAAATGCCGAGCGGCAAAAGCGCCAACTGGGTGGTAAGCAGAGAACGATTCCTTATCCAAGACACGTAACTAATCGCGCTTACCTCGTCGACCACATGGCGACAGATTGGCAATCACGATAAGAATCGTGTGGGTTCTCGCTTTGGTGCCGATCGTGTTGATCTCTTCAATATACTGCTGCTCACGCTGCCCGGCTGCAGTATCACATACCAGGGTGAGGAGCTGGGCATGCTGGATGCCTACATAACGTGGGAGGAGACTGTCGATCCACAGGCTTGCAATGGCTACGAGGAGTACTATATGGACAACTCACGTGATCCGGCTAGATCACCCATGCAGTGGACAGATGGCAAGTTCAGTGGCTTCACCACAGGCAACGCCACATGGTTACCAGTTGCGCAGGACTACCCACAGCGCAATGTGCAGAAGGAACGTGGCGTCTCCCTGAGTCATTTGAATGTGTTCAAGCGACTGCAGCAATTGCGTCAGGAACCTACGATCGAACAGGGTGCGGCCGAGATCAAGGCGGCCAGTGGTTATGTTCTGGCTGTAAAGCGGTAAGTCTGCACCCTGAAGATCACATTGCGATCAGTCAATAATTAGAAATTCTTATCGATAGTAACCTGAGTGGAAATTACTTGTACATTTCGCTGTTCAACATTTTCGATTCCATCGAGAATGTCAACTTGAATGATGTGTTCAGCGGTCTGCCTGCCAAGTTCCAGTACGCTCTGATCACCGACAAGTCCATCAGGCAGCTGGGCGATCAAGTCTCTGCCAGCAGCGTCACCCTGATGCCCCACGAGGCTGTCGTGTTGCGCTCCACAACAACAGTTTAAACACAGTATATTATAATATACTGCGTTACTATATACACGATTCGACTGCACTAACAAATATATATTATATTGTTAATTTATCGTGATTGTGGTTTATGTTTCTGCCTTTATTCCATTTGCACTGATTCAACTTATCAGCAACTGCGATCTAAGCGCGCGTTGATTTTCTCACCTTTCGCCACAGCAACGCATTGCACTATAGCTGGCAGTAACCGCTGGGGATATACCCTGTATGTAATGCTATTAGTAATATTATTTAATAATTATTCATTTTCTAAGCCCGGACAAGCACATCCCAACAACACATTGAGTATAGGGTATACAAATTGCAAGCAAATATTTGTCACCATCTGCTGTTATTTCAAAAGGGAAACCAACAACAAAGTTTTTATCAACGTTTTTTAGCGATATTCTGCACAGTGGCAACAACTATTTTGCAGTTTGTTGATAATTCTAAAAATAGTCTTACTTCAGAGTCATCCAATATGTCTGCATAACATACATACATACATATGTTCATATTTAAATATAAATGATTCAATTGTTATGCTTCCTACTTATAAAAGATTATCACACAGAAGCCAGGAATAAAAAAAAAGCATTGAATAAATGATGAAGAAATGAGTCATGCACTTTTTAATATTGTTATTAGCAGAGCATAATTACATGGAAAGAGTATGGAATACAGTCGCGTTTGATTACATTGGTTATTATTTATATACAATGATTTAAATACAAGCTGATTACATAGAAAACAAATAGATCTTTTTTAATTACCATAATATATAATTATGACTGAATGCTCATACGATTTTAAATAAATGACATGAAAATAACTACTGTTTAAATTGTTATTAGCCTTTTTATTTTCTATTATTAGCTCATTATTAATTAAAATTATTTAGTTTTTTTTAGTTCAAACATCAAATCTGCTTTATTAGTTGCACACTTTATTTATGCTTATCTGCCCACTGTCCAATGATTGTGTGTTTTGCTTCATTTGCATTATTTACTCTCTCACATGCACTCTCAGTCTTGTTTTCATCTCTCTCTCTCTCCCTATCTCTCTGTTTTGCTCTCTCCTGCAATCTATCGATATTCATCGCGCCCTCGTTTGCTTTGACACAATCAGCTTAAAAATTATTCGTACACTCTGCACATTAAACCATTTTATATATATGAATTCTTTCAAATCACTGCATACATATATTCTTAATATAATGTTTATTTATTATTATTTATGTATTAATAGTAATTTTAATATTAATTAAAAAAATTTATATTGTTTCATTTCATATTAATTTATTTAATTCAATACAATTATTCATTGCAAGCACTGTAGAAGAACCGCTAAAAATAAAGCACCCAATTTAGAAGCTGCTGAGAGCGAACGAGAATGCGGGAGAGAAAGTTATGTGATGTTAGGTTTCTTCTGGCAGAGGATCAACTGCTTACGCCAGTCGACTCGGTTTGTTGGTGTCGTCTGGTTGCAACTCGTCCAACTTCCAAGTTAAAGTTTTGAACCAGCAGTTGAGTGAGAGAATGCAGAACCTCATGGCGGCATTGTTGCTGCTGCTGATGCTGCAGGTTCTGGTCCCGTCACTGTGTCAGCCCTTCCCCAACTACCATGCAACGTTTCGTGACATCGAACACCAGAATAACGAGACTAAGTGGTGGCAAACGGGAGCATTCTACCAAATCTATCCAAGGTCATTTAAGGACAGCAACAGCGATGGTGTAGGCGATTTAAATGGTGAGCAGAGTCCAAAATACGAAAAGGGGAAAAAGAAAATAATTCTCGATATTTAGGCATTACAAGTAGCCTGCCCTATTTGAAAGAACTGGGTATAACAGCCACCTGGCTATCGCCCATTTTTACATCTCCCATGGCGGACTTTGGCTACGACATTGCCAACTTTACCGAAATTGCTCCGATTTTTGGTAATATGGCAGACTTTGAGCATCTGTTGGAGGAGGCCAAGAAGCTGGACATAAAGATCATTTTGGACTTTGTGCCAAATCATTCAAGTGACGAGTGCGATTGGTTCAAACGGTCGGCAGCAGGTGAACCCGAGTACAAAGACTTCTATGTATGGCATCCTGGTAAAGTGGTCAACGGTACTCGGCAGCGCCCTAGTAACTGGGTAAGCGTGTTCCGCGGATCCGCTTGGCAGTGGCACGAGCAACGCAAGGAATACTATCTACATCAGTTTGTGAAGAAACAGCCCGATCTCAACTACCGCAATCCCAAAGTGCGAGAGGCCATGAAGGTGAGTAAAGAACTCATTAATTCGTGTTCCTTTATTTAATTCCTCTTGCTCACTTGCAGAATGTTCTGCGCTTTTGGTTGAACAAGGGCGTTGCTGGATTCCGCATTGATGCAGTGCCCCATGTCTTCGAGATAGCACCCGACGCTGCTGGGTATCGCGATGAGCCGCGCAACGATTGGGTCAACGATCCCGATGACTACGGCTATCTACAGCACATCTATACGGTCGACCAGCCGGAGACAATTGTGCTTGTCTACGAATGGCGCGCAGTGCTGGACGAGTTCAGCGGCGATCGCATCTTACTGGCCGAGACCTATTCACCCATCGATATCGTCATGCAGTACTACGGCAATGCAACGGCCGAGGGAGCCCAGCTGCCGTTCAACTTTCTGCTGATAAGCGAGATCTCGAACAAGTCCACAGCGGGAGATTATGCGTCGAGCATACAGAAATGGCTGCAGCACATGCCACCAGGTCGCACAGCCAACTGGGTGGTAAGTACTTCCTGTGGTTGTAAACTGGATGGTGAGGGATAATCATCATGTTCTTTGCAGTTGGGTAATCACGATCAGAACCGTGTGGGCTCACGTCTGGGCACCGATCGTGTGGATATGCTAAATATGTTGACCACGACTCTGCCGGGTGCAAGTGTCAGCTATCAGGGTGAAGAGCTGGGCATGACCGATGTGTGGATATCGTGGAAGGATACTGTGGATCCCTCGGCCTGCAACACCAACTCGAGCATCTACGAGCACTTCTCCCGCGATCCGGAACGCACGCCCTTCCAGTGGAGCGGCGATAAGGATGCAGGCTTTAGTAATGCCAGCAAGACTTGGTTGCCCATTGCCAAAAATTATCAACAGATCAATGTGGAGCAACAGCGTCAGCAGCCTCTGAGTCATCTGAATATCTACAAACAGCTAATGAAGTTGCACAGTGAAGCAACAACTCTGCAGTTCGGCGACACGGAGGTGAAGGCTTTAAATGGAGCTGTGCTGGCCATTAGGAGGTGCGTGAAGAGTTTGACTTACTTGACAATGGAAATTAATTATAAATATCAATTGTTATCTTCAGATTCCGTAATCATGATTACACCTATCTGACACTCCTCAACATTTATGATGGCGTTGAAACGGTTAATCTGCGAGAGAGCTTCGAGGGTTTGACTATGGATATGCAGGTGGTTTTGGTTACCAGCAAATCCAAGAGGAAAGCCGGGTGAGTAATGATGAGTAATGCCAGCGAGAGCTTATCTACCCTTGATATTGTTTCCTTTAAACTTATATTGTACATATCTTTAATTCTTAGGGACTACATTGATACGCGATCTGTAGAGCTGTTACCCAAGGAGTCACTGATTCTGCGAGGCACTTCCCCCCTACTTCACCTACTACACCAACGGGGAACAGCGTCAACTGCCAGTAATGGCCCTCTATCTACTACTCTCTCAAGTGGTGCTCTATCTGAGCTATCGTTGAGTTCTCCCACTCTGAGGAAATTGTTAGTTATTAGTAATTAAATACGTACCCACAATAAAAAAGTATCAAAGCAAAGCACTCGACGTTTATCACTCAACGTTGCATCACTTCAGCATGAATCGGCTATAAAAGACTGTGGGGTACACCACAGCTTGTCAGTTATGGCGCGATTATATGGAGTATTAGTAACGTTGTTGGTGCTCGGCTTGCAGGCTAGCTTAGGCCAGGCAGCTGCTGTGGATCTTGAAGATCTAGAGCGAAGCAGTAGCAGCAGCAGCGAGGCCACTCGTGATTGGTGGCAGGTGGCACAGTTCTATCAGATCTATCCACGTTCTTTTAAGGATTCCAACGGCGATGGCATTGGTGATCTGCAGGGCATCATTTCCAAGTTGGATCATCTCAAGGATATTGGCGTAACGGCCACTTGGCTGTCGCCCATATTCACCTCTCCCATGGCTGACTTTGGTTACGACATCTCCGACTTCTTTGATATCCAGCCAGAGTATGGAACCTTAGATGATTTCGATCAGCTCATCGCAGCCGCCAAGGAGCGTGGACTGAAGATCATTCTGGACTTTGTGCCCAATCATTCGAGCGATGAGAGCGAGTGGTTCAAGAAGTCAGTGAAGCGTGAGAAGGGCTATGAGGATTACTATGTGTGGCACGATGGTTACTTGAATGCCACAACTGGCAAGCGCGAGCCCCCATCAAATTGGCTGCAAGCGTTCCGTGGCAGTGCCTGGGAATGGAACTCGGACCGTGGTCAATACTATCTGCATCAGTTTGCCGTCAAGCAGCCCGATCTTAACTACCGCAATCCCGCCGTAGTGGCTCAGATGAAGCGCGTGCTCACCTACTGGTTGGATCGCGGTGTTTCCGGCTTTCGAATTGATGCCGTACCTTGGTGCTTCGAGGTGCTGCCCGACGCAGAGGGACGCTATCCCGACGAGCCACTCAGTGGCTACACAGACGACAAAGATGACTCATCCTACCTAAAGCATATCTACACACAGGATCTGCCCGAGACTGTTGACATGGTCTACCAATGGCGTCAGCTCCTTGACGACTACCAACGCATTCATGGCGGGGACACACGCATTATTATGGTGGAGACATACTCAGCGCTGGACTATGTCATGCAGTTCTATGGCAACCGTACCACAAAGGGTGCTCAGATACCCTTCAATTTCCAGTTTATTGTCGGTGGTAATGGTGATAAGAACAACACTCAGCTGAATGCCGTAGGATTTGTGAAGATCATCAACAGCTGGTTAACCCAGATGCCAGCGGGAAAGACTGCCAATTGGGTGGTAAGTACAGTCAATTATGATTTTGTTTATAAGGTTTGTATGGGGTAGAAACTGCAGATAGAGTCAGTAAGAGTCATAAGTGGGCAACTCTTAATTTCCGGCTTGGTGCGCTGTTTTTGCACGCTCTTTAGTCGTGATTTCGATAAACCTATATAAGAAATGCATATACATACATATATTTGGAACTTAAGAAGTTCAAGGACAAAAACAGCGATAAAGTTGGTGCTTGGTACTTAAGAGACGTTTTTGACAATTATATTATAGAGTTTTGATTAAATAATAATTTTCTCGCATATGATAAATTTTATGGAGACTATTCCGAACTATGTTATTTCTATTAGTATTATCAAGGGTGAAGCCAGCCAAGGGTGGCAGCTGCACGCATGATTACTATATGTATTATTATTGATTGTGGAGTGACACAGATTAGAGTTATCTTTTTCTATATATTGTACTTCAGTACAAATGGAATTATCGGAAAATTATGGGGGAAATTATTAAATAATTTGTCAATTAAGTCTGTCATCTGTTGATAATTTTGTACTTATCATTCACACGATTATTCCTACATGATCTCAATTTTCTTAGATGGGCAACCACGATCAGCGTCGTGTGGGTAGCCGCTATGGCGAGCAGCGCATTGACTTGATGAACATGCTGCAGATGTTCCTGCCTGGAGTGAGCATTACCTATCAGGGCGAGGAGCTGGGCATGACAGATTTGGACATTAGCTGGACGGATACACGTGATCCGGCTGCCTGCAACTCCAACGAAAACATATACGAGCAGTTCACCCGAGATCCGGCCAGAACGCCATTCCAGTGGAGCAGCGATGCGAATGCAGGCTTCTCCACCAACAGCACCACCTGGTTGCCCATCAATCCCAATTATGTGACTGTCAATGTGCGCACTGAGAACGCAACTGCCGGAAGTCATTTGGATTTGTACAAGCAGTTGGTTGCACTGCGTAAGGAGAAGACATTGCAGTATGGATCGACCAGATATGCGGCGATTAACGACAATGTTCTGGCTATTCGGAGATATCTGAGTGGAAACTCCACGTATGTGCTGGTGGCCAATGTGTTGGACACTAGTGTCAGTGGCATCGATGTGGCAACTTCGCTGTACGCTAGCGGAAGCTACAAGATCAAGCTACTTAATGCACAGGCTCAGGCCTCAGTGGGGTAAGTACTGTTACTAGCTATTAAATAGCTACATTTGCGGCTAACTTTGGTTTCACAATTTCCTCTTTCTATAGCGACAGCGTCACCTTGAGCAGCCTCACCCTGCAACCCTATGCGGCTCTGATTCTGGAATCTGTTTAAGCGCCTTACAAAATTATATGTTTGCTTTGTCATAAGTTAACCGAAATATATATGTATGAATATGTACGTGTGTGTATGTGTGAGTTTGCGTGAGCGTAGCCGTATATAAAAGTCATTGCCAAACGACATTGGAAAACTTTTCAATTTGAGGTCGCGCGAGCCCGGCAACTTATTATAAATTATTAGGGAACTTTGTCTGCCTCGAGTGCGTCGGCCACAAAAAAGAAATTCCATTAGACGTGATTGATAAGAGACACAAATCACGCATACGCAGCGCTGCAGCAGACCACAAACACCTCAGATTCGGTCTCGCTCTACGTCTCAGCATCGGTCTTGCTTGCTCTTCGTTTCGGTCTCTTGCCCCGCAGAGAACATCGCTGATGTTGGCGTTGACTTTGTTCCTGGACCAGGACGTGGTAGCCTCCCTGTACCACCGTCCCAAATACATTACGCCCGACGTGGTGCCGACGATGGGAATGGCAAACGACAGCGAGCAACGACTGGGGTTAGCTTTTTAATTTACTCATAAAAAATGAAGTGAAATTATTATGAGTTTTCACCTTCAGGCAGTGCGCTCTGCTCATGATGTACTCTAAATTTATGTGCACCGCTCTCGGGCAGCTAACATCCAAAACATATAACCATTGCCGTTACACGGGCAGTATCCACATGGTCTTCGTCTAGTAGAAGCCATTATGCGGAAGAATTTATTGATGAAGGGAATTTGTTGATTGTAGAAAAACTGAAACTCTGCATTTATTAGAAGTGAATTATGCAGTTTGTAAAAACGAAAAATAGGTTAGTTAGAAGTGAAATACATGTATAATATACATATATTAAACATTTATTAACAACATAGCTCTCGTTTGCGAATTTTCTCTTGAACAGGCTCAACATCATTGGTCTTACAGTCCGGGACATAGTCCACTCAGCCATTGAACAACTCTCGCGGTAGCCGGAAATGGTGAGACATTAGACAGAGCGACAAGACGCAATATGCATTCTTAGCTCGTGCGGAAAAAATCAAGAAGAAGCACATGTAATGAAATTTGGTACGAGCTAGAACTGCATACATCATATATCTATTGCCCTCTCACTCAGTCTAATGCTTACGACACGATGTGACACGAAGAAAACATGGTCCATGCCCTAGTGTTGGGAAAGCCTCGATGTTTGCGTACCTCGATGATTCCGATGGTTTTGCCTAAAAACCTCAATAATATCGATACATCGAATTTTCTCAATTTCTCTCTTAATGTTATATATAATTGTGCAATATGTACATTTTGAAATGTACGACGGCTGGGAAATTTATATCGGGGATCAAAGGAATTTATTCAATCCCTGAATCCTTTGTTTTCTACTACCGAAAATGCTTTTAAAGTTCACTTCGCACTCTATACTTACTGGCTCTTTATGCACTTGCTAAACATTTTTCTAGCGTGAATGTTTGAAACTGAAAGTAACGGGACATAATCGCCTTTTTTCCTTATGCGTAGATTCACTATTGAAAGAACAAATTAACGTAACGTGATAAGTATTGGACACTATCGAAAACATCGAAATATAAACATCGATGTACATCGAAGGCAACACGGCATCGATAGCTGTCCGATATTTTCGCAGCACAACCATGCACAACTCTTGTCAGATTTAAGCCGGAAATCTACAACTAACTGTCAAGCAACGTGCACGTCTTTCAATGGATGGACCACCAGGATGTGTTTAACACGGTGTTGACCGTTGCAACGTGAATGTTATTGTCTTTGACATTGGTGGTTCTTGTAAGAGTTGTGCTTCTGCTCCTGCTGTTGTTGTTTATTGCAACCACAGCACGAGTACCTGCACAACTCTTACAACTACCACCAATCTCAAAAACAATAACATTCACGTGGTAACGGTGAGCACCGTGTTAAACACACACACCTCTGCATCCGCATCTATCTTCGTCGCTATCACTGCGGACTCGGCAACTGTTGCCATAGCCAAAGACATGCCTCAGCCGGCTAGTCGACGCCACAATGCAAAAACCGCCGCAGCTGACCCTCTCGGGCATTTATTCATTTATTGTCGAGCATTATCCGAGCTGGAAGAATTCCATACGTCATCATCTCAGTTTGAATAAGTAAGAGAGAGTTGAGAGTTGTTCTCTAGTTGATATCATGCTAATAACAAAACCCCCCTCCACTTGTAGGTATTTTATCAAGGTAGCGCGCTCTCAGGATGAGCCTAGCATAGACTGCGCATCGATCCTGACAGTCTTGCCAAGCTGATAGATGACAGATATAAGAAGCGTTGCCCATGCAGCAGCCAGGATGCCACGTCCTATGGCATGCCACGTTCGGCACCCGTCTCACCCAGTCACATGGGTAAGTTAAGAAATGGAATAACTGTATAAGAGCTTAATATCTTATCATATCTCCGTCTATTCTCGCTGCAGACAACTCACGCTAGAGCTCTGCGCTTCAAGACATTGTGCTGCAATCAGCTCCTCGCTCCCCTGGCATGTCCCTCGAGCAACGTGCTGCTGATACAGATAAGGCTTAGTGAACCTTTGTTGATCTGCCAGCAAATGTAGTAGAAATGTAGCAGTCAACTGCCGAGCTGATATATATTTTTTATAGTTAACTTTATTGCCTTTTTAATACTATGTAAAAGATATTCATTAGAAGGTACACTAACAATATTTATGATGACATTGTGACTAACATATTACGCATTGCAAATTGAGTGGGCACGGAACTCAACAATTTGATGGCGCTTTACAGTTCAATCAAAACCGTGTTACGATGCGCTTTAAGCACCCGCAATCCTCTTCAGATTTTAAGAAAGGGGGTGCCTATCCGCTGGCTACAAACCGACATGCTTTTGGCGACGCCTACGTGAGAGGCGTCCAAAGCAGCTGCCTTACTCAAGCCTTTACCACAGCTGCAGCCCGCCGGTTATGAGCTATGTTTGTGGTGCAATTAATGCCGGGCTAGCTGGACGCTTGGCTGGCGAGGCATTAACCCACAAGGGCTATGAAATGTGTATGTACATATAAATGCTATATATATATTAAATTTATAATATTCATATTTTTGTTAGTATTTATACAAAAATATATTTGAGCTACAAAAGAATTGTAGGGATTATTTTGCTCTTTGATGTCCCCTAAATGGAAAAAGCCATTTGATCGATTCGCATAAAGGTTAAAGGAAGTTTCGCCTGACTCACCTGACCAACTACGTACGTGCCTGGCATAGGGTAGGGATCAAAACGAAAAAAAAAAAAAAAGAACCGCAGCCCACGCTCGTTAACAACTTAATAATAACAACAACAACAACAGGCATAACAGGAACTAGGAAGGGCAAGTAGAGACAGGCGGAAGATTAGAAAACCCGCACACTTAAATATTACGCATACGCCACGTGTGCGGACCAAAATTAATATGCAAACGTTGTTGTTGCCCTACACTGTCTACGTTTAGTGAACTCTGCTCCAGTTTTCTGCTGCCTGCCGCCTGCTGCTTCCTGCTTTAGTTGAGCTACACCTACAGATTACAAACTCAATGCATTTACAAGTTTTGTACCGCAGTCGACGAGGTAAAAGTTCTGAACCCGCCTCACCTTAACGTAAATCTTGGCAAAACCATCTTAAACAAGATGCGTAATGCGTTGATTTTTTTAACAGCGCCTCTTCGGGAAATTAACTTCATTATCTGCGTGAAATGAAATGCACAAAAGGTCCGCCTGCCCCCTCTGCGGTTTTGCCTATACGGTATGTATAGCGGATTTTGGTGTGTTTTATTTGATTTTCTTCTTTTTTTTTCGTTTTCAGGTCACGTGCAGCGAAGTAAAGTGGCTCTGTCTCGGGCTCAGATTGTGTCTGCGACCCTTTTAATGGGCTGCCGAGTCACGGCGCCATTTACACGATTTTAATATATTTTTTGTAAGCCGCACACTGCTAATTTCCCAATGTCCGCATCATGCGCTAACAACAACAACAACAACGACAAGGAAAGCTTTTATTTATGTGTATTTATAAAATATTTCACGATTCACAAAGTAAATTTGGATAAGTTAATTACGCGTCTCAGCCACATGTGCGCATAATGAGTCGGAACAGTGTTTATCCATTTCAATTTAGCTTCAGATTGTCCTTGACTTTTCCCAACTGTGCGCTCACTTTGGATTGTAATTTTCCTGGTGCAGCTGCCATTCGATCCGCTTTCTTTTTCATTATGATCGCCGCTTTTATTTGTACATACAAGTAATAAAGCAATCCATATAGAAAATGTATAAAGCTTAAACCTTTTTTGATCAAGAGCAGAATGGCCACGAAAGGTCCATATAGAGCCTTCAACGATATTATAATTGTCTTTATGAAGAGCACAATGCTCAATACAACGCCGATCACCATTGCAAACGAGCTGAGTTTTGAAAAAGAAGCGTTTAGTCTATCAATAGAGGAAATAGTGGCAGACATATAGCATTGATAATGATTACAATCTCAAGTTGAACGATTATATGATTCTAAATGACGCAGAGACGGTCAGTTGCACGGAAGGGTTTTCTTTTTTCTGATAAAGATTCTACAAGATAAAAGTTTACAAGTCTATATATACTTTATATAATGGTGAAAAGCTTTTAGCAACGAGTACTTTTAGTTACGTAGACCTATATATAGTTACATAATTAGAACCTTCAGCCCTTTTTTAAACAAAGGTATACTCTTTTTTAATTTTCAATGCGCAGTTATCGTTTATTTACAAGATGCATAAATTTTTCGATTTGATAATTTAATGTGCACACGATTCAATTTTGTCTTTCTCATCTCTCCAACTGGTTGCCCACTCCGAACAGGGGATCTTCTGGTTCCTCTCGCCTCTGCTCTGTATGCATAAGAACAAAGATAAATAACCCGATTATTCAATGGTATCAAAACACTGTTTCCACATTTACGATTCTGATTGTTTTTACCTCTTTCCAAGTGTTGGCCGATTCCGCGCATGAGATCTTCTGGTGCATTTTGAATTTGTTGTTTGTATTCATGCGACTTTTGATGTGGGGCTCTGCTAGTTTAAGAGACAAATGCAAGGCTTGAATTAGAGTTATGTCCACATCTCTTAGTAGTCCCAAGAGAAACCGCATCCACACAAGAAAGATATTTATGCTGAGCACAATGCTCAAGAGTATACTGATCAGCGTCAACATTGCAAACAAACTAAACCTTCTAGACTTGTGTGAATTATTTGATCAGAACCCCCTTATTCTATTTTTCTAACCTGATTAGATTGGCTCTGAGATATGGCGTTTATTATGGCCAAGTGATTCATCATAAAAAGCTTTGAAAGTTTGCTGGCTTTCAATAGAAATCGGTAATGCTCAGATTGTATTGGGAGAAAGAGGGTTTCGCTCTCTTAAAGATTTTATAAAATGTATAACAAAACTTTAACAAGCAATGCGTACTGTCATTACAACAAATCAGTATTTTTCAATAGTGGGAATCTGCCAGCAGGATTGTAGGCAGCTAGGTATCTCACAGTCGAGTGTATTTACATTACTTTATACTTTCAGAAAATCCTAACAGTTGCTTATCGGTGGGAGCTTTGTTACCCCAAAGGTATCGATAATTCTAGCTATCAGTGCCACACATTGTATTGACGTTGAGATGCTAAATCCCCAGCAATTTCAAGCAAGTTACTTAACTTGACTTTGGATATTTGCTGCATACACTGCGTATGTTTCATATGGTATATGTACATGAATACGCCCTTGCGCTGCTGGCGCCAACAGATTAGCACGTGTAAGAGAAATTTAATTAGTCTCTGCGAGGGTTAATTCAATAATTCCTCTCGCAATTAAGAGTTGTGTGAAAATTGTAGACAGATAATATTTGTGTGTCCCCATTTCTGCGAGTAATGATAACAAAACGAAACAAGGAAACATGCTTTCTTGATTGACGCAAACATAGAAGATGCGGACTACACATTTCTAATCGCTATTCATTAAGATAATCTGCATTTTCTGCACACTCATTCCCGGCACTTCATAAACAGTGTTCAAATTTTCGTCTCCAAGAATATATGTTTGTTATGTGAAACTTTGAAGTGTCTATCAACTCAATTGCGGATTTTTTTCCATGCCCACTCAGGTTTGCCCAGTTGTGGCTTCCGGTGTAGGTTTTCAAACTGCCCTCGCTGCTATAAACTTCAAAGGACTTTTGGGATCTCGACCCCAAGCTGCGACGGTATTTACTTTGTATTAGCCATACTTTGCTCTCGTAATGTCGAATAGGAGTTAAATACAAAATGCGAGATAAGCAATACAAGAGTTCTCGCAGCTTGACTTTAATTTGAGTGTAAACACTTTAAACGGCGCAGCCCCCCTACCCCCCACACACTTACTGCCGGGGAATTACATGCGTACGTGTGTGCGTATGTGCGTGTATGTGTGTGTGGGGCACTCGAGCACATACGGGGGCTAAAGTCGCCACCCAAACATACCTTGATTCTGTGGTGGGTCTGAGTGGTTTGTTTGTCGATTTGTCTGTTTGTTTATTTATTTATACAAGCGACGGCATATTTGCTTTGAGCCAAAGGAAGACGCCAAAGTTTCCAGTACGCGATAGGAAATTTAATTGGTTTGACTTCCAATCGAGCGAATGGGAGAGAGGAAGGAACCGCAGGAAGCTTATGACTGCCAGTCCGAGTTGAGAACAAGCGCCTCTCCAGCGGACAACTCGAGTGCGTTAATCTCATAGAGATTACTGTAAGCGAAAATAAAGAGAAGTGATTATACTAATAATATATATCATAATATCGTAATCTTTCTGATGCTTACCCAGTTTTCTTCTTGGAGTCCAAGTTCTTGATCTCCAGCAACATCGTTGAAGGCAGCGAAGTGTCGAACTGAGTCAGGTCGATGGTAACCGTTGTATTGCCCAGATTCGCAGTATAAACGTAGGTTTCATATCCAGTTAATGATCTAAAACAAGATGTAAGGGAGGGAAACTAATGGATACTTCTTTATTTGCTGTCTTTGCACTCACCTCTTGATCACGAACGCTGCCTCATTCAGCACCGCGTACTTTGTTGACCCATTCCGCAACGTTTTCGAACTCTTGCGCAGTGCCACCAGCGATTTGTAGATCTTCAGATGAGAATCACTAGCTGCTGATTGCACCTGCACGTTGACAGTCGCGTAGTTATCCGCCAGTGGCAGCCAAGTCTTGCTACTATTGGAGAAGCCCGCATTGCTGCCGCTTGTCCACTGGAAAGGTGTGCGCGATGGATCCCGTGTAAACTGCTCGTAGGTATCCTGATTGGCATTGCAGGCAGCCGGATCCTGAGTATCTGCCCAGCTGATCCAACCATCAGTCATGGCCAGCTCCTCACCCTGGTAAGTGACACTGGCTCCTGGCAAGATCATTACCAGCATATTCATTGCGTCCGCATTGGCAGCGCCATATCGACTGGCAGCTCGCCTCTGATCGTGGTTGCCGATCACCCAATTGGCTGTACGCCCAGAAGGCATATTCAACAGCCAGTTGTCCACAGCTGTCTTTACCGAGCTTGCCGAGACCCCGTTGCTCGACAGCACCGTAATCAGGTTGAAGTTGAACGGCAGATGGGCGCCCTCTACAGACCGATTGCCGTAGAATTGCATTGAATACACTGGCGGAGCATAGGTCTCTATGAGCAACACCCTGGTGTCGCCACCGTGGATGCGCTGATAATCGTCCATCACAACGCGCCACTGATACGCCATGTCAATCGTTTCGGGTAGGTTCTCAATGAGATCCGACTTCAGATAGGCACGATTGTCCACATCGTCTGTCAAGCCGCTCACCTCCTCATCCGGATACTGTCCGTTCGCATCGGGTTCCACCTCGAACAGCACTGGCACCGCGTCACAACGGAAGCCAGCGACGCCTTCGTTCAGCCAATAGCGCAGCACACGCTTCATCTGAGCCACTACATCCGGATTGCGATAGTTCAGGTCTGGTTGCTGCACTGCAAATTGATGGAGGTAATATTGCTGCCGTTGCTCGTTCCACTCCCAGGCGCTGCCTCTGAATGCCTGCAGCCAATTTGTAGGCGGCTCTCGCTTGCCCGTTGTGGCATTCACCTTGCCGTCGTGCCACACATAGTAGTTCTCGTAGCCCTTCTCCCGTTGCACAGACTTCTTGAACCAATCGTTCTCATCACTCGAATGGTTGGGCACGAAGTCGAGTATAATCTTCAGGTCCAGCTCGTTGGCTCTCTTGATGAGTGCCCGGAAGTCATCTAGTGTTCCATATTCTGGTTGAATGTCGAAGAAGTCCGAGATGTCGTAACCAAAATCAACCATGGGTGATGTGAAGATTGGCGATAGCCAAGCAGCCGTCACGCCCAGATCCTTGAGGTACTCCAACTTGCTAGTGATGCCATTTAGATCTCCAATACCATCTCCATCGGAGTCCATGAAGGAGCGCGGATATATCTGATAGAACTGCGCTGTCTCCCACCAGTCCTTGGTGGCGGTGGCTGTGCTGGTCGCATCCTGGCACGCATGGCCAAGGGCTATGACACAGATAGCAGGAATTAACAGTTGTAGAGGTTGCATTGTAATCACTTGTACGTCGCTTTGCTAGCTCCGGGCTTTTATACGTTTGCACACAGGCAGTCGGCCAAGTTGGCCAGCTCAACAGGGCTTAAATGATAAGCGCACCTCAAGTAGCTCAGGAATTTTTCAAGTGCTTGAGCTGCCAACGTTGCAAAGCGAGTTGAAGTTAAAGCGGACCAAGAAAACAAAGAAAGGTATGTCGACACTTGAATACCCTTTTAAATTGTAGTGTAGTATTTAACTTTTTATTCTTCTCATATATTTAATTGCCCGCGTCACTTAACTGTTACCTAGTTAAGTTAGCTGCGCTTCCAACGATGTATCCAAATTTTCGCGATATATCGATATAACGAACAATAGCATTGAGCTCCGATAACTATTTACACGATCAATATTAGTTAGAAAAGTTATTGAATTTGCTCGAGTTTCCTGAATTTTTCTGGGAATCTCCTAGATAGTTTAATATTAGAGATTATATAAATGTCATCGAACTGAATGGCAATATTTGAGTGCCCGTTCGACCGTCCTAAGCTAAAGCGTATTGGCTGTTTCCATTGAAGCGCTTATCGGTTCTTATCAAATATTCCATTCCACTGGCCTGCCATGCTGGTATATAAGGGAAGTCTTACTGCGGCGCATTCAGACATCATGGCTGTGTGGAGGCACAACATGTTTACTGCGCTGCTAAGCTTACTACTGCTGCCCATCCTGGCATCTGAGGCCTGTCAGGACATTGGCAGTACAACGATCACCAGTAAAGAATGGTGGGAGACAGCGCAATTCTATCAGATTTATCCACGATCCTTCAAGGATTCCGACGGCGACGGTATTGGAGATCTAAATGGCATCACAAGCAAGTTGGAGTACCTCAAGGATCTGGGCGTAACGGCTGCTTGGCTGTCACCAATCTTCAAGTCGCCCATGGTTGATTTTGGTTACGACATCTCGGACTTCTTCGACATTCAACCAGAGTATGGAACACTAGATGACTTCCGCGCACTTATCAAGAATGGGGCAACCAAGTACAAGACTCTGAACCAGGACGTTTTTGTTGTCAAGCGGTAAGTACTCTATAGTATGTATTTCTCCCTCTCTGTCCCACCCACCTTTCTTAGACTCTCTCTCTCTTGTTCGTACTCTAGTTCGCTCCCTGGTGACGCCAGTGTTGTATACGTGGCCAACTTTGGATCGACTACCAGCACAGTTGATCTTTCCGAGTTTGACACAACGTTACCTGACACGTTGCGCCTGCTTGTGAGCAGCTTGGACTCCCAGCATACTGAAGGGTAATCAGCAATAATAAAATCATAGGCGGCTATACTAATACCCTTTGATCTCTCTCTCTCTCTCTCTCTGTTCTTTTTAGTATAACGTATGCATTGCGCGAGTTGCTGTTATCACCCGGAGAGGCACTCGTGTTCAGCACGGAATAAACAACAAACAAAACTTGGGAATTAGTAAGTGTTTTATTAATGGTGTTTTGATTAATGCTCCGTAATGTTCTCGTAAATATATACATAGATACATGTATGTATTGAATTGTTTTTAATATGTATAACTTGTACACAATTTGTATACATATCTAACTCCACCAGAAGGGCTTTTCAAGGAACACGTAGCATGCGTTGATTTCATGCTGTCAGTCGTTGGTTATGATGAAGTCTGTGGGTAAATAAAATCAGTCTGTCTTCAGCCGTTGTTGCCCAAGGTTCCAATTCTAAATTTAACATTTTTTTTTTCGGCAAAAAAACTAGTCAAAATTTAAATGAAAATGTTATTTCGATATGGGATTAGATCGGAGTTTCAGAAACTACTCTTTAGTAAGCCATTTTCAGGAGTAAGACTAGTTCGAGGGTACGCGCAAGATGACGGATGTTCAAGAAAACCTGCACCAGGAAAGACTCCAGATTGCAAGGATGATCATCCAAAAGAGTGGACAAGGGCAGAAGTAGAGGCAAATTTTCCTTTTTACAATCTTATTAAATTGAGCGACGATTGTTGTGGTATGAAATGTCCTGATAAGGGCTTTCCATCCTTCGACGAATGTTTGCATAAGGAATCGGACAAAAACAAACGCAAGTACCAGATAACCTGGACCGAGTGTCCTCAAGTCGCCATTCAGCCGAAAAAGATTTGTTGTTTTGATAAAGCAACGCCTCCACCAATTGAACGTCGCCCACCGAAGTGGAAACCAGATACTGCTTGTAAATTTGAGAGGGAGTGTATAACGGATACTACATGCCGTAAAGTTAAATCGCCTGGCTGTCGGCCAGTCAGAGATCCACCAAGATGTGAAAATGTTCGTGCACCAGCCTTTTGCCAAAAGGTAAAGGCGCCGTATCCAAGTTTCTCGGAATGCAGTCGGGCCAAACTAAAGCAACCAAAGAGAAAAGAATGCACTTGTTGGGATGAGATACCAGCGTGTCTCTTGTTAGAGGCGCTCCAAAAGAGAGAAAGAGACGGCAAGATGAGCTTTTCCCCATGTGGATGAAACCGAAGGCACAGTTTTATAGGCTTTGAAACCTTACCAGTTTTATAGGTTTTGAGACTTTGTTAACAAAAAAAAAATAAAATGCATTTTATACCGATAACGATTTTACCGATTTTATACTTTCTAGTGTTCCTAATAACGTGTCCGGAAAAATGTTATGTACATATAAATATTTAATAGTAGGCTTTAGTCAACAAATCAAAATGAACTAGATTTTTCAGAATTAAAAGAACTCTTTGCACGGGCATAAATATTTAATAAATAAAAAGTAGGCTTTTGCAAATAAATCGATATGAACTACATATGCTAACGCAATTTTGTGTTCAGTGTAGTAATCGTGTTCGTTCGAGTAACAACACAATCACCTTGTGACCTATTTTATTTAGTTACCTTTTGGACCTGCTCAAAAATTTCACAAAATTTTTTCATAATGCTTAGTACAAAAATGACTGTTTTTGCATTTAGCAAATCTTTGCATCGTTACCTTTCTGACACTTCCGAAATAATGTTTGTACGTCCAATAAGCGGAAACCAGCAGGAAGATGTGCTACCCTTGAATAAGGTCCTTGACAAGAAACAGAAGGCAGGAAAATCGAATTCATTGAATGAGATCTTCGGCAATAAACAGAGGGAAGAAAACCCTATTTCTTTAAATGAAATCTTTGGCAAGAAACAGAGGGAAGAAAAACCTATTTCCTTAAATGAAATCTTTGGCAAGAAACAGAGGGAAGAAAACCCTATTTCTTTAAATGAAATCTTTGGCAAAAAACCGAGGGAAGAAAACCCTATTTCTTTAAATGAAATCTTTGGCAAGAAACAGAGGGAAGAAAAGCCCGAAATCTTCTATAAGAAACAGAGGGGAGAAAAGTCTTCTGCCGTCATGCAGCAGCTGGAACTGCAAAATTAACTAAATAAAACATTACTTTCGGGCTATTATTCCTATGCTGATAAAACAATAAAACAATGTTTCTTAACATTGTTAACGTGTTTGATAAGAGATTTAGGAACTAAATAAAATTGGTCGAAATTACTTTTCTTATGGCAACTAACATATGCGTAATGTGGAATTCCATTTTGATGAAATTTTTTAAACCATTGTAAGATATATCTTGAATAACAGGTACTTTGAATGTTTTGCAAAGGATGAAAGCTAGTTCTACGAGTATGTATTACTCATTAACATGTCGATAGAGTGGGAGCAACTTCGGCAATACCTTTCATTGCCCATCACAATCCAAGTTTCCTATGGCGAACCCCATAAATAGTTGTAATTCGGATTATGGATAAAAAGCCAATTTCAATGTAATGTAATTTATTTATTGTATGTATATGTGTGTGTGTGAGTGTGTTAATATACCACCTAACAACAATTAGCAGCTTATGTTGATTTCTTTATTTAATTCAGGAGACACTTAATTTCATATGAATACAATTAGTTTCTTCTTTTTTGTTGTTATTGGTATTTGTTCTTGCAACTTATTTACATTTAATACACACACAGATAGTTAATACACATGCATTTTGCTAACAATTAAACTCGGGTAATTTGGGTAGACTTTATTAAATATGTTTCAATTAATATTAGTTGCGTGTTTTCGTTTATCACCTAAAGTTCAACGTTCAAAGTTTCACTAGATATTTGGTAGAAATTCTATGTATAGCTATAATATATTTAGTAATGCTCCCTACAAGTTTGGAATACACAAAGAGAACATGTGTTGGTGTGTATGTATGTACAGAGTAAGGATTACAATTAAAGACGGCGCAACCTTTGACACAATTCACAATTACCATCTACTGTGCTGCTGGGCTCAAACAACACAACAAATGTAATTGTTGGCACGTTGCAAGAGGGTTGGGCGGGTATTTGCAGCACCCTCCAGGCAACCGCCTTGCAACATAATCACGCCACTAAATTCCCCTCTGTACACTCTTTCTGCTAACTTAATCTAAACACTGACAACTTATGCTAACAGTAAGTAATAGTATGAGTTTAGCTCTGGTTTTTTCTTGGTTATGTTTCAGAAAACACGCACATTTTTGAAATTATATCACAATTCTCTTTTTTTGGTAAACTTTTTGCTGAACCTTATCTGACAATATAGTAATAGCTTCATACATATACACTGGTAAATGTATGTGTTTGTTTACATTTATATAACTAGTTAAGCATAGAGTTAAAACATTTAAAACGTTTCACAATTATTCAATTAGACGTGGCTGACAATTATTTAGACATATTCGTTGGGGCGCGCTTATTGCGAAACTGTTTGCAAACTCGAAGTGCGGCAACAAATTTACAATAAATATAACTATGAATTTATGTATGTATGTGTGTATAGTCATGTATAGTGTGTCCGGCAGACGGCAGAAAGATCACCCACAGAGACTTATTAGCAAAACAAATATAAATAATAGATAAATTATATAATGTGTATATAAGTCCACAATTATACTCAATTAAATTGCATTCAATTTAAATAATTGTAGGCAAGATAAATAAGTTACAGCAAAACAAACAAATATTGTTTACACATATTAACAAAAACTATTTACTTTAATTTTCGAGTATTTTCCCAATGTTTTCATTGCTTTCAATTAAATGCATCAATTTTAATTAACTTTATATGATTACATAAATATATAAAACTGTCAACAAATTAATAAAAATAATCACAGATAAGTTTTTTTCGCTAATCTCTTTGGGTTGTCTACAATACTAAAACAAAATCATAAAAACTTAAACTTTAAATAAGTCAGATAAATCAAGTGTTGTTTTCTCTCTGTCTATGACCTCGCTGCAGTTTATATGTGTCTGTGTGTGAGTGCTTAAGCCTATATTCCTATCTATAGATACCTTCGGACTTCCTTGGGTTTAGCTAACGTAGTTCTTAAACTGGTATTGCAGCTCGCTTCTTACTTCCGTTGCCGATCGTCGTTACGCTTCCGCTGCCGCTGCCTGTGCTGGCCACATCGCTGCCCGTGGAGGCGGCACCTTCACTTGCTACTCCTGCAGCCTGCGGTTGATCTGCCTCTGCTCCAATGTGCTGCGCCTGCTGCTGCTGCTGTTGTTGCTGGCGTTGCTGCTCCTTCAGCAGCTGCTGCTGCAATTGCTGTGCGTTTAGCTATAAATTCGTCTGAAGCACAGGCCCACGTCTGCTGCCGTTCGACGTGGCTGTTGCGGCAGCACCTTCCACCACAGCAACGGCAGTATCCGCAACAGCACTTGCTGCTGTTGTAGCTGTTGCTACAGTTGTTGCTGCTGCTACTGTCATGGCAGTTGCAGTTGCTGTTGGTACTGCTGGGCTGCTGGCAATGTGATTGCCGGCCGCAACAACAACAGCAGCAACACTCTGTGCAGGCTGGCCGTGCTGCTGCTGATTGATTTTGTTGTTATTCACCACCACCTGCTCATCATCGTTGGCCTCGGCAGTGGGCGTGGCTGTTGTCGTATTATTTGGCACATATTGATCGGCATAGGGTATCTGATTGTAGGCATTGCCGTCGAGCGACGTGAATATCGAGGACAATGCAATCGTCTGTGTGGCCATTTCGCACAGCTTTTTCGCCTTCACCGAGTGCTCTGCAAAAGGCAAAGCAAATCAAATAAAAGAATGAGAAAATAGAAAGAGTAGAGAATGTAAGGCCTGAGGGAGGGGGGAGTGGGGGAGGTAAGGGTAGTAACATACCTGTTTCCGTGGGCGTGATATGTTTCTGTATCTTCTCTTCTTGCGCACAAGTGGCGGCAGTAACCACCGCTGCAGCCATCATAGAGGACGGACCCGTGCCTGCGGTGCGGTGCATGTTACCGTATCTTGGTGGCATCATGCTCTGCCTCACGTTGCGCTCTGGGCGCACAAGTATTATGTACAGCTGTAGCACAGAGTGGAAGAGAGAGGGGAGAGACAGAGAGAAAGTGGCACTTGTTAGATATATTGTAGATTTTCATCAGCTTGGAGCTTAAGCTACCCTGTTGAAATTCAACCAACACTTTGTCTTGGCTATACATTAATCATACGCCCTATTGTACTTCACTGACGCCCCCTTATGTAGACGTGGGCGTGCCATTAGTAATTTCCCGTTGCCGTTTCCATTTCGACCGATGCGGTAATTATTAACAAAGGCCACTGACACCGCTGGCCAACACAATTCGTGGCCATTAACTTGTCAACGCTTCCTCGCTGCTTGCCACACAGCTTTGCCTCTGCTAACGTCTATGCCAGCCCAGTCCCAGAGTCAACGTAACGTCGGGCCTTTGCGTTACGTAACGCGCTACCATTTCCGTCTTGCGGCATGACATTGTTTGGCTGCCATTTGCCGGCGTTTATTATTGTTTTTCTTCAGCAAACAAACAACGGAACAGCGCACAGGAAGAAGGCTGGCCCCGAGATGGAGACGGACACGGACACGGACACCGTCGACATGGACGCCAGCACGGATGTCGACGGGCAAAGAAATACATAAAAGGCAGGACCGACTTACGCGTTCACCTGCAAAGCTTCCTCAACCCTCTCTGGGGACTCGAGGGGTGTGCATTGTGGGCGTGGCAGCAGGTAGACAGCAGTCAGCCTGGGTTAGCTGAATATGCTTGGCTTGACTTGAATTCTAACCTGGGCTCCCTTGGTTCACTGATCCCAGTTGCCCGTGGTGGGCCTGGCCATTTGTTGCTGGCTCCCTTTTGTAGTTGGTAAAACAGCAAATACTAAATTGCATTTTTATGGCTTAAGGTGTTTATGGCAGGCAGCCAACCAGTCATACAGGTGTGTGAGTGCGAGTGTGTGTGCGTGTGTTTCTGGAACAAACTGTGCATTATGTGACATCTGATAGCAATGCCAGCCAGGCTGAGGTCCTGAAGTTTCCTATTTTGTCGAGTAATAACGACAACTGCGCTTAGGATTTATGGCTTTTGTCAGAGGGAAAATAATGCTAACAAGTCGGGAGGTGCTATAGGAAAAACTTTGCTTCGAAATTAGCATGCATTTATTATCCTAATTGAAATGGGCTGTTCAGGGGAAATAGCTATGGAAATGGTTTGGAAGCAAAATCATTTAAGAATACTACGATACTTTCCAACACTTTTCCACTATCGATAGATTTTTAATTAGTTGTCCACCAATTTCTCTAATTGAAATTGCCTATGAAAGGGGATTTTTTTTTTGGGAAATTATATTAAAATTATTAAGCACACTTACAAACACTGTTTCAAGAATCGATAGAGTTCAGTTATAAAACTATCGGAAATCGACTAAAGTGATAAATAAAATACCTAAATAAGTCAAATAAAGAACAGAAAACACCTTGGGAAAAAGCACAACTCAAAAAGCATTTTATCTTAAATTGATTTTCTGTTTTTTTTACTCCCCTTGAATTGGGCTCTTTCAATTTGAATAACTAAAAGGATACAGCGAACGTCACGTACCTTTTCAATTTCGATATTTCGTGTGCAACGGCAAAAGTTAAGATTGCAGCCACAGCAGTTTATGTTATCCCGACATGCTTAAGTTGTCAGCTTAAGTGTGCTGTTACCCCTGCTCCTACTGATTCCCCCCTCCCACTTTTGGGCATCAAGTATGTTGTAAATCTCGAAAGTGTCCAACTAAATTGTAAGTGAACTTTTATGCGGCAAGAGTGCAGCTAACTTCAGTCAATCTCCCACCAATCCGTAGTAATTCCCACCCAGAAACAAAGACAACATTCATTCCCCTTCACCATGGCGCATTCCCTTGCCCAGTCACGTCTATAATTTACTGCGGATATTAAGCTGAACTTTCAGTCGCCGCAACTTAATGACTAATAATGAAGCATTATTAAAAATGTTGTGACATATACCATAAACCCAGCAGAGGAAGTGACAACTGAAGGGGTGGGTTTATCCCTTATTGACATTTAAAGCTGCTTTAAGAATCCCATTAAAAAAGAAACGCAAAAGATTAAAAGGAGCTTAGTACATTATAAAACTATGAAGCTAAACAGAGCAATTTGGAGATCCTAACTAGAAAACAGTAAATATAATAAATATAATATCATATTTTACATTTACATTTTATATTATATAATACTATATTTTATATATAATACTATATTTCATAAATATAATACCATATATTGTATTTTCGTATGATTTCTGTAAATAACAAAACGTTATTTCAATGTAAGCCTTAACTATCTTTCACGAATACCCCGCAAAAGTTGTTTGCCCTATCACCTTACAAATAGCATAGTAATTGCTTAAAGTTGAGATAGAAAACATAGCGTAATGCTCAATTATTATTAAATTAAGTAATTAACAACGTCTGTATGGCTGTGTGGGGCAATCAGTTGCGAACTGACGATGATATCTCTTACCTTTGGCGAGAACAGACACGCAATCGTCACGCTGGCCGAGAGACTAATGGTTACCGACATGCTCGTTATGCGCAGCGGCACATGGTTCGCAGTGCCGAAATATAACGGCACAAAGGCCAGCCAGATGACGCAGGTGGTGTACATGGTGAAGCCTGCAAGGAACCAATTAAAGGAGGAGCCATTAATCCAGTGTAATTATTAATATGCGAGTCGCTCTCGACTTCCCAAATGGAAATCATAGGGAATGCGTTAAAATCGAATGAATACGGGAAGCTGCAATATACATTTATCTCTTAAAATGTAAATACATATGTAAATCGATGTTTTCAGACAGAAATGTTGAGAGTAAAAGTCAGTTAAGGAATATTTAACTCTGCTTTTAAATCGAAGCTTGAATGTACATTCATCTGTGAAACTGGGAATACATTCATGAACGATGTTTTCAGACAGAAATGTTGAGAGTAAAAGTCAGTTAATGAATAATTTAGTCAATGCCAAAAGATAATCGCAGCATATGTACATTAAGAGCATTGGGAGGAGTCTTTGGAGTAACGTTATTGTGTGTGCTGCTCCCGATTTATAGCAGGTCTTAGCATAAAACATAAGTACATGTCGTTATGGCGCTGTATACTCACCGATATGCTTCGATTCATTAAAAGCCTCGGGTATCTTTCGGGTGAGCACCGCATAAACAGTGCACACCACAATCAGGACAATGGGATAGAAGAACGCAATCATATAGGAGGCATCTATATAGGAGTCGCACACCAGTAAATTATCCTCGCGTGTCGGATAATGATGCATTGCATGTGATGGGGCAATTACCATCCAAACGCCGTTAATGAGTATCTGCAATGAGAGGAGTCGGGCATAGTAAAAACAAAATGGAGACGACACGATTCAAGATTAGCCAGTTGCCACAGAGGCTGCCACACACGCACACAGGCGCACACTCATCGGTTTCATTTACCTGCACAAAGATCAGGCACGTGCAAATCACCAGCTGCGATTTTGGGCTAATGAATGAGGGTCGTTTGGCCGACTGTTTGCCAGCCTTGAAGATGCGAGCGATGCGATTTGTTTTGGTCAGCAATGCGGCATAGACGACCGTAAAGCAGAATCCCACACCAAAACTGCAATGAGACGAGCGAATTTTGGAGTTTCTTCACGCACAACAAACAGAGACAGAGAGGCAGGCGAAGAGAGAGAGGCATGGAAAGAGGGAAGCAAACTTACCGCTGTATGGCGCAGACAATGTTGGTTGGCTTAAGGACGAGGGCAAAAGTCACGCCGTAGCACATGAAAATGCCAGCAAGCAGAATATAACTCAACTCACGTCCCGAGGCGCGTACAATGGGCGTCTCATTGTGCCTGATATGGAGATGGAGAGAGACAGAAAGTGCAAATATTATTATAGTTATTACACACATACATACATACGTACGAGTATAGTATATCTAAATCGTCAGGCAGACCAATTAAATAAACTTAGGCAACGTGTCCCCGCAACTTTTGCTAAGACATAAAACTTTTTAATTGCCCCACACACACAAATGCAGTTAGAAGTGACTTTGCGTTGCATACACACCGACATAGATATAGATATATATAGATATAGTGCCGCCCACCCACCTGACAAACACGCCCATTACAAAGAGGGTTATCAATATGCCTGTTGAACTGAACGCCATTGCGCCAATGGCCCAAGCCGATTCGGGTCTCAGATAAACCTCCGGTATAGCCCGACAATATTGCTTATGTGCATCGGGCAAGGTGCCCAACTGGCAGGTAAGGCAATGTGTCTCGTCATCCGGATGTCGAATCTGCAAAGGGAGATAAGAGTAATAAAATACATTAATTACACTAATTGAAGATAATGCAAGATCGATATAGAAAACCAACTTCTCTTATAAAAGATTAAAAAGTTTTTGGATTATTGGGTTTAAATCCCAATAAGCGGGCTTTAAATTATCGATAACTAGGCCAGGCTAGCCTGAATCGCAGCCAACTTAATTTGATTTAATCTTGATAATTCAAGCAAGCTCTAGTAGCACGAATTATCGATAACAATCGCATGAAGACGCAAGTTAAAACCGCAGCCAACTTAATTCGATTTGAGAATGAGAAACGCACAAAGTAAAAGAACTTTATCTTGATAAACTGATTCAAAAGTAAAATAGAATTGAGTGTGAAACACGTAAGTTCTTTTCTTCTCGAACTTGTCACTGTACAAAATATTTTGCCGCAAAGGAACACAGTTCTCAATGTGTTGTACTTTCTATTAATCTTGCTCACGCGCACCAAATGCAGCAGCTCGTTTTTCAATTCCGTTTTACGCGATTGTCCATCCCCCGACAACCATTTCGCGCACATTTCTCGCTTTTCTATTCTTTATGCGCACGGACAGCAGGAGCAGCAAATGGTACCCCTTCGGTCGCCACTATAATTCAGTACATTACATTTCAATCACGACAAAAGCTCTGCAAATAAATTACGTAACTTGCGACACTTGCGGCTGCTGCCGCCCTCTACTTAAGCTGGTGGAAGAGGAAGGGGGGGCTGTTTCACTTACTTGATAAGTCGTACAATTGAAACAGTGCCAACAACAGCTCTCGCCCTCGACGTATCGTTTGGCCTGGCCGCGCTCGCAAGGAAGGCTGCAGACAGATTCCGGTGGTTTCGGATGCAACAGCTTGAACTTAACCGCTGAAATGTTTTCAACAAAACAGTGTGTGGGACTGTGTGAGTATGTGCACCTGTATGACTCTGTGTGTGTGTGTGTGTGCACTTACCGGACATGTTTAGTCGCAGCTCCCCCTCGTAGTACTCACCCACCTTGACCCAGCGATACTGACCCGGCACAGACTGCTTAAAGTGGATGATGTTGTAGCGGGCGGGTCCGTCGCCGTTGCCGTCGAAGCGAAAATCATCTCCGCTGAGGCCTGCACAATAAAAAACAAAATGCTCGGGGTTAAAATGCGTTTACGGCCTGACGCCCCAAGCCGTGCCATGCCATGCCAAGCCCAGTCTGCTTATCAGAAAATTGACAATTTGCGCGTTTGGCGTCAGTTGTAGTCTTGAGTCTGAAGTCCCGAGTCGCTGCCTTGGCCTGAACCTCTGCCTGGTGCTGGGCCTGTTCCTGGGCTCTCTTGTATAATTTATTGAATTTCAAATTGAGTTCAATGACGATGACAAGCAAGTCAATTTTCCACTCGAAAGCATGGCCAATGCGCATTGTGGGCAGAGCTATGACTATAACCAATGCCAGCTTCTCTCCCTTCTTCTTCTCTTTCCCTGCCCTGACCCACTGTTAAATTATTTGCGCAACACTTGCGACTCCAACACGCTTAGCTTAGCAGATAGCGTTAAAGAACTTCGCCTTGAAAAGTTCCGTTAAACACTTTACGATCCACCAGAATTGTATATTCTTAGACTACTTTAATCCCTTGCAACATTATTGCAATTGTTTTATGTATTACTTTCCCCAATTCCTACTTTACTTTACTGACATTCACACAAAATGCTGAGAAAATCAAAATATAAACTTCGTTTATTTTCTGCATTTTCTTATACGTAAATTTTGCATGAAAATAAACATGCAGAATAAAGCAAATCATATGAAATTAAGTAATTTGTTATGTTTGCAATGTTAAATATTTGGTATTGTTTAATAAATTCCTCTTCTGCACAGTACTTCTCGAGTTTTATTTTAGTCAGAAGTTCATTCTCTTTAATACTCTCATTTTGTGATCTCTCTACAGACACGTACGTACGTAGACACGTACACACGTACGTGGGTAAAGCAATGCAGCTGTTTAAACTGCACTCAAGTTTAAGAGAGCACACCAGCTGTCTGCATGCTGAGAGCTGAAGAGAGCGCATTCTGCATTACTAGTACAAAACTTAACAATACACTCTGTGTCATATATTTAATGCCACGCACCTTTTTAATTAACTGCTAGGGTAATTACTGTCTGCAAACACATATACACACCAAGGGTACACACACATATTTGTTAGACTTACCCTTAAATTCGACTTTCCGTAAATATTTGAGCAAGTCAGCTCCCTTGGTTGGCTTCATGGCATCGCAGAGTGACGGGCGACCGCCGCACAAATCGCGATGCATGTCCCTGTGGGGATTGGCGCAATTAAATAGAGAGTTCTTTGGCTATTGATGCCACACACTGCGTGTGTGTGTGTGTGCATGTGGTTATCTTACCTCAAGGCGTAGGCAAACGCCATAACCGCATCGCTAACGAACTGGAGCTGATCCTCAAAATCGGTATTCTGACGCGAGAGTCGTTCCTTGGTGGTGCAGTTGCGGCTGTAGTTGTTGTACGGTGTACTGGTGCTGCCCGGATAACGGCATTGGAAATGGTCCTCCCAGAACTCTGCAATGATAAACGCCGCAGCAAGTTATCTCGATTACCAAGCCGGTGGGAGGGGGAGTGGCGCCACAGGCGTCAGATTACTTACCCACAAACCAGGGATTGCGCTGGTTATTCTCCACGGTTAGGTTAAGAAAATATTCCTCGAAGCCATGCACAGGGTTCGCTTGCGGCTGCACGGACAAGGTGCCCTCCACCTAGCAACCAGAGAGATAGGGAGATGGATAGATACATGTGATAACGTTGCGTATGCGTAATTAATTTAAGTTCAGTCACAGCAACGGGTGCTGGCGGGGAATTAGCTGAAACTGATGATGGGCCAAATTAATTTGCCATGGCCACGCCCACGGCCCCCATATGCTGTAACACACACAATTTATTTCAATTCAAGCACAATTCATCATGCAGCAACATTTTGTCTGCACGCTTATTTTGCCAGTTTCGCAATCATTTATAAATTTGTAGTTGGTGTCATGTCCCAACCACCCTCTGCTACCCCACCCTCACAGCTGTGGGCGTGGCACATCAACAACTCAACGCACAATTCATTAATCACACTTTTTCCGCACATTTAAGCTCATAATTTCTACTGGAATACGTATATGATTGTATGTGTATGTGTGTGTGTTTTATGTCGCGCTGCTACTTGCCTCCGGTTCGTAGTCATCCGAGACGAGGTTCCGTGCACTCCAGCCATCGGAGCCAATCCAGGAGAAGGCGCCTGTTGCATTCGAACGCCGCACCGCCCGCATCACTTGACGTACTTCCTGATCCGAGCCGAATATGATGGCGCCTGGCGTGACAGAGTGAGAGGGAGAAAGACAGAAGGAGAATGCAATAAAAGTAATACGCAAAAAATTAACTTTTCATTATTAAATATGCATACGGCAAGCAGAATGCCAAGCTCCCTTGGCATGCACGCGGATTTTCTGTAATTGGCTGCATATGTCAACCCTTTGACCTTTGTACTGAGGAATTTAATTTCGAATTGCATTTTCGTTTCAACTCTGCCATGTTTTGGGTCTTATTCACGTTGTTGTTTTAAAAGTACCTTGAGTATATCGATATTTGCATTGCCTTTTCAAAGAGTGCACGTTTATATCGTTTACTCACATCGATACCACTAGGCAATGAACACATAGAGACCTCAAATAGCTCTGACGCTGTTTGAGGCTGCTTTTTCAAACCAGCTGCCCTAGAGAAGAAGCAGAACAGAAGCATTGCGAATAAAGACTTCGGCTGAACGCTCAACCGGGGCAGCTCGCTGTTCGGCTGGGACAGCTCGCTGTTCAGCTCTCAATACTAACGGTGCATAGCATCAAAAGTGCTTCAGTCCCGGAACGATAAGGGGCAAAGGGCAAAGGGCAAACGGCAAAAGCTTTTGCTTTTGCTTTTGGTTTTGCTTTTCTTGGCTTTGCTTTGCTTTGCTTTTGCTTTTGCTTTTGCTTTGCTTTGCTTTTGCTTTGCTTTTGCTTTTGCTTTTGCTTTGGCTTTTGCTTTTGTTTTGCTTTGCTTTTGCTTTTGCTTTTGCAAAGCGTTGTTTAGTGTCGATACTTTCAATAGATCAATATCGAAACATAAATGTTTGGTATCGAACATTCATCGATATTTGAATCAAATTAAATAGTCACTTTATCGATGCATCTGCAATCTCTTATTTTTATTGCATTTAAATTTCTTCACGTTTTATTTCTTTTTCCCCAAATATTTTAGTTGGGTGTGAAAAAATGAAATCGTTGCCCGCCTTTCTGCTCTCGAAACGGTTTATTGCCGAAACTTTTTGACATTTAACATGACAAACACTTAAAAAGAAAAATAATAAAATACAACCAGCCAATTCAAATCATTTTTCAAAGCAAATTCAAATGACGACAGCGCAACTGCGTCAATCATACGCCCCGTGGTACAAAATAATTTATAAAAAAAGGAAATTCAATTCCTTTTGAATACCATGTAATAAATATTGTAGGGAGTATTTGAGTGCGTTTAAATTGAATGTATTTTGAAGTGAACTTAAAATAAAGATTAAAGGTCGAGTAGCTCAGCTTCTGCTAATGGGTATTCAAATGTTGAGTTGGCTTACCTTTCTGGTTTATCGCCCTCGATATTAGAAAGGTATTTGCAGACTCTTTGATTTGCAAATATTAATCAAACGCCAGTTACAGACTGCCAAGAAATATATTAAAAATAATTACCGTCTCGCCGCTTTATGCATGTCATTAATCAGGGGGCGAACTGCCAATGAATGCCACATGGCACAGTGAGCGCTGCCCGCCGATAACATTAACTTTAGAGCGTCGGTGTCCTGTGTGGCGTCTGCTGATTTGCATAAAGACGCCATCAGGAGTCGTTAGAAAGATTCACTGAGCATGGAGCGACGGCAGCAGCGACCTTTCGCGCGAAAAAAGGGTTCGGCCTCGGCAATCGTTATTTATTGTGATTTGTGATTTGACGCCGTTTACAGACCTCCCCCCCTTGTTCACCCTCGCCCTGTTTGATCCCACTCTCCGAGCCCCTTGTTTCGTCGTTCATTTCGCACAACGATTAATCAAACTGACAAAGTATTTGCACCCAAACTTTGCATATGTGAGGTTTTTCTTTCTCCCCCTTCCCTCAATTCACAGACCTTGTCGTTGCCTGAAAAATTATGCTTGCTACGGTAACTGTAACTGTTAACTGCCAAAGGGGGTAAAGTTTGCCAGCTTATGTGCCTTTCCTGGTATGAATGGATGGGAGGTCTTTGAGTCTCTGACATGTTTTTGCTCTTTATCGCATTCCGTTAAGTTCACTCTGCGATTCGGTTAGTTGAACTTTGAGTATAGGTGGATGTAAATAGAACATGTATGTGTGGGTGTGTGTGAGTGTTCTCAATATAGAAGCAATTCAAGGCATGTTAACACATGCGTTTAATGAGAAATTCAAATTAGAAATACAGATTATCGAAGCATCTGAATTTAAATTTAAAGAATATTTGTGTATCTTAAGAAGAGACTTTCGTCAGTTTGCGAAATATATTTAGAAGACTCTGGTTTTAGAATAACCAATAATAATTTAAAAATATCTATTGGACCTCGAACCTTATCAAAATACTCATTTTAAATAAATAGGTCATTGAGCCATTTAAATAATACTTTTATAAATTTAACATACTTGATCTACTGTAGTTTTCTATTGTTGTTCATTGTAAGTTCACAATGTAGTTCAATATCTTATGAAGTCTACACTAAAATTGAATGAACTATCGCATCCAATCGATAAACACTAATCGTTAGTCTGGTTACTGACTTTCTCCAGAGTTGCCGTGTCTTTGTTGTCCAGTGGAACAGGGCACAGAACAAAGCGATTCCGCCCAAGGAACACACTGGAATATTGCACAAAGGCGTTGTCAGGTTTTCCTTCTCCACTTCGCTGGCATCTTCATTTCGCAGCCTGTGCAGCTGCTGCCACTGCTGCTCCTTCCGCGCCTGATTAAGTTTCACTTAACTTTCGGCCGGCACAAAAGCAAATCGATAAGTTTGGCAAGTCGAGAGGGGGAAGAGGGAAGTAGAAGAAAAAGTAAGCCAGTAAGCCAGGCAGTCGAAATTATGGCGCAAAACAAAGCGGCCGTTGGAGGAGGGAATGTGGGACTGGGAAAGCACGAGCTACAGGGTGTGGTCTCTGCCGCTGCTGATAAGATGTGACAACTGCAGTCGGCATGGGACAGCGATCTAGTGTGGGAAGAAGAGTGGAGTGAACCGGGTGGCCACATAAGTTTGTATGTCCATAACAATGAAAGTCACAACAATGAAAGCAGCTCGACAGCTCGTGCTCCCAGGCTGACCGGCGGGAGTCAGGCGTCAATAAAACGGACAGTTTGCCTGACTTTGGCTGGCCCATCATTAGCAGGGAAACTGAAACTAAGACGGAAGATGGTGATGAAGATGCTGCTGGAGACGGAGACGTGGACCGTTAAGTGGCTGGCTGAGCGTACAGCGGGAATTTCTTGCTTACTGTTGGCATTTTGATAAGTTGTGCCCAATACTTTGCTGGGCAGCAGCAGCAGCACAACAACAAAAGCAACAACCATGGGGAAAGCAATAACAACTTGCCCAAGTACCTCACAAAGTATCCTTGAAGGGCCCCGACTTTCTGCTCTCTCCAGCTCATTCTCTCTTCACACATCTACCGTCGTCTGCTTATTTAATTAAGTATCGAAGAGTTTCCTTTGTCTTTTTACTGTTTTTACTGTTTTAAGTGCTTGATTTCTTCGTATATTTATCGATGCTGTTAAGGTTTTCATTTGTGTTCGAATGTGTGTTTGTGTATTGCTTTCTTCCTTTGCATTTTAAACTTAATTGCCCTGTTTGTTATCGATTGCGAAGAAAATCTTTAATTGGTGTGGAAGGGGTCCCCACTCTCGCTTCAATAAATAACTGCACATGGGTTTGTGTGCTTGTGTAAACAGCAATTTGATTAGCCGAAACCGCAATTAGATTTAATTGAGAGCTTTTCGTTTGGCTATTGCATTTAATATTCATTTAAGCTAATTAAATCTGATTCGATAGGTTTGTTTATCATTGTTTGCTCTGGTGTTTTATTTCAATGATCCTGCAAGTCATCATACAGCCTAATTGTATCAGGGATATCGATAACTAGTGGCGAATGCAATGCGATATTGTTTACAAATCATTTATCCTCAATGTCGATAGTTACTGATAATTTAAATGCGATATTGTTCTGCAAGCCAGGGGCACAAATCGCATAAGATGAATATCGATAACTAGTGACAATTGGAATGCATAATAAATACATACATATGTATATACATACATATACATATAAAAAGCTCGGAGATAAATTCATTGTTTCTTCATTTAACTATTAAAAGCAGAAAAGGCTCCAACTGTTATCGAGTGCAATAAACAAGTAATACTGCAGGAATTTCCGTAGTACTTGAATATTTTCTCACTCGATAATTGAGCTGTCAATTAAGTTGCCCATAAACCAAATGCCCGCCCAACATGTTTTCGCAATTTACGAGAACTTTACGTTATGCTGTGTTTTCCGTTTATTTTTTTTCGTTTGCGTTCTTACGATTTCCAGAACAGGCCAGTCCAGACACCAGCACCGCAATTTGCCAGGATCCCCCTCTGGTAGTTTATTTTGTAATTTGCAAAGTCGCTTGACACAACATTTTAATTTCCTGCACTGCAGAAGTGCGTGTACATTGGGAACGTTGTGAAAATGCAGCTGAGCCAATGGCAAAAACTGCAACGCGCAGCGTGAATGGCGAAAACAAAAGCAGAAATTGTCTGCAAATTGTTTTTCATATTTCCCTTTAATTTGTGAAATTTTCACCATGCAACACCAATATCGTATAGGAGTGCAATCTATTTTTGGCTATTTCAGTTTACATTTAATTTTCAATATAATTTTTTTTTTTTTTTCATTTTCCTGTTAACTTTCATTGCTTGTTTTCAGTTTCGTTGCTGCTGTTTGTTGTTGGTCTTCTTGTTCAACTTGGCGGCACTTACCTCGGGCACGCGGTTTCGTCAGCAGTTTCTGCACAATATTATCGTATGCAATATCCTCAGCCACTCCTGAATCCTTGACGAGCTTCTCCTTGATGGCAATACAAATGTTATGGCGTGCCAGCAACTCCTCCAGTTCCTCAAATGCCTGCAACAACAACAACAGAACAAAGCCATGAGAATGAGAAATTGCAGGAAGAGTGAGAGAGGAAGAGAGAGAGAGAGAGGAATAAGGATGCCGCCGGCCATGTTGCGCCACATCCTGGCCGGGTAAGTGGCGTCGCCCGTTGCGTAATAAAAACACACAGAGAGCGCTCTCCGCAAAACAAATGTGCAACGTTTCGTGTAAAGAAATAGCAAAAGAAAAACAGAAACAGAAAGTACACGAAGCTGCAGAGTAGTGGCAAAAAAACTGTCGACAAACATGCAACATGCAACGCCCTCACTTAGTTGCTGTAATCGTTTAAGCCCTCATCAAATGCCATTGACCAAGTTCATTCAGAATTGTCGCAACACTTGTCAGGTTTCAGATTTCAAACGAACTTTAAGTCCTGCAACTTGATTAGAGAAATAACTTGATAATTTCCATCACTGATTGCCTTAAAGCCGATTTGCAGGCATTGCAAAGAATTTCCAGAAAACTGAGACATATGTATGTACAACAAAATGAAATGAAAATGGAAAAATATGGAAAATAAACTGCATAATTTCCTTCACTTTGCTTTTTTCCGGCGAATTTCTGTCAAATTTTTGCATTGAGTTGAACAAAGTAAATACATCTGTTTAACTGCTTTTGGAGCATGGAAAACAATCAAATAAAATCTATTCCTGCTCTCGGAAAAGTAAAATCTTTTGCAAATGAAGGCTGGGAAATCTGTAAGACGTGCCAGACGTTTTCCGAGAAGAACAAGAATATAATTTCCAAGTGCTGCGACTGGGAAGAAAATAAACAAGCTAATAAAGTTTTGATTTCGGCGAATCGCAGCTGGAAAGATGTTCTCGGAACTTACCTTGATGCCGTAGTTGCTCTCCTCGTAGATAATCGAGACATAAGTCCAGCCCATGCTCTTGACAATCTCGACCATGGCCTTCACCTGGTAGTGATCCGAGGGAATGGTGCGTGAGAAGTACTCGAAGCGCTGCTTGTTGCTCAACTCGGGACTGGTGGAGAAGTACGAGACCTGCGAATGTACAGAATGGAATAACAGTTGTTGATGGAAAACTTTTTCATTACAAAGTCAAGAGCAAAAAAAGATTGCAATAAAGAAAATGAAATACAGTTTACTGATTTGAAGAAGTCTTGGCAGACACAAACTATGCTTGAGAAGATTCCGACAGTGCAACTGCCCAGTTGCCCAGCAGCCTTGCCTCTCCCCCCTTGAGTATTTATGGTACTGCATTGTTGCAGGTTGCTTGCTTTGGGTTGCATCATTTCCTGCAACGGCCAGCTCAATTCATTATTAATCTGAGCCTCGCTCTGATTTTCTCTGTCTGTTTTTTCCTCGCCCAATAATGCAAATTATTTCTGAATTTCCAGCAGAGTTTCCCTTTTCTTATTTTACATTTCTAATATCGCATGCATGTGCGCACAACGCACTTTTCATTCTACGCTTTGAACTTTTTCTCTGTTTTCAGTTACAGCTTTTCTTGACGTTCTTTTTCCTGCCTCCCCCAATCCCCCCTCGCGCTTATCTTTTCCGCATCATTTTCCACTACTTATTCTTATTCTGACATCAGGCGTTTTCCGTGCCGCAACACAAACACCGCAGACAATGCCACGAAGCCAATGTCAAGACGTGCGAGGGAGAGCAGTCTTCCCCCTCCTCTTCTTCCACTCCTACCCCTCTGCTGCTCTTAAAAAGTTGATGCCGTGCAAAAAGCAAAAGTCGATGCTACTAAAATCCAATTTCACGCACAAACTAACGCTCCGCCCACACTGTCACTCTAGCTGGGCGTGGCAATTAAAAGCCAGTCAACTTGCAGACGGAAGTGCAGACAATCGTTAGAGGTGGGCGTGGCACTCTGGGCGTGACACTGAACTGTGCACGGAGTGAGAGAGAGTGAGCTGGGACTTACAAGTGTTTAGCCAACCACTTGATTTCTAATTAAGTGTCATTATCATCAGGACGCTGCACTTGCTCCTGCCACTGCTGCTGTTCGGGCTTGACAGCGGGGTCTGTCAACAGTTTTGCTGCCAAGTGTTTGTGCATTCTCAGCGAGAGATAATGAAATTCTCGGAATGCTGAGCAAACTGACGCTTTGTGAAAACTTGCTCAAGCATTTAAATGAGGTGTGGAATTGTGAGAAGAGTCCCCCTTACCTCTCCCCCATTTCCCTGCCTGCTTATCTTTAACTCTCTTGTGCTGTGTGTGTTTGCATAAAGTTGAAACTCCGTCTGCTTTGCGCAACAATAAACAAGGCGGCATCTCATATGGTTTCGAAATACTTCTATGATGCTTTGAAATGCAGCTTGATTCTAATCTAAATGAGTTACTCAATTAAGTTCTTGTTTCTTTTTTCTTTGCAGATAATACAATCTACAAAATTGGCTTCACTACAGGATGCAGCCCTGCCAAGAGTTCTGACAAGTTGAGCTCTCCTTTTCAGCTCTCTAACTGCCTGGTCTTTTAATTGCAGGGATTCAACAGTTACTTCTATGTCAAAATAGGTTAATTCTAGACTAAATGAATTCCACAATTAAGTTATGCTCTATTTTCTTGCAGAGAATACAGTGTATGATTAAGATCTTGCAGTAAGAAGAGGCTGTATCGTATAAAAACCACATATTATAAATCAGGCAAGTTTCAGCTCCTTAGAAGTCAAAATTATATGTAGCGGACTGTTTAGCGATAGTATTGTATATATATCTTAAGAACTATCGTTCATCTAAGCTTTTCATCTGAGTTGTGCCAAATCGAACAACTATAATCGCGTATATAGTCAGCTAAGTAAGTAAACCTTTAACTTGTTCAGCATTTGATTAGCCCTCGTAAAACTCAAGCACTTTATATATTTCATTGACACTTAAAAACACTTTAAGGACATCGAATTGTTAAGGGGAAAGAAGAAATCAGAGAGAGAGTTGCAGGTGTGCAAATGATAGTTGAAATCTTTTTCTGAAAGAGCAAAGTTGAGTTGTTGCAGTTTTGAAAACGTCAACGTAATCTGTGCTTTATTTGCTGCAGGACACTTTGATGCTTAGTTCCTGCTGTTGCTGCCCCTGCTTCTGTTGCTGCTGCTGCTGGCAACCACAAAACCATCAGCGGAACAACGGATGAAATGCAATCAAATGGCCACGTTTGATTTATGACCATTTTGGAGCTACTATTTTTCGGGCTGTACTCAATGGATGGACAGCTGAACGGATTACTGTCTTATATTGCCTCTGCCTCTGGCTATGTATGTGTGTGTGTATGTGTGTCGTGTCGTGTGTGACGTGTCTGTTTGTGTTAATGCGTGCGTGTGTGCATTTTATGGCGTACTTGCAGGCACAGTTGACTGCTTCCGTGTTCCTGCTTCCTTATTGTCGTTTATTGACTTTTGGCCTTCGCTCACGTAGCAGCAGCAGGGGCAGCAATGCTCGGCTAACGTTGCGGCTACTCAATCTCGCTGCGCAACGTGAGTTACGGACGGACGAACAGGGGGCAAATAGGATACGGAAGTTACCAAGTGCCCTTGGCATTTTTTTTCCTCCATCCGTTGCCATTTTGATCCCCTGTTGTGCTGCAGCTGCACTTTGCCTGATTTGTTGCCTCTCTGAGGGTCAGGGCGACTAATTCACTGCCACGTGCACACGCCCCTTTTCCACTAATTTGCCAGGCAAGCGTCATGCGACAAATTTTGTGCACATTTTAATTGCAGCGTGCCCAGAAAAAGTTTGCCAGTCTAAATAATTTCGCAGCTGCTGGCCGAAAAAATAGATTTTACTGAGCTTAGCTGCACAAAGTTCCTGAGCGAGTGCAATTAAATCGAAGGCAAAAGAAGCGAGTAAAACAGGGAAATATCTAGTGCACTCGCTGTGTTAAATACCTCTTGTTTTTTGAAGAATTTCACTATTTATTGTATAAGCAAAGCCTAAAATTAAGATGTTTATCCTGAAAACTTTGCTGAGAATTCAAAGACAATTAATTTATTATTGAATTATGCCTTACGCTTTATATTACATACTATAAATAATTTTCATTTGTCTGTAAGTTATAGAGTAACCTTTATGTCAAATTTGAGGCATCTGGGTCTTCAACTAACCGATATCTCTGTATTCAAACAGATCTTGTCTTAGTTAACTCATCTGTTTGTGGCTTTGAATATAATTTATCTACATTGGCGGCATTTTGTACATTATTTTATATTCTAATATACACCTGTCGTATATACCCCATTTCAAAGTATTATACGATTTCAAGGGTATACTTAACTCAAGTGCAGGTCAAACAAAGTTGCGTGTTATGTGACAGGTTGTGTGCCCCCTTCACTAATACCACCTCCCACCTACCTGTGGTATGCGGAACAATCTCAGCAAATTGGCCACCTGTATCGACGTCACCGACGAGGCAGCGCCCACCACCCCCGAAATGACCTTTCGCACTTGCGTCTTGTTGCAATGGTATTCGGCGTCGTCGATGTTGCTGATGGAGCCTGCAAGAGAGAAAGAGAGAAGAGAACAAAAGGGAAATCAGTGTCAAGTGCAAAGCAACATTAATATATTATTATATACTTCTTATATTTACTTAATTTAAGATTACGTAATTTAAGTGCAGTTAACTGCGTTTAACTTCACAGACTGCAAACAGATTCATTAACTCAATGCATTTAAATTGCAATTGTTGTCTGCTTATCTTCAATATGTATTCATTTATAATTTCACATTTTCCTTTTATACAGTCACTTCTCAACATATTGTTCAGATTTATTCACTTTTATTTTTTTCGCATTGTTTTACCATTTCATCGTGGCAGGAATGAATCAGATGCAGTGAGAAAAATGTTTTATTTATTTTAATTAAAAATTTGACATCAGTTAATATGTATGCTTAACACTCTTTAAGCTGTGACTCTTTGCACTCAGTGTAATTTAAGTATAACTAAAATGCAATCAAGGAATTCGCACTATATTAAATTGTTTTTTCAAAGTCAGATATTAAAAAAAGATTCTATTGTATTTGTTTTATAATTTTGCCAGCTGCTCTGTTAATATGTTTAACTAATAAAGTGGAAACGGAATTTCAAATGAATGCTAAAACTTTGCAAACTGCGCGTAGAAGTGAGAGACAGAGCGGGAAGTTCGTTTAACAAAACAATCTATGCAGAACTCATATAAAGAGTAGTTGCTCATTTTATTTTTAACGCACACCGATACGACGCGACCCCTAACGGTACTTTGTGCACATTTGCATATTTGTGTTTATGTTTTCACTTTGGGTTTTCCCTTTTCATTCACTTTTTCTTTATTTCCCTTGCTATTTTTTAATTATAAAACTTTTTTATGCTAGCTATTTGTTGCGCTCAACTGCATTAAGTACATCACCGGTGCATGGGATGTCGATGGCAAAAGGGATGAAGTTGAAGGGTGGCAACTGAGGAGGGGAAACAGTTGGCGCTTGTTGCAAGCCCAACACTTTTTTTCTTTGATAATTGTAAGTACGCTTTATTCAATTTTATTTTAAGTTTATGCCTCGTTTATTTTGCAAAACAAACAAAAAAAAAACCTACGAAAAAAAAATAACGAAACAGAAATGTAATCACGCAAAATTTTCTGCTTGTTTTGTTGCAATTTATGTTCAGTTTTTCTGCTGGTTGCGTTTTGCAAATATTGCCCAACGATTCGTGAGTTTTATTGCCTCGAAATGGTCATAGGGAATTATAAATTGTTGTTTTCTATTTATTTTAATCAATATGAGTTATGCGCTTTGTGTAGCCGATTGTGTGAGCGAATGAGAGACGGCCGGAGGGATAGTGTCCCTGGAAAAGGAAGGGCGATTATAACAAATACGAAATATGGAATGCATAATGTATGCAAATTAATCATTTAGTTGGTTGGAATTTATGTTTGCGTGATCTAATACTTTGTTTACTAATTCTTTTGTTCCTTTGTAGGACAATTGATTATTGATTACCCTTATTCACATTTTCTATATTATTTCTTATTATTAATTCTGTTATTAATTGTAGCTTGCGTTGCAGAACACATCCATAACTTTATTTTAATATCGTTAAAGTATCGTTTTAGAAAATGTATCGGATTAGTTATAGTGCTAAGTTATTTTAAGCAATATCGATATGAATTCGATATTTTTCCTTTCGATTCTCTGCTTATCGCTTGCTCTCTCTTTATGTAAAAACAAAATTAAAGTGTTGTGACATATGTATGTGTATGTTATATAATCCAAGACAGAAGGAGCTGGACAAGAAACATCTTAAAAAATTGGTCATTCAAACTGTATATTACAATTATTCTATATCAGGTAAATTATTAAATATTATCTATTAAATTTTAATGTAATTACTTAATAATATATTTAAATTCTCTGGCATTTTTCGCTCTTATAACGAAGTCTAAAAAACCCTCTAGCTCTGCCTGGGAAGTAAAACTATTTGCGAATGGTAGCAGAACAAACCGCACGCCCGAAAAAGGCTTTTAAGGGATTACACAAATTTTCGGGTTTGTTATTATAATGTGCTTGCCACGCCCCCTGCGCCGCCGTCGCGCCCCTCTGCGCAGCACAAATAACATTTTGGCAGCTGGGCTTAAATACAAATTAATTAACTCTATCTGGGCCACTCAATTGGTGGCACAGTCCGCCCAAGATGATAATAATGGCAATGAAGATGATGATTTGTGATGATTTCGTTGGCTCCGTCGGCCGGGGCCGCTGGCATAGTAGTTGCGGCATGTCTAATCCTGTCAATATAATTCAGTGACTTGGAAAATTATATTTTTCATACGTCAGATGAGGCAGAGAAAGAGAAAGGCGTGGGAGGGGGGGGAAGAGCGCGACGTAGCAAGTGGCTGCTGCACGTCGCTCAAATAAATCCTTGCCGCGCACATAAATAATGAAATTATGGAGATTAGAAAGTGGTTCAGGCCTAGCACATGCTACAAGGACAGGCCCCTGCGCAAGAGCAAGAGCCAGAGGAAGGACAAGGACAAGGATACTTGATGCGCTGCCACATTATGTCGTGCTGTCCTTGCTGTTCTCCTGTCGTTGCCGGCGCAATTGATTATAGATCGTTGCGGTTGTCTCATGCGCCTTTTTGTTGCCAGATAAAAGTAATAAGCGTCGCGTTTATGTGACCTGGCAGAGTGCCAGACAACAACTGCCTGCCCAGCTTTGCTTTGCTTCGCCACCACTGCACGGCACAGCACAGCACAGCCAGCACATCCGCCCATCCACCTCGCTCACTTCCGGTCGTCGCGTTGATCTCTGGCGGCACACTTAATTTTCCCACACATTCGCACGTGGGACTCAACGATGCTGCTTCCTTCTATGTGTGTGTGAGAGAGGGCTTCTTGGTGTGTGTGTGTGTGTGTGTGTGTCTCTGTGCAAATTCAATAAATGCCGTTTTGTCTTGAGGGAATTAGGTTCACGTGTATGTATATTAGTTTTGCCACACACGAGCAGAGCTTAAGGATATGCCTCCTTAGCCGTTGGCTTTGCCCCTTGAGAAATCGCATAAATTATTTATTTATTAATTGTATTTATTTATAAATTGTTGCCGTTGGAATTTGAAAGTGATGAACTGGTATTGGGTAGTAAAGGTACACAGTACCTAAAGGGCTTTTGCCTAGGATCTAATTTATTTAACTATATTTATACAGGATGCTCCTCAGTTTATAAGGAGTAATCTACTTAAGCTTCAACTACGAAGGAATAAGATTTGTTTATATAACTTTTATTCGATTTTCATTTTGGAATTAGTATGTACACCCCAACATCTTTTCCACTTACAATCGAATAAACACTTCATAATTGAATATATAACCATTTAATAAGCCATTTAATTGCATAATTATAGTCAATCAATTAATCAACACTGATTTCCATTGATTGCCTAACGAGTTTACGGATTGATGCGCATTTAATGCGATTAAGCAGCAACAAATGTGTGGCAGTGTGTGGATTACCATTAATCCTTTTCCTGCAACTCACCTTTGATGAAATCCACAGCCATTTCCAGACCATACGAGTCCTTGTCGCAATCGTCGAGTATGTGTGCGCCAAGTGTTATGTTTGGCAGCAGATCCATCTCATTGATGCGATCGATGGTGAACAGCATTGCTTCCAGTGCTTGAATGCCGCCTTGTGTCATAATGGGACCACAGGTGATGCTGTCCTCGCGCGAATGCACCATCATTAGCCCACCCAGGATGACATCCCCCTCGACAATGGCCTCACGCTTGACGGGCCAATGACGCTGCGGCTGCGTGCCATGCAGTCGATCGTGTGGAAAGTCAACCGAGTCGGGCAGCGAGCGCAGATACTTGCCGCTCAGCTCAGAGACAAGGGGCAGCATTAGATTGTGCATGTTGCTGCTGCTGCTGCTGCTGGGGTGAGGTGTAACATGACGTCCGCGATGGCGACCAGAGCGAGCCATTGCGGCCGAGTTGGGCAATTCGATGTTCGCATATCGCTGATAGCTCTCCAAATCGAAATGATTGTTGCTATAGTCAACAGGCTCCGCTTCCTGTTCGTCGTCGAGATAATCATGAGCTGCTGGTGGTGCTGGTGTCCTACGGGGCAAGGTGGATGCGTGGTGCTGCCGGTGCGCGTGTTTGCCCAGTTGCTGTTGACGCTGCTCCAGCTCCAGCGCCTGATAATGACTCTGCAAGTGAAGTCGTCCGCGTCGATGATGCTGCTGCTGCTGTCGATGTTGTTGTCGATGCTGTTGATGCTTGTGATGATGTTTATGTTGCCGCTGATGATGATGATGATGCCTGGCGGCTATGGAGCTGTCGACCTGTTCAACTGGAAATAGCAGCAACTTCTCTTGTTCCCATTCTCGCTGCCTTGCTGCCTGTTGCTCTTGCTGCAGCTGCTGTTGTTGCTCATTCACCTGCTGCTGCTGTTGTAGCACTGCCTGCTGCTGCTGCTGTTCGCTGCTGTCATCGGTCCACTTTTCCCGAATGTCGCCAATTACCGCATTCTCAACACTGCCAGCTATTGTTTTTGCCAGCACGAGGAGCACAACGACAGCAAGGGGAACACAAATTTGCAGAAACAACTGGGCGTGGCATGCTAATTTCATTGTTGCATCAACTTTTAATTGGATGTTGCTGTCTGCGCTTTATTCGGTTGTGAATATCGCCTGCTTTCTCTTTCGCGACGTGTTTCGCTCTGTTCCTTTATCGTAGTTTATCGTAATTTATTTGATATTGTTGGATATGCAGTTAGCTGGAGCCACTTGTATGAGGTTCGAATCGCAAATTGATTGCTTTTTATATGCGTTCATCATTTTTGCACTAATTATGAGTTAATTGTTATACGGTTTGATATATCATTTTAGCTAGATATGTAGTGGGATTTGTTTTGGAAACATTTTTTGATATATTTTTCTTGGATCTAGACGTTGTAAGCATTTAATTAAAGGTTAGCTTTAGCGTTATATGAGGCTTGTAATATTTATGATAAGTGTAATTATATTGTATATAACTGTTTGTTATATTTTTTAGATGTTGATTACTGTTAAAATTGTTATTTCACTTTTTATTATAATTATAAAATATAAAACAGTCTGTTATACTGGTTTTGTTTTCACTGTTCTATTGGTTTTAATTTTAACACTCTTATATCATAAAACTCTCACACTTTTAGTTTCATTACTGTTATACAACTTGATTTGCTAGCTTAAGAGGGTAAAGTGTTACATGAGCTGATTTATTTGTTAATCTCCATCTTGTTATACTGTTATATGTTTTTATATATAACCATGGAATGTTCATTGTATTTTATCGGTTGTTTTGTTTATGCGACCCTTTCTTCAAAGTAGAAAAGTATTTATATTATTGCGTATAATTTCGCATTGTTACTAAAACTTCCCAAATCCAGCGGCGCTGTCACGCGGCTGATGGCATTGCAACTGAACACTCTCTAATGTTATTAGAGAGACTTGGCACTCGCGGCTTATGAATGTCAACCGTACTAAGCCCTGGAACGACGGTGAGCTTCGACAGTGTTGGCAACTCGCGGCTATTTGGCCATAAAAAATTATTGCCCCAAAATTGGCCTAGAGTTAAATTAAATTTCTTGCATAAAATTTATGCGCGAAGGCGGAGCACAAAACGGAAGTGAAATCGGGGCCCACATAATGCAGAAATCCTTTGCAGCGACCCAAGCGAAGACCGCAGGGCAAGTCAAGAGAAACGAGAGAGAGAGAGAGAGCGAGAGCGAAAAAAACTGTAGCATACAACCAAGCGCGAGTGGTAATTAATCAAATTGTTGGCGGCGTAATGAGCTTGTCGGCTTGTCGGGCCACCTCAGACGTTGCTCGTTCCTTCTTCCACGCGCACAGTTCGACTTTGCGCGACTCTGACTAATCAACGGGCGCATTAACGCCGCTTTGACGGCATCGTTGAGGCATCGTCGGTCTGCAGTTTCGAGTTTACAAAATTACTTATCATCAGCATAATCAGCGGCATTATCTTGCTGTAGGTGAAAGGCGAAGGCACTGTAGAAGTGGAAGAAGTAGAAGGAGGAGACGGAGCATGGGTGCTCTGACCTCAACGCTTGTGTCACTGTGCCGGGGAGCGGAACCAGGGTGCGGGCTGCACCAGCAGCTGTGCCGTCGGCTCTGGGACGCATCTAATAATGAGATTGCGTTAAACAAATGGTCCTTTCCTTTTATTGTCCTTAATAGACACCGGAGGCTGCTTACACGCTCGTAATTTATTTTGATTACATTTGTCGCTCTGTCGAAGCGCTCATTCTCCCTCTCTCTCTCTCTCTCTCTCTCTCTCTCTTTTTGTATTTCCTTGGTTGTGCAGTGTATTTTAGTTGTGGCAAACTGGTTTGCAAATCGAATTGATTTATCAATAAAACAAATGCAATCCGAAAATACCCAAGGCTCTGTGCTCATAACTTGCACAATGGCAAGAAGTGGGCGGGGGGGTGTGCCAACTTTAGTATGTGCATATAAATTGCAGTGTATGCAGGCTTCGTTGTCTTAGCTGCGGCTTATCTACTCAGTGCGTGCTGTTCGTAACGAGACGAGACAAGGCTAGAAGATACTTGCATGGACTACACCAGCTCCCAACACCCTTGTTCCTCCTCCCCTCCTTCCTCTACAGCTGATTCTACTGCTGTTGCTGTAACTGTTTCTGTTTCTGGTCCTTTGTCTTATTTTGCATTTCGTTGCGGGGACTTTGATTTGATTGAGCATTTCGCTCGCTTGCCTTGTGTCCCTTTTCGCGCTTATTTGAATCTCCTCTCCAGCGTCTGGCATTGAAATTGAAATATGTCTGTTTGCTATTGAAATAATAGCGACTGTGTCGACAGCCTGGCTTTAAAGACAATTTGCCAGTGTCCTCCGTCTCTCCCCTCCAGTGTCGCATTCGGCCAATTTGTTGTTGTTTGTGTGCTGCTCGTCCTGCTTTTTATTTTTTTTGTCGCTCTGCCTTTTTGTGTCATTTTCGTTTTGCAGCTTGTGCAAATTGATTTTCATCGATAGCCGACAAAAAAGTTGCATAAATTGGCACTTGAAGTGTTTGCATTAAGCCTTGTGGAAGGTCAGATGGCCGCTTAAATGCCAATATCGTATTATGTATACGATATAAAGCGCACATAAAATAACACTTCGAGTACTCTTTGCGATAAGTAGGCGCTGTTTTTTTCGAAAAATAAAATAAAAGATGTGCAAAGTGTGTAATTTATGCATTTCAATCACGCCCCCAGGGACAATCAGATCCGCATTGTGGATTGTTTGCAAATGCTGTGAGGCATTAAATTCCACACAGGCAAAAGAGAGAGAGCACCAGCAACAACAACAATTTATGTAGATATTGTTAAGTAGCTCTGTGAATATATTTGAAATGTAGCGCAATTAACTTCGATTCGCATTCCGCTAAATTTGTTCAATTTTCCAAGTTTACGAAACTTTCATTTCGCTGGAAATTCACAGACAGCCGTAAAGTATGCAACAAAAATTGTAAAATTTACATAAATGACGCACAGGACAGTAAAGAAAGAGAAAGACTGAGAACAATTTGGAAATTCACATCAAATAACATTCAATCATACTTCTCTGTGACCCGCCCACACGTCCCAGCCCACACACACGCACACATTCTCGATGGTAGGCCTACACGTGGGCAGGTGTATGTCAACGTCCTGCAGCTAATGGCTTGACAGCATCCACGGCTGGCGCGCAGATTACGCGACGTCTTCAATTTGCTACGCGGCGGAGCAAAAAATTAATAGCAACACATGTAAAAAGATGCCAGCCGAAAAAAGAGAGCGAAGAAAATATGAATAACTTTGACAGCTGTACGTACGTTCAGGCAGACATGCAAATTCCAGACCCACAACCCCAGACCCAGCTGTAACCCCTGCCCCAACTCACGCCTCCTTCTTGCCAGGTGTGTCGCTGTCTCCGTCAGTCAGTTACAAATGTCTGCGAGTGTGTGATAAATTTCGTAGTCACACAAATCGAGTACGGGGCAAGCAACCGGAGGCGACTGCTTCCAGGTTGCATTTGTTCTACAGTTCTGTGCGTATGTTTGCGTACTTCTACGTAGATGTCAGGTAATAAGCAGCAGCGACACTGACACCGACAGCGACATGTTCATTTCAAATTCAAAACACTTTGACAGATGCACAAAAATTTTTAATTTGATTAGCTTTGTCAGAAGAAATATGAGAAGCTACGAGATTAGCACGATATCAACTGCTGTGCGAGTCTGTGCGAAGAATTCAGTTTGAAGTGCGCGTTTTTTAATACCCATGTGAGATTAATGCAGATTCAATTGAGTGAAATGGAATTTAATTAGCTTGTGTAAGCTTAATAGAGTCCTCTCTTTAAAGAATCTATCTACTGACAATGTTAAGAGCTCAAATTAAGCATATTAATTCAGTTTGCACACACAAAAACTCCATAAACAATGCAAAAATAAAATTCTAATCCCGGCATAAAATCATTCTGTTTTATTGTGCTTATTATTGTTTTAACATAAACGGAAAGCACAAAAAATGCACTATTTCCATTATTGAAAATAAACGGCGTTAATTAAACAATTAAGTAAAGTTAATAGACATTATAATCCTGGAATTCAATTGGAATAATTTCAAGTAATAACAATAATTAAGTTAATGAAAACTTCTAGTTAATTAGCGACATTCTTTGTTTACTCAAATTCATCCTTTCATTCATTCTTTAATACCTTTTGTTTAATTTACCTCGAAATTCATCGAGAAATCTAGTTCGTCCTGCTGAGCCACTCCTTGGCTCGCTGAAATAATTGTGAATTTCATTACGTAAGGCAAATTAATGACCATCAAGGAGTTGCCGCGCTACCCACCTGCCAGACCATGCCACCATCTGGTGGAGAATCCCCACAATGATCCGCAGTCAGGCCATAAAAGCCATTTTAATAAAGGTCAACAAACATAAATAAGTGTACGAAAAACAATTTCACTTTCATTTCCGGGCGCGATGTGCAAAACTTTTCCAGCCAACGCACTTTTGCCCATCCCTAAGTGGCGGGCGGGAGTGAGGGGAGAATCCGCCCTAGTAAATACATAAAAATATGCGCAAATAACAATAAAACCTACGAAATTATTGATATCGGGTGCATAAAAATTGCTACTCAATGTGGGCGTAGCTCAACACACGTGTCTGTCGAAGGAAGGGAGAGGGGGAGAAAAGGAGTCAGATAGATCTGTAGTCTGGAGCTGAGTCTGGCTGAACTAAGCAAATAACCCGTGTAGCTGCCCGTGCGCATTCATTCGCATTTCGAATTTCATGCATGCCCGAGGCCGAGACTAATATTAAAACAAATATGCTCGAGCCTAGTCCACAGTCTATAAAGAATTCCGTATCTCGAGTCCAGAATCCCGGCGAAACTTTAGCGGCAAATACTTTAAGACAAACTTTATTAGCTAGCAAAATACCTGAGATTTGTGTGTGTGTGTATCAGAGTAAATATAGGCAAGCATCTTAGCCCGAAATTCGTGCTCAATACTGCTAAGACCACGGCCTCCCCTGTTGCACCCTTCTTTGTCAGCGAGTTATGTGTGCTACGGAAAATACAAAACGGGCGAATTGTAATTGGTTTCGTGTGTTTAACGCTTTGCGCCTTTGGGCCACAAAATGCGGCTAATAATCCCGTCTAGGCACGCAGCTCAAACAGCAGCAGCAGGTCTTGCTGCCATTGAAACGATTCCTCCACCCGTATTTGATGTGAGAGCAAATGTGAAGCAGATTTCCATCAAAGTTTTGCAACTACGAGTATATGAGAATGTTTTCGGCAGCTCAAACAGGCCGAAACTTTGCTTTCTTTAAGTTATTTACTTCATTGAAAGTAAGTTTAATTAGTTTGTTTTTAAATGATTAGGGAATAAAAAGCGTAAATCTGGCTTAACTATTGTATGTATATTGTATTAGTATACATTTAAGGAAATATCGTAGAGTTCAACAAGTTTGAGTAAGCTTTTCTTTCTCAACTCTCATTTTAGACTTGATCAAGGGTTTATCGAAATTGGCGGTAAGACGATAATTATTAAGTAGATAAATCACAATCCAACTAGACATCAAAGGATAGTGAACTGGAGTGTTTATTAATACGGAGTGTAAAGTCATTATTTAATTTATTGCACTAACACATACATACTTACTATACCCTGTTCACTATATCTATATATTGCTGTGTGTGTTGTATCTCAAAGAATCTTTTCGCTCAGTTGGAGGACAATCTAGAATTATATTTCTTTCCAATGTGTACAGCGCAGAGTGTCAAGTTGAGCAAGTGAAACAATAACAAGCAATCAGAGTTATTTACATTTATGTAGGAAATAATCAAATGAAACAAACGAGGAAGTGCGACAATGTCTGAATCAGAATCAGCATTAAAGGGAAACTGCAGCTGCGGAAGTGCCGCATAAATACGCAATTATTACACCCACACACACACACACAATCCTAACACACACACATAGACACGCACACTGGAGCAACAATCGAACATATTTTGTTTTTACACATGTCGACACGTGCCGGAGAGTGCACAAAGAGCGCGTCTCGCCTGGTTGGAATAAGGATAGCGAGAGGGAGAGAGGCACATGGATAGCGAGGGAGAAAGACAGAGAGGGAGCATCGCCGAAGCAAAAAGTAAAGCAAAAGCGAATGACAGGAAATCGACAGGCGCTGCCATGTAGCAATTTAGCAGCAAATTGTTTTCTTTTCACATGACAGCTGCAGGCAGCAGCCCGAACTCAATCAGTTGTCATGTAGCGCAGTGTAGCGTACATACGCCAAATCTGATGTGTGTGTGTGTTCTTTGTGTGTGTGCGCTGATTGGTCAAGCTGGCACGTCGAATTAAAACGAGCAAGCTGCGAATGGTAGAAAGATACCTTAACGAGGAATGCACCAAGAGTACTCATGAATGTATATGAATATCTGAATATTCATATCTTAATATTCATAATTATCACTTTACTTCAATGAAATTCATTCCACTGCGACTGACGTACTGTGTAACAGTGCCTGAAAAGGCATAGTAAAGCAAAAGAAAAAGAAAGAGACAGAGGAACTTGCAGAGAGACATTTTCATAATTAAATTTGGCACGCCAAATAAACGCATTAACTTAACAAAGTTACAAGTTACCAAAAACTCAAACGTAAAGTGAAAATTTTTATAATTAATTTTTGTGGCTTTCAACTTGTTAGGGTCGGCGGCCCGTTCACCCCAGCAAAGAGCTCCTGCTCCTGCTGCCCCACGGCTTGTCAGCTTGTCAGTTTTGCTGCCATGTTTGCGTGCAATTTGTCCAGTTTTAGGCGCGTCAATTTGGTCTGGACTTCAGCAAGAACAAGAGCACAAACACCACAATAAACCTCACACCTGCGCAGCGAAAAAGACAGCGGGACTAAAATAGACAAAGCCCGCATACTTTTCCTTGGAACTATGTGTGTGTGTGTGGTTGACCTGACCGCGCCTAACAAGCGTGTGTTCTTGTTGTTGTTGTTGCATACGCAACACAGGCTACTGAATTATTGACGAAGACGGCCAGTGCGAGTTTTAGTTGGAGAACGAAGTCGAAGTCTGCCTCCTTCGCATAGTTGGCATTTTTGCATAGCATACTTTTGTGCGCATTTGGTATGCATTACCAGCAGCAGCAACAACATTCAACACAAAGACAAAACCAGTGGCCATTTGGCTAATTGAATTTGTTGGCAGGAGTATTTACAGTTATCGTAGCTCTAAGCACCCGCATACCAACTCAGGCTATGCCTAGAAATGCCTTCGTAATTATCATTTGTCGGCAAATTCCTGTTGCCAATTTAATTGTTGACTTTGCGGCTTGTGTTCTTTGTGGTTGGCAAGTTTTCGGACAAATCAATTGATTGCGTGCAGTTACGGCAACTTGACCGAACCTGTTTTTGAAGTCTTTTGTTTAAATATACATATACTGCAGAGTTGCCTGACAGCAAGTCTGCTAAGTTGCATTGCAAGTTTTCAGTATCACCTGAACGGAAGCAATGAGATTACCCTGAATGTGGCACCTGGTAAAAATAAAGCTACCATAGATAGTCGCATAATTCCTGACGGAAAATCAGAGACGAACCGAAATTGAGATATTTGTTTGTGCGAAATCTGCCTGGTATCACCTGCTCTTGCAAAAGTTTCCAGTCAGCTGCCAGTTAGGGGGAAGAGAGGGAGGCCGTTGCCGGTCTGTCATCAGCATTTACTGGCAGAGCCGTCAGTCTTGCTTGCACAATTTCATTTGTGCATTCGTGTAGGGCCATAAGCAATTTTTCTTTTTGACAAGCGACAACAGACACAGCCACAGCCGCAGCCGCTCACGCTTATCAGTCTCTGTTCACACTTCATGTCGCTATGCCTGAGTGTGACTGGGTGTGTGTGTGTGTGTGTGCTTGGCAGCTGTGTGTGGGGCACAGTTGTAAATCGTTGTGCATGGCGCTGTAAATAATCTATTTCAAGTTTACTTGCCACTTGCCAGCTAACCAGGAGCTAAGCTTGCCGGCAAATCGCTGCCACTGCGCTTGTCTGTGGGTGGCAACTCTGTTAGCTCTCCATATGCACATATACATGTGTATGTGTGTGTGTGAGTGTGTGTGCATGTATCGGTATCAAGCAGCAGCACTTGATGGCCTCGGTTTGTTGTTGTTGTTGTCATTTTAGCGGTTGCTGGTGTGACAAATTATTATGGCATATTGGCTGGCAAATCGAATATGCCGATTGCAGTAGCGCAGAATCCACTAAATTTTATCGAATTTAATGTACCCTCTGGCTGCTGTGGATGCTGCCTGCTGTGTTTGTGGTTTTGTATTGCGAGTTACGATTTGTTTCAACCCATCGGCCCAATTTGGTTTGATTTTCGACTGAGTGCGCAACGCACTCGTCGTTGGTTGAGTGCCGCAGATTTTGGTGTTGAGGTTTGCGATTACGTATTTAGGTAGTTGCCAGCAGGGATGAGAGTGGATGAATGTGGGGGAGAGTGAATGAGTCTGGGTATATTCATATGTAAGGCAATAGAGTACGAATGGGAATGTGCTTTTAAGTTCCCTAAACATGATGCACTCTGTATTTGCATGCAGCGTTTCATTTGAAAAAGTATTTTCAAGTAGTTTTACAAATGTTACGTATACGACCGCATTGCTGGCGTAAGTTTCTCTTATGCACTTGCCATATTCCCTGCGGTTTTTCGAGTGTTTTCGCCCCCTACAAAGCTTGACCGCAAAGTGAATAAGTTAGTGATCTCTTTCTGGTTCTTGCTTTCCCTTCCAGTCGAGTCATCTTCTGCGTAATTTTATTGCAGTTGCAGCTTGTGCATTGTGCTGTTCTCATAATTTATTTGCTGCTCGCTTTTGATATTTTAATTTAGATTCAGCTTGGTCACACACACAAATACACACACACATGTGTGTATGAATAAATTGCAGCTGCAAATTGTGTTGGACTTTGTTTGTGCTACAAAGAATGAGAACGATAAAATTACTTTAGAATTTTATGACATTTTTATGAAGCTGCAGAGAGAGAAGGAGAAGGAGGGATGGGGGCAGATACTGTAGCTACAGGTCACAGTTTGTGGCCAGAATTGAGTAGCTTTTTATGCAAATTGCGCTTACTTTTGCAGCTGGTCGAGCCGAGCACACGCACAAGTCAAGTGAAACCTGTTAACTAAGCTGTTGGCCGAGTTCCGGCAACGGAAATTGAATCATTGTTTTGCCAGCGACTCAGCTGTATTGTAGTTACTGTGTGTGTACTGTTGGAGGGCACAGGTAATAATTAAAGGCAACATGTGCGCTGATTTCAAACGGTTAACATAACTCAGAAGCACCTGAATAATTTAATGGCCTCCGACATGCAACAAAGGGTGGCGCCACTAAGGGCTAGAGGAAAATTCAACTGACCAGAGCAGGGCAACCTCAAACTGCAGTTCACTGACCAGTTGGACCACAGGAAACGGAAGTGGGCTGAACATGGCAGTAGCTACCTGAAAGTATGCTACAGTTTATGTAGCTAAACCTTTGCCTGTAGCCCTCGCACATTATCTATTTATGTCTTAGATTTGAGGCCGCATTTAACGAAAATCCCCAAAACGAGGGATCATAAAACGTAAATTTTTGAAACAATGAAAATCTCTCTTCAGATCCTATGCCCTTTATAGGTCGACTCGAGTGCGCATTGGCGCAACACATTGACCAGCCGCAAAACCAACGAAAGTGCCTCGGGAATCGGTTATCCAGTTTGGACCAGCTCGCATTGTGCTCTCGTTTATATCAATGGCTATACATTTTTGAAGAGCCCCACACCACAGCCTGCTGTAATTGCCTTAGCTAGGGGCGGGGCGGAGGTTGCGGGGCACACGATGGTTGCTAGCCAGCACAACTCATTCCCTCCACGCCCAGCGGAAGCAGATGAAATTAGGTGCAAAGTGTTGGCGCCGGAAAATGTTGGAAATAATAAAATGTTATGTGGCTCTAAGTGTGTGTGTGTGTGCGAGTGTGTGTGTGTGTGTGACTGCGAGTATTTGGTTTGCAGCCAGACGGCATAAATTTCACACGCCAATGCCAAGTCGTCTCACGAAGAAATATGCCAGAGGCGGGGGCGGGGCTGAGGTAAGGGGAATCACGTAAATGCCATATTTACTTTTACGATAACAATGTAATACCTTTTCGCCGCGATCGTAAATAATTAGTGCTGCCTTTTTGTTAGTCTTTAGCAATAAAAAAAGCATCGCCAACTTGACAAGATACTTCATGTTGACTTTTTTACGGTTTGTGTAAAATTTTGCATAATAAAATTAAGTTTATCGTTGTCATGTGTGCCACCGTGGCATGGGGTAGGTACGAGGCTATACATATATGACTCCCCAGCGCCAGCAAGTGTTTGAGTTAAGGCGGTAACTAGACCATCGCTGGGGACCCTTAACTGTTGTCGACTTTCATAATTTACGCAATTTGGTTTTTATTTCTTTTAGGTAGATGCCGTTTAACTGCAAATTGAGGGTGCTTTACGAATCGCCAGTAAAGCGGCAAACTTTTCATGGCCAAATTTACTTTAAAATGCGGGAAAAAACAAACTTTTGAATGCCGCCCAACGTTTTACGAAATTAGTTTCTCAATCCAAAGTGAATTGTTGATAATTGTTGCAGTTTGGGAGTGAACCCAATGCCATTAAGGGTAAACCAAATCCCCAAGGAGTTGAGGAGACAGAAATTCAACTGGCAATTTTCGTTTTTTCGTTCAATTGAATTTCCTTTACAGCGCAGTTGAAGTCACTGTTACACTCACCGTAACAGTTATTGTAACTGTTAGTGTAACGGTTAAGCGAATGGCTTTTTGCTGAATCAAAATTCACGCATGCGAAGCGGGCAAAAAGTGGCCAAGTGTGCTGTGTGTCTGGCATAAAAAGCTTTATTAATGAAAAGTAAACCAGCATGAGCAAGCACCTGCCAGTGACAGACTGTGAAGTACCCTGTAAAATAAAAACTAGAAGTATCTTTTGTAACCTCCCAAAGAAATCAGAGCTGGTGTCAGGGTATTCACGCAGCAAGCAAAACATGCAACCAAATAAAAAGTAAATAAACGCTGCGTATGCGCAACATGTCCGTAGGATGATTTGACTGTCAGTTGCCCAGTTGAATTTAAATATGCAAACTCGCACGTAAAAAAAATGACAGCATTATTTTTAGTAAGTGGAGCAATCACTGGCTGAAATTGTGCCATACACTGTTTTACATATGCAGTATATCATGTCATGAAATGTGATTAAGCTTGGTCTTCTGCGGGGATAACTTCAAGCGAACACAACTGACAGCTGAGCGAAGTTTTTGTGCAGCAATTTCATGAACAATATTTATGTAAAATTGTTAAATTGGTAAAGCCAATGTATAAAGCAAAATGAAATGAATACCAACATGTTTGTTATAGAAGACATATCAGATTCCTTAGGAGCGAACAATCCATTAGATTCACGAGTCTCAGTTCCCCCTGTTTGTCTGCTCGATTGACTATGCATCGAGTGTTGTCTGCTCGAAACGTTATACGACTTCGAATCTTCAGCAAGGTCAGTTCAGTCTGGCCAGTTCTTAGTCGAGCTGTCGAAAGTTTTGTCCAGTTTGCTGTGATAGATTGATATTTATGAGTCCTGAAACCTTTTGGCATCGATTAGTTTGGCTTTGACATATTTACTCAAGGAGTAAGCGAAATAAAAAAGGTAAAGGGCAATGCGAGAAGAGAGAAAGTGCAAACACAGAAAGGCAATAAATAATAATAAGCTAACGACAGGGCTTTGATGTCTGTGCTCATGATATTCATAAATGCGTGAATTTCCCAGTATTTTCCTTTTGAATTTGCATGGTTTTTCAGCTGCTGCTGCTCAGTCGAATGATGTTTAGTAGCTTTTGCTGTGCCAGCATTATTGCTACGTTTATTTGCCAGTTTGCCAGTCTGAACATGTGTGCCTGCATGTGCATGAGTGTGTGTTAGTTTTAATTTCAACGAACCTCACGTACCACACACATGCTGACAATGTTGCGTATACGCACTGTGTGCCCTGCTGTGTGCAGTCTCTGTTCCCTTTCGATTGTGTATGTGTGTGTCTCATTACATGTTAGAGCATGTTTTAATAGCCTGCGCACCACAAATGGATTTTAATTAAAATTACGAAAAACTTCACAGCAATGCGGCAACTGCAGTTGCCATTTTTAATTTCGAGCATCACAGCAACATTCTTCCAAGAGAACAGTTTGTTAATTGTTTCATTTGTAATTATCATATATAGTTTTGCCATGTAAAAGGAAACAGACAAAGGAAAAATAAATAAAGGAGAATATTTCCTAGTCGAAGTTTTTATAAAACCAGCTCAATTTAAACTTGATTAACTTGCGTAATTCCTTCTTTAGACAACTTAAAGTTAACCACAGTTAGGTGTGGCTGGCGCAGGCTGTGAGTTAGCTGTAATTGCAACTGGAGCAAGGCAGAGTGTGGCGGCGATCTATTAACTGTGCCACTTGAGCACGTCAGATTGATATCGCTCTATGCGCATAAATATCTGCTGACGTCAGCGGCATTTACCTAAGCGCCCATAAAAGCATTAATAAAACACTCAAGACGGGGGGAGTGGCAGGGGGCTGGGTGCGGAGAGGGGAGGGGATGTTAGCAAGCATGTCCTGGCGGAGCCACGCTGAGCTGCGCTGTGGCTGCTATCGAGAACCAATAAACAAAATCTCATTAAGTTGAAGCCGCAGCCGCAGTATGTGTCCCGAAGTGGAATGGAGTTTGCATGTTGTATGGGTGTGTGTGTGGGTACGTGTGTATACGTTTGCTCGTGCTTGTGCTTGTCTGCCTGCCTGCGCTTATGTGAATCTCATACGAAAATTATAAAATTTCCATTTTATTGACATTCGAAATTGACTTATATCAGGCGCGAAGAGTGCGATTCTTTGGGCTCTGGCTGGGATTAAGTGTTCGCCTCGTGGCCATCTTACAGACACGACGAAGGCAAACAGAGCATGAGCGAAAGGCAGCGATAAATAAGCAAGAAAAAAGGGAGAAAAAACGGCGATGAACGTGTGGCATAAAACAAAACGCCAAGCAGCAACAATAAGTCAATCAAGTTTGGCGAAATGGTTCAATAAAGTCAACACAGACACACTCGCACTCACACACACACACATGCAAAATACACAACAAAGGCAGGTAGCATTGGTGGGCGTGGCAGTGCGCCCTGCGGCCCAGCTGAGTCGAAGTTCAAACAGAGAGCTGAAAATATTTTTGGCGCCCTCCGCAAATTACATTAACACCGCACCCAAAGCAGGGCTAAGAAAAAAGAAACAGGCAGCGGTGAGAGAGAGAAAGAGAGAGAGCGAGAGCAAGAGAACAAGAGAGACAAGGAGGAACAGGGACAGTGTATACAAATGAGCGCGTAGGAAGCGCAGCAGAGTGTCGATTGCTGATAACAGCCGGAAGCGAAGTACAGCAACAACAATGGCAGCAGCAGCAACAGAAACAACAAAGAGAACAACAAAACACTAACAACAAAGCTCAAAAGACAATGAATGCAGAGCAAAGTCCTCGCTTTGGCCCTGGCAATGGGAAGAGCAAAAAATGTTTTTTTTTTCGTTCTTCTTCTTTGTGACAAGGCGAAAATTTTATAAAACGAAATTGGCTGAAAAGCAATTTTTGCATAAAGTTCAAATAGGTGTGGCGCCAGGGAGTGTAGGCGGGGACACCGAAGGATGGGGGGAGAGGAGAGTGGGGGAGGCGTGGCAACCTTGCGGCTTGACTCAAATTTAGACATTGTTTTGGGCTGCCTTTTGGAAACGCACTATGCTTGGTTGACTTGCCAATCAATAATTCAAATTATGTTTGGTTTCAGTGGAAAGCGTGGGGACTGCGAGAGAGGAGAGGGAAGAATTCCTCCTCTGAAACGCGAAGTCAAAAGAGACGCATTAATTTGCATGCAAAGCTAAATAAACTTGAACTTGTCACTTGACATTTTCGTGGCAATATTTATGTATGTTTACCTAACATCATCAACTATTTTCTTCTGTTAAACTTTGTCGTATTATTTCGCCATAGACTAGAAAAAATGCATAAAAAGTGAATGTAATTGGGAGGGAAAATGATGTTACTTTGATTTCTTTAATTTCACGTAATTTAGAATTTTTATTTGATTACAACTTTAAGGATTTTATAGAGGTAACTAACTTTCTCTTTTGAAGTGTCTTTGGTTTTTTTTATATATATTTAAGTTTGTAAAAATAAACCAAATCTTAATTATAATTCTCTACATTTTATTTATTCTTTTCTTCTTCTTTGTCAAATAAACAAATTTATTCTCTCTTTTGAATTTCTTATTCCACTCGTGTGCCTGCCTAGGCGTGCATAGCTGACCTCACACTCAATATTAATTTTCAATGAACAATCAACAATCTAAGTTGCCAAACTTTTGTGGCCAACAATAACACAAACTCTGCTTGTAGCAGCAGCAATGAAACAATAATTTACAGAATCAAAAAGATAGAAGAAAAATATGAAAAATAAATAAACAATAAATTATGCAGTCACTTGAAAAGCCGCAATAAACAAAAGCGCACGCCCACCTCGTCATGCGCCACATAAATCACAGTACCCCGAAAAGTATGCAATGAAGAAGAACAAGAGCTCAAACTATGAATGTGTCTTTGCATGCCCCTGTCTTCCCTCTCTCTCTGTTCTCACTGTGTGTACGTTTGTAGCTGAATAATGTTGATTTATAGTTTATAGTGGAAATTCCTTTTGCTATGATATGTACACGTATGATATGCGGCCAATTCACATGGCCTGCACGTGCTTGGCGCACATATTGTGGGTCAGGGAGTCATCGAGCATGCGGCAAGCGAAATGAGAGTGGTTCTTTCTGTATATTTAAAGTCTGTTTTAGCTGTTTGTCCCTAAAGGAACTTTCTTTAATATGATATGTACTATATATTGGAATTGTTTAGATATGATAAATATATCTTCAATATTCATTCCCGCCTCTTCAATGACTTTCCCAATTGATTTCCCTTTCATTTGCAACAATGTTCGCCTGCTTTGTGTCATAATTAGAAGCACAATCGATTTAATGCATTCGCAATCAAATCAACTGCCTCTCAATCTACTGGAATACCCTTACTCCTCTGCTAGCACTCACTTACATATGATCGCTCGTCGTTTAAGCGACAGCACGCGTGTCCTTCCGCCGTCTCTGGTGCCTGGCACACACATGAAACAGATACGATTTATATGACCAGCTCGCAAGCAAATAAACAAAGACAGCCAAAAAAGTAACAACAACGGAGAGCGCGCTACAGCAACAAGGGCAACAAAAACAAAACAACAAAGTACAAGAGAAACGAAAACAAAAAATAAAAAAAAACAACAAGTTAACGATATAAAAATCAACATCAAAGGGAGCAAAGCTCGAGTTGTCAGCCATAAAACAAATTGACATTTTTATTATAATGACAAAAAGTCAGGATATCACACGTTGAACATATATGCGTATGTGTGCGTGTGTGTGTGTGCATTTGTGTTTTTAGAGAGAGCGAGATAACGTGTCTCGGCAAAGGGCTGAAGTGCTTCAGATAATGTCACTGCACATTGTTGTCAGAAAGCGCATCGCGCTGACAGTTGAAAAATTAAATAATAAAATAACAATGTTGAGCTTAGCTGGGCTTTCTTCCCCCCTTCACTACCCTCCCGTCTCTCTATCGTGCTGCCTTTTGCCAGGCATTCCCTGCTGGTTTCTCAAATAAGGCACCTGTTAAGGTTGCAGCATGTCCATCAATGAAGAGGATAAACACTTTCCGCTTTGTGCTCGGCAATTTTTAATGAGCTAACACACATTCACACACATGCACACAGAGGCACACACACACACTCCTCACATCAACATATTCCGCATAGCGCGTGTCACTTTGACACTTCCGGGAGATGTGCAACGTGCTGACGCCATTTTGATTTTTAGCTTTTTACGAGCTGCTCCCACTTCCCTTGCACTCTGTCAGCATTGAATTTTGTGCATCATAAAGGGTTTTTGTTGTTGTAAAATAAGATGCCATGCAAAGGGCGAGGGGGGGGTAGAATATAGGATGCTGCTTTAGCTGCCACTCCACACTAAAAGTTGGCCGAAAGTTTTCCATAAAACTTTTATGGGCAAATAGTTGACAACAGTTTGCGGCTGCCGCAAATGATTTTAACTAAGTTTTCATGTTCGAATGCATTTACAATTTTATGTCAGGGGAGAACCTCGAGTTACTCACAATAAGGGGGAGGGGGATTATAAAAATATTTGCACAAGAAATTGTGCAAGACTTAAAGAATTAAACTGCAATTAGCTTAAACGGATTACTAAGCTGTACTCTATTCTACTCTGAATATCCACAGAACATCCATTTCCATTTTCATTTCGCAAAACACACAGTCTGCCATCTTCCCACTTGCCCACACAGCTGTGAAAATGTCTGCTGACTGGGGATTTAAATTTGCAACCTCCCCCTTTAACACAAAATTATGACAGAACAGCAATTTCGCGTCTAATTGTCAGCAAGGCCAGAATTATCTTTAGATGGCGCACAATTTGTCAGCTCATAAATAAAAACGATACCGGCACGAGTTGAGGAATTTGCCGTTGTACAGGGAAATCTGTTGGCATTCATTTGTGCCTTCAATTGTGGTCCCACTGTGCTCAAGTTTAGAAATTATCAAATTTATTAGCAGTTAAACGAACAGATTGCTCGACTGTCAAATGCCTCGTATAGTTGGCTAATTGAATGGGCATTTCAAGTTGCAAACAACTGTCTGACACGCAAGGCTTTTTCAGCTTAACTTGGTGACTTTACCAGTTAGCAAGAACTTAAAGTTTTCCCAACTTTTATACAAGGTTAATATGCGCAAAACTTTGCCAGACAGGGTATATACTGTAATACCCCCAAGTATAGTAGTCTGCTTTTTTGTCAAAGGCCTTAAATCATATTTCGTCTGTCGGATCTTGAGCGAGCTTTAAGTCTGCTAATGCCCGCGCTGGTGCTGGGCACGTGTACGGCATTTTAATCGGATTTACATGCAAAACATGGCATTGTCTATACAAAATTCAATGTATTGGAATTAATAAAGGGACAGAGCAACAGACACTGACGCTGACACAGACATATGACAGGAGAAAGGGGAAGAGAGTGAGAGAGAGTTTCTTTTTGTGCCGCTTCTGGTGCCAGGAACGTGCGTGCGCTGCCGCCTACCAGAAAATCTGTGAGCGGCCTTGGGCGGCAAATTCTTCTTCTGTGCTTGCCAGCCAATTTTCAAATAATTTTTTTTGTTTATGTTGTTGTTGTATGTGTGTGTGTGTGTGTTCTCTCCTTTTAATAGCCAATGCCTGGGAAATGGAGAGCGCGCTGGAACATAAAACGCCGACCGTAGTAGAAACCGTAGAGCTGTATAAATATTTTTATTTTTATTTCTATTTTTACGATGCCGCGCGCTCAGATAACAAAAAAAAAAAGACCAACCAGAAAATAGCAACAATAACAAAGAAAACAAGAAGCTCTGAGAAAAGAAAGAAGGAACGTTCTGAGCAATGATTTCTGGTGTTTTTTATGCATAGCTGCAAATAGTTGAAGTCGTTAATGGGTGCCCATAAAAGTCCCTCTTGCCCCTCCCCTTTTGGCGAAACAAAAAGCCGACAAGCAGCAATATTAAGCGCAGCTTATGTACGCCCTGAAACTGTTGTATAATTGGTAGGGTAGCGGGCGTCGCCAATGGTAAGCGGCAAGTTCAGGATCCCTTTTTGGAAATGCGGTCAAGCTGCTGCTAAGCTTCCCATTTGACGCTGACAACGCAAAATGTGCCAGAGGTCGAAAGGGGCAGAGGGGGTGGTGCGGCAAAAAATGGTCAAGCCGGGGTCACACAATTTTCGATTTGATTGTGCCAAATTGTGTCAAAATTTCTGCTTTAAGCGCATTAAATTCTCAACTGTGGCCAACACGGCTTTGGGTTATTTCCGGAAAACAATTTCCGGTTGAAATTTCCCTTCCTTTGAGTGTGTAACAACGTGTTACACATATTATTAATAAATAGATTGTCAAAAATTTCTGGATGTAAATATTTACATGAACAAACAAAAAATGCCATGTGCGACGGCATAGTATGGAATAGTTTGCATTGTTTCATGAAAACTTGGCTTTTTAAATTTCTGCCTGCACCTAAAAGTATGCTACATGAATTTTGTTAAATATTTCACGAGCGTGCGAGAGAAGAGAGAAAAAGGAAAAACAATAAAAAAGCAAAACGACAGTCGTTTTCACACCGTTTGACAAGCATTTCAATGTGTAACCAATGGCAAAGGCAGACAGCAGAGCGAGAGAGAGAGACAGCTAAGCAGTGTGAGCAGGACAGCTGCTGCATGTGCGTGCACATATTGAAATTATGCAAAAAAATGGTCAAATGTGTTTGTTACATGTTTGTTTTCCGTTTCCCTCGTATATTTTTCGGTTGTTTTCGGTTCCCTTTTCTCTCTGTTGTCTCTCACTCTCTCTTTGTCCCTTTCTCTCGCCTGCTGCTTCACACAAATTGTACTTTATGGATTAAATACGCCAGTCGCTTATGCAATGATAACGGAAAACGAGGCAGCCGTTACGACGGCTGAAGCGCATGTTGCCGTTAATTAAAGGTCAAATAATTCCCGAAGTGGCTTAACTATAGTAAAAACCAGTAAGAAAAGCAACAGTCGCGCAGCACGCGACAGTGGGATACCCTTCGACCTATGTTCCCGTGTAGTTTAATTTGTTAAATTCATACACATATGTATGCATATGCACATGCTTTGAAATTAATCCCGACAGATGGCGCTCGCGCTTCGCGCTCGCCCGCCTCCCTTGTTAGCTGACAGAAGCACTTGGTTGCTCATACTTTCTTAAATAACTTTTGTGTTTATTGTCCGATCGGACTAAAATTTGGAGACTACGTAGATATTTCATTAAGCTTAGTATATGTTAAGTCAGAAAGTTCTATCTTTTAAACAGCGCTTACAAATTGAGTTCAAAGATTAAATTATGATTTGTGGGGGCGGTGGGCGTGGCACCTAACATTTGAAATAAACTTGATCTGCTTGATCCACACAGGAGTCTTCCTGCCAAATTTGGTAACTCTAGCTTTTATAATAGCTGAGATCTGTGCGTTCATACAGACGGACAGACGGACAGACGGACAGACGGACAGACAGACAGACATGGCTCAATCGACTCGGCTAGTGATCCTGAGCAAGAATATATATACTTTGTGGGGTCTGCCACGCCTCCTTCTGCCTGTTACATACATTTGCATTTTGCACAAAGTTAGTATACCCTTTTTGACCATTTTCAATGGTCGATGGGTATAAAAACAACAAAAACAATACAAAACAAATATAACAACAAAGGCCACTGCGCTTCGTTGAATTTTAAGAGTCCTAATTAGTCAGAACGTAACTTCAAGGGAATTTCATGAACCCCTTTTGCCAGATTGGCCAGACTTCAAATTAGGCTACTTAAAATTTGTCTCATCATTTATCGCATTTATTTATTTCATTGTGAAAAAGTCAGTTCCTCTTGCGGGTAATTTAACATTTTCCGCTTCATGTTAAATCGACTGGCTGAAGGTCAAACTTGCTGAATAAAATAAAAAGCACAAAAATAAAATAAAAGGAATTTTTCACATTCATATAAAGTCAAAAAATGGGTTTCACTTACAGCAATAAAACAGTAATAAAACTGTACATAATATTTATTGCAGAAAAGGTAAAAAAAAAAAGCATAACATATTTGAAAGCAATTTTGGAGTCAGTGTAAATTAATAATCAATATTGCTATGTGCACACTGCATAAATTTTCAATTTATTCTTTAAATCTCTTGCAAACTGTGCGAAAATTGTATTCAGTGTAAATTGTTTTAAACACTTCAACAAATTTAAACACGTATTGATATTTTGAGAATATAGATTGTCAGATCAGATTAAAAAATCACAGTTTTGACTATTCGACAAACATTTTCTATTACTTATGGCTAATACCAATGCATTTGTAGTGTGCCACCAATCCTTTGAACATACGCAAATTCAGTGAATGCAATGCAGTACATGTTGTACCTCTCTGACCTGGCTTATTTACCACAAGTCATTCAATACAACACTAAGTAACTGGCATTTGATTTCCTCTGCGGTCAGGGCTTTGCTCTCGTCTCGTATGTCACATTTCGCTTTCAATTTGAAAACTTCCCTGCCACAGCACAGCGCAAAGCTCAAACTGTTCAACAGAGTTCTTTGTGCCGTCTACCATTCAAAAGCTAATTAATTACATGCCGTTTCAGGCCGTACACCTTTTGCGCCGCCTTCCTTCCTTCCATCTGAGCGCCACGCATGCCTGGCAGACTCGTACATATTCAATTAGAGGCTCCTAAATAATATGCATAATAATCATAATATACTTGGCTAAGCGTAAATGGCATTTTACTTGCTGCACGACAGCGAACAAAAAGAAAGAGAAAGCGAAGGCGATGGCGAAAGCGAAAGGAAAAGGCAAACTGAAGGCGCAAAACTGGTTAAGAATATGCCCAAAGCGGGTGGCACGGCGTGTTTCAGTCAACTTTTCTGTAATGGCGCCGGGCGAAAGTGCAAGCCAAGCAACGAAGTCGTCGTAAACGTGACGCTCGAGTGGCAATTAAAGCGTTCCAGGTGTCGCCTGCAGACGTGCTAGAGGTGGTCGCATTTTATAAATGAATAAATTAGGCAATGCGATGATTAGTTGTGCAAATGAAAGGGCATCAAATTCATGCTCTTTATTCTTCTCTCTCTTTTTCTCTTTACTTTTATGTCTGCGTGTCAGATGTGTGAACTATTAGACACTTTGCCATCTCTAGCTAAGGCAGCTCCATTCACCCAGAGTCGGCACTGTGTGGACTTTTAGCTCGCATAACGGCGCTTAATTATTTTCGCTTAGAACGGCTACAACGCTCCTTATTCGTCGCTCCTCGTTCCTCATTCGTCGTTCGTCTGCTGTCCGTCGACTTGGCGTCCTGTCGCTTGTAGCTCGAGTGTCTGTGTACACGTGTAGACCGCACAGCATTTGAGATAAATAACGACTATTAAATGGGGCGAGGTGTGTATCTCTTTCAGTTGTTAGCTGAAGGGGCGTAAATGCGGGCAGGATGTTACTAATGACTGGCATTTGATAATACACATGTTCCGAGTGCCTGGCAGCCAGCCTGGCTCTCTGACTGGTTGGCTGATTTCGACAGGTGCTCAGCATGCAGCGTAATTGCCAAAAAAGAGAACAACGCCGCACACTAAAATGTAATTAAGTTATTATCTCAGTTGCCATACAGCCGACACCTCCTCCTTTACCTGCTGCCATGTCGCGCTGTTTTAGTTTTTGGCAGCTGTGCCTGATTGCGTGTCAGCATCACATTTCCACAGCACGCACCAGCACTTTTTCTAGCATACTTTTCAGCGCTGTCAATAGGCGAAAATTGCAAGTTGTAAAGATTTGTGGCAACTGCATTTAATGAGTTCCTCCCGTGACCAACTCGGCTCTGTCACGCTCTGATTGGAACACATTCCGAGACACATTCTCTTTCTCAGTCTCTCTCTCTCAGTCTCTTGATGGGGAGGCGGGGCAGTTGGAGGGTGTTGAATGTTACATTTTAATGCCTCTAAAAGCTATTGCTTGCTACGTACAACTTTTAATTTGATTACATGCCACAGACACGCAAACTCTCTCGCACATAAGCCCAGCCCTGCCTACCGCAAACACATGTCCCCCCACGTATAGCGAAAGTGTGTAGAATATGACGTGCCTTGGCTATGTCAGCTGCCAAAATGCTTACACACACACACATGCAGACACACTAACGCACATAGATGGGCGTCTAGCACACAGTTACATGCATATTTCATAAGCCAAACAGGCACATGTACGCACTATAAACACTAATACAAACATAGCACGAGCCGAAAAGTCGAAATTTATGTGCTGCATAAATATAAATTTCAATTTTTTTTTTCTTTTCTCAGGAACATCGACCCGCCGCCAGACTCGTTTCATCGTTTCGTCTCAATCTAGTTCGTCCCAAGTGAGGAAGAGTGGGGCAGCGTGAGGGCGAGGGCGTGAGGGGGACCCAAAGGTCTCTGTGGAGCTCTGCACCTTGGCGAGCAATAGCTCCCAATTTTCGTTGCTCGGCAGCACAGTTTGGCTGGGGTCTTTGATGTAGTAGCTTCAGCTTGAGGCATGTAGTTTCCAGACAGTAGCAGCCGTAGACTGCGTAAATATTGTTGGTAAACGGGCTTCTTGGCCCGCAGCCTCGAGGCCAAACACACGCAGACTGGCACCCACTTAGACAGCTACTTACACACAGAAACAGGCATTCTCATATGCCACACTTGCACGCAAGAGCCGATAAACTTATAATTGCGGCTGGCAGACAACTTGCTACCCTGTAAGTGCACAAGATGAGCCGCCAGAGCACACAGTTAAATTGATAAAATTTTAAACTGCCCTTAAAAGCGTGCTTTACTTTTTAAAGCATACTCCCTTGGCAATTTTACGCTGCTCTCGGAAGTATGCTATACCTTATTTAGCAAAACTGTAGCAAGGAGTCGAAAATGTAACGGAATATTCAATTTAGAAGCCGCTTTAACTACCCTCGTTCGTGCTTGCTATTCTCTGGCATGAAAAACATTTTGCTGGATATTCTGATATTTTATAGATGGCTGCGTTTAATTGTGTGCTTGCCCCCTTACGCATGCGTTGACCTTCTTTCTGGGCCCTGTTAAAGCTGTCATGACACTTGCCCAATATTAACGGCACTCGTAGAGTGCATAAATTCGCCTCTTTAAGCCTGTCGACTGTGGAGCAACAGCAACAGTCTCAGCCGTAGTCGCAACTTGTGCAATTTCCGGCCAACTTGACTGTTTAAGCCATTCCCCAAGTGGAATGGTGCGTCAGCCGAGTTTGAATGAAACTTGAGACATTCCCACTCGCCAGCTGGCTTAAGAACTTTGTAATTTATTTTTAATTCCACGAGTAGTTTGCCGCCTCTTTTAAGAAGTGATAGCAGAGGAAGGCAGAGCTGATTGAAGCGCTATTATTTATATACGCGTCATCTGCCATCTGTGCAATTTGTTCGTTCTTCATTTACTCGTCTAGCGCTGTTTGCCAACTAATGAAGTTGTATTTCACATGCAAGTTTTGACAGACAGCTGGCATGCAAATGGGAATGTAATTGCACGTATGATCTACATTAATTTACCAATTTAATTATAGAGATTAAAAAAAACTCCGTCGAATTTATATATAGATTTACGCAATTATTTTCAAATTGAATATGTATGATAACTTGATGAATTGACAACAAATTGCTACAGGCTTCCATATAGAATTTGTTATATTTAGCAGGGCCAGCTGTGCACACATTTATGTAAGCAACTCTAATGGAATGTGTGCTCAAGTTGACAGCTAATTAGGGGGACAATTGACAAAGGCAAATTGAGTGAGTGCAAAGAGTGTGTTCCCCAGTGCGCGCACTCAATTCATATTAATCAGACGGAAACTATTCCAATGCCAAACATGAAATATCCGCATCGACGCTCTGTGGGACTGTGATATCATGAATGAATTCACGTTTTCCGGCTACCCCGAACTGCTGACAGCAGAAATGGGCAAATAGTCAAACAGTCGAATAGTCGAACACTCAAACAGCAGGCAGCACAGCAACAACAACAACAACAGCAGCAGCGAGAACAACAACGTGCACATGTCGCTTGACAGGGGGCACATAACAGCGAAACAAAGCGAACTGTTAATGGTAGGCAAATGTGTATGTTTGTGTGTGTGTGTGTGCGTGTCGCATAAATCACATGAGTTCGTCTAGCCCTGCATAGGATATGAGTATAAGTGGCGCCCTCTGGTGGCTGTGATGGTGGCCATTGCTTACAAGTGCAGCGCTTGCTCCACCTTTTCTTCCTCGCGTTGCTTTCCATCATGTCGCATGACATATTGGTTGGATCTGGCTTATAAAATATGTGTGTGCGGCCTGTTTTATTTTGGCACGTGACTTGCATAGCAATTGGCAGTGGGTGTGTGCGCGGCAAATTGAAAACAACAAATTCATTGCCTACTTACAGGCTCCGGATATTTGTAATGTCCCCCTGTGGCCACAGCAGAGTGCAGTAGGGTCCTTTGCAGATTCCCCAAATCAGGCGTATGCGCAATATTTCTCAAAAATTACAAATTACAATTTTCTGTTGCGGATGTTCGCCATCGCGTTGGCAGAGGCAGCCTGCCTTCGTATAAATCTACAACTCTGGACTCTTTGTTGGCAATTCGCAGCACATTAGGCCCATTTGCAGCAGAGGTAAGCGCAGTTAAATAGCCGTAAAGTAGGCAGCATTACAACGCAGCTAATGTAACGTAGCTCTGCACGTGGGTCAGCCACAAATTACGACATTACGGCTCTGCGGTGATCCCTAAAAAACCGTCGACCACGAACTATGCGAATTAGATCTCAACCAGATTCACATATTGCCGCTTTTAGCGTAAAATAATAATCTGTTTGTTCGGTTCAACCCAAAAAGCGAATGCTAAAAAAAGAGGGAGACAAAAAATAAACGATGTGTGCTTGCTAGCTTTCTTTTTTTTTTTTCCATACTGGCGCTAACCAAAAGCGCAAAGTCATGACATGTACTCGCTTGTGTACATTCATATATGCTATATGTGTATGCGTATTGGCTAAGCGGAGGGAGGGGGTGCGTGTGGGTGCGCGCATTTGCGAGCTTTTGTTTGTTTGCTTCTATTTTGCGTGTGCGCTGCCCTTGTGTGTGTGTTTTTCGGGTTGCGTGCTCCCCTTGGCCCAACACTCACTGCAACAACAACAGCGACAGCAAAAAGATCATTACGACAGTGTGTCTATTGTCTGGCAGTTTCAAGAATGCTTAGCATTTTGCCAGGCTTTTATTTGTGGCCGCACACACTGGAGAGCAGCAAGCACTAAATATTTTATAGCTTCGTGCATACAAACATACGTATATTATGCTTTGCGAACCTGGGATATTTTTATTTTTTGCTCCTTTTCTGTGGCAGTGCTAACTAATAACTGACAATGTGGCATGTTTACTGATGTAGCTGCTGCCAGATGCCAGAGGCACAACAATAGAGAGCGGGCGAGCAGGATACATAGACGGAAAGAGAGATACGTATTACTTGTATTTAATTTTACGCCCCAAAGTATGCTTTAATTTGGATAGCCATCAATTGTGCGTCGGCCCATGATTTGGGTCTCTCTTGTGTGGCATTTGTTTTCATTATGTTTTATGACAGTGAGCGACAAGCATTTAATTTGATTTAATGTATGCCTCGCTGAAGCCACCACACCCCCTCCTCCCTGCCTTCCAAGTTTACATCTATTTGTGGGCGAGCTCCTAATTTGCCTGTATCTGGCATCAGTGTCAACGTAAATGTCCGAAATGCCGCATTAATCGGTATTAAAAACTCAACTTTAATTTATGCTTGCTTCGTTCGCCAACTCAATTAAAGCTTATCTAAAACCAATTTAAATTTAAGCGTCGGTCGACGCCATAAAAAAACGCTTTCGGTGTCAGCGAAAGTTGCGCGCTGGAGTCCAATAAAAGAGTCGTTAAAATGACGCTCGAAAAAGGAAACACAAGCAAAACTGCAAAAAATTAATTGCATAATTAGTAGCGTTTATCTCCGTGCGGAAATTGAGGCAGCTAGAGAGAGAGAAAGAGGCAGAGAAAGAGGGAGCCAACTAGAATTAAATGAATGCGCATGCATTCTGATAAATTCGAAAAAGCCACAGGGCTAAAAGCTAGAAATATTGGCTGCTATAACACACTGTTGACGGAGGCTAGGGGGCGTTGCGGGGTGCCGCCTCCCATCGCCTTCTGTCTGCCACATCAAATTGACTTAATCACAAAAGTTTTTGCTGCCGCCGAAAAGTATGCACAACTTTTGCATTTAACTGCCAACATACATTTTTCCAGCTGGATTTTTATTTGCACGCAAGTTTTACGCACAAACTTATGTACGTTTGCATGTACACACACACACGAACACATACTAACTTAGTATACAAAGAGGTGGCGAGGCGTGAATCACGCCCACTCACTGCCAAAGTTGTTCCTGCTGAAATACCTCTTTTACAATTGTATTCTACGCCCTATTCACTTGACAGCGTGTTCTGAGTTCCAATTTCGCCTTGGCCTTACCATATGAGACTAGTTGGAGTTGCTTATTCAATAATAATTCACTAAAAAATAATGTAGTTAACACTTAATTAGAAGAGAACTTAGGTTTTCCCAGGAGTTTCCCTTGGGTGGAACTACCCAGTAAAGTTATATCTGCCTTGCTCATTTTGCCGCACCGACGACACTGCAGTGTTTACTGTGCTCCCACGCTCGAGTCAAAGTTAAACGCAGTTGCGCCATTTCCGTTTCCGCTCTGCGCCATTTTGACACCCCATTGCCGACGACCAGCGGACGAGACTAGCGCCTAAGCAACTATTTGATTTTCTAATTATTTGACTCATGAGAATTTATGGCGTGCCACGGGGCAACAGGTAAGCACGGACGACCACACGTAGGAGCACCACAGACTGTTAACGGGCTGCAGACCGTGCTGCGACTTGGTCGTAAATAAATTAACGGCCTCCGTTTGGCAGGGTCAGAGAATCGCAGGCTCATTAGCCGCATTTATTTGTTTGCCACTGGCCCAAGTTGCATGTTGCATAATTAATTAATGTTAATGCCGATGTGAATGTATTGTCCGGACACTCTTTGCTCTTCTACGATCCGATTTCAACCCTTCACACAGCACGCAATACGATATTCAATCATATGACATGAATTCACGATTGAACGCACATTTTTCGCAAATTGGTAGCCAAGGAAGCTCGAGTTTGCGGAATTTGTGGCGTGCATGGGATGTGCGAAGGAATGCCGGGATAAGGGTGTGAGTGTGTGGTGTGGAAGGTATGAGTGTGTGCATAACAGCTGCTTTCACATTTATTGGCAATTAGCATTGGCTTCAGCCATCGCTGCTTATTAATTAAAGCGCCACCTCCCTCTGATTTTTGAATATCGAACTGAGTTTTCCCCACTCAAACGAGTTGCATTATTAATGGGTATCACTTTTCAGGAAATTACTATAGTTTTTAAGCATTTTCAACGTTATTTCCAATTAATTTTCCCCAAGTGAAGCGCACTCATGTCTCTTTGATGTCAGCAATTGATAATAAGAAATGATTTCAGTTTTCTCAAGTGAAACTTAACTTAAACTTGAAGCGCTTTAATATCTTGCCATATTATAGTGTGTTCATTTTCTTTTATTAATATATAAACATTTAAATGGGTCGTAGAAATGGAAACAGCGCGATTTATGATATCGTAAAAGGCTGCTTTAAAACTTCTTAAACCACTAGTAAACTAGCCGTCATAATTTTTTGTCGATTCCATTTCGAACTTGATACCATACCCCATTGGGTGGCTCCTTGTGTGGCAATGCCAAATACAGTGAGAATTTATTATCTAAGGGAATTTATGGCCCAAGTCGTTTATCATTTCAAGTCGCATTCGATGCGGGCTGCTGCTGCAACTTACTCAATATATATTTGAAAGGCAATGCATACCGAATTCTAATTTCAGATTTCTATCCCACAGATTTATATAGTTTTTAGAGATCTGTACAGTTTACGGAGAAACGATAATCAAACTTAAATCAAGCTGGCCAAGCTCTCATTTAATAGGAAGACGGGCCACAAAGGTAATTGAATGAATCCCGAGAGGAGAGCAGACATCACCCGGAGGACTCACCTGGGTGGCCAGTTCATTAATAGACTCTTTTATAATTAAACAAAGGTCTGGTTGAGCGCCGACGACAATGTGTCAACGACGACGACTGTCCCTGGGTGGCACTGAAAGGCTGTTGCGCATTTATCACAGCAAAGAGTGCAAAAGAGAGATAGTAAGCGAAACAGGGAGAAAGAACGAGTGTACGTGACCGTTGCCGAAGGCAAAACTATCAGCAAAACCCTACTGTGACTGTCCAAGGTTCGTGTAATTACTAGATCCTGGATGGATGGTTGACTGGGCGGGGCTGGACAGCTGGTGTTTAAGCCAGCTGAGAGCTGTTGTTAATGCGTTTAAACTGCAAATAAAATATTCAACTGGCAGGCGGATACAGGCGGCAACTGTTGCCCCAGCAAGGAAATTAAATATCCTGTAGGTGTGCAGGGTAGAAATGTTCTCGACAAACACACAAAGATCACACACACACACACACACACTGGGTTAGTCGTATTTTTATTAGGTTTGACTCTTATCTGGAGCTCAGCACAGGCTGTGATTTCTGTCTGCTCCACACATGCAGCAGACAATTTTTGCATAATTTTGTAATTAGTTTAAAATGCTTTTAATTGCCTGAGAGACGGTCGAGTTGTGTTCATTAGCCTTGTCGCAGTGTTTATCAAAAAGGTACGGTTGAAGCACACCTGTGGCCTACGTGGCTTATGAGCAACGGCTTTGCATAATGTGCGACCGTTTGGGATTCATTTTTTAGCCCAAGAGCACCTACACCTACACACACACACATGCATAATGTATAAGCTAATGTGTTGAAAAATTGGGTAAAGAAATTAACATACGAGAAATGTTTGCCGAGAATTTTGGAAATTTGGTCACAAAGCGGATTTAAGGCGTAGCCAGCGATTAAAGCTCGTCGTCAACGCGACGAGGAAGAGGCCCGAAATGAGTGGAAGGAAGAGCACCAAGTTGAGGATGACGATGCCGATGACAACGAGTAGGAGAAGGAGCATTGGGGATGAAGAGTCGCACTTTGATTGTCCGTTGTCCTGTCAGCACTTTAATTAAAATACTTCAACGCTCCAACCTCAGCCAATGAACTTTTCCTATTTTCAATTTCAAACAACACCAAAACTGCCTACTCACCCACCCACACAACAGCAGCAGCAGCAGCAACAACAAGAAGAACCGCAACGCACCCAACTCAAGTAAGAAATACCAAAAAAGCAAAATAAAAATGCGAAAGAAAAATTAAAAAACGACTTATAATTAAAGGTAGAGAAACATAAAGCAAAGCGCAAAGTTTGTTTGACTTTTGCTTCGCTCGTTTTTAACAGTTCTTCTTTTGCTGAGCTGCCTAGCTACCAAGGGGCTGTCCAGCGAAGCACACAAAATTATTTAGATTTATATTAATTAATATTTGTTTTGTCCTTTTTCAAGTGACGTCCGTGTCCAGTCCGAAGCACTTCCACTTTGCCTATTTCCACTTTGCCACTTGCCAGCAAAGTAGGAAAACCAAATGAAATTAAAGGCTTTATCTGGACACTTCCTGTGCGTATAGACTTGCGAATATAGATAATTTAATTAGTTTTGATCTAGATAAGATAGATAGATAAATTAGCCTGTGAGTGAAGAGCACCTGCTTTACTTAATGAACTTTTAAATGGAAGAATCGAAGGGTCACTCTCGGAAGTTCCTTTTAATATTTTATATCAGTTCATTGGGGATTATTTTAGATTGAATTATTTTATTATATTTTTTGATTAATTTAAAAATCATTTATGATATTTTTTGGCATATTTTATATTACTTAATTTAAGCAGTAACGTCTTTTAAATCTCTGTCAAAAGTTGTAAGTTTTTATTTATTAGAAATTCGCGTTTTATTTGTTTTAATTCAAAAATATTTGTAGCACAATATAGTCATGGAAATATAATTGAATTTCATTGAATAAGCAGTTTCTTTTGCACATAATAAAAATTGTTCACTTAAGTTGTCAACGTTCTTACCACACTGAATTTATAATATAAAAAAAGTTATTAGTATTATCATTATTATTTATTTTTTTATTATTTATTTCAAGTTTTTGTTTTAGTTTTTTTCTCAACGCGTAATTTGCATATTTCTAAGTCGACACTTTCAAATGCCCGTTAAGAGATTAACCGTTAATCGCCTCACATATCTAACCCAATGGAAATCGCGCTAATGCTCGGGCCTCCTGTGTCGGGCGAACTGATAACTCTGCTGGGGCTGCCGAAGCTGCGTCCGCATCGTTGAATGGCCGGCGTGCAACTGAAAGGCGCCTTAGAGCCTTCGACTCCCCAGAGCAGTGTGAGCGCCCGAACCAGGGACACGAATTCGGGGCGCGTATTGCCATCGTGCGGGCCCGAACTGCCATTGGGGGAAGTGTGCTAAAAACGTAGCACACGTAGCACAGTTTCCGCCCGACTGCACTTGCCTCTATGGGGGGCACTGGGTTAGTCGGCAAAACGGCAATTTATGAATGGAACAAACACTTGTTAGCATCTGCTGGGGCAACAGAGTATAACAGTAGCACAGTTAAGCATTCGTAGTATGACAGTAGGGGTAAATGACGAGCAAAAGTTTGCTGTAGCACTAACAAATAGCAGTCTTTTGTTCTGTTCTCGCCCAGGGGAAAGAATCATTCGCACTTTGTAAACGGAAAGTTTGCGCTGCTTAGAAAATAAACAAATATGTTTTGTTTTTAGTTTCTGCCAGGAAGGCAAAATTTTATATACAACTCGAATTCACCTTGCAACGGGAATTAAAACTCGTGATTGGTCAAGGGGCGATCAGAACATTTGTAAACAAGATTTAAGCAAAGCGTGCTAGAAATGCTGCTTAGCTAATTAAAAGTTCAAATAACATTAAGTATTTTAATTGTAGGTTTAGTCAGAGTTTTTCTGCTATTCGATTTGCTTATAAAGTTTTTCTCAATTAATTTACATGATAGAGTTACATGACAAGCCTTCTGAACCAGGAAAATTAACTCAATTGGAACAAAAAAATTCCTTCTATTTCACATGAAAGCCAAACAAAAAACTATTAAAGTGATGTAATGGAAATATATTCATGCGGTTGAGCCGACTACCCCTTGAGCAGATTACAGACTGAGTGATGCCTGCCATATCGAATTGATTTTTATCCGTTTTTTCTCTTTGCAGTAACTGGAGATTATTCATTCAGTTCGTAAAATGCAGTTAAGGCTCAGTTTTATGGAAATTAAATATTTAATATATGTAAATCAAAGCTTTTCTCTTGCATATTTAAAGTAACAAGTTATTATAGATATTATATTTAATTTTAATTATAAAGTGTTATTGCGTATTTCATTAAAATATCATCATTCATTCGTTTATTCATTTCTATACTCACTTTGAAGGTGCCCGCGGCTGCTTACAAAATGCACAAGTCGTCGTCAAGTTGTGCTGCCATTGGCAAACGCATTCAAGACGACGAAAGAAGAAGCTTACACAATGTAAACATTGTGGCAAGAAAGCTGAGTGGGCGAGTGGCAGAGGGGGGTAAGCTGAGTAAGAGGGGTCGACTGCAGCAGCAGCAGCCACTGGGTAAACTGAAGCCAGCAGTCAAGTGCCCGCGGACAGCTTAACATTCAGCCAAGGCAAAGATCAGAGAGAATAATGCAAAAGTGCCACAAAATGTAGCAACAACAATGATAAACTTGTGCAGCATCTGAATACCTGACCACAATATGCGCAAGTGATACGGACTGTTAAGGATTTCCATATTGCGCATAAAATTTATATTAGATACGAGTGCTTACTGCACACATTCCTTACAGGGTATTTCAGCAGTTGGAACCACGAGCTGTCGAGCGACTTCCGTCTACATTGTTAGCTGCTTTGTGCTTGTTATCTGATTTCCTTCGCATCTACCCGAGGCAGAATACAATACGAAAGCGTATTTCGTCAGCTCTACTGAAATTCGTGCATGCACGTTAACCGAAAGAATTGCCAGGCTAAGCGGGGCAGTCGATAAATAAACAAGAAAGTAAACAAACGAGGCAACACGGGGCAACTCTGGGTGGGCTAACTGAAACACGTGTTCTTGGGGTTTGCTGTCAACATAATGCAAGGCAAAGCGATATCGGCAATTGAAATATGTTTGACGCTAAACAGGCGCTATAAAGTTGTTCTCGACTAAGTCGGCTTGCCAAACACACGAATTAGCATATGACAACCTCTCGAGCAGACGACTTTAATTTGCCTAAGCTCCTTAGAGCTCTCTGTCAAGACGATTTGCATGCAAAAATTAAGTTTCCTCTGAAAAATGGCGATGGAAAAGAAACACACACACACCATCAAAATTAGAGAATGTGGAAAAAACTACTTGCAAGAAGAAGGCCAATAAAATCTTGTTAGCCATGAAACATACATAAGCCTCAATGCGAGTGTGTGTGTATGTGTGTGTGTGTGAAACCAAATCGAAGGAGCGCAAAACAAAAGGCAAGCGGAAAAAACTTTTAGTCAAGCAGGCAGCATGTCAACTTTTGAGAAAAGTGCGCTAGCAGAAAAAGGCCACAAGCAAGAGAAGAAGAAGAAGTAGACAAGTAGCAGGCTGGGGGCTGGGACTCAAGGCAAAGTCTCAAATTTCACAGGAAACGGAAGGCAGCGGTAGAAAGGATAATGCCCGGCATGCGTAACGCATAAGCGGCAAATTCCATTAAGTGGCAAGCGGCAGCAGCAACAACAACAAGTAACGACAACAAACAGGACCAGCAGGATAAATGGGAGGGATAAGAATGGAGGCGTGGTTGGGCACTGGCGAATTAAAATGATATGAGCAGAGCGTTGCCAGAGTTGCCACTGCCGTCGCGTCATGGCAAATAAACTTTTTTTTATGCCTTTTGATGAGGGTATGTGAGTGTGCGCGAGTGTGTGTGTGTGTCTGTGTGCGGAACGAGAAAATAAAATTTCAATTTACAAGTATAACTGGGTCAGTAAAGGCAACGGATTCGAGTTGGGACACGGATTCGAATTGGGGCTTTGGTTTGGCTGCAATGCTGCGACACTGCCGTGCCTTCTTTCGATCGTAAAGCCACATGTTTTAAAATCAACATAAACAATTTATATTCATCGAGTCACGGTGACTCACAAGCAGCAGCACGATAGTTGGGCGCATAAATGAAGCAAGAACGTGGGAACTGTTTGCACTATTTATCCATCAGCTTTCTGTTGTCATCCGCACAGTGGGTTAATGGTTCAAAGACAGCGAATCACAGTTAAATTCGAATTATTGCATTTTTCACGTAATCTCTTTTCTTTGTAATTTATTTATTGTATGAGGTGAAAGGTTTATTGTTTGGTTTACCTCAATAAAAATGATAATGCGGATTATATTGTTAATTAATTAATTAATAATACAAGGACAGTGTCAGAAAAACTCAGCGCTATTTGCGAAACAAACATTTTCAAATTGAAATTGCGGCCAAACTAAATCTGTATGTTTTTTTCTTCTCTTCGCAATTCAATATTTTTCAAGATTCCCCGGAATCCCCCTTCTGAAAACGACCCTGGAAGAGGCAGCGAAAAACCGTTTTTAACATTTTACTGTAAACACACTGTTAAATTTGTTGACTAGCTGTCCCAAAATTAAATGTTAACTTACGCTGTTAACAGCTTGTGCCAAACACAATTAGCTCGGACACGAACCACCTGCGAAAGCTTTCATACTGCTATGTAACAGCGCAACTAGCATCCACACGGCTGTTACGAAACTGTAAAATAACAGAACTACGTTCACTCAATGTTAGCGGGGTAAAACAAACGACAGTTTTTTGAGTTTTCAATTTCGAGTTGCAGGTAAAGAAAAAGAGATATCCAGATGCGGTTTCTTTTATACGTTCTTCTTCTGACAGTACACTAGCTGGAGAGTTCATAAAGTGTTTAATTTGATCATTAAGAGAGCTTAACATTTAAGCCAGTTAAACTGAAATAAAATAATGGTTCCTGATTAAGAATATTCTTCAAAAGCTATCTCCAAAGTCCAAAATTGTGCAAAGCACATGCGAAAGTGTGAGGCTTAAAAAGTACAAGCGGCACAACAAGTTCATTGAACGGGGTAGTCTGGCAAAGCGGAAAGGTGAGTGATTTGCAATGCATTTTGTTTAACCCAATTAGCTAGTCATTGAATACGCACAAGGAAGCTAGTCAGGTTGACAAACAAGGTGCTAATTATGCCCAACGTGCTGCTGCTGTTGCACCAACAGCATCCACACAAAGAACGTCAAAAGGGGACCATCAAGAATGCGGCGCCCCGACGATGACAATTGTAGAAGAAGGTGCGGGTGAGGGGAACGTTGAATGGTGAACGGGGAGCAAATGACAAGTGCCGAATGGCAAAGGGAACAAAAAGCTGACTGCATTGTTGTTGACAGACATACACACACTCACAAACAGACAGATCGGGTACATCTGTGTGTGTGTCTCAGTCAAAGCTATGCAAATGGAGCGCCTCACATTAACAGATCTGCGCATACACAACGAAAGTCAGTATTGATATTGGAAACAATGCAAGCAGAGCCACAGTGAGAACCAGAGCCACAGAGCATAGCCATTTGTTTCGTTGGTTTTGCAAATTGAATTGTAATGAAGTTATGCCCAGGCCGGGCTTCCATGGCATAAGGTGTTAGTTGTCAATGGCAATGTGTGCCACAATTTCATTGCTCCTCTATTTTCCAATTCAGGCGCAGCACAAACAGCAGGCACGCTACCTCCTACCCACGGGGTGGCAGTCACTGTGTGTGTGTGTGTGTTCAGCTGCTGCTGTTGCTATTTTTGTAGGTACGATAATACGATAGGTTTACGAGTTTACAAGCATTTACGCCGATACCGTATTTACGATAGGCTTGCGGTGTAGCAGCAGCCAATTGGAATGACACTGTGTAAACACGTCTGTAAATACTTATGTGTACATGGAAGTAAGCTGTGTGCGTGTGTGTGTATGTCTGTGCCAATGAAAAAATGAAACCAGCCACAGCAAGGTAAACAAAAAACCGTTGCTTCTTTTAGGCGCACGATTAAATTGAATATTTCCAATTGAATAATTTAATTATTGACTAGTGTCATTCATCAAAAGTGCTGTAATTGGAGCTACAAGAATTGGAAAAATGTTAAAATTAAAATGTAATTCACTGTCCGGCTAGAAATTTGCCAAATTTATTCAAATTGTTAAACTTTTATTTATTTTACTCGGTGGCAGCCTTGGGCATTGAAATTTAAAATGGCCCTGCAATAGAAATACTGCTGCCGCCAGCGTAGTAACTTGCCTCATATCAATTTCCACCCACACACACCCTCACACATTCAATAGAAACTAACATAAAAAGTATTTTACACTTTATAAACTTTCAGCGCGTTCAGGCGGAAATAATCTGTTTTATTATTTCAATTTATGACATTTTTTTTTACCATGAAATGCAATACGATTTAAAATTGCAACGGCGCAAGCATTTGGTGTTACTAAAATATTGGAAAAATGTTCAATTTAAATCTGAAAAAATATGCCTGAGGGGGAGAAAAAGGTTTAGAGCGAGAGAGAGAGAGAAAGGGAAATTTGTCAGGCGTGTGGTGAGGGCCTTTGCATAAATATTCATACTTATGCCAGGAAAACTATGCTAATTTCACGCATACTAAACAAGTTTTGGCGTTTGCAGGGTGAATGTACATACATAGATTGCGGGGTACGCAGCTTGACATCAGATTTGCCAGAAGGCAAACTTTGTGGGCAAACATTTACTGATTTATGGCGGATTTATGGCTTGAATATGCACACTTGCAGTATAAATAGTTGCCAGGATGCAGCGTGAAAGAAAAGTGCTATAAATATAAATTGGCTGCATGCACTGAAAAAATCCCGTTCAATAAATAGGAAAGAAATTAAACAGAATCTATGTGCAGCGGCTAAAGAAATGGGGGCACTATCGGGGGCAGCAAATTCTGAACTAACTGCTGTTTGTTTTTGACGGCAAACAAATTCACAACGAAAACTAAATTATAAACTTTGTCAGGGTGCAATAAAATAATCTCAATGCTCTATAAAGTTTGTTTTCAAAAATTGAGAAATTTGCATAAAACGCGCGCATTTGTTCAAAGTATTTTAAATTAATTAAAAAAACTACAAACACAACAAACGTTTGCCATAATGGAATTAGCAGTGTGAGTCAAAGAATTTTGTTGAATTTCGAATTTGCGAAAATTAAACTACTCCAAATCCTCTTGGCTTTAAGCGCATTTCACGCTTAACTTGTACAGCCCGAGGATGCGTCTCAATGCATGCTAATTAAATGCAACCAGTGGACAAGGGGGCAGGGGGGGTAAACGGGATACAAAGGAAGCAACAGAGAGTAGCATTCGGTTTTAATGGGTTTCTCTTTTTTGTGCCTGTTTAATGGACAACATTTTGCCACACGCGTTACGCAAAATTTCACACAGCAATAACAAAAAGATTTTTATGCTCGTTGACTCTTTTTGGGGCGGCGTGGCGTGGCACGCCTCATAAATATGCAAAATTTGCAGCATCGTTAACACGCACACACTTCAGGCCGAGTGTGTGTGTAAATATGGCAAAACTTACCCTTTATAAAGTCGACAGCCATTTCCAGGCCGTAGGTGTCCTTGTCGCAGTCATCCAATAAATGCGCGCCCAGTGTCACATTCGGCAATAATTGTTGCTTGTTCACCTGGTCCAGCGTGTAGAGCATGGCCTCCAGTGCCTGTATGCCGCCCTGCGGCATGATCTGTCCACAGGTGATGCTGTCCTCGCGTGAATGCACCATCATAAGGCCGCCAAGTATCACATCCCCCTCGAGCACTGCGGCGTGCTTCACTGGCCACCCAGAGGCGGCAGCACTGCCTGCAGCTGTTCCCGTTCCCATTCCTGTTGCTGCTGTTGTTGTTGATGCTGTTGCTGTTGCTATTGCTGTGGGGATGCTGCTGGCCACTGAGCTTCTGAATGTATCGGCATTCAATTGCCCCTGCTTGGATTGCGTGGTATCTAGCCAGCGCAGCGTAGGCACAACTTTTGTAGCGATTGTTGCTGCCGTGCTGCTGTTGCTGCTGTCGATTGCCCATGTTATTGTTGCTGTGGTCTCTGTTGTCGCTGCTGCTGCTGCTGCTGTTTGCCAATTGCTTTTGTTATTTGCTTTTATTGTTGACCACGCCTCCGGCAATGTAGCCGGCGTTGTCCCATTTTGTTTCATATTCAATTTATCTTCCGTTTTTTCAGCATCTGTGGCTGCTGACATGATTGTTGTTGTTCCAGTTACTGTTGCTGCTGTTGTTGCTGCTGATGTTGCTGTGGGCGCAATGCGTTTAGTTTTTATTGGTATTTTTGCGGATGTTATTGTTGCTGACATATGTTTAGCATATGTTGCTGCTGCTGCTATTGCTGCTGATGTTGCTGCTGCTGATGTTGCTGCTGTTGTTGCTGCTGTTGTTGCTGATGCTGCTACTGTCAGTTGAATCGATGTTGCCGGCAATTCAAGTTGCTCTTCTGATATCGCCGGCAGCTTTTGCCTTTTTATACTTCTAATAGTTGTTGTTGTTGTCGTGTCTGTCTCTGTTTCTGTTGCAGTTGTCGCTGCATTTAAATTGTCGTTTAAAGCTAGTACATCGGACTCTGGCTGCCTGCTGGGCTGACCTGTACCTGGCAACAGGCTTAATTGCTGCCCTGCTCTGTTGTGGCTTTCCGCCAGCAATCGCTTGGGCAACGGCTGCAATTGCTGTTGCTGTTGTGTGTTGCACAGCTCACCGAACAGCAGCAGCAGTAGCAGCAGAGGCAGCAGCAATGACCAAAAGGATGCGCCTCTGGCGCTGCTCGACACCATTTTGCACACTCCGTTGCGCGCGTGTTCCGCTTTGTGTGTGTGTGTGTGTGTATGTGCCGGTCTCTGCTTGTGTATGAGTTGCTGTGTTAACTGCTCAGTGTGGCAGCATTAGCATGGAATGCGACCGAATTTGTTTTTGGCCAGCGGCCAAATAAATTTCAATTAATTTCAACAAATAACAGCTTAAAATTGTTGCTGGCCAACGCGTTTTAATTAAGTTGCCCGCCAGCTGAAATTGATGTGCCTGCTAATTCCACTTGTAGTTGCTGCTGGTGTTGTTGTTTATGTTACTGTTGCTTCCTTTCTTCTTGTTGCTGCTGCTCTTGTGGCGTCGCATTTTTATGCGTCTCAACTTTGTATCCGCTGCATGTTGTTGGTGTTGGTGTTGGCAGGTCTGCAAATAAAACGCAAGTAAAAGAGTCAAAAAAAGGAGGCAAATAGGAGCGAAAGAATACATAAATAAGTACAAGCAAAGCGAGTTATAAATGTTGTGCACTTAAGCAAATTTAATGAACAGTAAAAATGCGCATTAAAATGACCAGGCATTTGTTTATTTCGCCATTCATTCGCACATTGCTGCTGCCGTTGCAACTGTCCAAACTCGAGTGGGTGTTGCCCACTTTCGAGCGCACGTATCATTACTAGAGGAGGTTGATTGTAGGGAAGAGAGGGGTGGCAAGAGGCAAATTTAAATGTCAGGCAATTAAAACAACAAAGTTGAACTGAAAATCTCTCTGGTTGTGCGAAATTTTACAGCAAGTTTTGCGGTTTTGCGAAAAATTCACACACCCAAACTGCTCGAGAGTCAAATGATTCTACAATGTTAAGTTTTTTAATCTTTTAACTCTATAATGCTATTTTTCAAGACTTAGCCAATGCAAATGCAAGTTTTTACTGGATTAATCTATGTTTTATAGGTAATTACGGGGCGTAAAAAAGTTGAAAACTTGATAAAACTTTGCTCAATCTTGTTTGGTGTTTGGCCAAGTTTAAACTAATTTATGTAGCTTGAAAGTAGAATTTAAGAAGTAGTTATGTATGTAATGGAAAGGGGAGAAAATAATTTATGATTTACTATTAAATTCAATATCCTAAGTGATGTTAAGAAGTGTTTATACAGCATAAATTTAAGCTGTATACTGCGTAGCACAGTGTAATGTTGCCACATTACGAGTGTGTCAAATAAATACACACTCGTAAATAAACTGCTGACTAAGCCAGCCCCTTTGGTAGGCAAATTAGGATATCCTGGCTAGCTGAGCAAATAAACACTTATAGACATTGGAACGAGACACTAAAATATACTGCCAGAGGCAACAGGAAGATACAACAACTACTCGGCCAGGCATGACCCTGACAGCTTTGCCGGAAATGCTATAAAGCCAACAGCAATGCAGAGAGAGAGAGAGAGGGCAAGAGAACGGTTGATTCTGTTTGCCCGACAGCATTTTAAACGCAGCTCACAATGAACAACGTAAGTTGATAACAAACCTCTGGTATGTTATACATCCATGTGGCATCCTGGCAATGTTGTTCTTGTAGTTGTTCCGGAAATTGAGTTACATGGCAATTGGAAGATGTTATGCTCATTAAATATTAGTAGAGCCCGCCGCCTAATTAATTAACAGGCGTCGGGGCAAAGGATTTTCCGGTTTAGTTTTGCACAAAAACCAATTACCAATTAGGCACTTATATAACCGTGTCCCAGCGTCCTTTTCTGGCGTATTTCTTTCTTCCTTTTGGTCGGCAACCATTTAATTAGCTCCATATAATGGCCGATTAATGGACTCTCCAGGCAGGCAGCTTGATAACGACTTGCAGGATTTCAATTTATTGTTATTAGTAGGAAGTTTAGTGAAAAACACTTTCGCACTTCGACCCTGCGATAAAGTTTTAGGACCTCGCACTCGCACTTGCACCTTCGAGGGTCAATTGCTGTGCCATAAAATTAATCGATATTTGGATAAGCCGTCGATAAAAAAAGCCTTTGGCGTCTTGAATTCGCATCTACTTGCTATGCCCGTTGTATACAAAGTATAGAAGTGTGTAGAGAGCTTTTAAAATGCCGACGATTAACTGCGGCTTGGGGCTGCCGCCCTCCGCCAGCGCTCACAACTTGCCCAAATATTTCGGCACACAATATAAAAATACCGTTTGCACATACTTTTGGCTGACTGTGACATAATCTTTAATACGCCTAACGGCCCCCGGGAGAGTCCCTCTAAATGTTCGCTTATCTCGCATACCTGACGTGTCACTGCTGCCCTTTTTTCCGCCTCCACTTCCCCTCTCGATTCGCCCTCCAAGTATTTGTTTGTTTTGCACCCACGCACAAGCATCGCAAATAGCCGCCGGCTCCGCATTCCCAACTTCCTCACTCGGCTCTGCCTAGTATTTGTTTTTATTGAAACGATATTGGGACGGTCCAGAATAGACTAGATGGTAGGTAGCAAGGTCGTTGTCGCGTGGGTGTCAACTGGCATGTGGCCTGCAAATCGACAGGACGTGCACATAAATTTCATCCTGCGCCAGGCAACTAATGAATCCTTGTCTCTCTATCTGTCTCTGTCTCTCTCTATCTCTCTCTGTCTCTCACATGGCAGCAAACGGTACTAATGAAACGCTGGCCGTGCTGGGTCGTACTGGTCTGCTATGGATGCTGCTTGCTTATCGTCCATGTAAATTTAATTAAACTTATCAATTCTCGCTGTGCCATGCGTCAGCCGCAAGTCAAACAATTGACAGCAGCTGGCCATTGTCCAGACCGCATACAGCAATCTCATATGATATATGACACAACATGGCAGATGGCGAACAATGCCTGCATCCAGAAGCCGTTCTCATTCAAGCGTAAATGTTGACCACAGCAAAGCTATAAGACCGAAGACCACGCACCAGATAATAATGCATGGAACTGCTAATAAAGTATCATTGGGCCAATGGCTGAGCTGTTTCACCCGGCTTAAGAACTTTAATTAAGCCAATAACAGCACTTGTGTGATAAACAATTAATATAATTGAAATTCATAATGTTGAAATTGATATTCCCCGTAAAGGAATTTCAATAGAGTTCGCTTAAGGGATAATGTATTGCATACTTTTAAGCGCATACATATTTTTTACGGCAAACAGAGCGAATTTAAACAGTTTCCCTATCTTTACAGACCAGTTGAACAGAATAGAATACATGCTAATGCAGAGTATTGAATTTCATTTATAATTTCGTTTATCTCGCATATCAATTTCAACAATTATCTTTACTCCACTCATTATTTTAATCTATTTCAATTAGTTTGGGCGAGCTAATTAAAATTAATGCACATCGAAGAGCACATATTGATTTCTGGCATGGTGGCAATCCTTTTAGCTCCAACTGCAAAATATCGCAATGCGCCGCGCTTTTAATGTGTTTTAAAGTTATGAGATGCCACACAGGCACAAGCACCGAAACAGACACACCCGCACAGTCAGCTAATGTAGTCATAACAGTTTTGACCATGTTTTTTTATGTGAAAATTATGCAAAAAGTTCAGTGAGCACAAAAAAGGGCTTCGGGCCTGACTTGGGCACTCGCCGAGTGCCAGCGTGGCAGCGAGCGACGGTAAAAGGGCTGCAACAAATGCAAAATTAATGCGCCTGCCCCATTAAAAGCAGCATCACCTGCCATAAAGCAGGCCAAGGAGGAGAGGCAGCGCAGACAGCAGCACAGACAGCAGCTCAGACATCAGCAGCGTAACCTGTACACGGGGCAGACTCATTTAGCTCGCGCTCAATTATTGGCATATTATTTATAAGCAACATAGCCCCCAGTCTGGCCACCTTTTCAGTAATTCATGGGCCGAACAAAAAACTGCAAGAAAAAATGGACAGAGAAAAAGGTTTGTGCTCCGGTCAGTTTCATATGACGCATACGCAGCGTATACGTAATGTGTGGCACGTGACCGGGGAATAGGCAGAGCCGGAGAGTCTCTCGTCGGGGCGTTGACCACTTAATGCATGATTATCTCTAATGAATATGCAATGCACATAAAAACATTTTCCTTTTTTTTTCTGCCTCTGCACTGTGGCTCAAAGTAATAAAATGCACATTAAATATTTCTATAGTGCCGTAATTTGTCATTTTCAAATTGATTGAAAGCAGACGAGGCACAAGACGCGAGAGAGGGTGCTGTGAATTATAAAAGAGCAGATAAATCACTTTCTGGCAGGAATTTAAGAATCGGGAGAAACAGCGTGTTGCTGTCACGAATAAATTAACGAAAATTATTTGAATTTCAATTATTAATAACACAAATGAGTGTGGTAAAGAGCAAAAGTTAAAAGGATTAGCCTCGCATTATTCGTTAATTTAATTGTATCAACCTTTCTGACTGGAAATCAGTTTTCAAATCGTGTTAAGTCGACGCCAGATCGAAAAAGTCAAATGAAAGTATCGATAAGTTGTCGCAGAAAATCGAAATGTAACTTTTAAATTAATTAACGTCCGTGTAATCAATAAGCAACGTAATTAAGCATGTAATTTACGATATGAGCGCAATTGCTTTATTGTACTTTTTACCGCATAATTTTAGCAGAGCCCTTAGACTTTCTGTAATTCTTATTTATGCGATGTTAAAACTTTTTGTTTGAATAAACTTGCGGCGAATATATATTTATATATATATATTGCTATGTCTCTTGTTTCTTTTTTTGTCGTTCAATTTAATTTATTATCATCTTTATTGTTTCGTCAATTAAAAAGTTTCGGTATTTATTTGCCTGCTGTCATTTGGGTTTTCTTTCCGTTTTCGGCAAGCTTAAAGAACAATTTCCGACAAATTTAAGCGCGGTTCGTTGACAAAATGGCGACACAGCATACCAAAAAAGTTGTGTGCAAACTTTTAATTAGCACTGTCCAATGGGGAACAGCAACAACAGCATTTGCCAGACTTTATCCCAGTGGTGGTAAAGTGTGGTGAGGGCAGCACCTGCTCGAAAGTGAAACTCAATTTTCGATGCATAGAAAATAATGAAAATGTCTGGAGAATGAAGGCAGAGGAAGAGTGAGAGTGTCGTTTGAGTACAAGCGAGAGGGTGAGAGATGCATGTGGTTGAAATGCTTTCAAAGTTTCGCCATGCTAATGAAACTTTCGTCTGCCTGTGGACTCTGTGTGTGTTGACAGCTGTGCGGTGGGAAAGTGGATTCGCATTCGAAATTAATAGATCAATTTGGGCTGCTTTTGTCAGCATTGAATTTTGTGTGGCCTGGTTGCTGTCTGTCGGTTATTAGCTGGGTAATTTTTAGCCAAAACACATAGCTGTGGTTGGGCTACTCTCAGGTTTCTGTTCATAATATGTTCGCATTAAGAGTTGATCACATTTTGCATGAGAATTTCAATTGAAGCTAAAGTAGTTAGGACAGCTTTCCTTGCCTATTTCTCCACTATTGGCAAAGTGAAAGTATGTTTGTTGTCTGTCTAAGCGCTAAGCAAAACTAAACATCATAAACTCCTTTCAGTTATTCTATTATCTGATTTGGTATTGCAATTTATGCGATTTCAAGTACTGATAACGAAGCACGAGACTGGCGACGCATTCGAGCCTCGTCCTCTGGCCTTTCTGCAGGCCATAAAGTGCCCCAGTACTGGCACTGTCGGCATTTCGGATGCTTGCCCGGGGTGGAGCTGTGCCTTCACTCGGCTGTGTAGTAAACATATTAATCCAATTTCGCGAAAGCTGCGACTGAGTATTGAGAAGGGATGTGGTACAATGGGGACTGGAGGTGGAACTGCGAGCCTAGGGCAACTTACTCTAGGCATAAATTAAGTAATTAAGTAAGTAGCGCGGCGAAGAGACAGGGTACAGAGTTGGGGCATACACGGATATACAGGGTAACCCAAGTGCCCATCGCTCTGCTGGCCCACTTTGATAATTGATGCAGTGTCAAAGCGTTTATTTAGTGCTTAAGTGCGCATATTTTGCTAATTAAATTGTTGTTGTTTCTTGTCTGTGGCAAGTCGACTTGAATTTGATTTATGACCAGACAGTGGAGTAAGTGCTGCCACATGTGGCATGATTGATTTGTTTATGAACATCAACTGTGGCGTAAAGTTTGCCGACGTTTTTTAATGCCTTAAGATTGTTTCAGTGAATTAGGAGCAAACCAAGGAGAGATCCTCGAAAAATTAAGACTGACGAGATACTGCGAAAAGGAAGTGTAAAGCAGGAATAAAGACAGAGGTAAAGAGTGTTATAATTCTCTACGAATACTACAACTGATGTTTAACTAATAAATACCCTAAAGTCAAGTAATAACAATACCTCGAATTTAATTATTTATTTGCGATTAAGAATATAAACTCCTTAGAATATTTCCAACTGCCCAATATACATTTCTCTATCCTTTCCAACGAGCGTTGGGTATTTTAAAGTAATCAGTATTAATCGCGTTTCATCAGCAGACAATGGCAAACAGAAACAGAAAGAGAGCAGACAGCTCAGCATGGATGATACCCTTTAAGAGCCACAGCAAAAGAGCAAAACTAAGCCCAAGCGGAAAAAATATATTGTTGCTCAGTTACTGTCGTGTTAAAAATGGAGAATCATTTTCACTTAATGTGCTTACTGGCAGAATTTACCCAGAGTAAGGCTCTTCATAAACATACGAGTCTATGAGGAACCGAAATACCCTTTTAGTCTCAGCAAACTGCGTTGCCCTCAAAGCAATTTACGTTTTCTCAACTTGACATATGCACATGTCATATGATTGCTTTTTGCCCAGGCACGAACTCAATTGAAATTTCAAACACTTTTAAGTGGATGCCGTAAGAGCGCACGCAAAGAGCCAAAGGAACTCATTACGGAAATTACTTTACACAGGAGTCTGTGCGTCCCACCGTCCGTCTTGGCTCGGCTTGGCTCCGCTTCACTCGGCTCGGCTTTTTGTCTGGTGGGAGCGAACACTTTCGGGTCGATGCCACTAATGGGCAAAGCAAGTGAGTGAGATAGGGCGAGTGTGAGAGAGAGAGAGAGGGAGGGACAATGGAGGGCGGGGAGCTACAAGCAAATGATATGCCCATTGAAGTGCGCTTCAATACTCGTGCTAAATAAATAAACAAACATTTCCCGAACTTCTGACAACAAACACAGCGCAGCTCGGCTCCTTTCGTCCCTGGCAATTAGTATGGGCAAGACGAGGAGGCAGGGCAGGGGTAGAACAAACAAACAGTTGGGCAATCCGTACACGATATTATGCCACCAATGATCACACTCACTCACACACACACACACTCACTCACACGAGGTCAAGCAACTCGCACACAATGGCGAAGGGACTGAGTGATTCCTTGTCCAAATGATGCCGACAAGGCACAGTGGTGTGCATCTGTAGAGTATTAAGCAAAATTTAATTAAATAAGAATTCAAATAAAAACAGCAGTAAGAATATTATATACACACTTTAATGTTTATAATAATTATGGTATTTAAAAATTTCTTTCCCATATATCAGCAATTTTATTCAATTTCTACCTAGGCTGCACTGTACTCCTTTAAGGATTTGGCAAGTTTAACTTTTAGCTGTCACTGAGCAGATTCTATTAGCCGCGGCAGCATCCCTAACCTTCGAATCGACGTATGATACAAATTTTTAATTTGCGACTGTCCTGGCTCCGCACGTGTTGGCTGCGTCTGTCTGTCTGTCTGTCTGCCTGGTTTGTTGGGTTCAGCCACGAATTCGAGTTTGTTTGCCCTACTTTGTTTAAACATTGTCTGTCTGAGCAATTTCTTCGCACCGCTTATTGATTTTGCCTCCCGCTCTCGAACTTTGGAGAGTCGCCGAAGTCGATGTGCGGCGCAGATTGGCACTGATAACATTGGAATGATATACACGCCACATTAAATGGATTATTTAATGTTGTCACTCGTACGTATGCCTGGCAAATGATGCGTGCAGCTGATAGCTGTAATATGTCCCCATCCCCTTCTGCCCGGACTTGTCTTCTTGGCTTCTACTTATTTCCAGAAGTTTTTCAGAGAGGAGAGAGTGAGGAAGAGAGCTAGCTAGCTGAGGAGAACCGTGGATTATACACGCGGGACTCCTTTTTATTTGTCTTCTGTCTGTTTGTGTGTGTGTGTTTGTCGTTGTCTCAGTCTTTGTCTCCATCTCCGTCGCCCGTTTGTCTTCGCGTCCGTCAGACGGGTTTGTCGTCGCCATTTGTTGTTTGGTTTGCCTCCACGACTTCAAATGGGGACTAAAGTTGATTGTGCTTGAAATTGGGCGGTTTGCATGTGCGTGCCAGTTCCTGTAATTGCTGATATGCTCATGCCCTCGACACTCATCTCCCTCTCCCTCCCCTACACAGCTCTTCTTGTGCCTGTGAGAGCTGTAATAATAAATTAGGAAGCAAAGTTTGGAAACATTCCTGTGGCTTCTTCTTATCGCAGTTGTTGTTGTTGCTGTTGCTGGTTATGTTAAGGTGGTAAGCACTCAGAAGTCCCATGACATTATGAAGATAGTCGCTAAAAGTGACAATCCACCTGTGGCTTGTGAGTGCGGAGTGTATAAAAAGTAGCACAAGCAGCAGCAGCAACAACTTCTGATTGATGCTTTGACTGGCACATCAAATCAGCAGAAATATAGCTAATGCCACGACAGACTCTGAACTTTGGCAGAGGAGAACTTATCAAGGAAGGTCAAAATATGATGATATTTTATTGAATATGTTATTGGTGTATGGCAAAAGGTTGCACAAACAAATCGTTCTACTCATTGCTGCATCTTCTCTCTTTGCCTCTTTGAATGTCAAAGCAAGCTAAGTTTACTTCCTTTCTAATTGCCGTTTCATATTATGCTCTTCTGAATCTTTCTTGCTTTTGCTTCAATTTAACAGCAAATTAAAAACTCTTCTCCATTTTTGCACACTCTCAGCGTGTCCCACATACCAAGCAATTTTATCGCCTTTTCTGTCAGTTTATCAGTGGTCTGGTAATTAGCTAAGCCGGCGCTCATGTGACCGACCTTTGACCTTTTTTCTCACAGAAACACAGACATAGACAGCTCATTTATTCACTCACTTACTCACTCGCATAGTGCGAGAGACTGACAGACTGAGCCGGGTTGGATCCGGACATGGACCCGGACCCGAGCATCTCCAACGATTTGTAATCTCCTCGAGACATGTTTGCCATTTGCCGCACGCGCCAGTGCCAGTGCCAGTGCTCGCCTGCTGTATAATTAACCACATTATTCAAGTCTATCGAGTGTAATTCGAATAACAAACTCAGTCATTTTTCAGGCTCGCTTTCGGGGGGCCAAAACAAACACAAGCGCGAACGCGCGCTCAATATGCGAGTACTAAACAAATATGGCTGCCGCATTGAGCACTTCCGTTGCAGAGGCTTAGCACATGATCTATTTATGACCCGGCTAAGTCGTCGTAATATATGTAAGGCTTGGCTAATAAATATGCATGATGAGAGCAGAGTTCGAGTGGGGAGTGGGAGGAATCCTACCACGAGCGTGCCATAAATCACAAATAATATTCATAAGCAGCAGATTTTATACGCAGATATTAATTCAGACTCTTACAGATCAAGTTCAGTCTTGGCGAGATGCGAAATTACTCTATTTAAGGTCGAATTTACATTAGTTTCATTTGCCTTAAGAAGGCAGAGTACAGTGGAAAGCATAACAACGGCTGTTATATTTTAATTGAAAGTGTTCTCTGCAGTTCCTTGAGCGAATAAGCCAAATTCCGCAAACTTCGCGCACTTTGTTATTGTTGAGATGGAGGCAGAGTGAGATAGCAAGAGTCCCAGCGTGGTTACCAAAAACTAAACTCGACTTATTCAATTACGAGAAAATGCAAATGCAAATGCAGGCGAGTAGTTGATAGTCAGCTGGCTTGCAGGCGGCTTAAATGGAACTCACGGCGTATCGTCTGTGGATGAATATTTAAGCACTTGATCTGGCAACTCTGGCAGCTCTCATTGAGCTCCTGTCTAGCTGTTTTTGTAGCACTTCCTGCTAAATTTGTAAGGGAAATTATTAAGTCGTATTGTATAATTTTCGAGTAGATTTCGAGTGTACTTGGGCGATTGCAACCCAAGGCAGCCAAGTAGCGTTATTCCCATTGCTGCCGAAGGCGTGTGCGAAGTGTGCGTTAAACTTGGCTTGTTTAAAATTCTGTTCATTTATTCTGGCAACTCTGAGAGAAACTACTAGGAAAGTTTTCTTCGCACGTTCCACGAAGTTACTTAAAGTCGAGTAATGAAATCTCTCCGAATATTATTACTATATTATTTACTGTTATTTCGGCGGCATTTAAAACTGATGACATGAAAACCTCAATAAAATAACATTTAATATAATTGAAATTAATGAAATACCGATAATTGTCATGCGTTGTTCGCTGAAATTTGGAGTTCAATTGAAAAGTTAAAGTTAAGCCCGCATCGACAAATTATTAAAATTCCACTTTGTCCGACTCAGCATACGAATTTAATTAATAATTTTTAACATTCGCATTGTTTACTGCGCGCTCACTTTTATTTTCATTCGCCTCCATTTATTTTTACAATATAAATTTTGCAGTTCGTGACGACTGCATGGAAAGCAAATTTTCACCTCATTAAAATATATCTGCCGCATGGCGGCTTAATCTGACACAAGTTGCCGTTTAATGCCGACGGCGGGAAGCTTTAAAGTGCCATAAAAGCGGATGCCATAATAAATATTAATGGCAGTTGGACCGTGGGTAGTGAAGAAGGCACGGAGGAATGGGGAGAGAAACTGGGGGAATGCTGTGCAAGGGATGAGGGTGCAGGACAAAACTAACAGCAGCATAGGCCAAATGTGCGTTTCCGTTTCCGGCCTCTTAGGTTGGCCCGCAAACCCCGCAGACCGAGCGATGGCAAACCTCAGTGGGGCCGGCGGTCTCTCAGCTTTTTCTCTTGTTTACACTCGCCGTAAAATATTTATTTATTTGCGCAGCTAACAAAACGCGCACCAGGGGCATCATTTGCATTCAAACACTTTCATTGTTGTTAATCTTTTGCACTCGCATAGAGAATTTAATTAAGGCGATGGCCTGGCCCATAATTCAATTCCTGACGGACCGCATCAGTCAAGGCCCGCACCGTGAACAAGTGCAGGCAAGTGTAGTGAAGTGACCAGACCCAATAAGAGAAAAGTGAAAGCAAATACGGCTCGTTGAGCATGGCCTGAGAATGGAAGGATGCAAAGTGCGAATTAATTCGCAGCATTTCTTCTTGTTTTGTTTTCTCGAGAAATTTAAATAAGTACTTGATTACTTTCTGGGCCCAACAACTGTTTGCGAAATGGCAACGAAAATGATTTCGTCTGCACACAGAGAAAGAAAGGAACCCACAGGGACAGATCTGGCTAAGAAAAGCTTTTCTTTTGGAAAGCGGATTAAATTTTATTATATTCCACATTAAACACGAAAAGATCTTTTGGCCAAAGGCATATGGGCTGTGCGCTTTAAGCGGAATATGAATTGAATGAAAATATCACGAAATTTCAGAGTGATTTGTTAATTAACTGAAGACTGAAAGGGCCAAAGGCAGCAAGAAGCTTACACAGACAACTTTGGCATTTTGGCTTTAACACTCAGTTTTCTTTCAGCTCAATGTAGATTAAAATTTCCAACGGCAGTCTGCTATTCAAGCACATCAATTAAAATTAATTCCACTAAAAATAAGATGTATTTAGAAAGGCTTTATAGACAGTAAAGACTTTGAAAGTAGTTTTTAAAGTAGTTTTCTTTAATCAACACTTTTAATGAGCGAAGTTTCAATATGCTAGCAAAACCATTTAAAGTTGACTAAGCAATGTGTTTGTGTCATTCACATAGCTTTTCTGTATTTCTCTTTCTGCCAGGTACGCCTGCAAAATGTGCCAAATGGAATTCGCTTAAGTGTTGTCGCCCTTGACCCGCACGTGGCCGCATAAAGTTGGGACAGACATTTTAAACTCATTTTCACAGCTATTTACACCTACATTAGTCGCTGGTCATGCTTCAAGTGTAGTTCACACATGCTCCGGACACACATGCGAAGAAGACATGACAGCTAAATGGCGTCCTAGTTAAACTCCAAGTTGAAGTTGGGACAGAAACTTGGAAACGAGCTGAAAGTTATTAACAAGAATTCCAGCTTTACCTTTTTGGCTTTAATTATGCCAAGGCAGGCATAACCTGACCTGAGTATGTGTGGGCGTGTGTGTGTGCAAAAAGGGTCGAAGGAGCAAGCTATATTCTAGCTGTATTCTGGCTACCTTTTAGGGCGGTTTTCACACTTAGTGCCCGTTGATGTCTTTCGCTAAACGAATGTGAACTGCCCAATGGCCCAAAACTAATGGGCTGTCAATCCACAGGGTGAATGCCGTGACCTACTACGAGCTGATAACTGAAAAAAGAGTCAGAGAAAAAAAACGAGGAAAAATAGAAACGCTGAAGCTGGTAAAAAAAAAGTGCCTAGAGATGGTGAAATAGAGTCGGTGAAGTGATGTGGAAAGGCTTGTCGGGCTAGGACTATGACTAAAATGGCTTGTAATAAATTTTAGTGACTTGCTTGTGACAACTCATTAGAACAGAGCATACCCGCTCTGCTCTTTGTGGCTAGAGAGTGTGCGAGAGCAGGCTCGTTAACCCAAAAAGCCGCTCTAGACAAAATCAGCATATTTTCCGCTGCCCATTGACAAAGGCGCACTTAATGAGTCAGTCGGGAAATATGCTTCACAATTTGAAGAGGGTTCCAGAGCAGTTCTCTCTGTTCCTAAGCAAGCTATGAAATTTATCATCGAATTCCCGAGTAAATGGGCCATTAATCATTGATCCTTTTATAAGAAGACTAAAAATAAAACCAATGTCCTGTTGAATACAAGCATCATCCCATAACTAATTTGCATAACACACTTTTGTTGCCGCAAAGAAATGAATTTTATTTTCACTTGCATTGCCAGCTGAAACAACACCACGAGTGCCATCTATCAAATATTCTTAGACGCCTCCAAGACATTGTACAATTGGCAAAGCACCGAGTTTTCCATTAATCACTGTTGCTGCATTTTTCACAGCTTTTCACGACATTCCACTGAGCAAATGGATTGCAGCCTAGTCCAGCCCAGTCTAGGCTCCATGGCGAGTGCCAACATTTCTAAGCTTAAATTAATAGATTTGAATTTATTTCCCCGTCCCTGGCGGGCCAATTGTGTGTAAGAATTGTCCCTCCCTCGCTCGTTGGGTTGTCCCCATGCGAGGGAGATTAATGCGTATTTATATTTCATTTGATGTATTTCTCGTTATTATGATAATTTAATTAAAACTTATACAAATTCAATTTCAGAACAGAGACGTAGCTTATATGTTTTTACAGCCTGCTCACCTTTACAATTCACTAGTTTGTTTTTGTTTCTGTGCATTCAGCGTGCAATAATTATGCATTTAGTTTGTTTTTGTTTGTACATAATTATTTCTGATTTATAACACACAATGATAACTTTTACGCCAGTTATTTATTTTTGATATTTTCGCAGTTTTATTTAATTTATAATTTCAATTACACTTTCCGTATGACAGAAAAAACATTATGTTTCGTGTGATGAATTGTTTTATGTTATATTGCTTCTGGCGATTTTAATTCACTTTTTTCTACTCACACTTGCTCTACTGAACTTCAGTTTCAGAATAGATTTTTAGATTGCAATTAACTTTAAGTTACTTCCTTTAAATTTGTTTTTCATTTTTCACTTCTTAACACAAAAATATCTTTCGCAGATTTCGTATTCCCAAAGCGTTTCGAAAGCGTTCCGAACGTTCAACTGTTGGCTCAGCATGTGCAGCACCTTTCGCTTTCGAATCGCGTTTCAAACTGTCGGGCGTCTGTTAGATAAAGCGAGCTGAAGGCGTCGTAGTCGGGATGCTGTAAAGGTTTGTTTTGGGATATTTTAACAGTGCGCTGTTAATAAGGAGTAAGAGACAGAACTGTTAAGGCGCTGTTAAGGCACAGCTAATATGGCTATACAAGTTCTAGTTGGGTATATCCCTTTTTGTAATTCAAGTACGAGGTATTGAGGGCTATACTTGAGATTCACTGCATTGCAGCAGCATCCTCCGACTGTTTTTGTGTGTTATGCAAAATGAAAATGAGTTGCGCTCGCCACGGGATGCCGTATATTACGTATACGCAGCATGAGATACTGCTTTGACCCCTGCCCGCAGCTGCTGTGAGTCACACCGAATGGGCATTTAAATGCCCGACATTAAACTTTAACGCAGTTAACTTCAACAGCCCAGCTATAGATAAACATAAACATAATTGATGAGATCGGGATAGGCATCGTATGCGTGCGACCCATTCATCATTCTGGACCGGAAACTTTTATGCCGGCCCGTAAGCAGCAGTAGGCATAAAAGAAGAAAGAAAAAGAGACTACAGAAAGTGACTCTGTGTATAGTTTTTAGCCAGATAAATCAAATGAGTGTGTGTTTTTGTTGAGTGTTTTTGAAAATTTACTGCAACACTTGACAAAGTTATCGAGATTTGATCGTCCTCGTTGCCGGCAACTCAATGTGAGCCCAATTTGCTGACAGCGATTTTCCAGATAGAGCACACTTTACACTGCATGCAATTGAAAACTTTTAATAGCCCGAAGACCACACACTTAATCCCCCGCACAGAGGAGTTCTATTGAAACCTCTTTACAGAATTTCAATTAGACATTGGACCGTCAACTGAGGCAAGCAGCTGCTTCGGGCATTCTTGACTGTCGTCTGGCGTATGAATATTTTTTTACCGATTGTTTCATATGCAATACCTAAGTTGCCCCAGAATTATGACAATTTGCAATAAGCAACAGATTTCAGTGTGGCCACCCAAAAATATAAGCTGTGAGTCTTATGGTTTTGATGTAAGTACAAAATACAACACAAGCTTTTCACAGGGATTTTTGCAGCAGGACAACAAGAAAATACTTCATTTTTATACCCTTCGACCATTGAAAATGGTCAAAAAGGGTATACTAACTTTGTGCAAAAATGAAAATGTATGTAACAGGCAGAAGGAGGCGTCGGAGACCCCATAAAGTATATATATTCTTGCTCAGGATCACAAGCCGAGTCGATTGAGCCATGTCTGTCTGTCTGTCCGTCTGTCCGTCTTCCGTCTGTCCGTCTGTCCGTCTGTATGAACGCACAGATCTCAGCTATTATAAAAGCTAGAGTTACCAAATTTGGCAGGAAGACTCCTGTGTGGATCAAGCAGATCAAGTTTATTTCAAATGTTAGGTGCCACGCCCACCGCCCCCACAAATCAATAATTTAATTTTTGAACTCAATTTTTAAGCGCTGTTTAAAAGATAGAACTTTCTGACTTAACATATACTAAGCTTAATGAAATATCTACGTAGTCTCCAAATTTCAGTCCGATCGGACAATAAACACAAAAGTTATTTAAGAAAGTATGAGCATAAAACCAAGTGCGTCAGCTAACAAGGGGAGGCGGGCGAGCGCGTAGCACGAGCGCCATCTGTCGGGATTAATTTCAAAGCATGTGCATATGCATATGTGTATGAATTTAAGAAATTAAACTACACGGGAACATACTAGGTCGAAGGGTATCCCACTTCGCGTTGCGCGACTGTTGCTTTCTTACTGGTTTTTAAAATGACAAATGGCCTTTTCAGAGAGGAAACAATATAAAGAAAACGGCACGAAATTACACTCTCTTTCTCTGTTCTTTACTATAAGTAATGGACTCGTAATATTGCGTATACGTCAATTGAAAGCCATTGTAAATTCATATCTGCAGATGCACCTTTATAATTATTTGGCCATTACACACACTTCCGTTTTCCACTTGTCAAGTGCAAATTGAATAAAAAAAGTAAGTTAATGCTTAACGCACAATTAAGCAGGCAGCTAGGGCAAAGTGCGTGCCAATAAACATTAAGTAAATATTTGCTCAGGGCGTGCCAACAGAGAGCGAGAGAGAAGCAGGCGGATTCTTGGACAGCCAGCGGGACAGTGACAGAGACAGTTGGATAGACAGTTAAATAGACTGACAGACAGACAGACAGACAGACAGGCAGGCCGACAGACAGACAGGCAGGCAGACAGATAAGCAGTCAACGATGTGGACGTGCAGAGCGTTAAATACTTTTACACGTCGACGTCCGTACACGACAAGCAGTTGATGATGACTCGAGACGTTGCCTGGCAGACAGCCCGAGCATCCGTTGTTGGTTGTCCACAGATGCTTGTTGGTTGTCGGCTGTCCGATGTTCGCGATGTGCTTTTTGTTGACAGCATAATTACGTCGATAGTGATGGTGAGGGCACAGCGAGACAGTCAGGTAAACAAACACAAACTCAAACTCAAACCATGAACATCATCAACCTCAACGCCACAGTCGATTTGTGTGCGAGAGTTTCTAGTTGCGTGCAGGTACTTTGTGATCACCAATGAATTGGATGAGCCTGCACAAAGACATGCTATAAATAAACTGCAAGCTGAACTATGCTAGACGATTTACTGTTGCGGCAAACATTGCTGAATTGCGATATGAAGATGACTCCAGCAATGATGCTGTTGCTCAATACTAAAATGGACACAATCTAGCCAGAGGCAATAATTTTACATCAGAATGGGAATTACAGCTGATTTATTGCTTCCCTGCTGATGATGAATGTGTGCAGAATATGAAAAGAAAGTGGTTCGATGTGAAGGAGAAATTCACCGAAAACCAGTAGAAGAATGCTTTAAGTTTGTAGGATAACAATTGACATGAAGTAAATCAGTTTTAAACTCGCTAAGTAAATAAGCTCTTTCAATTGTTCTATAATGTTCTTTAAATTTAATATAACGAATTAATCTTTGCAAATAATCGAATGAGTATCATTCACATTACAATTCGAATTAAACGCACTCAAACAAAAAAAGAAGGAAAACATGTTCAAAGATCAAATAACAAAGAAAGCAACCCAAAAACAATGGAGAACTTGTGCAAACTGGACACTCTATTGGGCCAGCACACACGTGGCTGCCCGTCGTTGACAAAAACAAACAATGGCGCACACAGGCAATGTACATACGCACATACACTGTGTCCACACGCACATGCATATTAAGCCGTGTTATCGAACCCTGGTGCGAGTTTAGTCCCAAAGTTTGTTGGCCAGTGTTGTATGCTGTGTAAGTTTGGCCGGGTCACTTGCCAATAATCATAATAGCAGACTCATGCAGCTAATGATGCCCTTGGAGGCGTGTTTGTGCTCGGCGCCACGCCCACGAGATTGTTTTTGCATTAAGCGAGTGCCATTTAAAGCGCTTGCGATGAGAATAAGGCCAAAAACAGTTGCAAATTAGAAGAAAGTTATTAATTATCTCCGCGGCCACAGACCACAGCGAGAGATGTCAGTGATGAAGGGGTAAGGGAAAAAGGGGGAAAGTGGGAAGTGGGAAAGGGTGTGCTCGCCTCGTTGCGCTGCGCTTCTCTCTCTCTCTCTCTTGCAGAAACTTCTGCCCTCGGCCAAATCGGATGCAATTAGTGTGCATAAAGTCAGCACATCTGCCACCTGGCTGGTTACTGCGCGAGTGTGTGTGTGTGTGAGGGTGTGCGTGGGTTGATGTGCAGCTGGATGCATGTGGCAAGCGAAATTAGTTTTACACTTGTCAAAGGAAAACTCACTGGCACCAATGTGGAGCGTGAATGACTGCGAGGAAATTTAATTAGGCAAGTTAACAACAACCACGTGACAATAAGAGGAGACAGTGCCTAGTTGCCTGATGCAACAGAGCAGTTCAAAGGATTCCTTATAGAGAGAGAGATAGAGATGAACTTCAGAAAACTATAAAAATTAACTAAAAACCATTGGCAGCTTTTCCTTATAGTTTTTAAATAGAATCGAGCTCGAGGATTCGCAAGTTTGTGTAACTCTTTTAATAAACAGTTGACGGAATTTGTATAGTATATGCAACCATCCGGAAGAATAGTGTACCGTGTACGCAGTGAATGGATTTTAAAACTTTTTAAAGATTGCCCTGCAGATGTTCTGTTCTCGGGCAATTTGCTGTGTTTCCTCATTCGTTTTTAATACTCACAAATTTCCACAGTCACAAATTTCCATATGCAAATGGATAATCCTTCCTAGCAGCGTAGCTTGATTATTTTGAATGTTGTTAGGGAGGGAAAGTGCATATCACTTTTTGCAAATGAAATGAAATTGCTTGCCATTCCGGGCAGTCAGTCAGTCTGTCTGTCTGTCTGTCTGTCTGTCAGTCTGTCTGTTTGTCAGTCAGTCTGTCTGTATGTCTCTCGAGCTGTCCATGCTCGTCCAGTCACTGGTTTACTCTCAGTTCAGCAATCAGCCAGTTGAGGCTTTGTGATGTTTCGCTGAGCTTGAAACTCTTTAGAAACTACGCGCAAGCGAGAACGTGTGCAGATTTTGACTGCCTTCTCCCTCTTTCATTGTTCTCTCTCCCTGTCTCTTGCGCATTTATAAATATCCAAGCAAACGCTAAAAAATCTCTGGTTGTGTTTTGTTTTTCAATTTTTTGTGGGCGAGGTGGATGTTTAAATGCAAAATGCAACGATTCCTTTAAGCCAACTTAAGCTTCCTCTACCACGACATGTCGACCAACCGCTTAGCCGCTTGTTCTGTTTCGGCTGTCATTTGCATAAGGAGCAGAGAGAGAGAGAGAGAGTGAGGGAACGAGGGTCAACACAGAAACAGGTCAGTGGACCGACCGACCACTGACCACAGCCCTACACGGAGTCACCTGCTGGTGTTGCTGTTGTCTACCCTAATCACAGAATAGTACGAGTATATATAACACATGGCGCCGTCGGCTTAAAAGTTTCCATTTGTTTCGCACAGAGAGAGAGGGAAAGAGAGAGAGAGAGCAAGAGAGTGAGAGAGAGACAGGGGGATTGCGGGAAAGTTCTCTCAGTTTCTTGAACCGGCAAACGGCAGTAAGTTGTCATAAAACTGTCAGCTCGTGGCTCGTGGCAGACACAAAAAAGGCAAAATCTGCGATAGGTTCGAAGATTCGGTTAGGGCCAAATATGCGAAACACAACAAGATTTGCATATTTTAAAAACTGAAATGTGTCCTTAATTGTGAGCATAATATGAAAGCGTAGCATTTTTTCGGTCGCAAAATCTCCTCGTTATTATTTGTTCCAAGTGTAGTCAGAAATAAGATTTGTCATGACATTAACTTTCGAAAGGCTCTTGGAGAAGATTAAAGTTAGATAAGGGACGGAATTTTAGCCAATTCACATTATCATATTATGGCATAAATCTACCATAATTATGCAGTAAATATTGTGAGACTTGTGCTCTTTGGAATCTGCTTCAATGGAGAATCTTTTGTATAAGGAATAAGTCTCTAACTTATTAATTTAATTTCATATTTTGAATATCTTTATACAGTTGTTTTCCTACGACATTCTCCTTGAATACCTTTATATTTTCACGCTAAGTTCTTTATGCATTACCCCGTGCAATTTGTACTAACCCAATGCACTCACTGAATCGTAACATTTTTCGTTCACAGATTTGAGATGAAAAACTTTGTTGCAAATTAATTTGAATTAATTGTTTTACGTTTGCCGTGCGAGAAAGTTTTTGGTTTACATTTCGCTTTTCGAGCCAACACTTTGGCCAAACTAAAAGCAGAAACAAGAACAAGAATTTTCACAGAGATCGGGTTTGTTTTGGGATTGGAACTGGTCCTCGTCAACGGGTTTCGTGCTTGGGATCTGGGAGAGTTTAGTGTGGTTTAGCGGCGGCTTCTAATGAAATTCGCTTGAGTTGTTTCCTGTTTATGGCACACCCGCCCACAAACTTTAGACATTATGCAGTCATTGTTGTTGTTACTGCTGCTGCCGCTGTTGCTGTTGTTATTGTTGTTTTGCTACGAAAATTAAAACTTGAAATTGGAACGGGGTGTTTTGCTTCCGTCACGGTCCAGCCAAAGCGTGTCTGTGTCACTCAAATGATTAAGGATTTCATTTTATGGCTGCTGCTTGGCTGCGTTGCTCTCGGGCTAGTCGGGTAGACTGTTGGTCTATGTTGGTTTAGCTTGTCTGTTGGCTGTTAGCGGCTGTCTGCTACTTTTTGCTACAATTTATCAACTCTCAAGGTTGTCCCAACCAGTTGTAAAAACTTTGCCATTTTGTTTTGTTTCATTCACATTAAATTTCTAATTTAATCAACTTCCGGCTCAGTTTTACGTGTGGCATGGGCTGAGGTAGTACGTTGCTTTATAGGCAAATTTCGAGTAATATTTCATGGTCACCATAAAACCTCATAGTCGCTCGCTTCGTGACCTTTAAATATTCAATTGGCTGGACCAACTTTTGAGCTTACCAGCTAACCCTGCCCTACCCTCTGACAGCACATTAATAAAGTTTGCTTTTTTAGTGTTCTAATCGAAGGTCGTACGAAGGCCCATCTAGAATGATTGATGAACGGTTTTTTCTGACGCTCCGAAAATGTTGGGAAATCGCAAACAACTCTTGAAACTTTTCAGACAAATGGATATTCGACCTGTAACCGTTGACTCTAATCGAATTATGTAATATTCCAAATATCATTTGCTCTGATCCGCATCCCACTACAAACTGCTTGTCACTCGACTAATTACTTCGGTTCGTGTGAATTATATAGAACAATCGTCTTTCAATGCGCAGCATCTTAATTATTTATGAGCTGAGAATATTACGCGGCAAAAACTAATTATATTATATTACTACTTAGGCAAGAGGATTCCGCATTAGCAATTGTACTGGCAGGCAAATCTGAGGTATTAAAATTAATTCGAATATGAGAATTAATAATTACCTGAGTGAATAACCATCGGGTGTAGCAGATGGTGTGATACTGCAAGTAAGATATGAATGGATCTATTAAGTTAAGTATTTAATCCACAGACACAGAATAACAGGCAAAGAAATATGCTGTGAGCAGGCATGTCCCTTAGATACCACGTAGTCTATTTAAAATCATGTTTTTAGCTGGAAAACTTTTGCAATTAAAAGTCTGATCGTGCTCTCAACAAAGTGTAAAGTCAACTTTAGTTTCCGGAAGCAAACTTTCTTGCGTTTGAAGACATATTGATTGGCTGTCAGATCGAAAAATAGACTGGGAAGCTTTAAAGAACATCATGGATAATATTAAAAAGAAAATGCAATGAATAAGTTTATTTTTCTGCAAGATTAAGGGCTCATCCGTCCATAATAACTATATATCTATAGCTTTTTACTGTCAAAATAAATGAAATTCTTATTGTCGTGGAGTTGATGAAATCTCTGCATCACATGAAATTCTCTCAAGGTTTTAAAGCTTTGCAGTAAAGTTCAAGGCAGCCACAAGTATTAAACATACTATACCAGATGTTTAGTTAAAGTACGTTCATTAATTATGCTAGTTAGCTTATGTAATAAAGAAGTTGCCAATTAATCATGTCTCAAGTCACTTTGACTTGCTGCTCTGCAGATTCTCCATACAAGCAGCGAACTGCAGACTGCAATAAGTAGAGTCATTGTCTTGACAACACGTTGTGTTGCTGCCAAGAGTTGCTCAAAGCACATACCTATGGTTACGGGCTGCCAAGTCGAGATACGAGATACATCCGCCTGTGACTGCTTTCCCCCTCCTACCACCCTGATTACACACGCCACATGCAACCTTAGTTTTAGGTAAGTTGACACTTGCTTGTTCATAATTTCCACAAAGGGAAATTGCGATTGCAAGTTTGAAACTGTCACAATTTAAAGATAGACTCGTTGTCAGGGCATAAATTGAGGATACTCTCTGCATATGCGATTCAAATAAACCTTTGTCAATATTTCAGAGTCAGACACAATCTAAGGCTTTGCAAGCGCCACATCGAGTTGCTGAGTTCCTCGTCCTGCCACAAGCGAATACATACATATATTCTTATAATGAGCAACTGAAGTGTGTGTGCCGACTGCCGACTGCCGGTACGTGCCAGTCTCTCCCACACTCTATACTCCCCTCTCCTGCCATTTGAACGAGCAACTTGTTGTCACCAGTGCGAATTCATGGTGCGCCCGGCGCGATGCATTTGTCTTCTAGCCCTCATTTGGCATGGCTGTTTGTTTGCATAAATTTCACATGTCCCCACTGTCAGCTTGGTAAGAATGAGTAGAAAGAAAGCAGAGGGGGAAGGGCACTGAATGAAGACAAATTCAACAAGCTGGCGGTGGCCGCATGTGCGCCAGTTTTTATAGAGCCCGTTGCAATGCGTATGCGCCCCGTTGACGGCGGCTACTTAATATGCAAAATCTGCACGTAGCTGCGGCTGTGGGGGCAACAACTGAGCATATTGTTGGCGGCACTCACTGCATATACAGGGTTAACTTTAACGTGCAAATTAAAGAGGTGAATGAGAAAAGAAAAAAAACACAAAAAGGAGAAAAAATAACAGAGAAAGCTGCGATAAAAATTGCGATAAATGTGCCATATTTTTGTTAAAATCTCTGCGGAAATTTCTTTAGAAGCTTAACGAGTTGACAAACCACCGGTAGTCGCCGTGCCTCAGACTTTCCTTGCTCTCCCTAGACTTTATCTAACCCGTTTGACCCACTTTCAAGCCGCTAGCAGAGTGCAGCGACTGAGCAGTCTGTTTACGTAATCGCAGCGCTTTGTCCTGCTCGAAGGCAGATTCCTTTACGAAATGTGCAAAATAAAAAAAGCCAATGCGCATATGACAAGAACTGTGACAGCGCACAGATATGTGTGTGTGTGTGGGCGTGGCATGTGTGTGTGTAAGCTGGAAAATGGGATTTTCCATTAGATTGGCTTTTGCAATCATATCGAACACTGCGCTAGCATAAATTGAATTTACTTAGGGACTTGCTTACACAATGTATGGGCATGCAACAGTTGCTGCCCATGTGTACAAAGTTGCAAGGGAAAGGGGGAGCAGGGAGATGGTTCGACTGGGCATACGGTCAAGTTCGCAGCAGCTGTTGGCGGCTCAGTCGCGAACAGAGATATTAATCAGGCAGCACGGTGGTATTTGTGGCGTGTCACCCGTTTAATTTTAAGTGAGCCCCACTTAGCAGTCGAACATGAACACGGCCGCCCCTAGGACAGACGAAGAGTGGAACAGACCAGGTTCAGTCGGAGCGAATCCGAGCAATGTTTGGGATTACACGCTCGCTGCGCACTCGGCCGTGACACAATTGCACAGTACGCTGTAATATTTCACGTATGCGAACAGCAGCTGTGCAACTTGCTTGTGCTTGTGTGTGTGTGTGTGTGAGTGCGGGTATGTGTATGGCGAAAGCAACACCAGGAGTCTGTCTAGTTTTATCATGTCAGTTGCATTATGTCACACGCTTTGGCTGCGATTGCGGCACACGCCAGCCGTACGACACTTAACTTGACTCCTGACCTTTGCCCCCTGCAACAACTCTTGGCGGCTGCTTGTTTTCCTTTTCTCTTTCCAGCTGAAATTACATGCGAACGATGCACTTGACGGTAAAGTTGAGGATAAAGCGAAAGGCAAAAGAGAACTTAAGCAAACGAGGATTGTTTCGTTAGCCTTAATACAATATTGTTTATATGTTGAATAATATTCATAGACAAGTCAAAAGTATATATTCAATAGTTCAATTTGCAATTCACTGACAAGAAAACACTCCTAGAGTACATTTCTTATACTCTTAACAAAACTTTTAATCAATATTTTTACTTTCATTTCTAAAGAATCAATTTTTTTTTTTTTTTTTTCTTGAGATTTGTCAATAACTTGTAACCTTTGCACTATGCGGGAGACTGTGAAATATACAAAAACCTCAATATAAATTGAAAGGCATTAGCAGAGAACTCAGATTGATTAACTCCTTCACTGTAAAATACCACGGCACCTGCGAAACAAATCGAAAAGCACAACCAAAGGCCAATTTGTATTTCAGTTTCTGTCTGACAAGCCACAAATCGACAAGCGTGAGCCGAGTTGCTGGACTGATACAGTGCCAAGAAACGTACTTAAGATTAGGCAACCTGTAAAACGTGTCAGGCAACAGATAACTTTATCTGCTCTCCTTCAAGGCATAAAGCTTTCCTGTAGCCCTTATACGAAAAAAGAGAAAGAAAATGCAGATAGACTTTTTGCTCGTATGCCCTTACAACATGTGTTGTTTGTGCTGACACCGACATAAAATGCCATTTATAATTTATGCCCTGTCAGTGGTCAGTCGATATTGAGTAATTTTCTCTTTTTCTTTTTGCCCGTTGCATATTTTTGTGGCTTTCAAATTTAACTAAGCCCAGGAAATTGATAAATAAATTCGATTGCTTTTGCTTTGCTCAAGATGAATGTTTTAATTTGATTATCTGAAAATGAACAACATTCCTTGGGTATTTGTTTTAAATTATTCAAAGTGAATTTGTTTTATGAATGAGTCGAGCACTTTGTATCGATTTTAATTGCTTTTCATTGAACTGTCGTTAAAACGAATTTTCTATTTCTATTGCTAACAAAGAGCCCAAGAACAAGAACAAGAAGTCTAACCCTCCACTTAGTGAGCACAAACAGTTTGATTTTTATTAGTTTTGGGATTTGTTGTGTGGCTGCCCGAGTTTAATTAACTTTTACAGCTCCTTTGTCTGAAATCTGAAATGTCAATGAGCCATTTGTACAATAAAAGTAAAAGTAAAAGTAAATACGCAGTTCGAGAGGGAGTGAGGGAACGAACTGAGCCGAGGGAAGAAACAAGAAACGAGCGGAAAATTATGGTATAATAAATGAATGAAATTGCAGTCTGGGTAATCCATTTTCGAGAGCTTTTTAACCACTAGGGTAATTGCTTTCTGAATGAAAACCTGCCAACAAGAATGATCTAATTTTATAACGTTTTGTTGCCACAGTCCAGACGACATTGTTTATGGCACGGGGACTTAATCGGCTTAGACCTGTCACAATGGGTACTCGAACGATTTGTGCATTATTATTATTGGTCAACTATTGTCTTTGGCCATTAATTGCAAGCAAAACAGAGAGCTAAGCGATTACATATTTGTGATTTAAATAAGAAAATATTCAGCAACTAAATTATGCAAGTTGCTCAACAGCATTTACTTTGAATTCAGATTTAATCCAAGTGACATTTTATACTGTCCAACCACGCCCACTCTCCAACGTTGGGCTAAGTACCATATTACAGTCGCCTAATGTGTCATTTATATTTCAACAGTTATGAGAGAAATTACCATAAAAAGCTTGACGCAAGCAGATGCGCCTCCTTAAATTGGGACGACAACCTACGTAGGCTCCTAACGAACCTGCACTTGAACCCATCAGCCGAAATTAGATGCACAACATAGGGTTCTATGCTTAAGCTATGCCTTTTTTCTGCTCTCTCCCTTTCTCTCTCTCTATCTCTCTCTCTTTCTGTCTTACACGTACCCGCATAATCGTAATGCAGGCTTTATTTATTATTTATTCGCCAGTAAAAGCACATGCACAAAAAAAACACGCCTGGCAATTTGCGTTAGCTTCTTTTTTAACGATGAATTTTCCGATTTTATGTTGCCGCTTATTGTCGAGCAGCATTTACAGAGCATCGTCTGTCTTTAGCACACACACCTGAAATAGATTGTTTAATTAATTGCAAAAATTCAACATAATCTGCAAGGCAAACAGATGTGTATTGTGATTTTGTAAACTTGTCGGCACAATGTAAATATTATTTTAGTAAATTATGATCGTAAATTAGAGTTAAGTCAACAAACATGGCAAATATTTATCGCATGAATTTTACATTATTTTTATTAATTTCTATCACTACTTGTGCGCTCAAAATTGCCTTATAATAAACAATTTTGAAGTAAGCTGCCTAGTATTTAATTTACAGCCTCGTCTAGTGCGCTTTATATTAAAGATTAAAGACCTTTAATAACTGTGTAAATGTCTTGAGTACTTCCAAATTTAATAACTAATTTCTTGCTCTACAATTACCAATTATGTTCTGCCTTTCTCCCTTTCTCTTTCTTTGTTTTATTACCCTCATTTGGCACTACAATTGCAAGTATTTCGAGTGTTAACTTATAATTGAAATAAAGTGAAATATGCCCCTTCTGCAGTTTAAGTTTGTTACGTCAGATCGGGTTGGGAGACATGACAGGACGTGGAGGGAAGAGAGGGTCCATCTTTTGTGTGCGTTGGTGTTGCGTTGTCAGGCAACTACTAAGCATAAAGTGGCATAAATAACGAGAGGGTGTTAAAAACACGACAACGTTTAAACGTCGACTGCAGACATGTTCGTACTAACAAACACTCATGCAGACAACACACACACGCACACACATACATACAGCCACGGAGAATGAGACAGAGTATGATTGAGATAGCGCAGGATAGACCATGTGGCAATGCAGGCGCTCATGTGTGAGACTTTTGTATGCAGAATTTCGCACTTCTGCCGTGGCCCAACAAGAGATCGAACATCGACCCTAACGAGGCCGACATTTCTATATATCAGTGACGCGTTTGACTTTTATGAGCCCATATTGATATGATGTAGAAATTATTTTCATGGTCGCCTGACTTTCAATACAGCATTCGCTTTGGCTTCGACATGCAAATGGCGAATGCTTAAGTATCTCCATGTTTTACCCACCCACACACACACACTCGTTCACCCACAGCCACACCCACACCCACATTTAGAATTTAAGAACGGTAACGCCGGCTGTGCGATAAGCTTCCGTTTTGTTATGCCTGCCCATTGGCTGCCTGCTTATTTTTGATTGACTGCGCTTCGAGTTGGCAACGCAGCCATGCAGAACCGCCAATTACTATGATAATGTACATACATTCATTTTGACACACTCACACACACACACCCACACACAGACTCTGGTAGCTGGTAAGCTGCCATTGTCTGATTTCATTCTGCAAACTTAGCACTCCGGCAACTGGCAACAACATAAAATGCCTCAAAAAAAAAAAAAGAAAGAACGCACATAAAATGAAGAAGCCGAACAAAAGTTGGCGACAATTGGCGACACATTACATTGACAAATTGCTGAGTTGTTTGCCGGAGAAGGACTGTAAAAAGGAGCAAGGACACTCGTGTTTACAGCCTTGTCAAACATTATGGCAGGCCGTCAAGTGACAGCGACAGCGACGGCCACGGCGACAAATCTGACAGGCAACACACCAACCAAGCCGACCACTGACTGCACTCTGAGTGCACTCGCACCCGTTGGCCCTGCAAATCGCTTGAGGAACATCAAAAATTAAGAAATCCCCAGAATTGTTGCTTATTTATACTTTATGGAGGTGCCGAATTGATGTCAAAGTGCCCGCAGTAAATGCTTTATCACAGCACACGGTGCTAAAATTGAAATTCACATTTTGTCCGTACCGAATTCATTCCGAGAGAGGGTTATGACTTTCCTTGGGCAGTGTAGTTTATTCGTTTTGCACAGTCACACGTTGCAAGTTAGTTGTTGTACGTAACACGTATGTGTGCCACTGTGTAAGTGTGCTTCGATGACCTCCGCGTGTTGACTTTGTACAGCGCTGTGCTGTGCTGCAGTTTATTGCAATTTAGAGCGAGAGCACTTGCGCTGCAGTTGTAAACTTTAAAGACTTAAGAACTTACAACCGTGTTACTGTCTGTTCTGATTTTCACGTGAGAATTGAGCAAGCACCAAGTGAAGTTAGGTAACAATAAAACTTTTTCGAGAAACATTCTGCAGCTTTCTTTGAAAAATGGTACAAATTTCCTTAAAGAAATCTCTGCAAATGCTTTGCACGAAACAAAATTAATGGAGAATGATTCCCATTGCATTTCGAAAACATTATTTTCCACTGCAACTCGACATCTTTTTTTGTACATGTTTTCTCAACTTTTCCGCAAACTTTTCTTCCAACTGCTAGCCATAAAGCACGCTGCGCAGCGTTCGCTTAGCCAGCGCAATGCATCGATTTTTATAACACAATATTCCATTATGTATCCGACAAGTGAAACACAAGTAATAATTTTGTAGTAAATAGGGATGAGCTTGGTAAATACCCTGTAGTTCAGTCTTGATGCTATTCGAGTAATTTTTTTCAATGAAACCTGTTTAAAAGAAACAGAACTAAGACTGAATAGGTCTATATCTGTATACATATGTCTATGTATGTATGTCAGATATGATTCCATAGAAATTTGGGGCATTTTTTGTTCGTTGTAGGGTATTGAATTCTGTGTGTAAGGCAGAATGTTTATCATAACTATATTTATGTCTGCTTAAAGTTTCTTGAGTTGTCATGCTCACACATATACACATATACACGCACCATCACGACGCAAGGACTCCTTGTACGCCCACCAGCTGGCAATGAATGGGTCATTGGTCAAATTGGAATAGTATGAGCTGTGATTGTGAGTCGAGCAAGCGCATTTATCATGATTTATCTTAAAGTGCGCCAGACATGGTGAATTGTCATGGTGGCCGAAAAACCAAGCGAAATCAATTTAAAACTTATCGGATCGCTTGGGCGAATTCCATTTGCTGCGTTGCCATTGATTGATTTGCATTGCAGCTAATAAAAATCTGACCAATAAATTTGATTAGAGCTTTAGCTGCGATTGCTGAAGTTGATAAACGACGACAGCAAACAGAGACACAGATATTAGTTGAAAGAGGAGAAAAATCATTTCCCGCGTAATAAGAATATTAAATATCCATTTAAACGTTACGCACTGCAATTAAATTTAATTCATAATCATTGTCATGTATAATGAAATCAATATTAGCAATAATCAGCTGAGTTTCCATTGTGCTCATTCGCATAGGCCAATATCCTTCGGTTTATTCAGCTCAACACATTGTTCGCAAAGTTTTCGTTTATCTCGTTCTTGTTCTACAAACCAAATGCAACTTTAATGAGCTGCAGACAATTGTGGTTGGCTCTCTGTCTGTGTGTGTGGTTTCATGCTATGTGTGTGTGTGTGCCTTGCCCAATCAACTAAATTCGAAAGAAATAACTGGGAAATCTGCCAGACAGCTTTATGACAACAAAATGACTTCTGAATTGCCATGAATTTATCATTCAGATTCGAGGCAATAAACCGTATAAACTCAAAACCGATTTATCGCTCACCCTAAAAAGTATGCAACAAAAAAAAAGAATGCCAGCTGCCGCCAGGCAACTTTAAGCAACCGAATGCGTATTGTGTGTGTAATTCTAGATATCATCAGGGTCACCAGATGAAACCTGTGTGCACGCCTCAGCAACTTGGAAAATGAAACATGCAATCTCCTGACGCTGCTACTGCTACTGCTGCTGCTGCTGCTAGTGCCACTGCTGCTACTGCTACTTTTTATAGTTCTCAACCTGAACAAAGCAGTCAGCATAGTTCACAGGCGAAGCTTGTAGCCAACCAAGCGACGCAGAAATGCAAAAGAAAAATATTTGCGTACGTCAAAGTTCGGTGCAAATATGGAATGTGATTCAAGGCAAAGGCAAATAAACCGCAACACAGAAGTTTTAACCCACACGCACACACACATGGACATACGCATCACACTCACCACACAATGGCACAGTGCGTGCAAAAATATGTGTATCTCATGCCAGTGCTAACAAGCAACGCAAGCTCTGATTTTGTATGTTGGAGACCAAGTTCACATTGTTGTCATTTGTTCAACATTTTCTGCACGGCCTGCAACAGAGCGGCGACCAAGAAAGGCAACATTTGCGGCGATGCCTTTAAAAGAACGAAAAAGCGAAAAGCCAAAAAAAAAATATGTTAACATATGCCCGGAAGTTCTTTTCGCTATACTGAGAAAGGCATAAAGCAAAAATGAAATGCGCTTAAATTTCAAGAAATTCCCAGATTATTTAAAGTGAGTCAAGCGGGTTCCATGTAAAATGCTGATATAATTGAATAAGAGGGGAAAATAAAAGAGGAAGAGAGCCAGTTTAAATTTCCATATTACGGCGGATTTCGCATTTCGTATTCGCTCGCGCTCTTAACTTAACGTCGCCTGAACTTTATGTTCGACCGACTCACATAACGTCTGTACTTAAATATTTACTATATGTTATGTGCATATGAAAGATGACAGCGACAGCGAGAACCAGTTGACAGCAGACAGAGCACAATGTGGTTCGGGTTGGTGCGATGACCAAGCCATGTTCGGTTGCCAAGCTCATAATGCCCCCCGGTTTTTATGGCGCTTAAATCAACGTCCTGACAACGCTGAAAAACTAATTAAAGTCTGTGCTAAAATAAATTTATGAAGCTCGTCCCCGCCTCATTGTTATGGCGGCCAAGAAAGTAAGAAACACAAGTCACAGGCCAAAATAGGCAGGTCTATTAAAAAGTCATTGCCTTCAAGGGGTCGCGGTAGTCGGCGCCACGACTTGCCGTCCGCAAATTAATTGTATTTTGATTATGCGTCACAAAATGACAAAAAATTAAGACCACATTAAATGGGCAATTAAAGAGGACAGGAAGACGGCAAGTCGGAAGTAGGAAGCGAAGAGGATTAAGTGGCAATGGCAGGTACATCAACGGTCGAGTAATGAAAATCGTAAGGACAACAGAACGAGAGGTGAACAGAATCAGTGAAACTAAGAATACCAAGTGGGCTGTGTCAATATTTATAGGATGGGGACAGGTCTCTAACGAGTCTAAATCCCCCACCTAGTCTTATTTGGAATTCAAAATTGAAGTTTGTCATAAAAATGCATGAAAAACTGCAGAGCGAAGAACTGTCTGAATATTTAACAGTTACAACGTTCCCAAATTGTTCTCCTTGCAAAAGTCTCCCATGGTGCTAGCTTTCACAGGGTGTATGTGTGTGTGTGTGCATGTTTTGTGTGTGGACATAGCACTGTCTATATATAGAATGATATTTGAGTGTTCATTTTGGTTTTTGTGACCCACACTTAGAGTCTCTTAGTCGCGCTTGTCCCTGGTCTGTCCACAGTTCTCTGTGGCCATTGCATTTTGCATTTCGCATAATGCGTTGCACAATCCGCTTTAAGAGGAGACGACTGACAATTGTCGAGCTAACAATGAAAAATCATTGCTCTCATGGTATGAAATAGGTCAGAACAAGAGCAGAACGTGACTAATCCCCGACTGTGCATGTCGAGTGGCATTAAAAGGCTTTAATTAACAGTGAAGAAGTCTGATCAACACATATCGTCTCTTTTAATGAATACTAATTCCTAAAATGAATGATAATTTAATTTGTTTTAATTGCACACAGTATGCACAGTCAATATAAACAAAAGTCACTGTGCTAATATTTGTAGTGTCATTGGGCCCACTAATGGCAATCGTCAGTGCTGCCATCATTATTTATTAAAGCTGCTTGAGCCGAAGAGGCAAACAGATTACTTTTGGAGCGTCAGCCAAATGGAAATTTGTTTGTATGCCCTGTCATTTGTTGACCTTTGTCCGACATGGCGTATGCGTAATATAACCAGTTACAAATCTAATTAGCAATGGATGAAATAACGTATTCAAATCTGTGGTAAGCGCAGTCTGAATGGTTTCTGCATTAAACACATTTGCATATGAAATTAGAAACCTATTGCGAATTCGGTAAATGAATCGAGAAAAGCTCAACATTTTGTTTTTAGAATAAAATACACAAAACTGTTCTATGAAACATTTATAAATTCTTCTCGCCCGTTAACATATATTTTATGCTTTAATGGCTTCTCTCTCTCTCCTTGAGGTTCAGATTAGACGGTGCCTAATTTCCTGCTCTGAAACAGGAGCTTCGTCTACGACTCTGGGGTTTAATTTGTCACCATGGCCAGAGTGAAATTTATGCACCTGATATGCAGGCAAGGCCTCGTAAGGTTAAGTAACTAAGTGCGTGCCTCAGATGACAAGAAAACAGAGTCACACGACCAGCCCGTAGAATCCATTTAGGTTTCTGTTAGGGCTCGATGCGCAAACGTAAATTAAGCTGACGGAAATCTACATCTATATGATTTATACAGACATTCCGTACGCACATGTGGACAATGTTTCCCCTAATTGTTCATACTGCAGACACTTTCAGCAAATTATCATCTAATAAGTTGTCTATCGTATTTCCAGCAACTCAGAAATGAACGTCGTGTTTAAGGAAACTCAGGCTCAAGCTTTAAGTTGCACGTACTCGCAAAGTAAACGGACTTGTGAGGAATGCGAAGCCAAAGAGCAAGAGGCAAACATAAAGTTGTCAATTTGCATTCGTTTCAGTTTATCGAATAGAAAAGTAGACTTAAAGTCTGCTCAGACGTAGATTGAGTCGTTCACAAGCTTGAGAGCGTCCGAATGAAACCTTTTATGCGTCGTCAACTCTTGACAAGAGTTTCAGTTCCAGGGAAAAGGGACTGTGACTGTTTATACGTTGTTGGTTTCGAGAGAACTTGCTATTAAAGATGAATGCAAATGCCAGAGTTTGCCACTTAAACTCTGTCAATTAGTTTATGAATATAAAGTGAGCTTAGTATAAGAAATGGATTACAAGCAATTACCCAGCGCAAAAGGCTTTAAGTCGTTAAGTTATGCAACCTCTGCACAACACATGCCAAAAAAGTAAAACCTAAAATAAAAACCTTTAAATTTCAGTAAAGTTATTTTGCAATGAAGAGTTTTCGGCAAACTTGAAGTGAGCCAAGCTAAGTTTGGACCACACTCAATTCACAATTTTGGTAGCTTTACAAACTAACCTACACTTGACACCGGAAAAGGTTCTCGTTGGGCAGGCAGCTGCTTTGACAGTGTCACATGAGTTGACCACAAAAACATGCTCACACACGCAAGCTCACACACACACACACGCGCAGACTCGAACCCTGGCAGCTGAGATTTATGGCATTGCGATGGCTGGTAGAGTTTAAGTTGGAGTGCTTCTGCGAACCGCATCTTGTGCTAAGCCTTTAGCTCGCCACTTGGAAGCCCTCTACTTACGACGCGTCGTTGACGCACACGCAAACGCACGCACACACACACCCATACGCACACACACGCACGAGCAGGCGCAAGCACATCACGCACGCGACACAACGTGCAACTGACGCAAATGACATGTTTATGTGGCATACTTTGGAGCACCAAATTAATAGCAGCACAAACTTTGAGGCCATCATCCTTCGTCGCACAATTAAAACTGACAGCCTGAAGGCAGCTCAGTGCGAGCAACACAAAAGACATTTCGGGTTGCGCATTCTGCGGCCACAAAGTGACACGTAACGCCATAAAAAATGGTACAAAACGATCATCAAACGTTGCTGCTGCGTCGTGGTGGCATTCACCGATGGCAAAAGGAACTGTGCACCTACCATAAACCATGAGACCCATGGGTCGAACTCGTAGTTGAACACAGATCATGCAAATCATCATGGAAATAAAATTTGCTGCAAGGCGACACAAACAATTTAATAAAACTCAAATTGACGGAAATTTACATGCTTCACAGCACACTCGGCTGACAGATACTTGGCATTACTAACCAGCCAGCCATCCAGCCAGCCAGCCAGTCAGTCGAGCAGCCTCTCCACACGCAGTCCAATCTCTTTCTCTCATCCCCCACGCACATTCTAACAGTCTTCTTTGTCTGCTTTAGAGCTTATAGTTAAAGTTCTTTGGTTTTCATACACACACACACACACACACAGAGGCACAAACAAACGACAGCGCATCAGTTTTGTCTCGTTTGTCGCTTAACTTTTGCCATAGTCGTCTTGCCTCGTCTCCAGCTGCTTCTGTCGGCCTATCCTGCGCTTGAAAGTTTTATGCATTCGTGCTCTCAAAATCGAATTCCTTTCACAATTTCGTTATGTACACTTCAAGTCTGTGTTAGCCGCCTGTGTGCGAAAGAAAGAGGGTAAAAAACCAAGAAAAGTCTACAATAAAATCAACTCTCAACCACGGACGGTTTGCGGGCTAAATAAATGTTAATAAGCTCAAGTCGTTGTACTTTTGGGGGGCTAAGACTCTTGTAGAATCGGATGAATACAAATAAATTATGCGTTTATTCAAATCAGCCCCACTTAGCCAGCCGTTGGCCTCCACTTTCGTAACTTGTGCGCCACGTCTTTGAAGGGCTTTAAATTATCGACAATTTCTTCAACACTTCTGAGAGCCGATTAAGCTATGGCAGCTTTGCAAATTTAAAAGATCAATTTAGTTTAGCAGCAAGAACTGAGAACAAATAGGAAACTAGCTGGGGTTTTCTTTTTAATCATCCGCCACTAAAACACACAAGTATTTTTTTTTGGATTTTTAAATAAAACATTTTATAATGCACAACACGTTCTCGTCAGCTTGGCTTTGCTCTGTTGTTTTCAATTTGGCTTTCAAATTAATTTTACAAAATTGAACATGACATATTTTTTGCGAAAAACATATAATCCTCTTTTCATATTCGTGTTCTGTACCTGACTTGGGTGAAGTTGGTGTGTAATTTAACTTAAATTAAACGGTTGACAACTGTTGGAATTCTTTCTAATTGATTTATAGAATATAACAGTCAAGAAATATTTTTATAATTCATTTAAAGAAGAGTTCAATCAGAATTTTTGCGTATTTCATAATATTTTACATTTTCTGTTCTCTTTCATTTCGCGTGTTGTGCAACAACAAAGGCCGAATAATGTGGAATACAAATTACAAAATCTGTCAAACAACAATGAAATCTTATTAAAGCGCCGTAGACGCATAACAAAACTGAGAAGTGCCAACTGCCAGAACAAATTTAAATCATACAACGGTGAAATATTACACCTGCGGTGAATATTTCATCATGGCTTCATTTGCAACATGCGGCGAAGTGGGGCAAGGGGCGAGTTGCGAGCAACAAGCTGGTGCACAAGCAGCAACACGAACCAAGCTCAAATCAAAAATACAATTTTTTGCCCAAGCAGAAAAAAGCAATCATTGCCGAGCATAAAAAAAAGGTAAAAGGCAAAGATAAAATATGATAAAAATGTTGAATACATTTAGATTGGGGGCAGCAATGGAGCACAGAGCGGAAAGGGCGCTCTGGGCCAGGATAGCTGTATAAGTGCAAATATGCGTGTAATCAGCTTACTTACGCATGTTTATTGTATATGTATATACAAATACAGACGCAGATACAGGACACAGATACAAATTCACTTGGGACGATACAAAAATATATTCAAATTGATAATTTCATTTAATGACAATAAACAAGTTTTAGAGAACTTTTCACGTTGACCAGCTTAAAACGAAGCGGAAAACTTGTTCGTGCTCGCTTTTAACTTGCATAAATTGCTAGGAATTTTATGCTAATTTCAAGCACACCAAATTAACAATTAAAAAAGTCGACTCCTCATCCTGCAATTTACATAAATTTACACGCCTTTATGCAGCACTCGGTGACTTCTTGCCGCCCACTTAGCTGGCTACCTCACTCACGTCATAAAATCAACTCTTTAGGCTTCCCCCTCACTTTGCTTTCAACACGCCAGTCGCACTTTGTGCCGTCTGTCATTCCACAAAGCCGTTGTCCTTGTTGCTTTTTGCTTTTGGCAGCCTTATTTACCGTAAAAATAAAACTTTTTCTTCACGTTGTTATTTGAACAGCGGCACTAGCAGCAGCAGCGGCATCAGGCGTCGCCAGCTCTGGCATCACTTTTTCTCAAGTGGCTTGTTTGTTTATAGAATTTGCAGTTTTTCTGCTCAGCTGTCTCCCCGTAAACAGAGAAAGCCGGTCAACTGCCTGGTCGTTCATTACTCGCAGCTCCGTGTCCCACTCGGCTCTCAGTACTCTGTGCCGGTTTTGCTCAGCCCAACCCTCAATGCTCAGCACAGGTAATGCGACGCTTGCTCATAAATCTGTCGTCTGTCATTGCTATCTTTTTTATGCAGATAGCACGTGCAACGTTGCGTATGCGTAATATGCATAAAATATATGCACGTACATATATCTAACAAGTTTTATGCAGCGGGTAAAACGCTTCAGCTGCAGTCGAGTACCCAACCACAATTCCTACAGTTTCTTCATAATAAAGCTTTATCACATGAATTAATATTGCCTGCAGAGCTCGAGCGAAAGATTTTACAAAGATAAAAAGCAAAATAATAAATGAAATGAATTATTTTATCTTCAATTCGAAGTGCTTTAAGAATTTAACGAGCATTTCAGTAAAATTTATTTTTTGTATATTTATTTTTTGCTGTCTAAACTGCACGGTCGCTATTGATACTCGTATAGCAAAAAGTCTTCATTGTTTCTTCCACTCTTTGTTAATTCTTTAAACTTGATGGTTGACTTTAATATACATAAATTTAAAACATAGTTTCGTCACTTCCGTTATCCCCACCCATTCTATTCCGGTTCAGTTGTCATCTGTCATCCACGGTTTAATTATGGCGACTCAATTAAGCTGCTGCTTGGATACCGTTTCTATTCGCGGACTCATCAATTAAATTCCTGCTAGATTAAATTAATCCCGTCGACATTTATTTTAACAAACAGCTTTTTTTCCGCTCATTTCCAGTTGCGAATTAAAATGTCTTCAGCTAATTTAAGGCAATTTCTTACACTCCACTGCAGGCGTTGAGTGTGACACGCCCGGGCTGCTAATAATTTCGAGTAGTTTATTTGCCGTTACAATTTGTTCCCAGTGAGCAGAGAGAAAGAGAGACAGAATGAGAAGGGGGAAGTGGAGTACGGCGAATTGCTTGCTGCAAAATAATTTCACGGCTGATTACACAAAGGACCAAAACAGGCAGAATTTTCGTAATTGGAAAACGATGTCAAGCTGCTGTCTGTTTCGCAGTGTTCCTGCTCCGCTCTGCTTGTTCTTGTTGACTACGACGAAGACGACCACCGCCTCTACTAGGACACTGTCAGCGTCACTGCAGCTCCACACTCGACTGCTGATTAATTAAGTGAAGGCAAATCAAGCAAATAGCGAAGTGGGAAGCAAAAGGCTGATTTAGGTCAAGCTGAGAAAATGAACAGGGAACCAAAGATCTGTTAATTAATTTCGTGAGTCTGTGGCATCCCTTGCATGTGGCTGACACGGTCATCTCGGAGCCAGGACTTGCTTTAAAGGCAAAACATACAAAAGGAACAAAGAAAAAAGAAAGCAAAGCAAAGCAAAGAAACACTGTATAAATTCAATTCAACTATGAAAGTCGAGTCGAAAGTCGTTTTTTTTCCCCATCGTTTCGATGCTGTTTGCCGCTGTTTGTTGCGGTAATGGAAAACAAAAACTATACAAAAGAAATAAGAACACAACACGGCTTGAAGTGAGCACACGCATAGCCATCTGATAGTACTCATTCTAGGCCATTGTTGCTGTTGTTGCTTAGGCCTTGGCGCCACTTAAATGTTGCGTATGTGGGAGATATATAAAAAAAGAGCCATATAAAATATATAAAAATGTATGGTGGGGGTCGACAGTGGCGTCGCCGTATGGAATGCAAAGAGCAAAGGGAAACTTTAAGTACTTTAACTTTTGATAAATTTGTCTACCCTGGGGAAAGTGAAATTAAGTTGAATACAGCTTAATTAATGAATATATAACAAATATATTCAGATAAACTAAAACAACCTTTCAATATATTGTGACATGTGTTTTCACTTTATGAGTAAATAGATGAGTGAAGTTTTCATTTCAGCATTACGATAAGAGTGCCCCCTTTACGTTTACGCCTCTGGATTGCTCAGGGCGAAACAGAACTCCAGCTTCCCCCTTCTCCACTGCTGTCGTCGAGGCGACTCTTACACTATAAATAAGCGCCACATGCTCAACATTTTTATGCTGTTTTATTGCATTGCGCTAAAAGGCAAAGCAAACGAAACTCAAGCAAAACCAAACCGTGACCATGCTGGGAGATATGTGAGATCGGATACAAGATGATGAGGAGGAGCGACTGCAGTTACCCCTGGCGCGGAGATGCCTGCCACTGTCGCTGCTACTGGTTATGTCGATTCAGAGCATTGCTAAAGCCAAAATCTTATTATGTGCTACATTTAACGCCCAAGTAGCTGAAGATTTCAGTCAGATACTTCCATTTACTTTCCCATCAGCTGCCGACAGAGAACGCATTGTGATTACGTTTGTGTCTGTCTGTCTGTCTGCCCCACAGAGGGAATGTCTCTACTTGCCACTTTCCACTTATCTGCTGCCTGCCATGCGATACGCATGTGGATACACATGCACACATACGTGATATATACAATATATCTGTCGTATCTTTTGGCTATTTTATTTGTGAAGTCAGCAGCAATGCAATAAAATTAAACTGCTTTGTGTAAGCCTTTCGCTCTCGCCTGCCACTCCCCCAAATAACGCTCAATCCGCACCCCAATCGAGCTCATACCTGTGGTTAGTGGCGACGCTTGCTGCAAATCGATGCGCACTCGTAAAATGTGCCAAATTTATTGCATACTTCTGTGCGTGCCTGTGTGGGGGTGTGTGTGTGTGTGCGAGTGTGTGTAAGAACGACAACTTGAGGGTGCGTGCTATGCCAATTTTACACCCTTTTGATTGGCCTTCGTGCAGATTAAAGTTATATAACGCGACGCGTAAATTAAATACGCGTCAACGTTAAAACGTTTAACAGTGCGTATGTGTGATTTGTGATCTTCCCCTTAGCCGTCTTTATTGGTCGCTCCGAGTTTAATGACTTAATTTAAAAGTATATGAGCATTTATAATCGATAGTGCACTATTCACTGAATTTAAACCCAAATAGACTCTAATTTAATTAGGTTTCTGATGATTAGCAAGTTCTTTTTTCCAATTAAATTTTAATTGAATTAATTAAGCTTAAATTTAATAGCCAAAAACGAAAGTCTCTTTAGATTCTGCCTAAGGTAAGGAACTGTTTGGGTATTTATTAAAACTCCATTGGCCCGAAATCACAGCATAATAAAAGCATTTGGTTTTATGGCTGGCCATAAAAGTTTTAGCACCGGTCAGAGCCAACGACGCCCACACATGCAAACGAGTTGCTCACTAGCCGGACACTAGAGGGGGCCAAGCACACAGCTCTAATGCTCAGTCTTGACCATAATGGTAGAGTAAAGAGCAAGGTCAATAACTGCCGACAGCTGACAGACTAGCTGGAGGTACTTCAAAGCTCAAGCAACTAGCCAACTCTTGAGTACCTGCACAATCAAGGCAATTGTGAAATTGTGAAACTGGGCAGCAAGGCAATCGGAAAAGCAATCGACCAGGCGACCAACCGATCAATGTACCAACTAACCAGCTGCAGCTGTCACGGATAACACTCACAGGTTGCACTTGACAGTGCAAAGACCAAGTCATTCAATGCATCGAAATTGCTTTGGCGTCCAACGGATTTTACTTGCAACACACACAGTTGACGAAAGTTGGTCACTTTCTGAGCTGCCTTTCAATAAGAATGCAGTACACCCTTTAAACTATAAAAGGAAGTATGTCAAGCAAACTTGCTAACAGTTAGATTCGTTTGCTGAGACAGTGACTGACACAACCCGTCGCTGGAGTAGAATTTCCCACTGTCTTTCAATAGACAAAGGGTAACTCAAAGTCGAATGCTTGTTTTTTGCTTGCACTTTTAGCTGCGACTTTTCTTTTGGCTGCATATTTTCTTTTCAGTCGATTCCGCTTGGGTGGCGTAGTTGTTCCTGCCAAAAGTTTTCAACGTTTGCGCTGTCGCGTTTTTATGTATTTTACTTGGCATGCGGCGCACAGAGCCAACGGCTGCACAGGACGCTAATTGTAAAGCTGTCATCGCTAGAGACCCCCTGGACGAGATCCTTTTTGACTTCGCCGCTGTCGCAAGTACAAACACACAGCCATACAGCCATAACAGAAATGCAAATATTTTCCATGTTTTACGAGGACGGCGTCTTTATTTTATGCGCCAAAGCAACGCGACTCAATGATTGGAATTGTGTGTGGCTGCTGTGCTTGTTGTAGATGCCGCCATAGATGCCGCTCTGTAGATGCCGCTGTGGCATGACAACGTGCACTGAAATCACGCAGTTCGCATACGCCATTGAATTTTAAATGAAGCCGCAATGCATTCAGCGAGACTCAAAGGGAGCCTCCGACTGCGACTTCGAATTGGACTGCGAGTGAGAGAGCGAGTGCGGGACTGTCACTAAGACTGAGACGAGCACGCGCCATGCCACCGCGCATCCCGCCCTGCTATAGTGATATGTTTATAAAAATGCATGGTAAGCCAGAAGTTCGACAAAAGCAAAACAGCACAAAGTCCTCGTCCGACGGTTTAAAGCCACTTGAGCAGTGAAGCCACCGAGGAGGAAGCATAAGGTCGAGATGGAAGCTGGAGAGACAAGAGACCGGAGCTCCGCCCATGAGAAAATTTAAGGCATAATTGGCGACGTGTGCACGTTGCCATTGGCGCCGCCTGCACATTTTATGCTTATGAAATTCTTAGAGGCATTTCCCAGCCAAACAAATGATATGGGAATGAGCTTCTCCTAACTCTGCCCCCTCCACTTCCACTCGCTGGTTTGCATTCAATATTCTGGTGGTTTGCGCAGCTGAGCTGAGCGAAGCGCCAAATTATCAACCGCATTCACAAAAATAAACAAAACAATATTTGGCCAGGAGAGTCGAGAGAGCCGAGTCGGTGTGTAGGATAAGTATAATTTAAAATTTATTAAAAACTCTCAGAGGAAAACTGCAACGAGCGAATACTCTACAACAGAGTAAAGAACGCAGAGAGGTCTGTGATATTTTAGTGATGTTTAATTGAAGTAAGGTTTGTATCTTTTGATGTTTAGATCAAGTTTGCCATCACAAGAGTCAAGATTGATTTTGAGAAAATCTTTTAACTCATAGTCAGTTTAAGATCAAGGCAAGAAAGAAGAACAAAATAGGTAAAGAATGAAATGTTATACTTCAAAGACAAAATGAAGAGGAGACCGATATAGCCGTGTACAATATAAGTTCAGTTCAACCAACCCAGCTTGTGGTTAGCATATGTGTACAGCTTTATACCGATATTATGCACACATGCAAATTGTGTCTGCTTTCTCAGAGATATGATATGCACACGAAAAGTCTCTCTGGTTGATGCAAATGTATAATATTCCCACTGTATTGTGTGTACAGATGTGTGTGCATGTGGGTGTGTATGTGTGTGTTTCAGCCACAGCCTAGTCCCTCATTTGCGGTTTAATTAGACATAAATAAAGCTCAGTAATCGATTGAATTAGGATTTGCATCCTGTGCTATCTGCATCTCGAAAGTTTTGTTCACCTTAGTCACCATCGTGATATGTTGATAATAATGAATTTTCATTTCAGATAGTTTGACTTAGCATCATTTGCAGCATGATGTGCGCATTTCCATTTGGCTGCTTTGCGGCTTTCTATTTGTATTTTTCACAAAAGTTACGACTTCCGTGCAACAGCAGCAACACTTACTCCCGCAAAATGAAAAAACACTTCAAGCGGCAAAGGGCAAGAAAACTTTTGGGTTATTCTTCCTTTTCTTTTTTCCTTTTTTCTGCTGTTCTGCTGCTCTGCTGCTGTTCAATTTGTAATTTTATGAACACCAGCTGCAAGTTTGTTGCGACAATCTTCGGTGCGGCACCCGCATATGATAATAGAGCTGCAGTTCCATGAGAATACGGAACTAGTTGCTGACGTGGAAGTGCAGTACATGGTACTTTCTAGTTCGTATTTGCGACCTTCCACTCTCATCTTATAATAGATTCAACTCCCACTTGTGAGTCGCGCTTAGTTGCAAGTTATAGTTGGCATTTTTCTGCAATGTGCACTTACACACATGCATTTTTAATAGAGTCCTAATGATTCTCTAGTATTTAAGCTGCGCAGCAGGCAGTGAAGTGTGTCGCACTGCTGTGCGGTACGGGATTCCTCGACGAACCCAAATTGAATTTGCAATATTCAAATCTCTGTGTGCCGCCGGCCATGAAACGGGTGCGCATACTTGACTAAAGCTGAAATAGGAGAACATCCTTTGCTGTAGCAGAAATGTTGAATATATGTGAGTGGCATGCCAAGGAAAAGGAAAGCGAAATGTCCTCAAAAAAGAAAGAAGATACGAGCAATGTAAGATCTTAAAGATTGCTTGTGCATAATATGAATATCTTTCTTAAATATTTTCATATTTGTTGGGCTTATTTTGTTTGGCTGCTTTCATCTTTAGCTCTTCATTAAATCATTGCAAATAATTTCGAATATATTCAATCGTGGACATTGCTAAGAGGGAATGTCCACTTATTCGGGCAATAATTGGCTTTGAATTTCAAACTGTCATTCGAATTACCTGAAGCTTATTCAGCTGTGAAAATCGCCCACATAAATCACAGGACGAAGGAAAAGCATTGCCAAATGAGATGAGAAATTCGATGCAATCTACTGCAGACACAGAATCACAGAGGTTGCTTTACCTGCATGATAATTACTATAGGAGGCACAACGAGGGCGATTGGAGCTCTTAATGGTTTTGTATGCAATCCATTTTGGAAATTTAAGGTAATCACTTAATTCGGATAATATTAAATGTTAAACGTTTAGTACTTAAACTTTGAAAATGGCAGACAGTGTTTGAGTTGTATTTACACAATTGCACACATACTCAGCGATGCTGGTGGGAGCTTTAAATGCAAATTTATCTGCATTTAATTCTTGGCTGTTAATTGAATTTACAGTCCATTGTTCCCTTAGTGTTTGCTAATTAGCAGCAGCAGGTCTGCTAATGGATGGCCAGACAGAGATGTATACGTATATAAAATACCCGCCCAGATAATGGCTCTAATAAGCTGGCAATGCAAATTACCTGAAACCCATCCGCACAACAATGGAATCTGCTACAAAAGCGAAAGCCCCAAACCAAGAACTTTCCACGCACTAATGTGTGTTCAAGGAATTGAAAACTAAATTTAGATTGTAAATAACTTCATAGGAAAACCAAGTGAAAACTGCAAAGCTAGTTAAGCGATTTATAAGTTTATTACATTGAGGAGAATATTGTAATTGCAGTAATTATAATACATTGCATAAGACAATGCTTTCGACTATATGCGAATTAATGTTCTTTAATGAATAAATAATGCAATATTTAACTTTCTTCTCCTTGTTTTATATGGCACATTATTATTAATATTTTCGCATTTTTTTCGCAGCTTTGCTCATTTTGGAAGCCGCACAAAAATGCCAGCGCTAGAGGGAAAGTTATGTAAGCATTTATTTATGAAGGGTCGCATAATAATCTCGAGTGCCACAACTGAGTTTGAGTGCTCTGAAAACGCCTAGTACTACTATATATGTGCTAAATCAATAACAATAAATTTTGCTGGCGCACATAAACTCACAGCCCTGAGGCGTGCAACAAAATGTTGTATATATATATTTTTTTATTTGTCGTAAAAACCATCAAGTGTGGCAGGGACATACACACACACATGTCTGTGCACGTGTGCGTCGTAAATACCATTTGTAGTATTTTTTGTTCAGTGCAAATTGTTTTTGTGGTACACCTAATTGTGGCAACAAGTCGACCAAGTGTTGGCCCAAAGCCAAACAAACTTCTGCCTGGGAAGTTTTAATTATGTACACGGATGTTGATCAAGCAAACAATGGAGTAAAAAACAGAAGCGAGAACAAAGTAGAGGAGATTGGCACTCACCTTAATAGGATGGAATAATGTAGTTAGGCTAATAAGTTTCTAATTTCCACTCATTAGCCCGGCAGCAAGTGTTTGCACTTGAATAGTTCCTAAGTGCCTGGCTAACTACTTTGCAAATGTAGCACCAAAATTCTATGATAATCCATATCAATTTAAAGCAACTTAAGCAGACACCTTCAAATATTCACCACAGTCGAAATATCTGATTCGTCTACACTTTAAACTTTAGCATAGCCCAAGGACACCAAACACAGATATCATTTCACATTACCGAAATACTCAGCGAAGGCGCACAACATTCATGCCACAAATAATTACACAGGCTCGTTTTTCGGTTTCGTAAATATTTACGTTACATTTTTTTCTAGAATTCAAATGAAAAGTGAGACGAGGTTCGTGTATGCATGTGTGTGTGTGAGTGGGCAACAAATACGTCAGATGATCACGCGACTATGTTGCATACTAATCGGCGTTTATGCAAAGGCCGCCAGCAAATTCTCGTGCAGGGGAAATTTTAACAGAGCTCAAGCCAAACTGTTTTGCGTACGAAAGCGAAAGCCATGCAACACGTGTCCTTAACAGCGACTGTTACAGTTAACAGCAGCTGCTCTTGACCCAGTGAGAGAACTGTATGCGGTCTACAGCTGTAACCCAGTGACTCACTTAACATTCATACCTTAACATTGCTCGACTCTCTTAAATTGAACGAGAGCATTGACAGCTCTGTTGAGCTGCTGCTGTCTCTCTTGCACGCACCGTTTATTCCACTGCTGTCAGGGGAATCCATTTGCACATTTATTTATTTATTTAACTGAATAAATTTTATTAAATGATGCAGCACTTGTACGAGTATGTCACGCATATGGGGGCTACAGCCCCTCATATGTACAAGCTATAGATATGTATTTGTGTTATCTCATAAATTCATGTCAAAAAGGGCCAAGGTTGCCGCTGCCTCAGAAGCCACAGGTGCGGCAGCGGCAAATTAAGTTGCACATATAACTCAGCTAGTCGTGCCCACCGCCCACCAAAGATGCCCTCAAGGAAATTGGCTACTCTGCAAGGAAGTGTGTAGGTGCATGTGAGTGTGCGCGGGTTGTTGTCTACTTACCCCTACTCTAATGGCAGCTGCTGTCGCATACAATTTGTGCGCTAAAAGTTGCCTCGCAAAATATAATGTATACGACCCGTGTCATGTACTTTACAATTGTTGCTGGCTGCGTTTGTCATCGCACCAAACGACTTTGACAGAAAAAACAGAAAACATAAATAACAACAAGAGGAGCAAAAACAAAGGCAAAAATAGCAAGAGCAACAACAACAATAACTAGAAACATATACTAAAAGGACAGCAGCTGGCGGCCTGCACTGTAAATCTGGCCGGGCACACTCGTGCGCATTGTCTTAAGCCGCTTAAGTTGTGCCATTAGTGCCGGCTAGTGTCATCGACACTGTGTGTGTCGGCAGACGGCGACATAACTCGAGATAATTCAGTTATAACGCGTGGCACAAAAGCCTCGCAGTGTCAATGAACGTGCTACACATATTCACATCAGCGGAGTCCATCTCAATTCCAAAGTCGTTGACGCACAGATAACTTTGTGCTGCGAGCACTTTGCGTACAGCATGTCTATTCATCCGAAGACATGTGACAGAATTATATGATAATTGCAGCAGAGCGACAATTTAATTTGGCTTATCTAGTGCATAGGTCGCAAAGTGTCGAGACGAGTCAGCAATAATCCGAATTGAAGTCAGCTTCAGGCCGACTGTCAATTGGCAAGCTCCCATCGAGTGGGGAAAGAGATGGAGAGAGAGAGCAATGATTGCTTTTGGAATGTCAAAGGTCAGTTAGGCAAAAGGTTAAACAAGCAGCATTAATAGAATGCATGTCGCCAAATTACATTTTTGTTTTATACGCAATTACTGTAAGATTTCTTTGCAATAAGTTTCGCTTATTGATTAAAGAAAAAACTTTGTTGTCACTGTGAATTTTCGACGCCTACTCCTCATGAAAATTTGATATGCAAATCCATAAAATATGAGGAGAAACTGCAGAAGGATTACTGCAGCTGGCTTGCCGCACGATTGCCGCAATGCAATTTAATTTGGATTCCGAATATTTTCACTGCCTTGAAAATAAACTATTACTTGAACTTTCCTGTAAGTAGACATAAAATATAGCAACGCTGAGCAGGCAACTCGAGTGGATGTGCAACTCGAATGCAAATTGGCTGGCAAGGAGCTCAGCTCTGCGGACCTGCAGTGCACCGCAGGTAACACGAACTGCAGTCTGCAGTACAGATGGGTTGGTTTTGGGTAATCACCAACTGAGATAATGAACTGCCACCTGTGCATGCTGCAGCTTCACTTGTCTTAACACTTTCCCATTCAATTGAACGAAACGAGGCGGAAAGTCAACTATAATGAATGCATCCATGCCAGGTTGCTGTCAGAGCTGGCCAGAGCATGCCGGATTAAACCAGACACGCCGGCGACATTAAGGTGTTGCGCAACTAATAGCTTCCGGCTGGTATTGTGACTATGACGACCCCCTTTCGCTGCCCCACTATCGTTGGCAAATTGAAGTGCTTCCGCAGAGCCGGCGCCAGAGGCAGACAAGGCCTGCTTGTCGAGGCAGCTGTGCGTACCAGCTACACGTGCGCCAATGCTGATGACAACTGGTTGACAATGACTTCGACGTCATTGTTGGCGCCGCTGCACTTGAGTTTATTCACGCTACCGTGGCAAGCAGCCAATGCATACAGTGCAGCAAATTGCGCATACGCCATGTATGCCAAGCCGAGGTAAACGCCAACGCATATTGTCATTAATCAATGAGCAGGTGACGACAGCTGACAAAGTCGAAAGTCACACAGCCAACCCTGTAAGCCGTCGATGAAAGCAAAAGGATTTGTCAAAGAACTTGCTAGCTGACAAAGCATTAAGCGACGTGACTTGTCACCCACACCACAAAAGTATAAGCTACAATTCGTTATTTTTTTACAAATCATGCGATGATTTGATTGCACGTCCTTAACAACACAAAGGATAGTTTGCACAAAGAGGGGAATATCTTTTAAGCTATGTCGAAAACTAGGAGAGAGCAGCTTCAAGAACAAACTGGCAAAATCCAGAGGAAGCTCATGTGTAAGACAACTTGACAGCCTTAAGCGCGTGGGCAACAAATAGATTCGAAAAAATGATGATTGATCACGAGATGACACAGCGTGAACTTTGGGATAAACATATATAGAATGTACCTCCTTGATAAATCTAGGATAACGCATACATCAACAATGATTAGGTATTAATAGAAGATTGACATGTTTTCTAAAAATATGTTTGATCGGCCTAACAATTTCATTGAAATACTTTACACCAGCGAGTCTTCAAATGTTTTTAACAGGAAAACAAACAACGAATTCAAAAATAATTGAACCAGAAAATCCAACAATTGTCAAAGTAAATATAATGCTTATGAATGAAATTAAAGAGTGTCCACCACCAAAAGCAACTTGATGGTCTCGTTGTGTCGTATGTTTTTCATTCATGGAATTTTCATTGGTTTTTCCTGAAAAACCACTTAGTTTTTGTTGATTGCTTGCCATGGCAAAAGAAGAATAAATTTCACTTTGCTCTGGCTTTGCATTTTTCGTTTTCTTTTATATGTGTTAAGAGCCCTACAAAAAAAAAGGAATAAATAAAGCGCATGACAAATTTAGAGAACGCTATGTCAGCTTTCTTGGTTAATGTTTCCGCTCAGTGTCAGCAGAAAAAGAGAGCCCCCATAAATATTGGACACCTTCGGGCAGCAAGCCCAGTGTAATTAGCAATTTGTGCAGCTTTGTTGTCCGTCATTTATTACGCAAATCACTATCAAAATACCCATTTCTAGGCCATAAAGCTCAACACCTTTCCGCTGGCCTTTATGACCCGCAAAGTATGCTTTGGAAATTTTATATGTACTGCCCACAACTTCTCGAAGAGCTCAGCATAATGAATTGTTACCTAAGCATGATTTATCTATACGCAGCACATAAATCTTAAGTTCCTTGACCAACTTTGTGCAGGAAAGTCGAATTTGTTATACACTTCCAAAGGATTTATTGTTGTCGAACTAATTAATGAAAATAAGAGGAAACTCTATTATAATGTGAGCAAATCATCGTAAAAATTTAATTTACTTACTTGAAATCGTATTTCCCTAAGGTCCAAGTGCAGCGACCAAATTGAAATACCTCTTGCAGGCATTCCACATAATTGCGTGCATTTTCAAGCCCACTCTAAGCGGAATCGACACTTTGACCTTTCGGCCATAATATGCGCTCGTTAGTCAATGTTCAGCAATTTGTTGTGAATCAATAATTAATGTAAATAACATAATAGGCACAACTGCTTTGCCTTCCACCTTCCATGGCCTATTTCCTTCGCATTTTGTGTTGCCGATGATGGTGATGATGCCATCATGTCGGACGAAGTAATCTAAAGAAAATGCGAAATGTTGAACAAAGTGAAATATTGCAAAGTGAAGCTGGACACGCACACATACAATATAATTTAACGCCACATCATGGCAGCTGTTTTTGGACAAGACAACGCAACCAATTGAGCGATAATCAATGGCCAGTCAGACGATTCCTGTTTTGGCACCGCACGAGAGAGAGAGAGAGAGTCATTGCCACCCACAGAAGGAACATCATGAGTAGTTGAAATTAGCCATAGTCGGTGTGCAGTCAAATGGTTTGGAATATGGGTATGATGATGTTGTCAAAAAGTGTGTAACAGGTAAAATAACATTTCACAATTAAATTAACATGTAACGAGGCGTTTAAGAATTTTGAAAAGATTTCTTGTGTTATGATAATTCTGAGGCATAAGAGAGAGTTGTTTATTTAATACTTGTATAAATTTAATTGCGTACATATGTATATTATATATAAACAGAATATCAGTGGATACTTATTTGTTATCGGTAATTTATAATAGATAATATACTTAGTGCTCTATTCACAGGGTATATTCAAGCAAAGTATTATCACTAAACAAACTCTCTGAGTTTCTTGCTGATACTAATTTGCCATGTTGCCACTTTCCTGCTGCGGGCTAATCAGAGTAACACAAGAAACTTTAAAACGCGAATTATCGCGTTACAGAAATATCTACTTACTCATGTTGCGGGTAAACTTAAGGGAACCCTTTCAACTGCAAGCAGACAGCTCCCTAGTTCATTTCATACTTACTCATTCATTTTGTATTTCACGCTGCTAATTATTTCATTTGTTTGCTGAAAAAGTTTGCCAGCTGTGCCCTAAAGGGTGAACTCGCAGTTAGTTTTGCATCCGTGACTGGACTCTCAAAAATGCGAAACAGCAAAGTTTCCCCTGATATTTCCTGACTCCATTTAATAGCCAAGCCATCACATGACTGCAGCGAAAGTTCTAGGAACAAACATTTTAGAAAGTCACATTAGAGATGAACAAAAATTAGAAAATTGCACGGTTTGTTATGCAATACTAAGTATGACTCTGAACACTTTGCTAGATAAATTTCTTGATATAAAACAAAGTTGTAATGTCTTTGTTTTTAAAAGATAATAAGAAAATTGAATAAAAGACATAAGCATTTAGTATATACAACATAACTAGAAAAATCTTTAAATCTTTCAACCAAATGCAACCTTTTTGGAGTCCGAAAACACTGAGAACAATACTCGTAAAAAAAGTTGAAGGTTCAATAACTCATCCGCGGACCGTATAGGATACTAAAAGCAGAGCAAAGTTTTTAGCTCAACGCTCGAGGCCACTTTGACCATTACTTCAATGCGATTTTGCACCGCTGACCGAGCCTTTAACCACTCGTCCGACACACACATATTCGTCATGGCACCAGCAGACTGTCGACAGACAGGCAGACTGACAAAGAGAAGGAGAGGGAGATACAGCCAATATCCAATTGCTTTTGGCGTCCCATTGGCTTGGTTTGTAATTTTCCCATCCAATTCCATGGTGTCTGCTCATTTATTGGTTACAGATTTGGCCGCGAGGCAACGGCCCACAATATTTTATGGAATTGCCATGTGGTGCCAGATAAATTACAACCACATGGCTTGGCCCCACAAATGTTTCCGAATCGCTTCGTTCGAAAATGAAATTCTATTCCTCTGTGCTAGGAAATAGTGAACGAAACTAAAGTTGTGACTTGCAATTAAAACAATATACTATAAGCTGTTTAACTGCAAACAGATATGTATCAGCTAAATTCTATGTAGTTACTCGTATAAAATAATAATCATTTATAACATCTTCAGAAAATTAGCTAAATCCCCTTTATGCCGAATATTTAATATAATTGTTTTAGCCAAGTGCTGTATTAAAGCTCAGCTAGGTCTTTGTTGATGTATTTTGCTTTCTCTCCCGCTGTGAGCTTTATGCGCCACACTTCATTGCAAGTCGCCTAAAACGCAACGTTACAATTTTTATGTCGATTCGAAAATGGCGATGGCGCATTAGCGGCATAAAACAGGCTGTAGGCATTAGGGCAAATCCTTTAAGCACCGACACACTCTCGTCTACACAGGCACACAGAAACACAAACTCACACACACACATAGACGGAAGCACAGACTGCGGGACATGCCACAGCGCCAGCACGTCTGTAGCAAGCTTTAAGGCGCGACGCTGTTTTATTATTGACACAGTGCGGTGTGCACGTGCAAGGATCCAACCGAGAGACGAAGCCAGAAGCACAAAACAGCAACAGAGCCAAATCCCAAAACCTGAAGCGGGACGAGCAACAAAAGCAGCAGGATATCGCAGAGTATCCGGTCGCGCTGCCCATCAAAATCAACGCTTAATGTGCCTCTAATCGCTTTCGCATAAATTTGCGCGCGATTTTGTAATAAAGCTGGCAAACCGGTCTGAAAACCTCTTGTCCATTGCCCTCCTGCGGACAGAATAGATGAGGGTGGCGTGCTGTGGGAAGTGATTTTCCATTGGCTCAACATTTTATGTTAGTTTCATTGACTTTACGCATGATTTGATTAACCACTGGACGAATTTAATTAAAGAAAATTCCAAAAGGCAATACAATCAATAACAACAAGAGCAGCAGCAACTGAAAAGCCGAAGGAATAGACATCGGAAACATTGCATAAAGACGAGATTTGCTGACAATCCAATTAGAAAAGCAAATAAAGTAGATTTTAATTGAAAAACTGACATTGATGCTTGATTGCAATTGTTCCATGGGAGAAAACAAAAGGTGATAAAGGTGAGAAACAGCCAAGCTCGAATTGACTTTTAATAAGCTTCTATATATAGATCTCTATAGGAAAATTTTAAGCAAATAAATAGCTTCATTTATTTTTACTCGACATGATTCAATTACCTTATTTACATAACAACAACTTTCAATACTTAAGAACCAATAATGAGTTATTCGATTTCTGCCAGACCAGACACAAATCTAATCTAAAAGAAATACAACTGATTAATGTTTATATATGTCACTGTATATAGTATATGTATTATATTATAGTATATGTGCCCAGGAAAGCCCACTTCATTATGTTGCGCGTGAACTTATAATCAGAGTGATAAATTTGACACCCTTTACAAATTAGTAATGGGTACTATAAGTTGGTTCAAATGCTCTTAACTAATTTTTAATACTTATTGTTACTCAAATGACCTTTACTTTAGTTATTTTTTGTTTTAAAAACTAATACCTAGGTTTAAAATGCATTCAAAAACATAGGGTGATTGCCAGTCGACTATGCTTGAGCAAGACAATCTTTGCCTTCCATTAAATTTTTAGCTACCTCAACCATTACAATTGAAAATTTATCAAACATGTTGGTTGTACTCACAGTAATCTACGCGATAGCGATATTCATAGAACGCGTTATCTGAAGGTTGCACTCACATAGAGCCCAAACGTTGATCACTTTTGGAATCTGTTAGTCATTGTTAGAAGAGAAATGTGAAGCGTGCCCGGCAACCCCAAGAAGATTAGATTTTAGTGGGGAATTCATAACAAACTTTCATCTACGCTGTGGCAAAATAAAGTACAGTGAACAATTATCTGTACAAAAGCTTTCAGAGAACTACAAAAATTACGTTGTACCTTTTCTAAAAAGCTTTGCCCCAAAGTGATAATAAATTCTGTATAAAAGTCGTAGATCCTCAACACAATACACAGTTTGCTTTCGAAAGTTATTGAAAATACTCCACACGACCTAAACAAGTTCTCAAAAATGGCATTATTAACTATCACCCTATTGGGTGTTGCAGTGGCTTTAGTTTACCACTTTTATCAAAGTATTTATACCTACTGGGCACGCAAAGGTGTTCCACATGAGGCTCCTCTGCCTATATTAGGCAACATGAAAGGCGTCGGCACGAAATATCATTATCGTGAGATCTTCCAGAGAATTTACAATCAGTTCAAAGGAAAAGCGCCAATCGCGGGCTTGTACTTATTCTTCCAGCGTGTTGCTATCATTCTGGATTTGGATCTGATACAGCAGGTGCTTATTAAGGACTTCAAGACTTTCCAGGATCGTGGTGTGTTTAACAATGTGCGGGATGAGCCCCTCACCGGACACCTGTTTGCTCTTGAGGGTGAAGAGTGGCGTGCAATGAGGTACAAACTTACCCCCGTCTTTTCATCAGGCAAGATGAAGCACATGTTTGGTGTAATTGCCGAGGTTAGTGAGCGATTGGTGAAAGCTGTAGAAGGCGCTGTCGCCTCAACAGACGGGGATGATATTGAAATCAAGGAATTTTGCGCCCGGTTCACAACAGATGTCATAGGCACCTGCGCCTTCGGCATAGAGTGCAACAGCTTGGAGGATCCAAACGCAGAGTTTCGGGCCAAAGGAAGACAACTTCTCACAAAACCACGTCATAACCAATTGCTACAATTGTTAATTCTCACAAACCCCAAGATTTCCAAAAAATTAAGACTAAAGGCGATTTCAGATGATATCCATAACTTTTTCCTAAATGCCGTTCGATCCACGGTCGATTATCGAAAGAAGAATAATATAAAGCGCAATGATTTCCTGGATCAGTTGATACAGCTACGTGCAGAAAACGAGGAGGAAGCTCGCAAGGGTGGAGGAATCGACCTATCGAAGGGCCTGACTATTGAACAAATGGCCGCTCAGTCATTTGTCTTCTTCATAGCGGGCTTTGAGACTTCATCTAGTACTATGGGTTTCTGCTTGTACGAACTGGCACTACAACAAGATGTCCAGCAACGCCTGCGGGACGAGATCGAATCCGTTCTTAACGAGGTCTCAAATGGAGAAGTCACCTATGATGCCATTAACCAAATGACTTACTTGGAGCAAGTATTTTCGGGTAAGCATTTATACATTGAATTTTTCTATATTATTTTCTATTTATTATAATTTTGTTAAACAGAGACTCTTAGAAAACATCTTATTTTGTCAAACCTAATGAGACAAGCTAATGAGGACTACAAAGTACCAAACACATCGTTTGTCATCGAGAAAGGCATGGGTATCTCTATTCCCGTACATAGCATACATCACGATCCTGAGATTTATCCCGATCCTGAGCGCTTTGATCCCTCGCGCTTCGAGCCTGAGGCTATTAAGGCAAGACATCCTTATGCATATCTTCCCTTTGGAGACGGTGCTCGCAACTGCATTGGCGATCGTTTTGGAAAAATGCAGGCCAAGCTTGGCCTCGTAGTACTAATTCGTAACTTCAAATTTGGTGTTTCGAGTCAAACTGAAATACCTTTAAAGCTAAATAACGGTATGAACTTGGTAAACCCAATAAATGGTATTCACGTAAAAGTGGAACGCATTTAAATAACTTTGTATGTAAGTTAATAAATACTTTATAAAATGAAAAATAATTAAAGTTTGTATTTAATTTTATAAGTATGATAATAAAAATAGCAACTTATATTACAGAACATATTATATATTATATGAGCCCGATATTTAACGCCAATGCAATCAAAAGAGGAAATAAAAAATATTTTCATTGAAAACTGGTATATGTGATCTGCTAGATAGCTAACTATTCAAAACGAAAATAAATAGTTACAATATTAATTTGGTACACCACATTTTTAGCTACCTTAACCGTTGCGATCCAAAAGTTTATCAGTTAATTGCACCCATAGTATTCTTAGTTGCACTCAAATACAACCCAATCGATTATTACTTTTGGAATCAGTTAGTCATTGTTAGAAGAGAAACATAAGGAGTGCCTCACAACCCCGAAACGATAAGATTCAACTACGGAACACTATAACAGCGACAAATCTACGCTGTGCTGAAAGAAGGTACAATTACCTATCTTTGACCGTTCTCTGGACCTTATTAAACAGCAACATAAAGGCAATGCTTTAATTATATAACATTATCATCTGATTATTATATTTACATAGTTTACTATTTATTTAATATATGCTTACAGTTTACTACAATAAAAGTCGACTTTTTAATACGATGCATTGAATTTACAACTTTGCAAAATATTATACACCCATATTTTATTTAAGTATCAATAAATAAATAAATTTATTGGTTACAGTGACTCCTCTTTAATTAACAAATGATTTCTCTATTTCATCATTCACTTTAGTTAATATAGCTAATCATAAAAACATATCAATCATACTGTCAAAACTGTCAGTAAACCTCAGCAATAAATAGTACTTTCTATTCGTTTTCTACTCGTTTGCAATATTAACTAAGATTTCATAATTTCTAAGGTTATCGAAGTTGTTTTTTCCCAAAATAAATAAGAGATACATAGTCACAGCAAACTTAACAGCCAAAAACCAACTAAAGATTGCAAAGAGGTTTGTCAGACTGACTCGCAAATTATGTATAAGAAAAATGTATACAATACAGCCAGAAAGTTATAAATTATCTTAGCGTTTGAATAATTATTAAATTTGGTGCTTCTAATCAGAAAAAAATTACATTGAAGGTAAATAATCACACTTATTTAGTAAACCCAATTAAAGGTATTCATTATTAGATGGAACACAATTACATTCATTTAAATAGTCATGTGTTAATTACAATGTTCTTTACACTATTTAACAAGTATTTTTTTAACATTAAATTATTTTGCATTACAACTTTGCTTATATTATTTTTTAATTCAATCGAGTCCGCGTGCATTGAAGTTTTTCAGCAGTTCATTCATTAAACGCAAGTTTACCCACACGTTGTTGTTATTTAACTCTCCCACTTTGAATATTTAAATGTTCAGGTGAGAACAAGCTTTTAAGAGAAATATATTATCAAAAATTAGTTCACTTAAAATTCTCTTCTTAAACTGAAAGCTTTTCGATATATTTATTGAAATTTCAAATTAAACTCAACTATAATATTTCACCGACTTACCAAGAGAAGGTAAGTAAAGTAATTTCAATATTGAGTATTTTTATTTGTTGGTTATGATTTTAAAAAGCTTACTTAATATATTATATTTAAATTTTGTTTTCTAAAAAAACAACTTTAAGAGAACTTACTTCGCAAACGTAACTCAAAACTTCAAGCCAATTTCAGTAACAGACTTATTATAAAAGCGCATGGCACTTGACAAATATTTTACTCTTCGCACAGCGGTTCTTAAAACAAGTCATTTTACTTTAGTTCCAAAATTATGTTGACACTGACATTACTGACCACGGTCGCCATTATAGTATACATTTATTTACGACGTTCTTATAATTATTGGCAAATTCGCAATGTTCCGTGTGAGCCCCCTTTGCTATTTTATGGCAATATGAAAGGAATGGGATCGAAATATCATTTCCGTGACATCCATCAGAGAATATACAATCAGTTCAAGGGAAAAACGCCAATCGCGGGCATGTACATGTTTTTTAAGCGAGTTGCTTTTATCACGGATCTGGATCTAATTAAGCAGGTGCTTATCAAGGATTTCAGATTCTTTCGAGATCGTGGCGTTTTCAGCAATGTGCGTGATGAACCTCTCACCGGACACTTGTTCTGCCTAGAAGGGGAAGCCTGGCGATCGATGAGGCATAAACTAACCCCGGTCTTCACATCTGGCAAGATGAAGCAGATGTTCGGTGTTGTCGTCGAAGTTGGCCATCAATTGGAAAAGGCAATGGATGCATCAGTTCAGGCAGCCGCTAAAAGTGATGGTGCTGTGGAGATTAAGGAACTGTGCGCATGCTACACAACAGACGTCATCAGCACTTGTGCCTTCGGATTGGAGTGCAATAGTTTAAATAATCCGGATGCCGAGTTCCGTGCCAAGGGCCGCTTGATATTTGGGAAACCGCGGCATTGTCAGTTAGTAACTGCATTTCTTTTTAATAATCCAAAAATTGCATCGATGCTAAGATTTCAAGTTGTACACGACGAAGTGAATGATTTTTTTATGAATGCTTTTAAAAGCACTGTAGATTATCGCCAAGAGAATGGGATAAAACGCAACGACTTCATAGATCAGTTGATACAGCTGCGGGCTGAAAACGAGGAAGCAGCGCGTAAGAGCCAAGGAATCGATCTTTCGAAAGGTCTGACCATTGAACAAATGGCCGCTCAGTCATTCGTTTTTTTTCGTAGCAGGTTTTGAAACCTCGTCTAGTACTATAGCGTTCTGTCTGTATGAGATGGCACTAAATCAGGATATACAGGAACGCCTAAGGGACGAGATAGAAGCAGTTCTAACAGAGGAATCCACAGGAGAGCTCAGCGATGATGCCATTGGTCGGATGGAATATTTAGAACAAGTTCTTTCTGGTAAGAGATTTTCCCAATTACACTAAGCATCTTACATATTTATTTTTTCATACAGAGACTCTAAGGAAATATTCCATATTTTCACACTTGGTACGACAAGCCAACGAAAACTACAAAGTACCAAATACCCCGTTTGTAATCGAAAAAGGTGTATCAATATTAATACCAGTTCATAATATACATCACGATCCTGAGATTTATCCCGATCCTGAACGCTTTGACCCCTCGCGTTTTGAGCCTGAGGCTATCAAGGCAAGACATCCTTATTCCTATCTTCCTTTCGGCTCTGGACCACGTAACTGTATCGGCGAACGTTTCCGGAGTAATGCAATCTAAAATTGGCCTCATATCACTGTTACGTAGATTCAAATTTGGTGTTTGCAATCGTACAGAGATTCCATTACTTCTGAACACCCGCAATTTCCCAATGGGTTCCGAAAATGGAATTTATCTAGAGGTCGAGCGCCTTTAAGAGTTTTGTATATTGAGTTTAACGAACATAAAGCTCTCTATCACTGGCAGCTACTTAAATCAAACGATATCTAATTTATAAATTTCACCTGACATGTGTTTAAATAAATTAGCGCTTTTAACGAAACACCCTTCTATGAGTAATATATTTGAGTGAGTTTTTACTTTGTTCTCGGGAATGAGTTTTCTTCTGAGCTATTTTGCAAAGAGAGGTTGATATAAACAATATTGTAAAGAGATTTAAGCGAGAAGAGAGCAAAACGAATAAAAAGAAAGCTTTGTTCCACTCTTCAAGCTACTCTTAATAAACAAAATAAAGAGAGGTCGATGTAAACAATATTGCAAAGAGATTTAAGCGAGAAGAGAGCAAAACGAATAAAAAGAAAGCTTTGTTCCACTCTTCAAGCTACTCTTAATAAACAAAAGCTGGGATTGTCGTTGTTAAGTTTAACAGCATCACGATGACGTTTCAAATTTTTGAGAAACAAATGCTCTTTACTTTTAACTCAATAAGATCGACAGTCCAGTCGACTACTGGATTCTAAATTCTTCAATACTAATTTTTAATCATTTATAGCGGTACAGCATGTGAAATACTTGCCAAACATTATTAAATCTATGGAGAAATGCAACAATGATATCATTGATAACACAACAAACAATACGAATGAAGAGCATAAGAGAGCGACTTTTGCTCTTAGTTTACTGTTTATACAAAAATGTAAACAAGTTTCACTCTCAAAATCAAAAGCTTTTTGCCAATTTTGGTACTCCGCCTCAACAATAAAAGCGTACATAATTAGATGCATTGTTTAGTGTTCAACCACCAGTTCTGTATGAGAGACATCGTATTACGGCATCAAAATGATGATAACAATCGCCTTACTGGGCGTGGCAATAGCACTGATATACAAATTCTACCAGAATACGTTTAATTATTGGAAAAATCGTGGCGTTCCTTACGAAACGCCTCTTCCCTTTGTCGGTAATATGAGAGGCATCGGTTCAAAATATCATTTTCGCGATATCAATCAAAGATTCTACGAAAAGTTCAAGGGAAAAACGCCCATCGCGGGAATGTACATGTTCTTTAAGCGAATTGCTTTTATTACGGATCTGGATCTAATCAAGCAGGTGCTTATCAAGGACTTTAAGTCCTTCCAAGATCGTGGTGTTTTCAACAATGTGCGGGATGAACCCCTAACCGGACACTTGTTTGCTCTCGAAGGTGAAGAGTGGCGTTCGATGAGACACAAGCTAACCCCGGTCTTTACATCTGGCAAGATGAAGCACATGTTTGGTGTGGTTGTCGATGTAGGCCATCAACTCGAAAAGGCAATGGATTCAGCAGTAAAGGCAGCCATAGTTGATGGTGGAGATGTTGAGATCAAGGAACTGTGTGCTCGCTATACAACTGATGTCATCGGTACCTGTGCCTTCGGTCTAGAGTGTAATAGTTTGGTGGATCCGAATGCCGAATTTCGGAATAAAGGAAAAATGCTTTTTGAAAAGCCGCGTCATGGTCAATTGTTGCAAGCATTCATTATCACTAATGCAAATCTAGCTAAAAAATTCAGACTGAAAGTTTTCCCCGATGATTTATCAAATTTTTTCATGAAAGCTGTTCGGTCCACTATCGAATATCGCCAAACGCATGGAATAAAACGCAATGATTTCCTTGATCAGTTAATTGAATTACGCGCAGAAAATGAGGAAGCAGCACGACAGGGCAAAGGAATCGATCTATCAAGCGGTCTAACGATTGAACAAATGGCAGCCTAATGTTTTGTATTCTTCATAGCCGGCTTCGAGACCTCGTCCAGCACAATGGCCTTCTGCCTGTATGAGCTGGCACTGCAACCAGATGTGCAGCAACGCCTACGGGACGAGATCGAAGCTGTGACCAAGGAGGTATCGAATGGAGATGTAACCTATGACGCAATTGCACAGATGACCTATTTGGAACAAGTTCTTTCGGGTAAGAACTCTCTAAACTTGTATCGTATACCTTAACCGTTTCTAACATACCATTATCATCCTTAAAGAAACACTTCGTAAACATCCAGTTTTGCCTCAACTCCTGCGACAAGCCAACGAGGACTATAAGGTGCCTGGCACTGAAATAGTTCTCGAGAAGGGAACAACACTATTGATTCCTGTACATAGCATACACCGTGATCCTGAGATTTATACAGATCCAGAACTCTTTGATCCGTCGCGCTTCGAGCCTGAGGCCATTAAGCAGAGACATCCCTGTTCGTATCTTCCCTTTGGAGATGGGCCCCGCAACTGCATCGGCGAACGTTTCGGAAAAATGCAGGCCAAGATTGCAATTGTCTCACTCTTGCGAAGCTTTAAATTTGGTGTATCCAAACAGACTGAGATACCGCTACTACTGAACAATCGCAGCTTTCCACTGGGTCCAAGAAATAGTATTCATTTAAAGGTGGAACGCATTTGAAAAATAATTATTGTTTTGTGATCAAAGTTTGCTTTCAATGTTAACAAAGTATTTAACTTATCTTATATAATTATATCGTATTTATCAGCCACAACAAGTTATTGAATGATTATATATATTGCAACGATTTAATTTGTATACTAACGAGGCGTTTCTCTTACCATTTTGAACTTGATCAAGCTATGACTCAGTTGATAGATGCTGAAATTAATCAAACCTGTAACGAAATATATTCTAAAATAGTTTACACCCTATCTTGATGTATTTAAATGTTATGCATGACTAATTTTCAAATAAACCTACGCTCATTACGCAAATACTTGGAGAGATAGAGAGAGAGATAATAGAACTAAAAGGGTACTATAAATGCACATATAAAGCTCTGTGGGAGCCGGATCGCAGTTGGCACAGAAATTGACGCTCAGTTCGACTTGTCGGTATCACGATGACGCTTCTGTTTTTGCTGGCGTTCCTCATAGGAGCTATCTATATCTGGTTGAATGGGCACTACGCATATTGGCGCCGGCGTGGCGTGCCGGGAGAACGCCCAACGTTTCTGTTGGGTAACATGCGCGGATTTGCACGTAGTCTTCACTGGACGGACATCAATTTGCGAATCTATGGAAAATTCAAGAGCCGTGAACGCTTCTGCGGCTTCTTTACATTCCTCAGTAAGGCGCTGTTCGTAATGGATCTGGATCTGATCAGACGTATGATGATCAGTGATTTCAATAGCTTTGCGGATCGTGGACTCTTTCACAATGTGCGCGACGATCCACTCACAGGAAATCTACTGTTTCTAGATGGCGAACAGTGGCGTTGGCTTCGGCACAACCTGACGCCAGTGTTCAGCTCAGGTAAAATGAAATTTATGTTCCCCACAATTGTCCAAGTTGGCCAACAACTGGCTCGTGCGGCTGAGAAGTCTCTGGGCGATTTTGAGGCAAAGGAACTGTGCTCACGCTACACCACCGATGTGATCGGCAGTTGTGCTTTTGGCTTGGAGTGCAACAGTCTATCTAATCCCAAATCGGAATTCCTGCAAATGGGACGTTTGGTGACTGAAAAGCCATTGCACAGCGGCATTGTTCAGGCCTTCATGTTCTCCCAGCCCGACCTATCCAGGCGCCTACGTATGCGCCTCTTTCGACCCGAGGTAAGTGAGTTTTTCTGTGAGACTGTTCGTCAAACTTTGGAGTACAGAGAGCGTGAGCACGTGAAGCGCAAAGATCTTATCCAGCTACTAATGGATCTCAAAGAAGGTGATTCTGCGTTGAGTTTCGAGCAAATTGTTGCCCAGGCACTAGTCTTTTTCCTGGCCGGCTTTGACACTTCCTCGACAACAATGTCCTACTGCCTTTACGAGTTGGCCCTCAACCCGGACATACAGCACAAGTTACGCATGGAAATCAAGTCAAGCCTGACAAGAAATAACCAAGAACTTAGTTATGAGTGCCTTCAAGAGATGTCTTATCTTAGCCAGGTGGTTTCCGAAACACTACGCAAGTATCCAATTCTGCCCCATCTGCTGCGACGCACTACACAATCCTACAAGGTGCCCGAAAGCGACCTCGTGCTGGAGCCGGGAACAAGAGTAATGATACCCGTGCACAGCATGCACCATGATCCTGAGTTATACCCTGAACCTGAACGCTTTGACCCAGCACGTTTCGAGCCCGAAGCCATTAAGTTGCGTCATCCATTCGCCTACTTGCCATTTGGAAATGGACCGCGTGGTTGCATTGGCGAAAGATTCGGTCTGTTGCAGGTCAAGATCGGCATTGTTATGCTTCTGCGTAGTTATCAAATTGGTACCACCAAAAAAACGCAGATTCCATTACAGTTTTCTAAGCGAAATTTTTTAATAGCCACACAATCAGGCATTCACCTTAGTATGGAACGTCTAACTGAAGATTAACTACAAATTCTAACTATTAGCTTCTTCTTTTCAATGTTACTCTAGGTTATGATCTGTACTTATTGATAAATTGACAGATAAACATATGTTTATAGAATATAGTCTCTTTTTTATTTTTGTTATTATAAGCAAAAATTTGCGCATTTCGTAAATGCTTAGAAAAAGCTTCCACAAAGCTCAGCGATCGCACAGTGTTCGCGTCTCTTAAATACACGTATAATTATCTCGATCGTTCGCCCTTTCAGTTTTATAGTATATGTATGTATATGTATATGTTTGATGAGAACTGTAAATGTCGGTATAATTGAAATGTTCTTCAGAGTAGTCAAATGCCAAGTACCCTACAATCTGCCTTATATTTCATGCAAGTTAATTAAATTGGTAATTTGGCTTCACTGTTCAATGAAAGTTTTGATTTGAAATACATTTTTAATAAACTGTTTATTCATGTTTAAAATCTATAGAGTATTTGAATGTTCATATTCATCAATTTTAATACAACGCAAAGTACAACAGAAAGAGAATGCATAAGAAAATGTGCAATCAGAGCTTTGCTATGTAAACTTTTACAAACATGCTCAACAAATTATCTCTATCCCTAAATACCGTTAAAGTCATTCCGTTATCAGTTATTTTTGTTCAAGTTCAAGGCGCAACTTCTTGCTCTCTCCTCTCTCTCTTTCTCTCTCACTCTCTCTTTGTCTGTTTAGTCGCCTGAGTCTACTTTTAAACTGTGTTTAACAAACATTAACGCACTTACTAAAACATGCTGACTCTGAGATTTGATTTCAAAGTCAAAAACATGTTTTTATTGGCATATGTGTGGGTTGCGGGAGGGGTCTAACAGTCATTATTTATTGAGGTTATCTACTTAAGTTGTTTATTATACCCTGCAGCCAAATAATTTGTATTAACAAGGTATATTAGAAATGAATAGTTATTAAATATTAAAAAAACACCTATTTTAATTCTGTGTAGAATATTATTTATCTATGATAGACTTGATACGTAAACAAAATTAATGTCAACTTACTGATGTATATATCGATCATATATACATTACTTATATGTATATGTACAAACGTGTGTACCTCTTCTTCACAGGGTATCTACTGGCTGACAGCATTTGCCTTTGTATGTATTTTCTGTGCACTTTGCACTGCAGCTGATTAAGCGGCGCTTCTTGTGTCGTCGCTCAATTCAGATCAGTTGAAAGTGAAACGCGCGAAATGCTCGATGTGATTGCGCTCATCTTAATTACACTGGCCGTCGGGTTCTGGTACGTGCGAATCAGGCTCACCTATTGGACACGGCGACAAATAAGCCATGAACGTCCCACTTTTCCGTGGGGCAACATGAAGGGATTTCGCACGACCAAACACATGGTAGACATACTGACGCCGCTCTACAATCGGTTTAAGATTACTGCAGCCCCCTTCGCTGGCTTCTACTTGATGATGCGTCCGGTGGTGCTGGTATTGGATGTGGAGCTGGCAAAGGAGATTCTAATCCGAGACTTTGCCAACTTTGAGGATCGTGGCATGTTCCACAATGAACGCGATGATCCCCTAACCGGCCATCTTTTTTCGCATTGATGGGCCCAAATGGAAACCATTGCGTCAAAAATTGTCGTCCACATTTACGTCGGGCAAGATGAAGTACATGTTTCCCACTGTTAGCGCTGTGGGCGTGGAGCTTGCCACAATCTGTGGCCAGTTATCAGACAATGCCATCTGTGGCATCGTAGAGATTGGTGACATTGCTTCGAGGTACACTTCTGATGTGATTGGTACCTGCGCTTTCGGTCTCGACTGCAATGGACTGCGTAATCCCGATGCTGAGTTCACAGTGATGGGCCGACGCGCATTCACGGATCGAAGGCACAACAAATACATCGACGCCTTCATCGAGAGTTATCCGACCTGGGCACGTCGACTACGGTTTTGTCAGATCCACAAGGACATTACCAATTTCTACACACGTATTGTGGCTGACACGATTAAGGAGCGCGAAGAGAAGGGCATAAAGAGAAACGATTTTATGAATCTGCTCATTGAGATGAAGCAACGCAATGAACTCTCGATGCAAGAGATAACTGCACAGGCATTTATTTTCTTTACCGCTGGCTTTGATACTTCTGCCTCCACGTTGACATTCGCCCTATATGAACTAGCCAAGCACCCACACATACAGAACAGGCTGAGAGAGGAAATCCAGGAGGCACTGAACCTGTATGAAGGACAATTCACCTATGACTGCATGCAGGAGCTGCGCTACATGGAGCTAGTTATAGCAGGTAAAAGAATTTATTCTTTTCTTAGTCAATATATTATAGTCATATTTTCCTCACTCTTCTCATTTATGTTGCAGAGACCCTTCGCAAGTATCCCGTGGTGTCACATCTTTCTCGGATCTCTAAGCATTTGTATGTGGTCGACGGAAATCGGCACTTTTTTATTGAACCCGGACAGATGGTCCTTATTCCTGTACATGCCATTCATCACGATCCGGAATTCTATCCAGAACCTGAAAAATTTATACCGGAACGTTTCATGGCAGAGGAGTTATCAGCACGTCCAACCTGCTCTTGGCTGCCCTTTGGCGATGGATCTCGCAATTGTATTGGCATGAGATTTGGAAAGATGCAGACAAACATTGCCCTATTTCACCTGCTGCGACGCTACCAGTTCAGGTGTGTGTGCACGCACCGTGCCCGAGATCAGGTTTTCCAAGAAAAATATATTGTTGACCCCAGCCCATGGTATCTTTCTGAAAGTCCAGGATGTACCACTGTACTAAAAGTGGTTCTGTTTTCGGATCTCTGTTCTTTCCATTCAAAATGTACTTATCAATTTCAAGATCAACATAATCTTCATTCAGTCTATTTCATATAATAATATTCAATAAAATATATAGTTTGCAATCATTAAATACTATAGTATTAATTGCACTACATATTGCAGTAGCATTCAATTATGTCGTTTATAGAATAATACAATCACAATGACCATCAAACTACGTTTAGGTATCTTTCGTTCTGATTGAAAGTTACTCACTGCAACCACAAATTATTTCAAATATTTAAACCGAATTTCAGCATTCTATGGTGTGAACTTTGTTTAAGATTAGATAGTATGCTTAAGGACAAAAATTAAGCAAAATGAATGAAATTAACTACAATAATTAAATCATAATGAATAGTTAGGTATACATATGTATATCTTATTAAACACAAGCATTGCATATGTTTTAACTCTCATAGATAATACTACTACTTTATCTACAAGTATTACTTCGCTCTTTATGTTGCTCTCTTTGCAAGTAAAGCTTTTCTGAGCGCGAGCTTTCGCCTATAAATATCGAGTGTTGGGTCTGCGCTTTACTAGTTAGAAGTGAGCCGTAAAATGGCATTGTTTATAGCTTTGATCGTTATTATTTTATCGCTGATATACTATGCAGCCCGACATCGGCACAATTATTGGATTCGGCGCGGAATTCCGCACGAAGCACCCTCATTTCCCAAAGGAAACATTGGTGATTGGCCGTCTAAGCGACAACTGGGCGTTGTCTTCAAGGATTACTACCTAAAGTTCAGGAATAGCGGCAGTCCATTTGCGGGATTCTTATTCTTTTTTACCAAGACTGTTGTGGTAACCGATCTGGAGTTGGTAAAACTTGTACTTATCAAAGATTTCAATAACTTTGAGAACCGTGGCATATTCTACAATGAAGTCGACGATCCTCTATCGGCAACACTGTTCAGCATTGAAGGGCAGAAGTGGCGCCATCTGCGGCACAAACTATCGCCCACCTTCACCTCGGGCAAAATGAAGCACATGTTGCCGCTCGTACTGAAAGTTGCCGAAGAAATGTCCAAAGTGTTTGCAGAAAAATTGTCTCCCCCTAAGGAGTTAGAGATAACTGACCTGGTTGGACGCTACACGGCCGATGTGATTGGCAGCTGTGCCTTTGGTCTGGACTGCAATAGCCAGCGGGATCTCAATGCCGAGTTTGTCACAATGGGGAAAAGAGCGGTTTCGGAAAGACGTTATTTTGGACTCTTTGACTTCTTTATCTTCGGATTTCCCAAGCTCGCGCGGCGGCTGCGTCTACAGATCACAGTTCCAGAGGTTGGCGACTTCTATCTTCGTATAGTGAGAGAAACAATCAACTACCGACTGAACACCAAAGAGAAGCGTAATGATTTCATGGACATGCTCATCGAATTGTACGAGAAACACCAGGCGGGAAATACCGAGGAAGGTCTAAGTTTTGAAGAACTGGCCGCACAGGCGTTTATTTTCTTTGTTGCGGGATTCGAGACTAGCTCCACAACTATGGGCTTTGCACTGTATGAATTGGCTCTGCATCAGGATATACAGAATAAGCTGAGAGCCGAAATTATCGAGGTGCTCGGCAAGCACAACAATGAATTCACTTACGATAATATCAAACAAATGGAGTACCTCGAGCAGGTCGTCATGGGTGAGATATGCAATAAGGTATAATAATATTTACCAAGCTAATTTTTATTTCATTTTTATCATTTAGAAACGCTACGTAAATATCCCGTTCTTGCTCATCTTACGCGAAAGGCCATATCCGATTATTCGCCTGGGAAGCCAGAGCACTACATAGAAAAGGGTAGCGTCGTTGTTATACCCGCCTTGGGAATTCACTATGATCCCGACATTTATCCCGAACCGGAAAAATTTAAGCCTGAGCGTTTCACGGAAGCGGAAATTCAAGCGCGTCCGTCTTGTACTTGGCTACCCTTTGGGGATGGTCCGCGCAATTGCATTGGATCTCGATTTGGTCTCATGCAGACCTGTGTTGGCCTGGCATATCTGATCAAAGATTTAAAGTTCACTGTATCACAAAAAACTCCGATACCACTTACAATGATTACAAAGAATATTTTACTTTCTTCTGAGAATGGAATTCATCTCAATGTCGAACGGATTACGAAATAAAATATAATACCCTTTTAAATTAAAGAGTAGCGGTCATAAAAATAACAATATGATTATTTTTTTAACGAAATAAATTCAATATATAAGGTTAAGTAAACAAACTCAAGGCAAGAGTGGCACTAAAAACTTATACGTACATACGTCTAATCGTCTGATAAGATTTACACTTCGCTGATATAAAAAGAGTTTTTAAAAACTTTTCCAATTGCCTTAATGACACAAATACCTGAATTTTAGTAAAAGTATAAAAATAAACTAGTTTAATGTTTGACTGTTTAAAATTTGTTTGTGTATATAGTAATTACAAATAAAATGTTAACAATTCTTTAGAAATGAAAATGTATAATTCTAAGGGCTCTTATCTTAGTTTATTTTTCCAGCACTATTTTGTACATATCATGCAAGTACTTATGCTCTAAGACTTCTTTTGACTCTTTCAAGTTCAAAGTTTTATCATTTCACTTACTACTACTATTATTATTATCTCAATATGACCGTATACACATATAACTGATCTATTAGGAACCGAGATGTAGAATGAACCTTGCGCTGCTGCGTGCAAAATTTAACAATGCCTGGGGTCCTGACCCGGACTGTACATTGACTATTTATTCCACAGACTCTCGAGATTTCCCTTTAGTCTGTGTTTACTCGTTCAAGTAAAATGTTCGTCTCGCTTTGCCTGATCGCAAGTCTCCTAATATGGTTCTTCATATGGATGAAAGTGCGCCATTCCTATTTCCTGCGTCGTGGCATTGTCCACGAACCGCCTCTACCGTTTGTGGGTAACATGTGGGGTTGGCGGATTAGCAAGCACACGTCAGAGATAATACACAAAATCTACGAGAAGTACAAGCACTGTGGTCCCTATGTAGGGGGCTATTTCCTTATGTCGCCCATTCACGTCATAACGGACATGGATCTGCTAAAGCGTATAATGATTAAGGACTTTAGCAACTTTGATAGTCGAGGTTTATTCTACAACGAACGTGATGATCCCTTATCTGCACACCTCTTTGCCGTCGATGGACCCAAGTGGCACAGCTTAAGACCCCGCATGACACCCATTTTTAGTGGAGCCAAAATGAAGCTAATGTTCCCCGCAGTCGTACGTACCGCAAAAGAGCTGACAAATGTGCTGCATGAGCGTTGCAACAGCGTGCCTACTTCGTTGGAGATTACTAAACTGCTGGCCTGCTACACTTCAGATACTATTGGAACCGCTGTCTTCGGTCTGGAATGCAACAGTCTGCGTGATCCCAAGGCTCCCTTCGTCCAAATGGGCCTAAATGCTATGCTCAAGAAGCGATACGATTATATTTTCTGTCTACTCTTTCCTGAGCTCAGTCTTAAGCTTCACCTGAAGCGTACACCACCTAATGTGGAAGCCTTCTACATGGGGTTGGTCAAGGATACCATTAAGTACCGGGAGCAGCACAACATAAAGCGTAACGATTTTGTTGACATAATGATGGAAATGAAGCACAAATACGATTCGGGAAATAAGAAGGAAGGTCTAACCCTCAACGAGATCGCCGCACAGATGTATGTTTTCTTGGTAGCGGGATTCGAGACGACAGCAACTGCTCTGAGTCTGACTCTGTATGAGCTGGCAAGACATCAGGATATACAGAGTCGCTTGAGAGAGGAAATCGAGGAAGTTATTGCCAACTACGGTGAGAATGGAGAACTCAGTTTTGAGGCAATGCAGAAAATGAAATATTTGGATCAGGTCATATCGGGTAAGTTTAAAAATATCTCAAAACTATTTCCATATGATTCAATATATGATTTCTTTATAGAGACACTGCGCATGTATCCCGTGGCCACAGAGCACTTGCGGCGTACTAATGCGCACTACGAAGTGCAAGGGCACCCAAAATATTATCTGCCTGCCGGTGCGCAATTGATCATACCCGTCTATTCTATACATCACGATCCGCAGTACTATCCGGAGCCGGAGAAGTTTCTACCAGAACGCTTTACAGAGGAGGCCATTCAGCAACGTCCCCCTTGCGCCTACATACCCTTTGGACAGGGACCTCGCATCTGCATTGGCATGCGCTTTGGTAAAATGAAAATGGCCGTGGGTCTCATTGAACTGTTAAGACATTTTGGATTCAGCCTGGCAGCCGATACTCCGCAGCCCATGCAGTACAAGAAGCATTCGTTTCTCCTTCATACACATGAATTTAAACTACAGGTGGAACCACTTTGTTAGAACATCCATTCAACCCATTCATATCAAAGTCCAGTCTGAGATCAGGCATGCTTTTCAAACAATTTGTAACTCAAGCCCGTTCATGTTAGCATAAAAGTCTAACAAACTTTTATTTCTTTACCTTTAGTATTTATGTGAGTAAAACAAATAACAATAAAACGCAAACAACATCACAAAGACAGTTGTCAATGTAAATAAAAGTCTATTTATGGATCTGTTTGAGCTATCAAATGACGTCATAAATTAATAAACACTGTGCTGTTAAAATAATGACAAGAGAACAGTAATTGAAGAGCTTTTTGCGCTCAGACCTAGAAATTTTGAGCTTTAGATTGAAATGCTTGAGCTACATTCCAAAGAGCTACAAGTATAATAAAAGCTATAAGTTTATTAGTTTGTTTTTTATAACAAACGTGTATAGACTGCTCTTGCAAAACTTATCGAACCCATTCAAAATCCAAAGTAAAATTGACCTTTGATCATAACAAGTATATTATCGCATTTTCCCACTGAAGCAAAACGAGATATTTGTATTCACATCAAAATAATTTAGCTCCGCACGAATAATTATCATGGAAGCTGTTGGTTTTATTATTTTACACGCTCTACCTTTAGATAGATTCCCGTTTCGCTGGATATCAAGAAACTCTTTTTATGATACTTAATAGGTATAGTTGTTTGATCGCACACCGAGAACTTGAACTGTGTGATAAGTTTTGCCAAACCGATTCGAGCCTGCATTTCTCCAAAGCGCAGTCCAATACAGTTTCGAGGTCCATCGCCGAACGGCAGCCATTCAACGGAATCACGGTTCTTAACTCGTTCTGGTGTAAAGTTATCAGGGTCGAAGCGATCGGGATTGGGATACAGTTTTTCATCGCGGTGCATGGCTCCGGACGGAATAAGAACATTCATTCCCTTTTTGATCACATAATTTGGATAACCAGGAACAACGAAGTCCTCCAAGCATTGTCGATTTATAACGGGAAGAACAGTCCATAGTCGTAGAGTTTCTGCAAAATTATATTATAGAAAGAATATAACATCAAATATAACTAGCCTAATCATACCTGATATAACCTGGTTAAGGTAACCCATCTCTTTCAAAGATTCGTACGTTAACTCGTCGTTGTGCTTGGCAAGAACCTCAAGACATTCTTTCCTTAAACGATCTTGTAAATCTTGTCTTTGAGCCAGTTCATATAAAGCGAAGCCCATTGTAGTGGAACTCGTTTCAAATCCAGCGGCAAAAAAGACAAAAGCCTGGGCGGCAATTTCCTCAATAGTTAGATTCATACTTTCTCCTGTTTCTGTTTTCATTAACTTATTATTCTTTAAGTCAATAAGTTGATCCATGAAATCGTTGCGTCGAATATTATTTGCTTCTCTGTATGCAACATTTTCCCTCACAATACGCATGAAGAACTTCTCAATGTGTTCCGGGGTCATTTTCATGTGAAGGCGTCGCGCTAGATTTGGGAAACTATTAAGAAACATAACTCCAAGCAGATTATGCCGCACATCAGTTATGGATCGACCTCCCATTACTCTAAACTCCGCCTGAGGATCCTTTAGACTACTGCACTCAATGCCAAAGGCGCAAGTGCCAATTACGTCAGTTGTAAATCTCGCAAGAAGTTCCCTTACTTCAACAATCGGTGACTTATCCACTGTGTTTCCGAAGACTTCCACAAACTCTTCGCCAACTTTTACGACAGTGGGAAACATGAACTTCATTTTACCAGAGGTAAATGTTGATGAGAGTTTATTTCGCATTGATTTCCACCTGTGACCATCTAATAAGAATAGTTGTCCAGACAATGGATCGTCTTCAGGATTGTTAAAGAAACCGCGATCGGTGAACTTAGTAAATTCTTTGATCAATATGTGCTTCACCAGAAAAGGCTCCAAGATTAAGACCGATGGACGAGTAAACCAGTAGAATCCGGCAAATGGTCCCGTTCCTCGAAACTTTTTATAATACGCTAGCCAGATTTCAGAAAACGAACGCGTAGTATGCACTCCTGATAGATTGCCCAATAAAGGATGAGGGTCCTCACATGGTATGCCCAAATTCTTCCAATACTTCATATTGCGACGCAATTTTATGAAGAGATACCCAAGCAGGGCAACCAACACAGTGAGTAATAAAGTACCGACCGCCATACTAATAAAAAACAATAAAATATTCGGATCACAAATAAAAGTGCACCAACCACTATGTCTGATGCGATCGAACTACAAGCGAGAACTGAAAGCGCCTTTGAAAAAGTCTATCTAATAAAAGCTACTCAGAGCTTTCACAATACTTATCAGAAACGTTGTATTTGCCACGACATACCGTTTACCTATAAACTGAACAAAGACCAAACAATAAGTCTATAGATAATTTGGCTTGCAATAGGTGTAAAAATTTATAAAATTCTTAACCAGTTCAGCATAACTTAAGGAGCCTCTAAACTACTAAGAATTGATAATCAAATGTTTCTAAAATTACTCATAATTGAGGTTTCTTTAAAATAATAACTTCTTATCACAAGAACTTGAAGATGTCAAGATTATCATCTCTGATTTAATGACTCATTTAATAACACCATATCATAAGATTATTGTTCTATCCTAAACCTACTTGAATAACTAGAAAGAGAATAACCACAAAATTCAATAAAAACTTGTTACTTTACTATATAATATATAATGATACTTTATGCTTGTAGTTTCGGTTATCTGTCTAAGTTGTTATGGATTACATTTATTTTAAGAGAGCGTGAGCTTTGTATTTGTTTAAGCTTACAGGGTAGCGCACAGTCGTAGACCGTCTTTATATATCATTGCACTGAGCGATTTTTTGTGCTGTCATGCTGACATTAAACAGTCAGAAAAGTAATACATTCATAACGATTCAATTACACCACTTTCGCAGTATGCTTAGGAGCAGACTACTAGCATATGATTAGTTTTGAATAATGTACACTCGAGATAAAAGGTCGTTGAACTACAGCACTTGCGTTTCAAAATAATATTATTGTATACTATAAAAACAAAAAAGCTTGCAAAGCTCTTTTTCTCTCCAAAAACTTTTGTGATTTGCTGCGATAACACAATATCTGCTCTGATTACTTGATAACACTTCTTCGTTTGAATTACCGCAGAAAACCGGTCTAGATTACCTTCTTGTATTATTTTAGGTGTACTAAACGTTACAGATGTTATTAGTCATAAAAGCTACCAGACAAACATTTGTAAAGCATCATTACTGTGCAAAAATTATATTTGGTTTGGCGAATATGTAGATAACAAGCGCATTCTATGATTCATTCAGTTCAATTGAAAAGACGGAGATTTCTCTGACCTAGCACAATAGATAATGGATTAAGTTAGGTTCATGTTGTTTATTTAAAAATTTATTTTTGAAAATCAGATTGTATAAACTTTTGAAGCGATTGATGAAACTTATTGGCTTTAATTGTCTGATTACAATTTTAAAATTATAGAAGCGATGACTTTTAAGAAAAAAGTGCTCCAATAAAAACTCCATGTACTCCATTAAAAACATCATAAAAACTCACTGGCATAAGCTATATTTAAGTCAATTTGTTCTTATGACCATTTTAATCAGATTGGTTCTGGGAAATTTTGTTATCATCTAGACTTTTATGAGATCCTTGCTCTGATAGAAAGCCCTAATTCTTCTTAATATGTTATTTTAAAGGAAATTACCCCCAGCTTTGCATTGTTCATAAATTATTAAGGAAACAATAATGCTTGCATTTAATTTATTTCATTCTCAAAATATTAATCTTATTTTTTTATAAGTTCAAGGTTGAGAGAAACACATAGCTTAAAATAAAGTAATACTATGTCAAGAACTAAGAACACAATAGCCTAGGGTTATTGCGTTTAGTCCAGTCAAGTTCTGTTTAAGTAAATCTTAAATACGTTCTACACGCAAAAAGATTCCAGACTCACTGTTCAGAAGGAAACTTTTTATATTGTACTTCATAGGTATGGGAGTCTGGTCACATACCGAAAACCTAAAGTTCTTGACAAGCATTGCTAGACCTATGCGAGCTTGCATTTCTCCAAAACGCATTCCGATGCAGTTACGAGGTCCGTCGCCGAAAGGCAACCACTCGACAGAGTCGCGGTTTTTCACGCGTTCCGGTGTAAAGTTATCTGGATTAAAGCGGTCTGGATTGGGATAGAACCTTTCATCACGGTGCATACCGCCAGCAGGAATTATAACGGACATTCCCTTCTTGATCACGTATCTTGGGTAGCCAGGCACAACGAAATCACTGAGGGCCTGACGGTTCAGCATTGGAAGAACAGTATACAGGCGTAGAGTTTCTGAGATTAAAATTTTAAAGAATTAAATAATGTTATTGAAAGCTGTGCAAGCTCGTTACCTGATATAACCTGATTCAAATATACCATTTCTTTGAGTGATTCGTATGTCAATTCGCCATTATTCTTATCCAGAACCGCATTGCATTCATCCCTCAGGCGCTGTTGTATGTCCTCATTCTGCGCCAGCTCGTACAGAGCGAATCCCATGGTAGTAGACGAAGTCTCAAACCCAGCATTGAAAAACACATATGCTTGGGCAGTTACCTCTTCAATTGTCAGGCTCGTACTCTCACCGGTTTCTGTTTTCATAAGGCGGTTGTTCTTCAGATCAATCAACTGATCCATAAAATCATTCCGTCGAATGTTATTCTTTTCCCTGAAGGCTACCGTTTCTTTTACAATACGCAGAAAGAACTCTTCAATATGGTCTGGTGTCATTTTCAAATGCAAACGACGAGCCAATTTGGGAAAACTGAAGAGGAAAGCCATTCCGAAGACTCCATATCGCATTTCCGAAAGAGATTTTCGGCCCATCACGCGAAATTCCGCCTCAGGATCCTTGAGACTGCTGCACTCAATGCCAAAGGCACAGGTACCTATGACATCAGTGGTAAATCTAGCCAGTAACTCCTTCACCTCCACCGTCGACGACTTTGACACCATATCACCGAAAACGTCAACAAACTCGTGACTCACTTTGACAACAGTGGGAAACATAAACTTGATTTTGCCAGAAGAAAATGTTGATGACAATTTGTTTCTCATGGCCTTCCACTTGTGACCATCCAGCAAGACTAGTCTACCTGACAATGGATCATCTTCTGGGTTACTAAAAAAACCTCGATCCGTGAAGTTGCTGAATTCCTTTATCAAAATAAGTTTCACCAAGAATGGTTCCAGAATAAATGCTGCTGGACGTGTGTAAGAGTAGAAACCGACAAATGGTCCAGATCCACGAAATTTGTTGTAGTATCGAAGAAACACCTCATTGACAGAAACCTTGGTACGCGCTCCTGCCATATTTCCCAACAGCAGGTGGGGCTCTTCGCACTTGATTCCCAAGTTTTGCCAGTAATGCATTTGCCGCCATAGATAGACGAACAGGAAGCCAATCAGCCCCAGCAGGGCTGTGAGTAGCAGCATTCCCACTCCCATGTTGAAAGTAGGAGCCAAAATGCGGGTCTGAACCCACCAAGATACGTCGCGCCACTGAAAATTGTTTCGGAAATCGGTGTTCTTATAAAGGCTTGAAGTCAATCGAAGTCAGAATGACATCTACATTGTTATCAATATTGTGATTAACGGTTTGTACTATCAACATTGATAGCAAGGTAATATTCAAGTACTGTTATACAGAAATACAAAGAGTTATCATGTTAACTTTTCTGCATTCAAGTAATTTATTAATAATAAAAAATAATCTTAATTTGTTTAATCGCACACAACCTGAAACCAGAAGTTTTCCCTTTGCGCATTGGATTCCAATGGAAAAAAAACGATCAAGCGCCTTGTAATCAAATAACATCCGTCAGAAATCAAAGTTCCATTCCGATAAAGATATATCATTATTAGTTATGACAAGATTATCATTTCATTTCATGACTCATAAAGAGAACGAAGATTCTCTAGGCTAAGCCAATAAATTTCAATGGATTTTAAGTTGTACAAGTATTTTTATTCTGACCATCATGATATCGATATTAAATATTATGTAAAACATTGCATACAGTTATTATAATTATATACTATTGCTGTGATCAATAACATTTCAATGTGCATTGCTGTCCCAATGGTTCTGTCTGCTGATCTCGGTGAATTCACCTGAACACAAATAACTTTTGTTGAAAGTTTACCTCCCTTTCACTCAAAGCTTTTGCGGTCATAATGACAAGCTGATTTTGTGTGAGCACACAACAAATACACCAACAAACAAAAGATTTATCTTTGGATATTTGAGAAAAAACAGTTTTTGTAATAAACAACAGTTAACAACAACAGTTAAGCAAAAAGGCTTTTATTTATGGTTTATAAAAATATGAATAAATATATTTTAAAAATACAAACGCTACAGTCAGGAGCTGACTGTATAAGGCCATGGATTATCATAGTATACCGTAGGCAATAGGTATAGGTATGCACTTCTAGCGCGTACCAAATTTCATTACAGTTGTTTCTTCTTGATTTTAATTTTTTTGACTGTAACTTTTCTTTTAGTTTATTAGAATAAAAAAAATAAAAAAACAAAATAAGAAATAATTAATAAACGAAAATTCGCACCCGCCTCAACCGGGAGTTGAACGCACGCACTCTCGCGCAGCCGTCCGCCACTCTAACCACTCGGCCATTGCCTCATTTCTTCGCGCATCGGCAAAGCTGCATTGTGAACCAATTCTGTTCCCATACAATGCAAATAAAAAGTTTAATAAAATGCTGTGTGTCTGACGCTAGATTTGAACTTCGGTATGCTTGCGTATGCTTGCGTAAATTAAATATACATATGTATATGTTCAAAGTGAGTTTAATTCGTATCATATCTCACTTATTTATAGTCCGATTTTAATGAAATTTTCACATAACGCCCGTGGCAAGGTATTTGTCATGTATGATATATAACTTTGGTTGTTGAGTTAATATTGTAGGTTTTAAGTAGTTATTTCTGATTTACAGAGGCGGGAAGGGGCGTGTCCAAATTTTAAAAAAACTTTGAGACACTGCAATATATATGTATGTTGTCACAAAATTTGATGACTCTAGCTCTTATAGTTTCTGAGATCCAGGTGTTCATACAGACAGACGGACAGACGGACAGACGGACAGACGGACAGACGGACAGACAGACATGGCTCAATCGACTCGGCTACTGATACTGATTCAGAATATATATAGTTTATGGGGTCGGAGATGCCTCCTTCTGCCTGTTACGCACATTTCCGTTCCGACAAACACAATAGACCATGAATTTTTTTAAAATCCATGGCCTAAAAAGTAACAATAAGTGTGTAGCATAGTGATATTTATTGGTAAGGTAAGAAAAATAAACGTACGTTATCAGTTCAAATAATTTACGACGGAGCATCAAACAATCTGGCAACACTGCTGATACACTTTCAACCAATTTTTGTCTTGCTATAGAAAGGTGTAGATTAAAATATTTTCAATATAAATATAATATAAAATATATTTTATAGTTAATTAAAATCTTTAAAGATATAAGATACCTCTTAAAATATTGGAAATTTATAACTCTTCATTGAGGATAATTTCTCTGTGTACAGGGTAACTGCAAGTTGAGCATTTAAGCTGTCTGACAGTCGATTAGATTTCAAGTGCGGATATTGGTAGTAACAACGACAACAAAATAAGCACTTAGTACAACAAAAGTTGAACAATTTGTTTGTGTTATTTATTCTATTGCCATTTCGTTTGTGTATTTTGTTGTTGCCTTATTTTTCTTTGTTGTTGTGTAGAATTTACGTGCTAATTACGCGTAAAATTCAGCAGGTCAACTAGAGAAATACATTGAGAGAAAAGCCAATGAGCTTTGAGTACTTCATCACCTGCACGCGATGTGAGTGGAAATTTTGAAGGGCATGATAAAATTGATTTGCCTCTGACTTGCCATGACTTGCAGCTGTCACATACCTATCAGTTAGTTGAACAAAGCCTCCAAAGTGTCCACAAACATCGCGACACGACTGACAAGCGCCTTACATTTTGCTACTATTTGTATTTGCTGCTTACTCATAAAACACACAAGAATTTCGCACGGTGCAATTGAGTTTTACGGCCCACTTTAATTAGACCGAACCCCACCTCAACGAGAATAGCATAGGCATTTGAAAGGCAACCAACTACGCTTTTATCTAAACGAAAAAATAATGAAAATAAAAGTTGATAACCAACGAAAATGAACTTTAAATTGTATATACTATGGAGATAATGTATGTGTAGAAACAATCGGCTTGGACGATCGAGCGAATGCGCTGACAAACTCTGAAGAATCTTAACGACCGAGCATTAACTTTAATTGCTGGTTTACATATATACATATAAATACATATGTATGTATACGATTGTATAAGTTTAACTTCGAAACAACTTCGAGAACACCCTACGATGGGTATGATGTGGTAATCGGAAACGTTTTGGAGAGCACCGGATTCAATTAAGCGCTCCATTTAGTTTATATTTTTCTTTATTTTTTGTTGTGTGCAAAATACTCTCATCATTGAATCATCCTACGCGAATCTGGCCAGACATACCAGGCGAGTATTCAACTATTCTCTGCGCTGGCCTCAACTGGCTGCGACGCCCACTGTGAGGTGCTTGAGCCGGTCGCCAATCCATAAGCAGCAATTGCTGTGCTGTAGCGCACACACTAGCTCTCTCCCCCACCAGGCGAAAAGCTCCCAACACGGAGCGACTGTGTGGAGCGTATCGTAAATATTATTTCTCAATTGCAGTCAGTCGAACATCGCGTTTTGGTAATGAACGTAACAGATTCAACTTGTCGCTGAGAACGCGTACGCGACTCGACATTAGATCATTGTGAGCAACTCCAGCAACAACGACGACGACGATTTCCGGGCCAAAAACAGTGATTCAAGTGTGCTCTCAAGTGTGTGTCTGTGTGTGTGTATGTATATGTGCTTGTTGTAATTATAGCGAAATTTAAGCGCAACCATGAAGAACATGTGGATAATATACATGATTGTGGGTCTAGTGGTGCTGGGGCTGTTGTTGCTCTTGTTTATGGCCGCACGTTATCAGCGTGAATACTGGCATTACTTGGGTATCCCCCATGAGAGGCCCAAAAAATTATGGCACATCATCAAGCAGCTAGTCACTCAATCACTCAGCACAGATGCCATGAAGGCGGCCCACTACACGGCACTGTACAACAAGTTCAAGGGCAGCGGACCCTTTTGTGGCTTCTACGCACTGTTGCAGCCTCGTGCTCTCATCCTCGATCGTGAACTCATCCGACAAATAATGATTAAGGATTTCTGGAATTTCAATGATCGTGGCATTTACTGTAATCTGAAATCGGATCCATTGTCGGGTGATCTATATGGATTGCGTGGCGACAGCTGGAAGGAGATGCGTCAGAAATTGGATCCATGCTTCGAGCGCGATCGCATGGCTTGGCTGTATGGCAATCTGTACGATGAGGCCGAGCAGCTGTTGCTGGTAGTCAGCACAACACTGATGAAGCAACAACACTCTACACTCCATATACAAAAGCTAATGCGACGCTATGTGCTCTCGGCCTTGGCAAGCTGCGTCTTTGGACTTGATGCAGAACACCGAAAGAAATATTCACTGGATGAGTTCGAGGAGATGACTGAGCTAGCGCTGAGCACACGTAAACATGGCTACCTTATGAATCTATTGATGGTACGCTTTCCGAACTTCTGTCGCCGTCTGCGATTGCGACAGACACCCAAAAAGGCAGAAGCATACTTCCTCACACTCCTCGAGGACATTGTGCGAGAGCGCGAGGTATCTGGAGTGAGGCATCAGGACTGTCTGCAGCTACTGCTGGACATCAAGGCGCTGGAGCTGACCACACACGAGTACAAGGCGGACAAGGAGCTGAATGCGCATCTGCAGCACGAACTGGTCGCCCATGCGTTTGTCTTCCTCAAGGCGGGCTACGAGCAGACCGCCAACACATTGTCCTATGTGCTCTACGAGCTGGCGCTCAACCTGGAGGTGCAACGTCAGGTGCGAGCGGAACTTAAACAGGTCATGGCGAAGCATCAGAACAATCTAAGCTACGAATGTTTGCAATCCCTGACCACTTTGGGTCATGTTATACTGGAAACACTGCGCATGCATCCCATAACACCCTACATAATGAGGCGAGTACTCAACACATATCCCGTGCCCAATCACATCAAGTATACGCTGACCAAGGAACTCTTTCTGATCATACCCACGCATGCGATACACAATGATCCGGAAATCTACCCGGAACCAGAGAAGTTTCAACCCGAACGTTGGGGAAGTAAGCGAGATTCGCTGAAGGAGCAGAGCACTTGGTTTGGCTTCGGTGTCGGTGTGCGCAACTGCATTGGGATGCACTTGGCCCAACTGCAACTGCGACTTGCACTGGCGCTGCTACTGCTAGAGTTCGAGTTCACAATGAACTCCAAGCGACCACTGGTCAGCATAGAAGATGGCATTGCGCTGCAGCTGACGCCTCTGGGCGTGGTCGAGCCGGGCACAGAGGAGCGAGCGCTCTAAGGAACATGAATTTAGAGAGGAACTGATCTAAAGAAGGCAATAGAATGATAGTCAGTATAAAGAACTCGTCAAGTGCGAGCAAGATATTCAGTTGGAATTTAAGATATCGAAGTGGGTTGTAATGCTTTAACATTAATTGTAATTTTATTTATTTCAAAAACTTTAGAATAGTTAATAATTTTAATTAAAACATATGTATGAATAGATTTGCATTAATTACATTTAAATACAGTTTGCCGTTCGATATGCGGAACACTTTCCATGTGATTCCCAGTTAGGTTGAGTAGAAAAAGTGCCTATTTAAATATTTATCAACTGTTTTTATTATTATTATTATTATTGTAAGTAGCTCTGCAAAAATAATTTCTAGTTACAATTATTAATTGTTTAACATATTTGCCTTGTATCTGTTTAGTGTTAGTTTTATTGTTGCATTGTCGTTTGCTGATATGGTTTGCTTTATGGCCAACCCCCGCCAACTCCCCTGACGAGAGAGTGGTGTGAGCCCAGGTTAGTGCAGTATTTTTGTGTTTGTTTAGTATTTAGTACTTGGTATTTCTATACAGAGATAGTATCTCGTTAGTTGTGAACAGGTTTTTCATTCGATTAACAAACTAAGCTTAGAACACAAATTAAAGTACACAAATTTCGTTGTATATTGTGAGCTGATTGAAGACTTACGAATAAAACGCATAGTATAAGAATAAATAAATCAAGTTAAAGTTAGTTTTAAATCTGCTTTTGAGCGCTCTTTTTATATATGTATGTCTTCTGTGTGTGTGTGGGTCAGTTAAGGTTCAGTTAAGCTATTAACAGTTGTTTTCGTCCGGTATGGAATGCTTTAGCTACTTTTAGCTCTCTAGGCAGCGCTACGAAATGCTAATTCAAAGCTTATAACTAATTTTTGTTCGACATTTTGGCCGCTAATACAAAAAATGGCTAACTGGCGCTCTACTTAGCCGGCTTGGGTCGCGCGGGCAGGGGTAAACTCTTGCGTATGGGATCACTGCGATTGGGCAGCTTGCTGCGCAGCATCTGCTCGTGCACGTAGAGCAGCAGTCCCACATCACGATGTCCGGCCTGCCAGGCGATCTTGAAGGCAGTGCTTCCATCCTGCAGAGAAAACGGGGGAGCACATCATAAGCAAGGGGCAGAGAATGCATACACGCACACATTTACCACATCCTGAATCAGTGAATCGCAATCCTGTTGCGATAACAAATGCTTCACAATATCCACACGACCGTGCTCAGCGGCGCACATGAGAGCCGTGCTGCCATCCTCGTCCTGAATGTTGATATCGGCTCCGGCATCCAGCAGCATGGCAACCATGTCACTGTTACCATGCGACACAGCCAGCATCAGTGCGGTTTGGCAATGCTGCAAGAGCAACAGAGAAAGAGGGAGAGACAGTGAGAGAGGAGTGTGGATGGGATTGGTTAGTAGAGAGTGCATAGAGTACATATTAGATTAGCTCACAGCCTGGCACCGATTAAGTGGAGTTTGTGGCCTTTACCTACCTTCTTTGCCCGTATGTTGACATCGGCCATCTGGAAGAGTCGCTCAACGACAATCCGATGTGCCGATTGCTTCAGCTTGGCCAGCGATACGAGCATGACGCACGAGTATCCAGCGTTATTCATTTGGTTTACATTGCAAACCTTGGAATCCAGCAATATGGACACGACGTCAAAGTTGCCATGGGACACCGCATAATGCATTGCCGTGTTGCCCTAAACGAATCGAATTAGATAAGCCTGTATAAGTATATTAGACACTGAGACACTCACATTGTGATCGGAGAGATTGACACAGTACTCCAACAGTGGCACCGACTGCGACTCAAAGTAGTCCAAGTAATCCTCAACCTCGTGCGGATTGGAGCTGGCAGTGCTGGAGATGCGGAACCAGTGCTCCCCAATGGTTGCCTTGGGTGTCTTCAAGCTGAACGATGAGAAGGGCTTGGAGCCCAGTTTCTTGAGCAGCGAATCATTGATGGCCTTCAGTGCATCTTTCACCTCCTTGGGCAGCTCAGTTCTGCAGAGGACATTGTTAAAACACATGACAATTCCCATTCCCATTCTTATCTATACTCACTTCTTGCGTGGCTCCGACGGCGCCTGAGCCAGCTGATGTAGCTGTGCCTTGGTGGGCAGTCGCTCCACCTTAGGAGTGCCCTCCTCCACCAACTTGCGCTCTATGACCGTCTCCTGGGACTCTTCGCTTTGACTAGACTTTAGAGGCGTGCTCGACTTCTTGCGTGCACCTTGTGCGATTTCCCGCTCCACATTCGAGTCTGTCGAGGCACTAAGTGCTTGCTCCGGCGAGGCGGACTTGGTGCTAGTCGTGGTGGCCGAGGAGGTCATTAGCGGTGCTGGTGAGGCATCGCGTGACCAGCTGATGCTCACGCGTTTCTCCTCACGCACAATCAGCTCATCATCACCCAGCTGACTGTAATCCAGATCCTGTAACGCAGTAGTTAACTGTTTTGTACTGCTGGACGGTTCTTTGATGAAATTTTGGGACTCTGGTGACGCTTCGATGGACACGCTGGGCGGCTTTTCCTGCAGCGAGCTGTGTGGGAAAAATCGAAAGAAAAGTTGATTAAACTGAACTGTTTCGTTTTACTTAACTTAAACCTACGTTAGCAACAGCGCTGAGCAGCCACTGACCACCAGAGGGTAGCAGGTGAAGCTGCTCAGGCCGGAAAACATGGAAAACACCATTGAAGGAAAACGAAAAGCCAAACAAAAAACAAAAAAGGCGACACAAAGGAAGCGACAGCTAACAAACGCGCCAAAGCGAAAGCGAAAACTGAAACTGAAGCTGCTGCTGAGGCCCTGAAGGTCACCACGACCAGGTCGGCGTCTATTCGCAGGCATTCGGAGACGCATTCCGAATCCAAAACGAGCCGAGGGCAACTGCAATGCGCATGACACGCAAATGACATGGACACGTTGGGGGGTTTGTGTCTTCGCTGCAGGGGGAGTTGTGTCTTTACTAAAGAAGCTTTTGAAGTTGCACATGAGAGCTTTGAATTGACGGCACGCACAGTGGGATGCGTACAGTATAAAATTTAGTTTGTAAATTACAAAATTAAATAAAATATTAAATTATAAAATAAAATATGAAAAAATACAAACAAATAAATTAAATAATTTGAAACTAAATAGAAATTTCTGCACATTTCAGTTTGTAAATTAAAAAATTAAATTAAATATTAAATTATAAAATAAAATATAAAAAAATACAAACAAAAAAAATTAAATAACTTGAAACTAAATAGCAATTTCTACACCTTTCATAAAATGTCCTATTCCTTTCTTAGGTTACTCACCCCAAGCGTGTCTTTCGTTCCGCCTTTGGGCTCTTGGTGGGCGCGGGCGATGTCTTGGTGGTTGTGGGCAACGTGTAAGTGTTCTGGCGCTGGAACTGCCGGCGCACGGGACTGGGACTAGTTAGATGCTTGGGACGCGGTATACGCGAGTCAGCCGATGCCGAGCGTCTGATGGTGGGCGTGGCCGTTGCCGCTGGCGCTGGTGTTGCCACAGTTGCTGGCTCGACTGTCTCCGCCTTGGAGAAGTCCTTGGCCAGCACCTGAATGGCCTCCTTGCAGGAATCACAGTAGTTTGCCGCACATGCGATTGAGATATGCGGCTTGACAATGTCACCACAGCCCACGTCCCGTTTATGCACCTGCTCCGTGTTGCACGACGAGTGCACAGTCCTGGGCTCCGGCTTGGGCAGTGGCGTTGCATCGGTATTGCTGGCGGTGTGACAAGTTACGGGACGCACAAGCGGTGCCATCAGTTGCTCCGACTTGGTCGCACTGCGCGTCAGGCGATTCAATCCCGCAGTATCTGTCTGCCGACTGGTCGACTCCACGCCACACTGTGTGGCAACCTGCTGCAGTTCCGGCTTCACCTGAGCAGCCGTCGAACGCAGCGTGGCGGACGTGGTCTGACTGAAGGCACTGTGCACCAGTGTTCCAGCAGTTTGGCAGGCAATTGTCTTGCGTTTGATCGCCGGCGTTGGATCATGCTCACCCAGGCTGAAGGTATTGCTGCGTCCAGGCAACTGTGGCGCCGGCTTCGGCTTCTCCAGCGACTCCTCGGTGCCGCAGGCAACACTACGCTTGCTCACCGCGCACCTCTCGCACAGCACATCGGTTATGCGATGCTCGGAGCTGCCCACACTGCGCACATCCGGTTTGCAGCTGGTGAAGTTCTCCCGCGTCGAAGGCTTCGCTGTGCTGCCCACATTGTGTTTGAGCACAGGTCGCTCCGGCGTTGTCTGCATGCACGAATCACGCAGCTCCCGCTGTGGCACATACATCTGTGTGCCCACCGAGATGAGATGCCTCAGACGCTGCTTGTGGCTGTCTGCCAGTGCCAGTTCAATCTTCTGCTTCAGCTCCAGCTGCGAGTACAGCGCATCGGCCTGTTGGGTGCCCACATGGCGAGTGCTCTGCAACGAACCACCAACTGCCACATCCCGTGTGGCAATCGCTTTGCTCGCCGCCTGAGTGCCCACATCACGGCGTATAATGCTTGGCGATATGGAACTGCTGCGCATGCGCGCCCCAAGACTTTCCAGGGAGACGGGACTAATGCGCTGCGGCGTAAACTGCACAGGCGATGCAGTCTTTATGCCCGGACTCGGTGGCGAAGGCGTCTGTCTCTGGGCACGCAGCAGTTCCTCGTTGCGACGCACCAAACGCTGTTTCTCAGCACGCAGTGAACTCAGCTCCGACTGCAAGAGAGATAGAAATCAATTAAAATCTCCCTCTCTCTCTCTCTTTATTTTACTCTCATTCACCTCCATGTCGGGTATGACCTTGACCTGCTCTTCCAGGTCCTTCAACCGCTTCAAGCTCAAGGCCATTTGCTCGCGTATCTGGCACAAGGCTTGCGCATCCGCTGTCGTCTGACCCGCCTCAGATCCAACTGGCGACTGCATAGGGCTTCCACTGCCGACCAAACCATTGCCCAATTCCGTTTTGGGCGTTGCCAGCAGATGATGGCGACGCGGTGGCGGCGGCGGTGGCGTTGCCGTTTCCTTGTTTGTCTGCTCCAGCTGCTCCACCGGCGATTTGGCATTGGCTGCCACCGTGGCCTGCACATAACTCTCGTACTGCACCTCAGCCGGACTGGGGCGCTGCTGTAAGGGCAGCGTATTCGAGCGCTGGAACAGACGCGGCGAGCGGTTGCCCGCCATGCAGGAGTCTGCGAAGAGAAGAAAGCATTATAAGTATGATATATATATATCATATGTAGTATGTTTAACTGGTAGAACTGTTTGGTTACTTGCTGTGTGGATTGTCTTGCTCAGAACTATTTTGATTTGCAAACTGGCCATAAGCATTCGCATTTGCCTACTGTGCGAGCCATGCGAACTTTGATTCGATTGGAATATGGTGGGGTTGGTAGTTAAGATAGTATGCTATCGGAACATTAGGCGAAACTGTGCCACTGCTGCCACTGCGCATAATTTGTCGAGCCAAACAAAAAAAGTGGCGAGCAGAAAAGAGAATTGCGACAACACGAAAAGGCAAAAGAGACTTGACTCGGGGTGCCTCCTTTGTCTGTCCCCACACATACATATAATATATATATGTGTATACATTACGAGTATATGATGGTATATGGTATGTGTGTGTGTGTGTTTGTCGGCGACTGCTGATAAGTGCCCCGACTGGCGCTATTATTATTCAATATTGATTTTGCCTACATATTGCACACATTTATTTATATAAGAGACACACTGTGCGCCCCCCTTTGGGCTTATCAAATGAAGAGCACCAATATGCCTGCACATACATATATGGATACATATATAGCACCAGCACGTGTTCGAGACTGATTCCCTTCAACATTTCTCTAGAATTTTGACTTATTCGCGAGGCCTTAAGCAGCTGCTGATTTATTTTTAATCTTTACTTTAATTTAAATTTTCAATTTAATTTTCTCTACAATTTTGACTTATTCGCGACCCCTTAAGCAGCTGCTGATTTATTTTTAATCTTTAGCTTTAATTTAAATTTTCAATTTAAGTTTATTCTCTCCCTCCCTCATGAAAAGTGCGCCAAAATGGCATTCAAAGTGACAGCTCAGTTGTCGCAGTGCATTAAATGAGTCGCACAATGCGCATACGCACTGTGTGCCGACAGTTGTTACTCATCGCCTGCTGCCGGCTGCCAAGTAAACTCTTTCTTTTCTTATAGTCTCATTTCACATTTCTTTTTGGGCCTTTTACTGTGTTGTTGTTTTTTGTTATATTTTGGATGCTGCTCCATTTGCTGCTATTACTTAATTTCAACACGAGTTCGCACACGTTGAACTCGGCAACAAAAAACAAAATTGTTGTCTATTTTCTATTTTCCGTTTCTCTGTTTTTAAGTATTTTCGTTGCCGTGGCCGGTGCCAAGTTGGCTGAGCCGAGCGAGAAAAAGATGGTCAAGGCAATGCGAGGCAGAAGGCAGAAGAAGAGCCGCCGCACGAGTCGCGTGTTTGGTAGCATTGACCGGCAGCATAATTAATCAGCTTTTATGAGCTAGAAAATTAGCTAAATGAAAATTGAATACACAAGTGTGTAGAGCGTGTGATTGTGAGTGAATACCAATATGAATATGAATAGCTCGTCAAGCTAATGGACCTACAGTCATGCCACCAGCTCCTTGAGCTGCCGCTTGGCCTCGGCTCCGCCTTCATTTTGATCGCTCTCTTCAGGCGTCGCAGCGGCAACGTATTGTCGGCCGTAGCAAACATCGTTGTTGTTGTTAATGTTGTTGTTGTTATTGTTGTTGTTGTAATTATTGATTTTTAGTTGGTTAATGTCAGCAGTAATTGCACAGCAATGCAGCTTCCTAATTAACAGTGCACTCAGCGTTCAAGGCAGCATTCATTGCACTTTGACAGTGCGCACACAAGTAAAAACAAAACACAAAAGCGAAACAAAATTCTGTTTTATTTTTATCTGCGATTTTTATGCGACTTTTAGCTGATGTTTTAGTTGTTATTGTTGCGTTAATTAAAGCATTCAGTGTGTGAGTAATCGGGAATATTAATTTGATTTGCTTTGATAGACGACGTTCAGAACACATCAGCACATCAAAGTCGAGACGAAGCGAAAGCGTCAGACGTTATCTTGCACAGTGCTGCTCAGCATTATATGCACACGCATTCACACAGACAACTATAACAACTCACTCAGCATGAACTCATGCTTGATTCTCTTCAAAATCGTAAGCATTGGCATTGAGAATAAGTATATAGTGCCGATCGCATATAAATATATCGCTCTTTTCATTTATATATATCTCAACTATATATATCGTATATCGATTCCTTGTGTTTTTGTTTTAGCAATTTTCTTTGTAGGTCGTCTTAAATTTATTTCCCAAATTGTTTCGCTTTGATTTATATTAGATGTTTACACGTGGGTGAGATTCGTTCCTTCTTCTTTAATATTAGACTTTTATATTTTTAAACTTTGTCCAAGCTATCGATAATATTTTATTTGTTTTTATGCAGATTCGATCGCTGTTATTATTTGTTTATTACTTTTGTTTTATATTTTATTATATTATAAACATTTAATGAGTTTTAGAACATTTCGTAGTTGTTTCGGTTCGGTTTGTCGATGCTTTCGTGTTTCGCGTGTTAGTTTGTTTTCATTATTATTTCCTTCGCATTTCGCACTTCTTTCTTCGATTATTTTGTTAATTCGTTTAGACCAATTCGCAAATTTAGTGGGGTCTCTCTCGCTGCTAGACACATTTTATGCTTTTCGTTTGAAAGTCGTCGACAAACTGCGTTGAGATTTTCGAACTGCCGACAGGCACGAAAAAATAAAATTCATTTAGCAGCAGCTGCTCTTTTTTTTTTGATATTTTTTGTTGCTCGTTTTGCGTTTTTGTTATTATTTAACACGAGTCTTGTGCAAAAGCAGCACAGCACAACATTTTTGTTATGTATTACTAACAAAAAACCAAAACAGCAACAACAACAACAATAGAGAAGCGAGAACCCCGGCGAGAGACCCCAGCGATAAGGTCGTCGCTCGCTCAGCAAATACAAATTAAACAATCTGAAAAACAGCAACAACAACAGCAACAACAACAGGCACAACAAATGAAAAATAGACAAGAGTTTGCAGATAAGCTAAATGCACCTTATTAAATGATAATGCTGATTATGATGACGACGCGAACGAAAAGTGAACCTATTTTGTAATATATTTAGCCACTTTTCAAGGTGAATTTTCGCTGCTATTTGTTCGATCACTTTACAAGCAAATAACAGTTAATACTGCAAAGCAATTCGAGGTTTTGGCACTCGAAAAGGGAATTACCAAAACGGGAACGCCCTTTTATGAGGTTGCTTGCCGGCAATCGATCAATATCGATTGAGCTTGCGATATCAACCCGCTAATCAATCAAATTCTTTAACCCATATCTATGTGGGTTAATTTTAGCTACAATATTGACTTTATGACGTTACTAAACAGTTAATTATGACCACATCAGAAGTGCTAAGGATCCATCACTATAGATAGGTTTGTTTGTGTGTTTGTAAAATTTAAAAAGACCTATTCGAGTACTAAAGCAGAACCAAATCGATTATCGTTCCCCAATTGCTTGAAGGTTAATTATTATCAGCCGATAAACGTTTTAATTGTTGAGCAAGTAGAATAGACACCTCTCTCTGTGTGCTTGGCCCAAGGTTACCAAAATACAATATCTCTATACGCACTTGGCATTGCATCTCTATTGTTAGATAGTTTTCTGAGCTCGTTCGTTGGGTTCTTGGCAAGAATTGAATATAATGCCAAGGTGCCGTTAAGTCATTTATTAAAAAGGCCTAAACGATTGTCATTATCGCATGCGAGAGCTGGCTGTGATGATCATTTATCATTGTCAGCTCAGTCATCAACTCGTTCTATAGCTAAGCTCCATAGCTCCAGCTAAACTGGCCGCTGGCAGAGTATAGCGACAATTTGATTTGATTATTTGCCTGCGATTTCTTGCATCGCTTTTTTTTGCACACTTTATGGCAAATTTATGGCATAAACAAATACAAGAAATACGGGCCACAAAAAAAACCACAACAACCACTACAACAACTTCGGAATTTGCATGCAAATTGAGCGCCAAATGCGCATTTCAAAATTGATTTAAGATACGAATGCCTCGCATTGCCTTGAAGTTGCCACGCCAGGCCAGGCCTCATGTAAACTCCAATTGAGTTCGAAATGCCAAAGATGCAAAGCGATTTTTATCTATCTCGATGTGAGGGATATATCTATAGGCAGTATCTGCAGTGGGGGGACAGGAGAACTCCAGCTGCAACTCAATTTTATTTTTATTTGGCGCAGAAAATTGAATTATGCATTGGCGACGCAGGACTGACAGTCTTTAAGGCTGTATGCAAACGCATATAGATTGCTTTGATCTAACACGGCTAGCGTGCTGAGTTGACAGCTTCATGTGTTGCACAGTGGGACAAACAGTTGAAACTGAATGTGAAAATGATGACAGAAAAAGCTAAAAATGTGCATAGAAAATGGAGGTAATATATTCCAAATATTTTCTTATTGTTTGTCCACTTGAAAGCACCTCTGCACCACTGTAACAGATTTCAACAACTTCCAACAGTTGCGCAGAATTATTCACACTTTCGTGCGTAAAAGTGTCACTTGCGACGCGCCGTCGCTAATTGCTGAAAAGACGAACGGCAGAAAGCAAAAGTATCTGCCAGATACAAGAGTGAAGTCGTCTCACATTAGACTATGAATCATGCCCCATGCCCCATGAGCTAAGCAGTATTTCCTCATCTATTTTCGTGTCAGTTGACGAGAAGTTGTTGATGATGATAAAGAAGATATTCAGTCACCTGCAACATCAAAGTAGCGATCCCACGTGCTGTTGCCCATGCGTCGTTCCCGCAGCTCCATGGCAGCATCCCTCGCCGTGCCCCCATAGCCGTTGCTCAGGCTCAGGCTGAGACTCAAGCTATTGTTGTTGCGATCCATGGAGGAGCCATTGCCAGTGCCATTGTAGCTATACGCGCCAGCCTTGCGCCGCTTGGAGGAGGCGCGTTCCAGTGTGCGTTCAAAATCGCTGCACACCTCGTCCAGTGCCTCGTGGAGAAAGGCGCGTGTCTCCGGCGGACTGTTGGCTGGACGTGCAGGCGCAATATATTGCCCATAATTGTTGCTGCTGTTGTATTTGTGTGGCTGATAGACACCCGCATCGCTCTCGACGCCACCACGTAGCGAGGAGCAGGTGGAGGAGGCTGTGCCGTAGGGCGACTCACAACGAGGCGCATGCCCGTTGTTGTTGTAGCTGAAGCGTGGCACCGACGACGAGCGTGGCCGATAGCTCGGCGCTTGCCCGACTTCTGCGCCAGGGTGTGGCGAATCCGGTTCACTTTCATGTGCCGCCTGCGAAGTGCAAACAGGTGACAAGTTAATCGACTGCGAAGTTGCCAAAAGATCAAAGGCAGCACCCTCCGGAACTCACTCACCTCAGCCAGCTTGGGCTGCACGCGACTCTCCGCCTGCCAATCCCCACCGAACAGACTCTCGAAGCCCAACATGAACTCCATGGACTTGCGCGAACGTCGACGATCGCGTCGCTGCAGCTCCTCCTCGCTGGGCTTGGCATTGGCCAGCGCCTCGCAGTAGCGCACAAAATCCAGATCGATGTGATAGCCATAGGGACAGCAGTTGCAGCTGCGCACCGAGCGGGTTAACGTGGAGTTGGGGGTGCCACCATTGTTGTTCGGCATTTGACGAGCTGCAAAAGGGGAGAGGGAAGAGAAAGAGAAAGAGAGAGAGATAGATGACCGGATGAGCATATAAAAAAAGTAACTCGCATGCAGACAACGTTAATCTCAATGTCACTATCAAGGTCGCGTCGCCTTAAGTTCATCTGCTTTCGATTCTTGGTATTGGCAACACAAAAACACACACACACACACACATACGCTGTGTCTCGTTTTTTGTAGCAGCGTCTGGCTTAGTTTTTGTGCGTGGCAAGCTGTAGCCGCAGTTGCCACACCTGCTCGCCTTAAACACGTTTCGGCATTTTGTAAACTTGCCGCAGCTGAAGCACACAGTTCTCAGAACGTATCCGTGAGATAAATTTGTGTGATTTGCTGGCCATATTTATGTTTAATTGCTTCATATAATAACTAATTTCGTTTCATTTAGATAACGATGATGATTCATGCGGCATCATTTGTATCTCTTTTCTACCTCAGGAAACTTGTCTTCTCAATGCATTGAATACTGAGGCTGAAGAGATCAAGAGATCGAGAGATTTATGTGAATTTGTTTTGATCATTTATTTTCGCTGTATTATACTCTACAGATCTTATATAATGGGTTTATTATTGATAATTTATATAATAACTCCAATTAGATACACTTATTAAACTCACTTAAAGCAATTTCTATAATACTCGAAACTACTTTGTACACTTGCAAAAATTATCCAACCAGTTTCAAAGTTTGCTTTAAATTCTCTGATATATTAGCAATTGCATACAATTTATTGATAAATTAATATGGCAAATTTTAATTAGCATTTATGTCAATTTAGATAATCCATATCAATTTAATCAGTCTATTGAATAACTTTATATCAGTCTCTTGGATAACTTCAATTTTCAATATCCCCTTCTTAACCGATTACTGTTATCTATTGCACTTTCTTTGGGTTTATTTATAAAGAATATGTTAACCTATTCTCACTCACTTGCACGCTGTGCAGCAAAGGTGGTTCGCCTGCTCTCATACCAAAGCCACAGCACAAGCAACCACAATAGATTCCAAAGCATTTGACCTTAGGCCCAAAACAGGGAGAATCGATAGGGAGAAATACGCGTTAGAAATTCCCTGGTGTCGCGCGTCTAATTTATCGACCATTTGGAACGCAAGTCCTCATCTAAACTGGACGGCAAAGAATCCGAATTTTTGTTGAACTCATCATGCAGATAATTGGCGATAAGATAGGCGACTTATCAGTCAGTCGACTAAACATGAAGAATACTTACGATTGTGCAGTGTGGAAGCTTTTCAGTGGCGCCATCTAACTGTCAATTCTAACTGATGAAACTCTGCTGGTTTCACTTTCAATATACACGACACGATTCATTCATAAAATCATGTGTAAGTCTTGTGGGCGTCGTTGTCTCGTTGTGAAAGTGTCTGGCTGCACCACGCGGCGTATACTTGTTTTCGGTGTGTGTGTGTGTGTCTGACAAGTGGCAGCGACCTGTTAACCAGGCCGATTAACCGCATATTGATGAGCACATTGCGCCTGTTGCGCCGTAATTAACAACCAACAGGGCCATGGCCGGCTGCGGGGGCGTGGTGCTAATGACGATGCTTGCCGGCTTAATTATCACTGCTGTATGGCATAGCAAACACACACACACTCCCACACAAGCTCGTGTCGCACATAATCACAGCTGTTTGCTTAGTCTCACTTTGGCATTGGCTGTGTTTGCTTCGGGCGTTGCATTGTGGGCGTCTGAAGAATGCGGCCTGCCTAATGTCGCCTAATTACCAGACCCAAGTCTGTCTCTCTGTCTGTCATGTCTGCCTGAGTGCTTGTCTATGGTGTCAGTCAGCGTGTTTGCTCTGTCGATTGAATTGCGAAACGAAACAGCAACTTCCTCATTCTGCAACCTCGACAGTTCTATAGTTAATTGACGTCTACTTTGGATAAACATAGACTGCACTTTGGCAGCTGCTAATGAGCATCTTAGTTCATGAATGGCAGCAAATAGATTTTAATATATCAGGCAAATAAACTCCATATATCAACTTGAAACATAGAACTCGTTCAGAAGTACAAATATAACCAAGGTGATCTCATAAGGCACTTAAAATATCTTTAAAAACAAAACATTCGATATAGTCACAGAAGAATATGATGTATAAATGCTTTACTAAGGAATATCAAACAAAAAACTTGTTTAGAAATTTATAAAAATGAAGCATAAAGTTGATCCACTATATGAGTTAATAACCATAAGAGTTTAGCAACATTCTATTAAGATATGTATGTCTGCATAAGATGAAACTTATGGAAGTAATTACTTTTATTCACATTTCAATATTATTTTGCTTATAATAGTAACTGATAGTTATGATAACATTCTACAGAAATAGAAAAGTATACATTTTATGCATGCAAGCACCTATATGTATATAAGGTCTAGAGACGGTAATAAATAAGTTAGCTGTTACATAACACAGTTAGCGCCAAATTCCCTTCCCCCCCTTCCTGTCATACCCTGCCAGCAATCACATTAACTGTAACATTTGCTGTGCACACTTTGTGCAACTCAATTTACACAAGCTGAGCAACAGAAACAGATGCCATAAAAGGTGCCCATTTATACGTACAGTGACATAAATCGCGCACTCGGCTCACATAAAAATTAAGAAATTAGCCCAGTGTACGACAGCGAACTAAGTGAACTGTGAGTGAGAGGTAAATTATGATGCCAACTCCGACTCGGGATCGATTTTGCAAAACGTATTCCAGGCAGACCCCAAAATAAAATAAAAGAAACAGCTCAACAAATTCTCATTATTATCATCAGCAGCATCATCATGATCAGCCTGGCCCGATTGTAATGACTAAATTTACAGTGTGGGCGGCTCAGCCGAAGTCAAAGAGGAAGACGATGACAATGACGAGACGCTGCCCAGCATACGAAATGAAGGCGACTTGTGAATGAATTTCGATTGGACAAAGCCAAGAGGGGAATCAAAAAAACACAAAAAAAAACAAAATAAAAACTGGTTGGTCCAATCTGTCCGTATGCAACAATGTTGCACATATCAAGGAGCTACCCGACTGGGGGCAATTTCAGCTGCAGCTAATGAAGCTAACGGTGGAGCAGCAACATCAACAGCAACAACAACAACAACAGCTACTACTACCACAAATTACCGCAAAGTGCCGAAACTTAACTATGCTAAACACGTGCAGAAGCTGTTCAATCTAATTGCATGACACGACTGAAATGACAACCATAAATTATCAAGAAAAAACATAAACTAAAAATGAAACAACAGCACTTTTTTAAAATTGATACTTTGCTTAAAATATTAATGAACAAATATTGCTGAAGCAATTTAAGATTTTTGCTTGGTTTTTTTTTATAGCTCAGGCAATCAGAGAAAACGATTAATTACAGCTGATTTTATTGACATATCAATAAAGGCTTCGGCAAAGTTTACCTTGAAATGTCGTAATAGAAGTTAGTGTTGATTGAAGATTGAAATTTATCAAAGTTTTAGTTGAGATCTAGCCAGAATGCGGATTGAACAAAGAGAAGCATTTGTATGATATCTCAGTTTAGAATGAATATTTTGAATATTTCATCTGTTTACTGATTTTTGATCAAGTACAGTATCTAGGCATATTTTTTTGTTGGTGTGTGTAGTTAAAAGAAAGAGGTGCATTTATATGACATTATACTATATCGTATATTTTACTTCAGTGTAAACGTTCTTTATAAATATCTTAATTCACTATGAATATTAAACTTTTTATTCTTTCCCGATTCTTTAGAAAACAATTATCACAGTTTTCATTTAATGTTTCTCTACTTTGTGATGTTTTATTACATCTTACAGAAATAACTAATAAAAGTTGAAGTTAAAACATAACTTTCTATAGCTTTGTTTTGGTATAAGAGACGTTAGGGACTCAAATTTAATAGTGCATGCAGCCATTTTAGCTTAATTGCTGCGCTTTCCCAAGTTTTCTTTGGTTTTCACTTTGATTTGACTTAAAGTGCTCCCCACGGAACGATGCAGTGAACCAATTTATGACTTCTTCTACGCATTTGATTACCCAATTAATGCACGACTTTTGCTGCTGCTGTTGTTGCTCTTGTTGTTGTCATTATTCTCATATGTTTCTTCTCGTGTCATAAATTTTATGCACAAATCCGTTATAAAACCAAGAGGAGGGAAATATTGTAAAATGCGTGTGGCTAATGACTTCAATTTGAGATTGTGGCCAAAGCTAACCAACTAACTTGGCCAGTGAAGTTGGCAATTAAGTATCGCATTTAATTGCCTCAATTAACGCCAGCAAACTGGCCACGCCCACAACCAAAACGGTCAACTTATATCCGCTGTCATAAATTGGCCACACAGCACAAAAAAAAAGGTACCAAAAAATGTGTCTTTATCGATATGAACCAAATTCTTTGAGCCCCAAAATCGGCTTTGGCATTCGGGCTTAATTAAAAGTCACATATGTTTTTATTTCTCTTGATATTTCTGAGCCAAAATATCTCAAATCGCAAATGTTGCTGGGGGCGTTTAAGTGACAGAACCGAGAGGAGGAATTTGCATAAGCCGCTTGCAGCTGAGCTGCTTTTCCAACGTGAGCAACGTGTCTGGACAATGGAAAGTGCGTTGTGGGCCACAACGGAAAAAGGTAACTGTAACTTGCGAGTTGCAATGGAAAACTATCGCCAATCTGGGCGAGCAGTTGCCCCTGCTGCTGCTGCTGCTGCTGCTGCTGCTGTGACAAATTCGCGCAGAGCAAAGACATTTTGCCTTAATGGTGGGTGTTGCCACTCGCGTCTCTGTGCGGGCGTCAAGTTGACCCACATCCGATGCGGCCCCATGGTGTGGGCTTAGGCCACGATTTTATAGCTAAATAAATGCCCACGCCAAACGGCTTAATGTGTGCAACGAGTACAAACCATTTTCCTCAATGAAGGCGCGTTGACTCCGCAAAACGAGAGACCTGAAGATAAAGAGAGAGAGAGAGAGAGAGAAAAATAAGTAAACATGGCAAGAATTCAGAAAGAAATGAGTTAAGATTAATTATACTTTAGGTTTAAGAAAGGTTTGTGTCTTTAAAGTTCTTGAATAGTAAATGGAAACTTTATTTATAATGCAAAGAGAATTTTCTCTACTAAGAAAAATATAAAGAATAATATAAATTACGTTTCACTTAAAGTATGAGAAAGAATTGTCTACATATTTTCAACATAATATTCATAAATATCTTTAGATTACTATTTAAATATAAATCGAGTTTATTTTATAAGCATATTTTTCATACATTTTCTTATATTTATCAAAACACTTTCTTCCTGAAGGACAAATACAGAATAAATATTAACAAGATTTTACACTCCTATTACATTTTTAAAAAACTTTAAAATGAATTTGTGAATATCTTTAAAACTTCCCCTATACGTAACATATCTCAACACAAACTAAAAAGACTCTCGGAAAGAGCATATTATTATGCCAAACACTAATTGGCCAAGGAGTCGAAAAACAACGTTCGTCCAAAAAGATTTTGTACATAAATTCAGATTATAATGTTGTATGCCATATATCTTTGTGTTGGGCTCTACGCTTTACCGATTTCTTGACAAAGTTGTTGCAGATGCATAGAAATATTTATGCGTAAACATAATGATTCGTGTATCATAATCATAAACACAGATATTAATTTGGTCTGCACTCCAAAAATAAGCAACGAAGACGACGACGACGCCGATCGTTTCACATGGATGCAACTCGACAGACAGACGAGCAGAGGAGTGGGTATAGAAGGGGTAGGGGGTTGGATTAAATATAGCGGGGGATGGCCGATGGTGAACGGGTCTCTCTCCCTCTCTCTTTCTCTGGTCTGTCATGCATGCGATACGGAAAACCGCATAAATCAGTTGGCGCATAAATTTTCATTTTACATAAATTTTGGAATCGAAGGAAACGCAACGCATGAAAAATATGGCAGCAAATTGCAAGACGGCTTTCAACATGATTTGTTTATTTTATTTTAAATCGCCAACAATGTTGTTGTTGTTGTTGTTGTTGTGCTTGCCGTAAGCGTGGAAAACATGACAAGCAATTAATCTAATAAGATACGAAAATGCACGCTGCCTTTGGCTGCTGCCAGAGAGTTTTGTCCATCAACAACCATTTTTGGGCTAATTGCATCAGGTTAAGAACTGAAACGATTCACCAAGAAATAAAAAGGGAATAACGAAAAACAAATTAGAAATAATTGCAGCGCTTCCGTTGCGTCACAGTGAGACAAATGAAAATGAGAAATGCGCCACGCATGTACAATTTTCCAAGAAAATATTCAAAACATAGCACCGCGGGGTGGGGGGTGGTTGGAATGGGGAACGCGTCGCAAAGTTCACTAATGAGTGCAGCGCCTGTGCAACCCTGCTGGTGCTTTATGGCATGGCAAACAGATTATTGTGGATTTTGTGGCGCGCATAGTTTCAAAGATGTTTCAAAATACCGACGACAGCAACAGCAGCAGCAACAACAACAACAACAATGACAACAAAAGGGGCCGCAGTCGGAACTCAAAATGTTGACAGCTTGATATATTTTATTATAATTTTCCTGCGCGTCAAGCAACTGCAAGTGTGGAACTAAGTATACTAAAGTATCTTTGTATCTTTCTTCTATCTACACATCGGTATCTGTATCTATCTATATGGATGTGCGTGTGCAGCGAGCGCATATTTGTCGCATTCTGCGGCACCAGAACGAGTGCCTTCAACTTGTATCCCGGCTGTGCATTGATTTATTTATAAATCTGATAAATAAGTTCTATTTGAACAGTTGTCAATAGCAAAACAAACATATTTGTGCATCGCGCTCGACTTTGACGCGTTTCCAAAGCGTTTCGCTGGCGTTTACCATCGCGTTGTGTTGTAAGAAAAGAACACGGTCAAAAAAAAACACCATCAGCCACTTAGGAAATTTACGCAACACTCTGAAAACCCTGAGAAAAACGTCAAAATATCATTCTGTTCACTAATTTTATAGTAATTTTAAATGAATTTCATATAAAGTGATTTGTCTTTTTTCGACATGATGTGAAACTACGCCAGAGCTAACAATATCTCTCGATATCTTGTCTAACTGGTTTTGCCATTAGTCTTTGGCTAATTAATTAAAAGCAATTTGTCAATACGTTTGATTTGCTCATTATTTTAGCTTGTTTTTTGGTTATTTTTGCACTTGAAACTGCAGTCACACCCAAAAAATAAACTAAAGACACCCACACAGGTTCAATCAATCAACACTGGCAGCTTTTTAATCTCGGCAAACTGCGCCCAATTAATTATCTATAGCTTCATATCCAACACTCCGCTCTCTCACTCTCTCGACCTTCGCACTTCAGTTTATCGATCTAGAGATCGTGGTGCGTCGTGCTTATCTCTTTTTGTTATTACCTCCAAAAGCGCTTAACGGCTTCCTGTTCCGTAGGCGTCAGGTGCGTTATCTTCTCAGCAAATTTTGACTCATCGTAACCGATCAAATTGCCGGGTAGTCCACCGACTTCCCCCATATCACTGACACTGACACTCACACTCATGCTGCATGCGTAATTTGCTAGGCCGGCTAATTAATTGGCCTGCTTAAAATGCAAATTGGCAACTCGATGCCGAACTTAATTTCACTTTTGATTAGCAGCGAAATTTTCACGCCATGGCGACAATTTGGGCATGGGAAATGTAAAATTTATGTTATTATTATATGACTCTGCACCGTTTTTGCTGACTCAACACTACTTCACTTTGCACGTCTTTGCTGTGTTTGTTTAATTTTTTATTTACTAATTTGTTGAATGCGTTTTGTGGCAACGGGACCGATGCACGCTCCGCGCTCGAAAATCGCTCGAATCGAACTGAATTCAACAACAGAGAAAAACTTTACGAGTTGCCCGGCTGAACTTTATGCTCTCTATCTGTGTATGTGTGTGTGTGTGTGTTTGTATTGTGTGCCGTGTGTGAGTGTGTGTGTTGCTGTATCGGTGTGATTGTTTTTTGTTTTTTTCTGTATTTTTTCGTATTTCTTGTGTTTTTTTTTCAGCTTTTTTTTTTTGTATTTTTATTGTGTTGGCCACAAAAAAAGAGCGGCAAACGGCAATCTCAGCCAGAACTCTGTCAAGTCCGCACAGCACAATGGCAATTGGGATTTTTTTGTTGGCCCCAAGCGGAGCTCAGCAATAAGAGAGTTATCGATACGATAATTAATAAATAAAGAGAGACGCAGCAAACCAGTTCAACGTTCAGTTAGTCAGTTGGCCAGTTAGTCAATGCATCAGTTTGTCAATTGACGTAGTAACTTGTTGGAACACCCAAATAAGAGCGTCATGCCCGATAAGCGCTTACAGAGTGTAAGAATACCTATTGCAGTGTCTAAAACACACACACACACATACAATTTCTTTATATGTATAGGAATACACCCATTCGGATTGCTGGGAACAGAAGCGTCATTAAGCGGCTTCTTCTTCGCGCCTTTGGAAATGATTGATGAAGCCAAATGTTGCCGCCTAAAAATTGGGGTCTACTTTGATATTGCAGACTGTGTTGCAATGATTAACTACTAGCATATACTACATATAAAAATAGAACTAATTAGGTAAAGAATAGTACAAAAATAATTATAACTACGCGCACTCGATTGACAGGCAAAACTAAGTTAGTTGGTTGAGTAATTTCCTTCACTGCATTATAGTTCGACTTTGTAATATTTACCGCTATATCACACTGCAACTACATAGCAAAGGTTCAACAATCGAATGCAATCGCCCACTTTGTAAACAAAACAAGCGCAGCAACACAGCAACATCAATAACAACAAAAACAACGAGACGCTAACAACGATCAAGCGACGCGTCGTTTGCGACGATCCAAGCTCAATACAAATTGTTGTGTTGCCCCCAAAAACAATACCACATAAATAAACACATTGCTTGCCACTCAAACGCACACACACACACACGCACTCGTGCGAACATTGACAGGTCTGAGATAAGATAACTCCTAAACACTCCAAGTCATTACAATGTGTCGAACTGCATGTCATGCAGTCTGTCAGTGTGTGCACTTCATGTCTGTTTGTGGACAAGCATTAACACAACAATAAGTGTGCGAGCGATGAAGAGACAGAAAGAAAGAGAGGGCGAGTGAGACAGAGAGAAAATGACAGGGAGATACATATGTGCAATTTACATCGAGTCCACTGCAAATTTTTAAGCGAAATTTCGATTGCAGTTCGTCGTATTTCTCAAGTGTTTTCTTTGGAAATATGTTATCGATATTTTGAATGAAAGAACGAAAGGCTAATCGATACAAATGATGTTAGGAAAGTGTCGATTAGATTCTTATTAAAAAGAACAATGATAATAACAAATATATCGAATAAGATTATTGCTGATTATAATCGTATCGATTTATTAGAGTTCACAGCTCTTAAATTACATTTGATTATAATCTACATCTAATTTAATACATTTCTACTACTAATGTACTATATTTCCATCACTAATCTACTACTAATCTGAATATGCGAACTGTAGAGTAGATAAAGCATCTCAGTCGATGACAACATCGGCAACTGTTAATGAATATGTTATTTGAATTGTTAAGTAAATTAAATGTTTACGTGTAACAGCAATTATCAATAGTTCATTATCATTATTGCCGACTATTTACACAATTGCCGCCTTATATGAATACGAGAGACGCTACTCGCACTACTATAGTACATGGTCGTTTCCCTCTACATCTATTTGAACTCCAACTGGCCCAAAGAGACAAGGCATGAAATCCGTATTCTTATTTTAATATATAAGCCGTGCTGTGATTTATGTATTTTGCTTATAATTTATGCTAATGTGCCATGCTGCCAGCACGTATAAATATTGTATAATTTTCGGTTGAATCGCCCAAAAACTGTTAACGCTTTTAACGAGCCAAGCCACGAAAATTTCATGCCCGATCAAATTGGCAGCGATATTCATATTCTCCCATATTCAAAACATTTCGGAATTGTCGCGACCCTGGAGGCCGAGGGGTCGTAGAAAAGTAGAAACAAATTAGCTTCGAGTTACGATTATGAATATTGCCAGCTGAGCCGGTTTCAATTCGTATTCACATATCGCCTATCGCATATCGCATTTTTTGGTATCTATGATTTCATAAACAAGTTTCGCATATTCGCCTGCGGATTTCACGGCTTTTAATTGTGCGTTAGACAATCCTGTGGTGCCACATGAAAATTGTTCAATGTGCACGTTGCTGTGCGGGGCCAACGCAAATGTTTAAATAAAAAGCTGGAATTATTTATGCGTCACACCCATCTATCGATTGTCCGTTTAGCCCAAGGCATCTGCAATCTCTAGTTTCAAGAGTCGCGGCATCAATGAAAATGTTTTATTGATGTGTTGTAGCTAATGTAATTTTGTATTGTTTAAATTATTGCCGCCTTTGTTGGAAATCATTATTTTTATGGGCTGGCTTGACCGCCGGCGGTGATCAGTTTTTTTTTATTTTTTTATAGCGCTTGTCATTTCCTTTCTTTTTTATATCATTCCCCCTTACTGTCTGATCATTACATGCTCTGCGGCTGTCGACTTCACCTGGAAACCCCGCCGAGTGTGGAACTACCGTTTGGTTTGTAAGCCTGATTGGGATTTAACACAAATGTTTATCGGTTAAATGAATAATGGGGAAATTTCTGCCAAATATCGTATATATCAGAGTTCAATGATCGTCGATTTTAATTACGATATTAAAGGTAGCCATCTTAATTCTACAGGCGGAGTAGATGTTCTTACTTAAAAAAAAGAAAACAAATAGCAGTCCCAAGAACATAGACACATTATTGTAAACAGAACAATTTAAGTAAAACACATTCCATACGTATAAACTATGCGGGTGTATTATGATACAAATAATAATTTCAATCTGTTAGGCTGCCATACAGACGAATTTATACAAACTATGGGCAAGATTGTGGTAAAATTGCAGATTGTATAAGAAATATTGAAGCAAAGTAATGAGTTGCAAGAAAAGAAACTAAAACCAAAAAAAAAGAAATCCAACAGAATAAATTGTAATAAACATATTAAAAGTAAAGGGTATGTTGAAGCAAGTATGACTTGTTCTCGTAATCTGTTTTGCTTAAGAAGACACATCTCGCTGCTCTGATTAAATTCATGTACAAATAGGTTTAAGTGCGTTCATATATACTATACGTATGCGTACGTATGTATTTAGAAGCAGTTGATGTTATTTACTTCGAAAAATACCATACCAAATGGTATTTCAACTATTAAATTCCCTGTAAATTCAAAAACATTGCTACCATGTTGCTTGGCAAACGTTTCTTAAGTTTCACTGAACTTGAATGATGCGATATTGTATTTCATTTCGTAATAACACAGCCATGCATTGCTTGAAGTTATTTCGCTAAATAAATACTGTGACTTGTAATGCAGGGTATAAGTTTACAGGCTAGCTTTCATAATCGAGAAAAATGCGGTTATTTTTTTTGACAAATTACGCCTTAACGCCAGTGCTTCTATTGTCGAGCTATTTATTAATGTACAAGTCGCGGATGTGTCCACAGTCGTAAAATTTCCACAGCATCATAAGCATTGTAGGGAGCGCTGAGTAGTTCGCAAAATAAAAATGAACATGGAGTACAATTTATTCACATTCGCTGCTATTATTTTGGCACTAAATGTGGCTCAGTCGGAGGCAAATCTATGGGATGATATTTCCGATAAGTTTGTAAGTATCTTAGAACTTAAGATAAGTGAAAATTAAAATGACAAAACAAATCGTCTCTCATTCCATAGGACGACTTTATAGATGCTGTTAAGGATTTATTCAACTGAACCAAGTGAATGTTTGCTGAATCTTTAAAGTGCATTATGAGTAGAATATTACGTGCGGATATATACGAAGTGGATTTATTGAATTACGCAATGCACTGTCTATTTTCACTGAGTTGTTACCAATATTCAAATGTTGAAATTTTCATAGTGTATCTATTCTATTGTTTTGTGCTCAAAAATATATATTATGTTTCCTGTTTAAGTGTTTAATTTGTTTTCGGTTCTTTAGCTCATTTCAAACAAAGTGTCTTTCTTTATAAATGTTTCCCAGCAACTTGTAACGAGGCAAGTGTGAAAGGAGAGCGTGCAGCTTCATCTTAATTTCCACACTCTCAGTGACGTCTCGCTTTTTTGGGGTCATTTCAATCAGCACCTGTCACACGGTGCCAGCGTTGGCGTGTGAAGTATTTCTACTTGTCGAGTCCCGTCTAGACGGCCCTCTCTATCTCTTTATTTCTCTCTCTCTCCCTCGCGCAACGAAGCTGTTGAAAATTAATTAAAAGAAATTATTTTGCCGTGGGCTGACAGTGACTGCAAAAGTTTCCTAGAACCGCGTTCGACACTTTCGCTGGCTTTGGTTTTTTGCCTATCGATAAACGACCGATTGCGGCAGCGTTGCGATCATAATTTATGCGATGCGGCGCAGTTTATGACAGGCTAACAAATTTCCTGCAGACGCCCCATGTGGTCAGCAGCAGCAGCAGCACCAGCAGCACTGCAAACCCGCGATACGAGATACAAGAGATGCAAGCATAAGATACAAACGCCAAAGGCGGCTGTGTGCCCCATCAAGGCCGGCAAAACGGAAAACGGCAAACCGTAGTCGAAAACTTACGACTGCCAAAGTCGCCATGAGGCGCGCGCATAATCGAAAACAGAATACACGCGTGCGCTGAAGCCTGACGCCCCTTGTAAATTATGATATAGTCTCAGCCAAGGGGCAGACTGCGCACAGGCAGAGGCCGCAGCAGAGGCAGCGGCAGCGGCATAAATATAGTATTCAAGTCGATAGTAATCGGCAGGCGCAACAAGGCGCTGTTTGCTGGCGCTGTCGATGACTTCGGCGCTAGGAAAGGTGAGCAACTGAGCGGTCATTATCATCATTGTCATTATCATCATCTTGGCCTGAACTGCCCGCCCACCCACAGTTGCCGCACACAATCGAGACGTCGGCTTAGCTCTACTTGGCATGACTTGGCTTAGCCAGCATCGTCGTAATTTGTCGGCTATCTCAATGACCGATCGCACGTAGTATCTGGATTATAAATCAGAGGCAAGTCCCCGCGTATTGAATCATTGCACAAAAATTTCGCACTGGACAGACACTAATTGGGGGGTGATTACAGTCAGCAGCAGCAGCAACAACAACGTTAGCTGATTTGAATGCTATAAAACTGAGTCGACATTCGGCTAACGTTTCAAGCACGGGGCGTATGCGCAATTTGCATTAGCCAATGCCGATGACGAAGCTGCCAAAGGTGAGTGCATCCCAAGCAACTGCATTGTTTAACCATCCCCTTCCCCCACAGCAGTTACATCTTCAGTGACTTAGAGATGGGAAAAAAAGCTTGTTAGAGATGGCACAATATTTAACTGGAATTTATAGAAACATATCGTATAATGTGAAACGAATCCATCTCTTTATATACTAGTATATACCAAGTTTGAAGAGTCTCCAACCAATGGGTAACTCATAGTCGAGGCAACACGCCACATGTCTTTGCAACTCCCAAATCGCTCTGCCCCTTGCTGGCAATTAATAAACATTTACGCGATTGCATTGATTACCCGCTAGCGATAAGTTGAAGCGACTTTTAAGACCTGGGCGTATTGGGTTCCGTAATTGAATTTCAAATTTCAAATGGTTGCGCTGCGGTGAAAGTAAGTCGCAAATTTTATTGAATGTCGATGCCCGTGTCCGTGCCGCATCGACACGGGTAAATGCAAAAAAATTGGTTACTTTTGTTGCCATCTCTCGTCGCACTTTACGAGCGCATAAGCAAAAACGAAAATAAAATCAAAAACACAACAGAAAAATGTCTGATAGCTTAGGCAGCTTCCTCAACTACGGCGCAATTGCTCGACTCGATTCTACGACTATTAAAGCCAAGTTTATTGAGCAGGTGGAACATTTCAGAAGACCGAAATCATATGCAAATATGTTGAGGTCAACATGGATCGCACGGAGTGGTGACAACTCGTTAAAGTTTCTAACGCCAGTTAGGCATCGTCATAAGAAATATGCACGTATGTGTGTGTGGAATCGTATTTGTGTCATATGCAAACGAGGCGATGCGAGAACAACAGAGCACACAGCACAACCTGAAACTGAAATTCGATAGCCCAAAAATAGCAACTATGTGGAGTGTATATAATGAGTTGTGAATATGTAGAATGCTGTTGACAGTTCACAGTAAGCCCGAAACCAGTTCCCAGCAGAGGCGTAGTGAGCAAAAGGGATTGCCACAATTTGCGTGCTAAGTTTCTTGGCCTGAAATATGGAAATATTTCAGTTTTTAATAGGAAATCTGAGATCGTATCTGCGTTGATCGTTAAACTCAGTCCTTATCCCAAGCCCAAATCAAGCTCAATTTATCTCTAAGCGATCTTCTCACCTGACAACAGTCTTTAAGTGATACCTTAGTTATAACTATTATATATAGCCTGACAGCGACTAAAGCCGCAGAGTTCAGGCAAATATAAATGATCATAATCATTTGACCGCAAACACTAAAAGCCGCAAGTGCCACAAGCGACATTAAGTAATCTCTCCCCCACGAACGAGACACTCTCGACATGAACATGTCTGCAAATTTCAATTGGCCCAGAGCATTATAATTATGCCATTACGATTACGAGTTGCCCATTACTTTGAGCGAATTTCACGACAATGGGCCAACCTTGCAGTGCGATGCTGTTGAAGTGGCAACATTTGTTGCCCCGTTGTACAAATTATAATTGGGCATCAAGCTTAATGCCGCCGGCATTCCGACACATTCAGACAATAGAGAATGAGTCGACAAGTGGCTCAGACAATTGGCATCACTCGCACTCGCACTCGATGTCGGCAAACGACGGAAGTTGTCTCCAAGGCTGCTGCTGCTGCTGCTTGCTGATTTCATTCATCGAAAAACTCAACTCGACTCAAATTACTTGCAAATTGCCCGCATATGGTAAGAGCTGGTTAGATGTGGCGAAGAGGGAAGAAGGGAGGAAAAGAGGTTCCATTATAAAATCAACAAAAACAAAACCGTAGACCAAAATCTCGTATAACAGCTGCTGAATACGAAATGAGACTGAGACAGCTGGAGGATCTCTACGGAGAAATATGAATTAAAATTCAGCAAGTTCTTTTCGGGCAGCTGCGCAACTTTCCCACAAGATATCAAAATTCAACAAGTGCAGAATCGAGCTAAGCTCCAAAGTACTCCCCAACACATCTTATAAACACAACGGAATCAGCCAGTTATGCAAACTCAATACAGTATCAAAAGTCGACTATTCTATGCACTTTTCTAATAAATACTAAACTTTATATTATTTAAAGATATTAAATCATTAATATATAAAGCAAAGGAAATCATAATACCCTTTAGAAATATCTTCATAGGGAAAATAAAGTAAAAATGTTTTTCACATATCATAAGTTAACGTTGTTCATTATTTAACTCATAATCTGTACCAGTTTCCTTTGGATTTATTTGAACAGAATCCCTGAAACTTAACTTCTTCAGTAGTTTAACCAAACTAGCCCAACAATTCTCTTTGCAAGGGCCACTGCAACAGTTTCTGTTGCCGAGTGCATAAATCAAAATTAAAGCTCCGATTACGAGGCAAAAGTGCAGGGCGAAGCGTTCCATCCTCACGATGGAACCGATGATGGAACCACCGGCTGGCATAATAACAGAGAGCAGAAACTTCTTGGGCACGACGCAAATAACTTCTTCTTGCAGCGTGACTGGATAAAATGCCAAGCCATCGCACAGGGCCACAGCGAACACGATGCCGATGTTGATGCCGCAGTCGTAGTCGAAGCCGAACCCCAATCGCAGTCGCAACCACAACATGAACCCCCCAAGTCGGCGAAACATCTTCCCCAAGTTTCCAATCGTCGCCGGTCGGCGAAATTCAAACAAATCGCTCAAACAATGCTACAACGAACCGAGGGAAAAAAGCTCAAAAGAAAACAAAAATAATAAAATACAAAGCAATTTTTGATACCCGTTACCCATAGCTTAGAAGGGTATTATAACTCTGTTCAAGAAGACATCTCTTGTTTCAAAAAATATAGATGTTCATGATTAAGTGCAGAGTCATACAGCAATACCCACCTGTCTCTCTGTATGAACTTCTAGATCTCAGACTTTAAAATAGCTAAAGCTATCAGATTTAGTGACAACATTTCTTATTATTGGACGCAGCTAAAGTTTGATCTTAAGTTTGACTACAACCTCTAAAGCCTTAGCTAGCGGGTATATCACAGTCGAGCACCTTAAACTGTAGCTTTCTTAGTTCTTTTTTTTTTGACACGACTCGCGCAACTTTGTTGTTGTTGTTTTTATAGGAATTCGTTGCTTGAAGGCATTAGAAAACCACACAATGCGTTTTAGACTAGCGGAGATTTCAGTTAATTGATAAGAAAAACGTGTGCATTTTGATAAGCTAAGCGACACATGATGCTGCAACAAACAAAATAATACAATTTTAAAGAAATTCTAAAAAATTTTAAACTAACAAAACAAAACATAAGCCAGAAACTGAAATAGTCGAAAATAGTATTTTAAATGTTTTAAGTACGTTACGCTGTAAGTATTTCCAGTAAAATGATCTTGAGTTAGAAATTATATCGACCTTGCTCGGAATCCCTGACTGTTTTGAGTCAAACCCTATTTAAATTTTTGTCTAAACAGACTTATAGAATTCTGTACATTGTACTGGACTACTGTGTGAGGTTAAGGTGTTCATATTTTTGGCTAAAGACTGACACTTACAAAAAACTTAATAACCACAAAAGCAATATAAAAACTTGCTGTAGCTGCAGCAACTGTTGCTGTTGTGGTTGTTGTTCTTGTTGCTGTTGTTGCCGGCCTGACTAGCGCACAAATTTGTTCACATTATGTTTTGAGTTTTTTGTTGTTGCTATTGCTATATATTTACTTTAGTTTATTATTATAGCCTTTTTGCAGTGTCGAACATTTATTGGCTGCTTGTTGTTGATCATGTTGTGCTTGTTTGTTTATTTCGTTAGCCAAGTTCATGCGAGCCAAGACTTCTGCTCGAGGGTCAACAATTGCGGCTTTTGTTGGTGTTGCTCCCAGTTAATTCAGTTGTACAGAGGCGTGACCAATGTAGCTTGTGAATTGTTTGATGGATAACCGAGCTGGAGAGCTAGACAAGCCGTCGCTGCATTGCTCAACCACTTTAAGCCCATTAAAAACCATGTGCAACGCCGTCAGCCGCCAGCCGCAGCTTATAAAAGATACTTTTTCGAAAGAAAAAAACTATGCCAAACGGCAAACAGACAAATAAAACATTTTTACTCTTAATGTGTGATCGACAAATTGCCAAATAACTGAGTATGGAACTCAACTGAGCCACGCAGACCCCAAGATGTTGTTGCCAAAGCCTAAGCTAAAGCCGATGCCGAAACTGAAGCCAGAGATCTTTGCATCAAAGTAGCCGCCACTCAATGGGAAGAAAACTGATTTACAGTGGGCAAAGGTGTACGAATAGTGAAAACTTTATGTGTTACTTGTAACAACTTTGCTATAGGGTAATAGAAAATACTAATTTTAGATTAAATATGAATCCTTTTTAATGAAGAAATATCAACTTCTTTCATTACTAGTTTGTAATTAATTTTTACTGATTTTTCCAAAGAAAAACTATAAAATCAGCACTAAAATAAATCTGCAAATTTGCTCTTGCGACTTGGAATGTTTTCATAAAAAAGCATTTATTTATTTCATAAAGTTTTTGAAGATCTAACTATGAAAGCCATTGAAACTTTAATCAGCATTTCTCTCTGGATTTCCGAGTATTTATATATAAAACCAAATTATTTATTACCCAGATTCCTATTTTAGATAAGTATTATAGTCTCTTAGGATATGCATAACTATTTATCAGATTTATATCGCAAATATTTCAAATTCAAATTGATACTTTTTACCTGCTTTCAAAAAGAGGCAGATTTCATCTGGGAAGAAATTCGCCAATAATTGTTGGGGTTATTTATGGCCACATTATGCGACGGTTTAATCCATTGTGACCCGTGGCATGCCATTGGCACGCGATGCATGCCCCGTCTCCCCTTCTTACTATCCTTCACATTGCTTGCGTGCCGTCTTTTGCTTATTATTTTTGTTGTTATTATCTTTAGTGTTTTATTTTTTGATTTTTGCTTTGTTTTCGTCGGCTATTTAAGCAAACATGCAACATTTGGCTGCCGCGTTGCCGCTGCTGTATCTCAGAGATACGCGGCAGGCTTATTAAAATGCAATCAGCGCAGGAAGCTGTCTCAGTTGCGTGTAAATATGTAAGTGTGTGTGTTGCTGTGTGCCACCGTATGAAGCTTATGACCATAAGGCGCACTTGCTCCAAACCGCCTTCAAAACTATGCGCGGCATTTGTGTCAAACACGCGACCCAGTCGCCATCCGTTGTTGTCTTTTACGGTTCCCCCAAGTGTACGGCAAACAATTGTTGTTGTTTTTGTTGTTATTGCTGGCAGTTACCAGTTACCAGTTGCCAGTTGCAAGTCTGTTGCCAAAACTGACGCTTGCCATTGCACCAAATTGGCAACTGGCTTAGAAAGTCACCAACAACTGCTGAAAGAAAGTCAAATGCTACTTACATGTTGCTGCTGCTGCTGCTGTTGCCACTGTTGCAGTGAGTGATGTTGCTGTCGTCGCTGTTGTTGCGGCAATTGTTGCTGCTGCTGTTGTTGTGCTTTAATTAGCAGCTGCAGGGCAAGGTCTTTGCGTCTCTGTCGGACATCGCATCGTAAGTTTGACTGATTGGCGAACTTTACTTAGACTTTAGTTGTTGCTAGTGTTGTTGGTATGTTTGTTGCTGGTGCAGTCTACCGGCAAATTTTGTTTCTTTTGATATCTTCGATTGCACTTTTGACGTGCAGTTGTCGTTAGCTTGTCGTCGTTGTTGTTGCTGCTGTCGCTTGCCAGTTGCATGTTAATTAAGCGCGCCTTGACTGCATTTGCCTGCAGCTATCCGAAGTTGCTGTTGCTGTTTTTCTGTTTGTTGTTGTTGCTGTTGCTGTTGTAGTTCACTGCAATACAAAGTTGTGGTTGTAGTTGTTGTTGCGGCTGTTGCTTCGTTATGCTGTGCAGGCAACCTTATGCCGCACATTTGTTTTATGTCAACTTGATGAGCAGTTCAAGTATCCATTAGATAAATTACTTTTGCTATGACGTGCCAGACGTGAGAGCATGGATATCATAAAGTCATGCTCAACAGACACTGAGGAGTTGTGCAAGGCCCTAAGGCAAAAGTAACCTATCCATGCAGTAACGGTATAGGTTGATTGAAACCTCATTATTTGTGGAAACCCACAAGTAATTATAATAATAATTGTTTTCATTTTGAAACTTAATTTCAAATCTTATTATTATGGAAGGGATTTAAAGTTTTTCAGCTATAGTAAATAAATTTTCTATTGAAATCCTCAAGTATTTCAGAGTTACTACTCATTGCAAAGGCAGCTCGAACATCATGCAATCTATAACTATTTTAATCCCATGAGTTTCCTACTAAAATCTAAAACTATAATAATCCCATGAATTTCCTATTGAATTCCCCTTGTTTTTCATTGCAAATGCAGCACGAACCTCATTAAATCTAGAGCATTGTTTAGCGGCAACTCTATTAATACCAAGATCTAGAAAATACCCACACTAAATACAGCTAAAATTCCTCAATTGCAACAATTAAAGTGCGAACTCATGTCAGGCATTTGATTAACAATGATTTTGGGCACTACAAGGTTTCCACTTAATAGACGTGTCCATAAGCTTGGCTAGGCCCGACCAGCCCACACAAAAAACCCAGTACAAAGACAGATTGAATCAAGTGGTTTCTGTTTTTCTCGTAGTTTTGCGTTGGTGGCTCTGACAACAACAACAGCAACAAATCTGGTAGTGTTTCTTTCAAACCTCACAGCAATTAAACAAAATTAAAGGAATTCCCGCAAAAACGAAACTGAGCTATAACTTAAATATTTATCGTTTCGCGATTTCGGCTTTATGGGCGGTCGTAGTCGTAAAAGTCCTAAAAAAGTACATGATATAAAACACTTCAAGATGGCGTGGGTACGAAATCTTGTTTAATGACTCAGTGGAGAGTTAGAGAACGAGTTAGAGGGAAGCTTGAGTAGAACGATGGAGCATCTTTCAGTTTGTAGAGTGCATACATAGATTTCCAGATAATTTTCTACTAGTCATTGCAGGTGTCTGTCTGTCTGTCCCACTGTACTGCCTGTCTGTCCCACTGTTCTCCCTCTCTGCCTGTCAGAATTTCCATCTCAGCTGAGTTATGAAAACTTCTAATGCATTTTTAATGATTTCATTTTTTTTTTTAGTTTTTACTTCTTTATTACATTTGTAATGCGCATATTTTTGTTGTTTTTGTTGTTTTTTGTAACTATCGATATTTATCGTAGGTTTAATGCGTCGACGCACCTGTTTCACTGCCGCCAATTATAAGCGCCAAAACGTTTACGGCTAATGGACAACGAACAATTTCGTTGCATTTTTCCCACACACTACAAAAACACACAGAGAGCGCGACAACAACAACAACAACAACTAAAAGGCGAAACGGAAACCGAAAGCATAAAAGGTAAAGACCGAAGCCGAAACAAGGAACGAGAACCGACAACAGAAGGCAAGCGAAATTGCGATGTTGCAAGCAGCGCGCACGAAGCAAAACTGATGCAGCCAGGCGACGAGAAGCTGCAGTTAGCTGCTGCTCGATCTTACACACACACACTCGCACACAGGCACACAAGCTCTCTCTCGCTCTCCCTTACGTACACGACGTTCCAGTGTGTTCTCAACACACTCAATCTCGCAGTGGCGCTCTCTTTCTCACTCCCTCTGTCTCTTTTGGCGCCCAGGCGAACTCAACGAAATGTTCTGACCAAAAACAACAACACTGTGAACGCGTCGCGATTGCGTTTTGTTTGCCGTTGTTGTTAGCTGGCCGCGCTGCCCACAACTGAGCGCCAGGTGCGAACGTAACTGAGCCGCAGCCGCGGCTTGGGCGCTCTGCTGCTGCTGCTGCCGTAGAAAGCAGCGACGACGCGTCACTGAGCACACGTACGTGTGGCTGTAATTGCTGTTGTATGTGTAGAATAGGCTTCAATGGGTTAACTGGTCTGCTGTTGTTGTTATTGCTTATGCCTGTTTTGTCGTGCATGCGCCGTGGATATTCGCAGCGCGCGCATACACTGTGAAAAATTTTGTAGCAAAAAAGAAATTAAACTGATACATAATAGGATTGTTAAACGTACATTATAAAATTAAAATATCGGTATTGTTGGTTGTGTAATATAGATTTTTATCGGCATACTTGTTTGACCACATAGCAAAAAATCTTTTTTATTTTTAACATATTCATATATATATATATTTATTTTGTTTTAGGTTTTAAATATAGTCAAGTTTGAGATAAAAATGTTCTAGAAATCATTAAAAAAAGAGAGTTGTGGGCTTATATTAAGTTCGCCATGCATGATGATAGCTTTAAATATATTTTAAAAATTTCCTTTGATTCATTTTTATCTCCTGACATGATAATAATATTAAAAAAATTCAATATATCGATAATAATATGATGATATTTACTATATCCATTTGATTTTATTTTATCAAGAAATATACCATCGATAACATATTATAAAAAATATTTTTACAACCCTAGTTGATAATGGAATACGAAAAAATTACTCATCAAATTATTAAAGGCATTAAACAAGAATTTGAATTTCTAATGAAACTCATTTACCTTAAAGGGTTAAAATGAGCAGAGAACAAACAATGGCTCTCCCCACTCGCACACATATGTACCTATGCACAAAGGTCATTTATCCAGGTAGACGTAGACATATCCTACGTGAGAATAGCCTCAGCAGGGTTCGAGCAGAGAACCGCAGGCTGAGTAATGTGACAACGTATGATGTGAATGGCCATTACGGTCAGTATGAATGAATATGCATCTCCAGGTAGGACGCCAGTACGTGCTCTCTCCCTCTCTCTCTCTCTCTCTCTCTCTCTCTCTATGCAGGATCGTGAGATGAGGCAGACTGCCCTGTGCGTTGTTGCCATAAATTTACGGTCTTGATTGTGTTTGACTTTAAGGCACTTTGTAGCATAAATCAGAGGACTGAAGCGACTAGCCGACTGTGGCTGACCTGGGGTTAATTGCTGACAATTTCCAGAGGCTGGCAGCCAAAAAAAATAAAGAGAGAGAGATGGGAGAGAGCGAGGGAGAAGACAATAGTGGAAGACGCAGGCTTAGCGAGACTTGGCCAGCTTCAGCTTTTCTGCTCACTTTGCCGATTTTAATCTTTATTTATAGGCCTCGCATGCGTGTACGAATGTGTTTGTCTTTCTTCTCCATCTGTGTATGCGCGACTGTGTGTGTCTGTCACTGTGTGTGGGTGTTTGCGTGTGCAAAGCCTTTTGGGCACTAACTACCACTTGGCACTGGCGCGGTAACAAGACAAGGCGCAGTCAGATCATCAATAAGCAGCTCCAGCTGCTGGCTGCGCATGCGCCGCATTCCCATTCTCCTCACCTTCCCCTCCCTTCCTCTCCCACTCACCCCAACGACCGTTTGCCCATTAACGAGCGCAAGGAGCAGGCCAACAGCGATTTGCAACTCGCCGTTGTTGTTGTTGCTGCTGTTGTAGCCATTGGCAAGCTAACGAAGTTGACAACTTGATGACATTTGATCTCTTGGCTTCGAACGATCTGAGCAACAACAACAACAACAACATGGGCAACAACAACGACCAACGAGGATAGACGCAAAGCCAAAACCGCAATTGACAGCGATGATCAGATGAGACGATCCGGCGATCGGTCAGTCGGCTCTCGATTTGGGTCTAGGCACGCACAGAACATGCAGATCGCAAGGCTGCAACTTGTGTTTGCACAGTGGGACACAGCAGTATAGACACAGCTGGGCGCTACATTATAAATCATTGCGAAATGCAAAAGAATATTAATTAATCTGGTATAGAATACCATAAAGACTAGACTGGTTTATGTGCAAGTTAACTTGAATATAATTAATATAGTACAACAAAAGGGTACTGTGTGTGATTAATGAACAACCAAAATCGGAGAATAGTTTTTTTAAGTTATGACATTACTAGGAACCAGCCGAAAATTTGAATATTTAGCATTCCCATAGCATAAACTCATTAAAATATCGTTTATAAGTTTAAATTTATTACGAATTAACCAATTATTTTCCCATTTTGCTTAACCATCTATCAAAATGGACAAGCCTTTTTTGGCATACCCTACTTCAGCCCACAGAATGGTTGGAGGACTCGAGGTACATGATATTGATACGACATTTAAGTCAAAGCCAAGCTGAAGTTGCCTTTGCGGCTTATTGACAGCCAAGTCTGAGGACCACCATCAAGGAAGGGACCGATTTTAGCTTTCTTGCAAATTTACCATTTATTTATCTATAAAGATAACACCCCGTACAAAAAGGAAAGTGGTTGGAAATCAGTTGAAGTTATGTGTATAAGAATTAGACTAGAATCATCTATCATACATATAGAACGAATGCTATATAAATCTATCTAAAGTTTGGCTTTCGTTGCGACTACTGTGGATTGCTGTGACTGTTGCGTCTTCTGCGGCTGCGGCTGCTCCTGCTGTGGCAATAGATTACCCAACGCAAAGATGTTGCGTGGATCCAAATGCTGTTTGGCGGCGGTGTAAAGCGATGTGCCCGTCTCGGTGACCGCGTTGCGATACCAATGACTGCGTATCTTACCCACGCCATGATGATGTGACAAGGAGCCGCCACAGGCGAGGATCTGCTCGCGTGCACTGTGCTCAATTGCCTCGAATACCTCCACCGGATTGGGTATGCTCAACGAGCGGAAACCAAAGTAGAAGTAAATGCATGCCCCGGCATCGTAGGTCTGCGTCACTCGGCAAGAAATGGTGTAGTGCGAAATGTTGCGTTTGGAACATTCCTGCAGAAAAAACATAAACGTGATCAGATAGAATCTTTGGAAGATCGAAAGAGTGTCACATACCGATACAACACGCTGCTTTACACTGCGACACAGCAGACTGCAACGATCCCAGGGCACTGAGGTCTCGAACGATTCAGCCACAATGCCTTGGTGCATGGCAAAGTCCTGCAAAAGGCAGAAAAAAGGTCGAATAATTATCAGAATTTTTAATATTATAATGTAACCTAATATATCTCTCAATTCCAAACTATATCACAGATAAATTTCTATATACTTTCCAATCTCATAGGTAGAAATACCATGTGTATTCGTATGAACACTTTGATCTCAAAGACTACATAAGCCGGGGCTTCCAATAATATAGTTCCTATCGGAAATTAAATACAAGTCAATGCAATCAAAACAAAACATTTCATTAAGTGACATTGCCGATTGCCACAATAAGACTTTACATACTATAAATCGTTTGGGGGGCAAGAACCAAAGAAATTACCTTGAGAATACAATACAGTTTAGAATTTTTATAGCACAAAATTTGAAATTCAGATCAAGAAAGTGAAGTGTGCAGTGTAAATTTATGGATACCTCTTGAGGTTACTACACTCAATGTCTATATGGGTGTACGCTTTAGAATTGCACTCAAACTCACCCTAATGTATGCGATGACAAACGTGAATACGTAGCCCCGTTCGCCATTCTGTCCACCTGCTGGAAATCCCTTGTAGCGTGCAGCGATCTCATAGATGATCGCCTCCTGGCGCTGTACATCCTTCTCTTCGCCCTCGAAGAGCAGCGTAGCGGCGCAGATGTGCGCCAGATCAATACCCTTCCAGGCAGTTACATAGTGTTGTTTTATCGCGTCCAGGCAGCTGGCCAGCCAACTCTTTTCCGGCTTGAGGGCCTGCCCGAAGAGGAACTGCTCGTTGTCCATGAGACGCACCGAGGCAGGTTGACAGCGACGTCGCGCTACCTCACGCATGAAGAGCACACCCTGCTCGAAGTTGGGAAAGACCAGAGATCCGTAACGCTGCACTGGCGGCAAGGGACGCACCTTTAGCACCACCTCGGTAATGACGCCCAGTGTGCCCTCCGAGCCGAGAATGATGTGATTGAAGTCCGGACCGCAGCTTACACGTGGCGCACTACACTCGCGCTCCAGTGTGCCCGTGGGGGTGACCATGCGCACGCGCACTACAAGATCTTCGATGTTGCCGTAGACATTCTTCTTCATGCCCGAAGCACGCGTGGCCACCCAACCACCCAGTGTGCTGAACTCATACGAGTCCGGTTCGTGGCCCACAGTTAGACCCTCTTCGCGTAGCACACGCTCCAGGTCCTGTCCCACAATGCCAGATTCGAAGCAAACGGTTAGATTCTCCCGATTGAGCCAGAGCATGCGATTCATTTGCGAAGTGTCCAGAACACAAATCATTCGCTCCTCTTCCTGCGGGCAGGTGATGGCACCCGACACACTGGTACCACCGCCATAGGGTAGCAACATCACGTTGTGTCGATGCGCCAGTTTTACCAGCTGCACCATCTCGTCATGGCAACGTGGCCACACCACCACATCCGGTATGCGCTGGAACTTGTTGTGCCACAGGCTGTAGATGTCGTTTAGGGTCTGGCCATGACAGCGCACCAGGCGATCCACACCCTCCTGCGAATGCTCCACCTTGGTGGTGGTGCGCAGCTCATTCAGGAAGGCTGCATTCGGTACGGGCTGTGGGTACGTCTGCGGCAGCTGTGGATACTTCTTGCTGGGATCGACTTGCAGATCGAATTTGCCCTGCACCCATTTGGTAAAGCTGGGCAACTCACAACCACCCAGCGGGTACCTGCAAATAGGGTGAGAAAACAGATAGATGAACATATGGCCAGAAGAAGGGTCTAAGCAATTAGGGGTTGAATCTACACTACACAACTGTAATGAATATTGACAGGCGACAAATATCAATTGTGTACTTCTATATTAACATTACTCACTATCTATAGTGATCATTATAGAGAATGATCTCGTAAGGGAAGACCCAACTAAATGAAATTGTATACAGATGTACATGTACTCTATGTTATGTACAAATGTTCAAATAATTTATGCGACTTCTTCTGTAGTCATTTAAGTTGTATACAAGCACTAACTTTAGTCATGAAGTGAAAGCTTTTTAGTCAGTAATTAAGCTAAGCTCGTGACTCAAATAGCATTACACTGTGCTACAAAGACTGCGAATTTCTACAATTGGCAATTTACATTTAAAGGTCCATTGTCGAGTTAAGAAAAGTTATGTATACATCTGCAATGTGTTAGAAACACATTTCTGCACTATGCTACAAGTTTTGCAGATCACTAATCTACATAGAAATTGTTTCTTAAATTAACAAACTTCTTCAAAAATTATCCCACTATAAATGCCTGTGGACACCGTACTACAAAAGCATTCCTAACCGGCACACTGTACTACAAAAGAGCTCCTTAATTTACTCACTTGTCGCCTCTGAAGCAGATGATGCCATCCTTCCCATAGAACTGGGCGTCATTGTAGCCCCAGCCATACCACTTTAGCGCCTCCTGCCTATGAGGGGAACAGAGAAAGAGAGAGATAGTAAATTCAGCGGCTCTGGCAACCCTGGCCACCACAGGTGTGCCGCTCTGCGCGCAAACTTACCGCTTCCTGGGTATAACGCTCTCCACGTGCCGCAACAGACGCGTGTCCAGCGTCAATGCGGTGCCCTCCGGTGCCGGCGAATCCGGAATTTGTGTGGTTACCGTATTCCGCGTGGCTGACATTTTGCGCTTAACGCTTTACGCTACTTTAACGCTACTTTAGGCTGCAGCGCAACCTCCTCCGGCACGATACGACGTAGAAGTGATTGTGATGGAAGGTGAAAATATTGATTTTCTATTTTGTTTTGTTCGCCGCTGTCGTTCTCGCCTACTCTGTGCAAACGGTCGCCTTGTCAAGTGCAGCTCATTAGAAATCCATTTGCTGGTTAAATATTGTAATGCTTCTCGGATTAACACACTCGAAATCGCACTTTTCCCTGTCGTGTCTGTACTATGTGTACTTTTTGCTGATAACTGAATTAAAATAGAAATTTCGAAATTCCACTAAAATATTCTGCGTCAGCTGCTGCTGGTGTTGTCGCCGCTGCTGCTGGTACTGCTGCACGCGTTTCGCTATCGAATGTGTGGCGCGGCAAAGGCAGAAAGAGAAAGAGACAGACACAGAGAGGGAGAGAGAGGAAACAGGGAGAGTGCGACCGACCCACGGGGCGAGAGAGCAGCCCCCAGACGACAGCGCACACGACAATACACACGCCTTAGCTGGGGGTTGGGGCAGAGCGAAACGGTTGCCAAACGGTTGAGAGAACAAACGCATGATTCATATCGGATAAGAATTTGTTTTCTTTCGAAAATACTCAGCTAGCTTTGCCAAACTTGCCATGACACCAGCAATGCCCAACTGCACGAATTCCATATCCAAATCATTTTATTTCTAAATTTTGTGTGTCTAGCAGAGTGTAGTTACTTTGTACAAATTTTTATTTTTTTTTCCTATTTCGATCAAACAAAGTTTGGTTAAAATTTTTAGAATGCCAGGAAAAAAACGTCCTTCGAAAAAACCAGCAGAAAACGATGCTTCCCCCACTCTGGAAGCCGCCGCTGTTGACCCTCCAATTAAATCGGGTGCCGTAGGAACTGATGATAAGAGTTTAAAGGATAAAAATAAAAGCAAAACAAACACAAAAACAAAAACAAAGGCAAAAAAAATAGTCATTCAGCATGAGGCCCCGATTTGGAAAACAATAATATAACATATATCAGAAAGTTCATTAACAAAAATTTTATATCATAAAACAAAAATATATATATTTTTACATACTGGTGAAAGATGGTTGCACGTTCACCGCTTTGTATTCGGAAGAATTTTGAAAGTACTTTTAGCTACTAGCTACTAGCTAATTATCAAGATGTTGCAGAATGCGCGAAGCCTTAAGAACCATGTTTTTAAGCCGAAGTTTTTGAAAAACAAACGTTCTGGACTCTACAAATTTTAAGGGAAATTTAAATAAACCAAAAAAAACCGTTTCGTTCTTGCTCTCTGTCTGCGCACGCGCACTTGCTGTCAGTCTCTCTCTGCCCCGTCTGGGGGTGGATGTGTGTTAAAAGAGGGTGGCAAGTTTAGATATCGCTTACTCTGAACTTCCTTTGCGTGAGTCACGTTGCGTGCGTGACAATTACGTGTAAGAAACTTGGAAACATCGCGACAGGTGGTTTTAATTATTGAAACTGGGAGGTCAAATACAGCCCGGGTGTATTCGCTTTTATTAGTTCGACCCACTTAAAACTTGAATCATGTTGTGTCGCATGTCCGATTTGCTTGCAGGGAACTTTAACAGCTGCTCGTTAATTTTTAATTCATATTTACACTTTTTTTTTCATCGTCGTGTATATACAGTCAAAGCACACGTTTCCAATATTGTGTACGTTGGGAAAATGCCGTAAATACGGCTTTGAGAAGTGTTGAAACTCTATTTTCAAGTCGCATAAAACACCGAAGATAATTCAATTGATTTATCAATATTTATCTATATTTTTTTCAACTGAGTTTTTATGATTTATTTATATTTGTATTTTTTGTGTTATTCTATTTGTTTGGTGTTTGAATATTTGCTCGACATTTTAATTATTTTTTAACTTTGAGTGGTTTATGTATTTTAAAAATGTTTAAATAAATTGAGACTGGAGATTAAAGGCAAGCACAGATTCACATATATTATATGTATTATCCAAAACTAATGTCGAATTTGGAATTCGACTAACCTTAAAAAATCAGCGACTGCATTGCACGGCATTAAAAACAAAACTGAGCTCCTAAAAGCCAATTGCACTTTGTCATCGTCTTCGTTTGGTTGTTAGTAAGTACATTTTTTATCTCTTGCAAAAGCCAACAACAACAACCAAAGCAACGACAACAACAGCAACAATCGGTTATGTTTATTATGTGCGCTTATTTACACTACGCTGTACAATTTTACAATTGTTTGAAGTGTAAATTCGTCAAAAGCCGCACGACGACGACGACGACGTCCACGAAAAGTGGACGTTGTTTGTTTAATTTTCGCACTACCCATGCGCAAAAGGTGGGTCAAAGTATGCAGGCGATTTGAGTGTTTTATTTTATTTTCATTTTTTGTCGATTTGCATTTTAGCATTTGTTTGCTCTCTTGCTCGACGCGCTCAATTTGCACTTCCTTGATTGTTTTTCAGCACTTTGTTGTGATTAACTCAGTTTGCACAGAGTTACGCAGTCAGGAAGTGCACGGTAAATATTATTTAACAAATACTATTAGATTCAATGTATTTGCAGTAGCTGCTGTGAAAATTTGCGCATTGTTTTAACACGTTTTGAAAACTAACAGTCACGCGCTGGAGCCATCTAGTGGCAACTCAAGGTAATTAACTGTTGACATCCGTTTTCCAACACTGAGCAGAAAATAAGTGTGATAAAACAACTATGGATTTTAAATACAGTTTTTTTACATTTGATTCTATGTGTTATTACTGTTTTGTAATTTTGTAAAGCAGTTTTTATGTTTTTGCTGACTGATTTGTTAATCGAAAGAACAGAATGTTTTTTATACCATGTAAGTCAAATGTTAATTTCGTGAACGATAAGCGGTTGTTTCTCTTGCAACAGTAAGTGTTACTTTCAAATGTCAAAATGAAATGCATTGGCTTCATATATTTAGCTCGACTAATAAAAGCTATATAAAGTAAAATTATTTAATTGTTATTGTAATTATTGTGAATTAAATACATTTAAATTAACGTGCAACTATACGAACTATACAAGTTTCTTGTAACATGACTTGTTACACGTGACTATAAAATACTTGTGATATGTAACTAGCACGTAAATATCCCTCACCACTACGTCAAAGTAAAAAACATTAAAGAAAACCGAAGTCGGGTGCAAAAAATAAACATTAAATACGTGTATAAGGCGCAGATAGTAAAGCATAATCATTGGCAAAGGTCTGCGAGGTGCCGGCTACGAAAGCAAGCGGCTCCAAGCAAACGTAGACCATTATTGTTTGTATATGCCGTGCATGCGTGTGTATGTTTATGCGCGCGCGTATATGTGTGTTGGAGTGAGACAGTTGGAAGAATAACAAGCCCCACAAAATGCCAATGAATTGTAACGGAGCAGCAGCGCTCAATGCGGCCGCTGTCTTTGTGCTGCTGCAGCAGCAGAAGCAGCGATGAATCATAGGTAAGTTATGCGAGTGGAGCTTGAGTGCTGAGCAAGAACCGTAATTCATTTGTATATGTGTGTGTGTGTGTGTCTGTAACTTATGCATATTTGTAGCCTGCAATAAGCATACCGACAACCACAACCAGCCGACGACAACAACAACAACTACTACAATAAGAACGGCCGTGCCTTAATATCGAACGTAAAGCAATAACAACAAATAATAAAACAAAAAACAAAAAAAAACAAAAACGTTGGCAAAATGCCGCTGCTGTCCAAATGCTTCCCTTGCTTTAAATTCAAACGTGAAGAGGTCATTGACAAGCTGGACTACAGTAATACTCCGCTGCAGGATGCCTTTCCTGAGGTCTGGCAGCATGAGCGCACCCTCGAGGTGCTGCACCTGAGCAATGCACGGGTGAGTAACAAATGCCCCAATCCCAGTTTAAACTCCTTCTTATCCAATGCTTATCCTACTTTAGCTGCAAACACTTCCCCCGCAGCTGTTCTACTGCCAGGGATTACGAATCCTGCAGGTGAACAGCAACAATCTGGAGAGCATACCACAGGCCATTGGCTCGCTGCGTCAACTGCAGCATCTGGATCTCAATCGGAATCGTAAGTATCATAAAGCATACGCGGTCCCTCTTCTAATTGCCATTGAACATTTGCAGTTATTGTTAACGTGCCGGAGGAGATCAAGGCATGCAAACATCTAACCCATTTGGATCTCAGCTGCAATAGTCTACAACGTTTGCCCGATGCCATAACGTCGCTAATATCGTTGCAGGAGCTGCTCTTAAACGAAACCTACTTGGAGTTTCTGCCCGCTAACTTTGGCCGTTTGGTCAATCTACGCATCTTGGAGGTGCGTCTCAACAATCTCATTACGCTGCCCAAGTCTATGGTGCGTTTGGTCAGCTTGCAGCGACTCGACATTGGTGGCAATGAGTTCACCGAGTTGGTAAGAAAATCAAGCACATATTTCAAGTATAAATTCTTAACGGTAGTTCTTGTTCATCCTCTTAGCCTGAGGTCATTGGAGAATTGAAATCGCTGCGTGAACTGTGGATCGATTTCAATCAAATTCGCCGCGTTTCGCCCAACATCGGCAAACTGCGAGAATTGCAGCATTTTGAGGCCAATGGAAATCTTCTGGATGCGTTGCCCAACGAGTTAAGCAATTGGCGGAGTGTCGAGGTGTTATCTATATGTTCAAACAATCTGGAAGCGTTTCCCTTCAGCGTGGGCATGCTGAAATCACTAGTCACCTTCAAGTGTGAGTCAAACGGGCTCACTGAGCTGCCAGACAGTATAAGCTATTTGGAGCAGCTGGAGGAGCTGGTGCTGAGTCACAACAAGCTGATGCGCCTGCCAAGCACCATTGGATCGTTGACTAAGCTACGCTTTCTCTTCGCCGATGATAATCAACTGCGGCAACTGCCCGACGAACTCTGCAGTTGCAGCCAATTGAGTGTGTTGAGTGTGGCTAATAATCAACTCTCTGCGCTGCCACAGAACATTGGTCATCTGGCCAAGCTGAAGGTGCTTAATGTAGTCAATAACTATATCAATGCGCTGCCCGTTTCCATGCTGAGTCTGGTGAATCTAACATCGCTGTGGCTCAGTGATAATCAATCTCAGCCTTTGGTGCCTCTTCAATATTTGGACGCGAGCAGTAAAACTCAGTTAACGTGCTTCATGCTGCCGCAGGTGACATTCAAGATGCAGGCACAACAGCAGCAGCAACAGGTGCAGGAGCAGTACGAATTTGTTTATGCCAATCATCATCAACAGCAGCAGCAGCCACAGCAACCGTCGAGTCCGTCGCGACGTATTTGCTTTGCCGAGGAGACGACTATCTTGAGTGCTGGCAACAACAGCAACAGCAGCACCGCCCCGCAGCCTGCTCCCAGCTACTCTGCCAGTTATGTGGCAGCACCACCCACACCAGAACAGCTGCCCGCTGGCAATTCGGTGCGTTTGATGCGCTCCCCCCACACCGTATCCCAAGGAGCTACGCCAAATGGCCAAGTATATGAGGCAAGCGCAAGCCGCCAATGCGGCTGCGGCATCGGCTGCCAGCGAAGTTCGCGAGGCGCGTGTCGTGGTTCCGAATGGTCAAGTTACCACGCCACACTGTGATAACAATCAGGATGCTGTGGATCATGCCTCAGCAAGTGCGATATATGGTGTTGCTGCCGATACTGCGCACTTCTACGGTGTCTATCAGCAGCAGCAGTCGCCACAGGCACAACAGTCTACGCAGGAATATTATGGACTGCCTCTGGTCAATTACGAGGCGCATTATCAGCAACTTTATGTGGATGCTACCACGTTACCACTTCCGACAACACATTTGTCTAATGGTGAGCAGAATTATGAACTCCAGCCGTTGCAGCCGCAGCAGCAGACGGTGGTGCCGCCGCCACGTATGGAACCGCCGCCGTATCACATAGCGCGTGTGTATACCAAGAAAACGCCCGAGGATCTAACGCTTTACGAGTCGATGCGTCAGCGCAAGCAACAGCAACAACAGCAGCAGCAACAACAACAATTGTCGGCAACACAGCCGCTTTATGAGCAGAGCAGCAGTTACCAAGATGCTCTCAATAGCAATTTCAAGACAACGGCCATTGGAGTACAATCAGAGCAACTAGACTATCAAAACAATGTGAGCTCGGAGCAGCTTGAACTTGAGCTCGAGCTGCGGCAGCAGCAACGAGAAGCTGAGGAAGAGTTGCAGCAGCAGCAACAACAGCAGCTACAGCAACAGGAAATGGACATGGATATGGATGATACGTTGTCGCAGCACTCAATCAACTCGACAGCGACCAATAACACGTCGAAGGGTAGCAATAAGAAATCCACCTGGATCTTCGGTGTGCATAAGAATCCAACTGTTAAACAGGTGACCCTCAAATGGGAGCATAGCATCGGCTTTGACATTGCCGAGCTGCTCAATCAGGTGAGTACTTAGTTTGATTATTTCGTGTAACACTTTGCTAATCATTTCAACTTTCAGGTGGGCATCTTTGTAAGTGCAATTACGCCAAACTCAAGCGCCGCGCGACTGCTGAGCCTGAACGATAAACTGTTAGAGATCGATGGCTATGACCTGACCAATGCCAATCTGAGCGATGCCAAACGTGTGCTGCTTAATTGCGGCACAGTTATAAATATAATGTTGTCACGCAAGTGATGGCGCCTCCAAAATACGCCCCCTAATCCACTCCGAATCGAGACCGAAGACTTTTGCGAATTTTTTCTAAAGCAATTTTGAAATACGCTATTATAAACAAACGTACCATAAGCATTAGCATTTGCATTTCGAAGCCATAGTTGTCCTTTGCACGTGCGCCTTGAAGCCATTATACATTAATCGTAATAACATTATCAGCTTCCAGTTGTTGCATTTCATTCAGAATTGAATCGTACTAAACTGCCATTGTGTATGATGTGTTTTCCATTGATTTGGATTAACTTTTGCGTTCTCAATTAAGCAAAACAAAAGTATTTTAAGTATTTGAAATGTATTTGAAGTCATCCCGCCCTAATCTCAATAAGAACTCTCCTACACGCCTTTGAAACTCTTCCTACAATTGTTACTTGAAGTAGACAACTCTCGATGACTGTTTAATGATGATTATGTTTGCTAGCAATATTAAGGTTACAGTTAATGTTGAAAAATGGACCAGTATTCGATTGGTAATTAAAGTGAAGCAATATTATTATTTTATAACTTAAATATAAAGATTAGCGACAATATTGTTTATAATAATACTTGAATATGTACATTAAAGATATTTATTTGTATTTAATTCTTATAGATTATACTCTTAATTTAAAAAGAAACAAAATGAAATTTAACACACATAAGATTTAGTTTAATGTTAATCTCCCTCTCTTTAATCGCCTCCAGTGTAATTTCATAGCAAACATACGAACACACAGATAAAATAAATAGTGCAATTAGCGTTGATTATACGTACACATACGATTACGAGTACCATATAGACGGCATTTACAAACATAACCACAGGTACACTCAAACACAGGTGTGTGTGCATGTGCTCTAATATTTATATAGTATACAATATACATAAATATATATATATATACATATATTTACAACTAGCGCCTACTTTACGCCCAGCGTTGTTCAAATTTGTTCCAAAATTAATTGATTATGTGCATAGATTAAAGTTAAACAAGGATATTAGCTGTTTATGTTAATTGTTATGGTGCAGCAGTAAAAAATTCTATATATACATAACTATATATACATACATTACCATGTGAGAATCTGTATTCTATATCTATTGTCTGTATCGATATCGGTTTTCTATGGCAAATTGTTGAATTTTCATACAAATTGGCGTTGTGAACAGTATTATTTTTAGCTGGTTATTCATTGAGAAACATTTGCTAAAATTAAACATTGCTATTTCTACA